>QXEO01000033.1:0-600000 GCA_007115705.1 Dactylis glomerata | reverse complement strand
ATTGCTCCCCAATACACATTACCTGCCCATGATTAGTTGTTCGTTACTTGCCTTTTTTATTGTCAGTTGGAAAATATGGCTGTTGATGCCACATACAATTTCCTGCATTCGTTTTTATGTGGTCTGCTGCTACACACTACATGTCTTCAGGATGACGTTGTGACTTTTCTCTAAACGTTATACTTTTTTCTAAATGTTGACTTGATTCTGTCACTTTGCATCTTCTTTTTCTTAAAAAGAGAAAAAAGTAGCCATTTGCATTACTACCTTTTACTTCTCTTTCTCATTTGAGGTTTTGTTTTTTCAGGAAAATGGTTTCTTGGATCTGTTGGAACAGGCTTTACTCCTCATGTGATTATTATTTCAGCAGGAGAGGTAAGTTGAGAGTTGTCAATAAATGTTTATTAGTTGTACTTCCTTCTAGGAATGGTGTGCTCATGCACTACTTCTATTTTTATGTTTGGCGTAATTATTCCTTAAAACTGCTGAACTGTTGGTTGCCACGAGTGATGAAAGATTTTTATTCAAATTGTTTCTTGGTTATCCATGTGTTTATATTCAATCAGTTTCTTGTGGAAGTAAGGTGATTGCAACAGATGAGGTAGCAGAAAAAACAAATGCTTCATTAACATGTACACTAGTGCAAGCTCTTGCTTGTTGGTCATAAAAAAGTCATTATATCCAATATCATATAATTAACTACATAGGCGGCTTTTAGTGTTAGTGGCTCTATACATTAATTTCATACTTTTGGCCAGACAATTAGATGCTGTGGTCAGATCATGCTGAACCTTAAAAGGTAGGTAAATAGAGACTCTCAGCTATAGTAGCATCAGCGTGGTAGCGTGGAAACTAAATTTTACAGATGCTTTAGCGTGTCTGGCTCACTTGTTTGTTCCATGAAATACTTCGTAGTTCTTCAACTCTTAGTATATGCCTGGTCATCTTGCAATTTTAAGTTCTGTATATGTGCAGGACATTCATGCCAGAATAATGTCCTTCTCACAACAAGGCCCAAGAGCTATTTGCATCATTTCAGCAACAGGAGCTGTCTCCACGGCTACTCTTGTTCAGGATTCGGACTCTGGTGCAGTGACATATGAGGTATCTTGCTGTAGGTGTTTTGATACTTGTCGTCATTATAGTTAAATATAACTACGACACGCATACTTTTGGTGTTCTCATGCACTCATTGCAGAAAATGATGTACAAACTATCCTGTGTTTTTTTTCCGTGAAAAGGGTTAAATATACTTTGGCCCATGTCGAATGTGCTGAGATCTCTCAGTTCATTTAAATGCTTTACTGCGTTTTGTTTCAGTAACCTATGTCATTTGGGGGTAAAAAGATTCTGACTAGCCCATGGATTTCAAGTTTAATTGCATTATTAGATGTCTAAATCAGAAGTGTGCTCTACCTTTTCCTCCAAATTACTCCCTCCATGTCGCTGATTTAGTGTAGTACAACTTTGTACTAAATCAGCGACAACTAATATGGCACGGAGGGAGTAGTAATTTATGGTAAGAGCTATTGGTATATTTTGTCATTGAACAGCTCACTTGTACGGATTCACCCTTGAACCTGAGTGCTATTTTGTCCAAATTTAGTCAATGCCCTTATGTATTATGTATTACCATTGCTTGGCAGGGTCGATTTGAAATCCTTTGTCTATCTGGGTCATATTTGCTGCTAGAAGAAGGCGGTACCCGCACTCGAAGTGGAGGCCTTTGCATAGCATTGTGTGGCCCTGACCACAGGGTTATTGGTGGGAGTGTTGGTGGAGTCCTGACCGCAGCTGGAACTGTTCAGGTAATGAAGTCTATCTCATCGAGTCAATCTCAGAATTTTGGTTGCTTGATGTGTCTTTTCTCCTGTATCAGTTGCTTTGCCCATGCAGGAAGCCTGTTGTGAGCATTGTATATTCTGATTTATTGTGGTTAAGTTAGTCCTTTGGTTCTTACCTCTGGCTCTTATATTGCCCCAGGTGATAGTGGGAAGCTTCATGTATGGTGGTGGATCAAAGAAAAGCAAAGCCAAAGCACAGCAACACGTGGAGAATGAAGAGCAGAATGGTGGTGATGAAGAAACCCCCACGATGGCACTGCCAGATCACAATATGCCCCCTAACCCGATGAGTGGATGGACACCTGGCCTGATGAACCAGATGGACTCAACATCTCCGATGTATGGGGGTCCAAAGAATAACCAAGCTAAAGCTGAGCAAGACACGTTGAATGAGGAGCATGATGGGGGTGCCAGCGAAGAGCCACTCGCAATGGCACCTCCCAAGCACAACATGAACATGCCGCCCCACCCGATGGGCGGATGGGCACCAGCAAGCCTGATGAGGCAGATGGATTCGAGATCTTCCAACATCGACATAAACTCGATCCGTGAGTAGCTTTTCGCCAGAGAAACTAGTCTCTGGCTCCAGATCGCGTTAGAAGAGTTGTTGGGGATTCCTGCTGTGTCTGCTATGTTAGAAACCCTCATATCGATCATATTATTGATCATGTACTGAGATGTTGTATTAGAATGATGGATCCTGCGTATTATATAGAAGAAAAAAAAGAAACCTGGCTATTGGGTTTGGTACTGCAGTGCTGTTGTTCATCTCTGGGTTAACTTATCGGGCTTGGCTATATCAGAGTTAACTGAAATATTCCTAAATCTCAGTTTCTCTTTTTGTACCGTTTGATCTCCAGCCATCAGTCCAGAGATCATCTGTCCATATTGGTCTTGATGATAGAATAAGATTGGAAAATTGGAAATGCACGCAAGTTCTCTGCAGTCCTGTGTCCGCATTTTCTTCAACAAAAAAGAAAAAGGGAGAGAGATAAGAAGAAACTAACTAAAAGACTGCTCCCCAAGCTCCAATTTCAAGATCAAAGCTGGACCAAAGAACTCTTTTTGGGTGTGAGTTTGAAAGAAATGAAAAACTCTTTTGGTAAAGCGTGAAGGCCAACACGTCTTCGAGAAAACTACTAGTAATACTATGGACCAACGTTGAGTCTGAATTCTATCCCGTTCTTCATTGCCTTTCAGTTCGTTTACCTGCAAGCGGAACGGACCGAAGACGTAAACGCTCAGCTGGTCCACTAATCGCCCGACAAACCAGAAAGAGCAGCTCGCTTTGTCAAACTCGAGAGTGAAATGACTAACCATCTCTGTCCAATTGAGTGCTGGACTGCTGGAAACACGAGAATGCTATGACCAGGGCGGTGACGACATTGGCCTGGTTAGTTAGATAAAGACTAACGATGGAGGAAGAAGAAGAACCAATAATAGAATGCTTTGACAGGCAGAGGAACCAGACATGTAGGTGCTTAAAAGGTGTTCGTGCAGGACTGCCAACTTGTTTCTGTCACTTGACGACAAATACACGACTCCTATGTATATATATATATATATATATATCGGTACAGGGCTACAAATATGTGTGGAATTGTTCGCACACGAACACGTTGCCGTGTACCCTTTGACGCTAAACGGATGCGCGACAGCACGTGCCGAGGGATGTTCGGCGGAAGCGTGGTACACAAGACAATCAAGTGGGCATTTTTGAGACCTAAAACCCCGCTCGCCCGAGAGGGACCCCGTTAGGGCGCACAACGGCTATGGGCTGCCCTAGATCGACTTGACCTCCCATATGACCTCGCGAATTCGCTGCCCATCAACTTGAAGAACGACAAAGAACGACGAAGAACGAGAAGTAAGATACAAGTGAGAAATAGATTAACAAAAAAATTAGTTATGTTTGTTTGATTGGTGTTGCTTCAATGGCCGGCACCCCTAATGTATATAAAGAGCGGTTGGACTTTCCGTGCAAAAAAGACGGTTAGACTCACGTCCAAAACCCTAATTGGAGTCGATGGGCAAACCTGAATTTTTCATAAGTGTTCGGTCAAAACTTATATATACCCTCCATATTCTTTTTGGGGCAGTAAACAATCTCCGATCGAAATCATGTGAAAAGCAAAGTTGTTCGTCTCAAAAAGACGAGAACTTTCGTGTTCACCGCTTTTCATCCAAGATTGTTCTGATAGCTTTTGGCTTGATCTCTAAATTCAGTTCGAGTACTTATGCTAGCTAGTCTCTGTTTTAGCGACCAAAATTCAGAACCCGGGCTAGTACTTGTCCTACCTAGCTTCTGTCATGTTTCTTATTCTTGCTCCACAGATTATATGACTTTGGATTGAGATGATCCAAAAAGCAAAGTTGCTTGTTTTGACGAGAAACACAAGTTTTACGTTCAACATTTTTTTATTTGATATTATCTAAAATAAGCCTTAGTATGTCGATCTTGGGGTCACCTCTGAATTCTACCACACTCGGCTAGCAAGCCTAATCATGGCATGGCTCAACTCAAGCATGAAGCATGGTGTCTCTTCAATATAATCTATTGAGTTGGCACTATATCGCATGATTTCTTCTTTAATAGGAATTAGGATACCGGCCTAAAACGAGTGCCAAGAGGAATCTTTTGCACTTTTTGTTTTTGTCGACGCTAACGATGTGAGTTTACAGATTAAAAAAAATCAGCGTGGGGTTCATAGCTCAGTGGTAGACTGCATATCAACAGGTCATCGGACCATGACTGCATCGGACAAACCCCACAACAGTTAGAAGTGGCTCTTTTTTTTTCATATTTACTGATCCGTTTATTCCCTCCTTTTTTCTGCATTGCACTCAAATTTTTCTTTTTTTTAGATGCACTCAAATTTATCTTGATCACTCGTCGAAGTTACCTAGAACCGGCAAATGATGACTGAAGAAATTTGAGACGGTGACTGAAGAAATTATCTCCGGCAGAACCGAGGAATGATGACTGAAAAAACTTTAGACGATGACTGAAGAAATTATCTCCAAGCTTACTTGCGCGCACGATCCACGACGACGACCGCGAGCTGTTGCTCGTTCGTCCTAGCCACGTGGCCCGGTCGGTCGGTGGCACCATGGTCAACTCGGTCAACCACCACCTAATCACCATGCATGCATGCAAACTGCATGCAGTGCGCCACTGCGCCATACTGCCACTCCTACAGTGATTTTTTTGAACAGTCCTACAGTGTGGAATGGATCGACCCCTTGCATTCTTTTTTTTTTTTGACTTGGACCCCTTGCATTCTTGATCCTGCCCAGACGGCCAGACGTACAGTGAAAATTTACTTGCATGCAAAAGTGACAACTAAGTACTTATTCGATCAGAAATAAGTGTAGGTGATTTAGTACTAACTTAGTATAAAGTTTGTACTATATCATCAACACTTAGGGTGTGTTCGGTTCTGGAATTTGGAGGAATGGAACGGGTCGGTTCCGTCCCTAGGACCAATTCCTGTGTTCGGTTGGAGAGAAGGAACGGAATCAACTAGTCCCCCGAAATGGAATATTCCTCCCAGATGCGGAACGGACCGATCCGGCCAAATCGGCCGGACGAGGTGGAATGGCACAGTGCCTTCCTCTAATTAATCAAGTTTAGCAATAATTAATCAAGATTAGGCTATAATTAATCGTGTTTAGCAATAATTAATTAAGATTCAAGATTGCCGCCAACGGGGGTGGCGGCATGCCTGCGTGGCAAGGCCTGCCGCCAACGTTGGTGGCGGCATGCCTGCGTGGCAAGGGTGCCGGCATGGGGGGTGGCGGCATGCCACGTCACCACCTCATTCTACCCCATTCCATTCTCCAAAACCGAACACAAGGATGGAACCGTTCCGTTCCTCAAATTTTTCCGAACCGAACACAGGGTCGGAACCATTCCATACCCTAGGAATGGAACCATTCCATTCCGTCCTCCCCGGTTCCAGAACCGAACACATCCTTAGTTCTGATCGGAGGGTGTACTACTTTATATTCATAAAAAAACTTGCTACTTTATGTAATACATTAACCTAAAAACTATCGAGCCAACGCGACCGATCTGTACCTTCTGATTTTGGAACTGATGGTTTGATAGAAACTTTCGATTTTGATCTATTTTTAAAAAGTCAAATTTACTGGGCCCGCCACTACTTTTACCATGGCGAAAATTTGGTGGGCCGTCGGACGTGAGGCTTCCTCGCGAAACGATGGAAGCCGAAGGCCGTCGAGATCTCTGAAATCAAGCTTGATGTTATTTGTTGTTGTGCTTAGTTGTGTTGGATATCCTCCTTCTATTTTGGGGTTGAGCCTCTATCTCCATTTTTACTTTTGGAGTCCTTTGAACTCTTTGAAAAAAATATGTTGCATTCATATATGTTCTACATTGAAATGCATTTAGATACAATAATGCGATATTTTTTGTAGACGGAGGGAGTACTTGATTTCTCCTTCTACCGCATTAATGAAATCAACACTATTGCTGCTTTTCATAAGAAAAGTACTCGATTCGTTCCAAAATATAAGATATTTTAGTTTTCTGACACATATGTATCTAGACATCTTTTAGTGTGTAGGTTAAAAGTAAAATAAATAAATCTACACTAAAAAAGCATCTAGATACATATCTATCAGAAAAAGACTAAAACATCTTATATTTTGAAACGGAGAGAGTATATTGGTTATCGCTAATACAAATGAATAGAGACACTAAATGTGTCTAGATACGTGCAATTTGCGACTAAAATGGATTAAAGGAGTACATTATTTCAGCAGGCATGCTTTTGGCTTGATCTCTATATTCAGTTCGGCCTGAGCCGTGAGTACTTGTACTAGCTAGTCTCTGTTTTAGCGATCAAAATTCAGAACCAGGGCTAGTACTTGTCCTACCTAGCTTATGTCACGGATTACACGTGACTTTGGATTGAGATGATCCAAAAAGTAAAGTTGATTGTTGTGACGAGAAACACAACTTTTATGTTCAACAATTTTTTTATTTGAGATTATCTAAAATAAGCCTTAGTATATCGATCTCGAGATCACCTCTAAATTCTACCACACTCGTCTAGCAAGCCCGATCATGGTGTGTCTCTTCAATAAGAAATTATAATCTATTGAGTTGGCACTGCATCGCATGATTTTTTCTTTAATACTCTCCCCGTTCATAAATATAAGACGCTTTAGATACTTTAAAGTAGTCTATATACATCTCATAATGAGTAAATCTATATATTAAAAATAGACTAGATACGTATCAAAATAGATGAATCTAAAAAAGCTAAAACCTCTTATACTAATGAAGGATACCGGCCTAAAACGAGTGCCAAGAGGAATCTTTTGCACTTTTCGTTTTTGTCGACGCTAACGATGTGAGTTTACAGATTAAAAAAAATCAGCGTGGGGTTCATAGCTCAGTGGTAGACTGCATATCAACAGGTCATCGGACCATGACTGCATCGGACAAACCCCACAACAGTTAGAAGTGGCTCTTTTTTTTCATATTTACTGATCCGTTTATTCCCTCCTTTTTTCTGCATTGCACTCAAATTTTTCTTTTTTTTAGATGCACTCAAATTTATCTTGATCACTCGTCGAAGTTACCTAGAACCGGCAAATGATGACTGAAGAAATTTGAGACGGTGACTGAAGAAATTATCTCCGGCAGAACCGAGGAATGATGACTGAAAAAACTTTAGACGATGACTGAAGAAATTATCTCCAAGCTTACTTGCGCGCACGATCCACGACGACGACCGCGAGCTGTTGCTCGTTCGTCCTAGCCACGTGGCCCGGTCGGTCGGTGGCACCATGGTCAACTCGGTCAACCACCACCTAATCACCATGCATGCATGCAAACTGCATGCAGTGCGCCACTGCGCCATACTGCCACTCCTACAGTGTGGACCCCTTGCATTCTTGATCCTGCCCAGACGGCCAGACGTACAGTGAAAATTTACTTGCATGTAAAAATGACTACTTACTTCCTTCGATCAGAAGTAAGTATAGATGATTTTATACTAACTTAGTATAAAGTTTGTATTGAATTATCAGCACTTATTTTTGATCGGAGGATGTATTACTTTATATTTATTAAAAAAACTTGCTACTTTATGTAATACATTAACCTAAAAACTATCGAGCCAACACGACCGATCTGAACCCTCTGATTTTGGAACCGACGGCTTGATAGAAACTTTCGATTTCGATCTATTTTTAGAAAGACAAATTTACCGGGCCCGCCACTACTTTTACCCTGGCAAGGACGTGGGGCTTCCTCGTGAAATGATGGAAGCCGAAGGCCGTCGAGATCTCTGAAATCAAGCTTGGTCTTATTTGTTGTTGTGCTTAGTTGTGTTGGATATCCTCCTCTTATTTTGGGGTTGAGCCTCTATCTCCATTTTTTATTTTTGGAGTCCTTTGAACTCTTTGAAAAAATATGTCGCATTCATATATGATATACATTGAAATGCATTTAGATACAATAATGCGATACTTTTTGTAGACGGAGGGAGTACTTGATTTCTCCTTTTGCTGCATTAATGAAATCTACACTATTGTCGCTTTTCATAAAAAATTACTCGCTTCGTTTCAAAATATAAGATGTTTTTGTTTTTTCTGACACATATGTATCTCGACATCTTTTAGTGTATAGGTTGAAAGCAAAATAACTGAACCTACACTAAAAAAGCATCTAGATACATATCTATTACAAAAGGGGGTAAAACATATTATATTTTAAAATGGAGAGAGTATATTAGTTATCGCTAATACAAATGAAAAGAGACACTAAAATGTGTCTAGATACATGCAATTTGGGACTAAAATGGATTTAAGGAGTACATTATTTCAGCAAGCATGCCTTTCGTGTACAACAATTACCTCAATTTACTCTATTTAATAATTAATAATTAGGCTTATAATCAGTGACTAATCCGTTAGCTAGCCAGCCAGCGATCTGCTAGACTACTAGTGTTTGATCGATGCCTTGGTGGACGCAGCCAGCGGCGTGAGAAGGAGCTGGATGCCATCCGAGGGCCGGAGCGAGAGCATGATCCTGGGCGCGTGCCGGTACTCCGGCGCCACGGCCAGCTCGAACCGCCGCAGCACCATGGCCACCACCACCCGGTACTCCATCCCCGTCAGGTTCCTGCCCACGCAGATCCGGCCGCCGAACCCGAACGGCAGGTACCCCAGCCGGTGCCGGCACCCGCCCTGCGCCGCCGCCCCCGCGAACCGCTCCGGCCGGAACTCGTTCGCGTCGGGACCCCACAGCGCCTCGTCGTGGTGCATCGCCACCACGTCGATCCACATGTTGGTTCCCCGCGGGATCACCATCGGGGGAGCGCCGTCGCTGGCGGCGTCGTTCAGGGTGACGTCGTGCAGGGCCTGCCGCTGCACGTTGGGGGACGGCGGGTAGAGCCGGAGCACCTCGTTGAAGACCCACCCCATCTTGGTGAGCTTAGAGAGCGCCGCAGCGTCGAGGGGGCCGTCGCCGGTGACCTCGCGGAGCTCCTCCCGGAGCGCGTGCTGCCACTCCGGGTGCGCGGCGAGCATGAGCAGCGTCCACGACACGGCCAGCGCCGTCGTCTCGTGCCCACCGAAGAAGAAGGTCTTGCACTCGTCCACAAGCTCCCTCGACGTCATCACCCTCTTCTTCTCTCCCTCGTTCTTCCCGGCCGCCAGCAGCAGCGACAGCAGGTCCTTCTTCCTCTTCCCCGCCTCGCCGCCGGCGTGGCGTCGCGCGTCGATAATGTCGAGAAGCAGCGCGTCGATCTCCCGGCCGAGCTTCCACGCCTCGTAGGTCTTACGGACGTGGAGCAGCTTGGCGAGCGGCACGCCGACGAGTCGGTTGGAGCGGAACAGCATTGATTGCATGGCCTGCAGCTTCTCGAACACCCGCGAGCCGCCCTCCTCGATGCCGAAGCTGGCCCTGGCGATGATCTCCCCCGCGTTCCTCACCACGCTCCTCTCCACGTCCACCGACACCGCCGCGCTCCGCCCCGCCGCCGCCACCGCCTCGTCCCACTCCCCCAGCATCTTCGTCGTCGTCTCCTCCATGAGGCTTATCATGTCCTGCACGCGCGAGTACATGAGAGACGTCAGTGCATGCCATGATGGAATGATGCATCACTATTCACTTGTACACGTGCACGTGTTTTAAAGCAAACAGAGTGATATGTGTCCGTACGTTGAGGTTGGTCGCGGAGAAGGCAGGGGCGATGATGTGGCGGTGGCGGGCCCACTCGTCGCCCTCGGCCATGACGAGGCCGCGGCCGAACATGGGCATGCGGTCGCGGCGGAACACGTCGGGCTTGCCCCACAGCCGGCCCATGGCGCCGCCGGTGGCGCGCTTGAGGAACTCCGGGTCGGCCACGTAGACGAAGGGCTCCGTGCCCAGCCAGTACACGAACACCTTGCCGAACGCGCCCCGCCACTGCGCGAAGTACGGGAACACGGCGCCGTGGATGTCACTGCTCACCACGCCCGATGCCGGCGCCGTGGACGCGCTGCTGCTGTTCGCGGCGAGCGTGGCCGCGATCTCGGGAAGGTTGCCGAGCGGGAAGGACGGGGCCGGGCCGCCGAAGCCGGCTTTTCGGAGGCGCCTCCGCGTCGCCGCCGGCGAGATCCACGCCGCGTAGAGGAAGTAAAAGGTGGCCACGGCGAGCGCTACGAGCGTGCCCGCCGCCACGGCGCCGGTCGACGTCGCCAGAGCTGCTGCGGCGAGCTCCATTGCTGCTTCCTAGCTAGTTAGTGCCTAGTGCTCGATAGCTCGAGAGAGAAAAAAGGTTGCGATCAATGCGATTTATTGAAGCAAAAAATGTTGTTCGGTGATAAGCTCGATCGGCTCGCGCTTATATAGAGGCCGGAGGAGCCATGGCCGGAGTTGGTGTGACGCGTGTTGGGTTTGACCGGGTCGTCACGGCGAAGGAATGGTCGGAGGCGAGCACGTACGTACGCGGCTCGTTCCCCGAGTAGAAGCATCAGGTGCTTCTTCTAGTTCGTCGTCGTCTTCCTTTCGCTCGCATGCTTTTCTCCCCGGTCAAAGTCCCGGACGCCGGAATGATGATCGATGGAGGCTACCGATGGAGCTGCGTCCGGTGCGGCGACGTATTTTCAGACCGGAGAATATGCCCGATGGCGAAGCTTTTCTGCTGCCTTAATTAGAATATGTACAGTGCCGAGTGTGTGTGTGGAAAGACTTAATTTCCAGATTCCGGCCGTGTCAACCATGTTTCCAGATCCTTTGCCGCACTTCAGCATCGCCCTTCATGAATTTGTTCTTGTTTAGATTCCCTTGGACCAACCACTAAGTATTATTACAGTACTATTCTAACCAAACTATCAGTTCATATAGGTGTTCTATAGCTCAAGTAAAGTCACGTGGCAACAGCCCTGCTAGGGTTTCCGTGTCGCTCTCGCAAGCGACCGGGAACCCTCCTCCGCCGCCACACCCGAGCCCGCCTCCCGTGCCTCCCCTCCCTCGCCACTGCCGTTGGGCGTCGACAGGCAAAGCCTATGGAGCGTCGGTGGCGGCGAGGCCCCCATCTCCCCTTCGCTTGGTGGGCGGCACGAGACGCCTTCTCTGGTGAGAGGCGTGGTGCTTGGCAAGGGGCGCATAGGTGTTCCCTACGACGGTGGCGCTCGTCTAGGCGCGGCCTTGCAGCAACAACACGAAGATCCTTGTTGGCTGCATGCTCGAGGTTGACCTGTAAGGACCACATGCGGCGCGGGTCGTCGGTTCCCCGGTTAATCTGGGTCTTCGCCCAGGTCCGGTGGGGATTGGGGTGGCTGGCCTTCCCTTGCGGAGTGTCGTTGTGGAGCCGACATCGGTCGTGTCTCTGATCTGATCTGGGCCTCAGGGCAGATCTAGGTTTGGGGATGCGGTCGCGAGGTTCTACCTTCTATTCTACGACCATTCCATCAGGGCCGGGAGTGGACTGGTGGCGCGGGGTCTTGCCAGACTTGCGAATAAAGGCAGAGGTCCCAGGGTTCCTCTCGCGCCATGACAAAACTTGCTTGATGTTTGTCCCCCTTGATATGTCGAGCTACGGAAGGCTCCATTGGCGAATTCCCTTGGGCGCATATGCCTGAAAATTGCTGGATCGGATGGGATTCGATCGTGCGTACCCATGTTTTTTTTGACCATTTGGTTCAGGAGGGAGCGGCGAGAAGCTTTGCTATCTTTTTCCACCATGGGACAAGTCAGATGCGGAGAATGTCATGGAAGCTGAGATAATTGGACTAATATTGGGTTCAAGTCTTTGCGATAAGGTGGAATTTGCTTAATGTTTCAGGATTTGTGGCGGTAGTTGGCAAGTGGGGGCGACATCACATGATAAGTTCATTGTCTTACCTTTCAGGATAAAAATCCAAGGTCTAACCTTAATTGGTTGTGCCTGGCATGTTGAATGCACTATTTTGAGAGTGGAGATTTTCTTCAGGGTGGAAACCTATGATCTTTGATCGGGCGGTGACATCCCTTGTTGATTCTTTTCTCATTGGAGACGTTGCTTTTGGAGGACTTGGGCTTCAGGTGTTGATTTGGTGGTGCTTTTGCTGCTGTTACAAGGATTGGAACACTATAGTAGAAATTTTCTCTTTTTTAGTTCTTTTGGCTGTATGCATCCGTACAGCCATATTGCATTGTTGCAGAGGCTAGGTTAATTGGTATCTTCATGATATTAATATATCCCCTTTATTAAAAATATAATTAAGCTTAACCAAAATTGTGTAGGAGGCATTTGAAACATGATGAGAATTTGCGCAGTCTTTGGATATTGTATTGAGCCTCTTGGTCAAATATATGCATACTACAAGGCTTGGAGAATAAGAAGTCTATCCATGAGATAAAATACTAGATAGGTGTTGGATTACAAATCATATACTACTAAATATGAGTATATATATCAAGTATATCTCTAGATGTTAGTTTTTGCCCCGTAGGGGTGTTCGAGATCGAACACTTACAACAGGTTTCCTACTAATGTTCAATTAGCTTCCATCCTTTCATTCCTTTATCTTATCAGATGCTTATAATTAAAAGACTTCATATTTCCGTTATGCAAGCAATAGAAAGGGGATAGCCCGGTTGGAAAATATCTCTAACACAACAAGTTGACGAACCGGTACAACTGCTCCAAGGAAGAGAAGCTATCTAGAAGGCGATGTAGGTTTTGTCCCCCTCGCCGGCAACGGTACTGGTAGGGATGAAAACGGAGCGGAAACGGACGAAACTAAGTGCTGCCATATTTGTTTTCATATTTTTATGCGGAAGCAGAAACGAAAACGGAAACACCGGAAACAAATATGAAAACAGATACTTTCGGAAACAAATATGGAATGAATACGGTGCGGACGCGGACGAAAAGCAGATGATTGTCGGAACCAAGAGATCACTTGAATCATACAGAAAAACTCAAGAAAGTCAAGAAAATCAAAAAACATGTGCCCTAAACCTGTCACGATTACTCGGTGTAATGGGGGAGTAGGGGATGGGTTGCTTTGACGGTTCAGTATGACAAGGTCACATATTGGGCCTGCTAAATTGGCCATCAATACAACCATAAACGGAAATTCCATATTAGTCGGAAACGGAAGTTTCCGTTTCCGCATCTGTTCCACCGGAAAATGTCGTTCCGTTTCCGTTTCCACTTCCGCCAAAGAATTTCCATTTCCGTTTCCGTTCCGCAAAAATTCCATTTTCATTTTCATATTTTCATTCCGTTTCCATTTTTCCGCGGAAAAGTCGGAAAGTTTCCGCTCCACTTTCATCCCTAGGTACTGGCCCCTTCTGTCTCCGGTGGACTCGGTGTCCTCGAGGGCACTTTGGAAAAAAAATATTGAACCATTCATCAACATTGCCTTTTAAAGTACTTTAGAAAAAAATCTAGATCGTTCATCGACTCTCTTACCCGATGAAAAATAGTATTGTGTGCCTCCTTGAAACAACTCCAAAAGTGTTAGAAAAATCCTTACTCCAAGAGTCAAGTATCGAAATTCTACACGACAACTATCCGGGGTGAGATTCGGTTCTGGGGGGCCAACAATCACCCACCTCTTATTTGCTGACGATAGTGTGGTCTTCATGGAGGCTACTCGGGATAGCATGGAAACTCTGAAAGATATACTCAGCAAGTACGAGGACAGCTCAGGACAGCGTGTGAATCTGCAGAAATCATCGGTGTTCTTTGGGAAGGGATGTTCAGAGCAGAAAAGGGTTGAGCTGAAATCGTGCATCGGCATAGACTGCGAGGCGTTGTCTGAACGCTATTTGGGGCTCCCGACAGCGGTGGGTCGAGCGAAGGAAGGAGCGTTTAAGTACTTAACTGAAAGCTCTCGAGGAAAGGTGAAAGGATGGAAGGGGCAAGGCTTATCAAAAGCTGGTAGAGAGGTGCTGATAAAGTCTGTATTACAAGCGGTTTCCACCTATGCGATGGGCTGTTTTCAATTAACCAAGGGGCAATGTGGTCAGCTTTCATCAGTTGCTTCACAGTTCTGGTGGAGTGCTGTGGATGGACAACGGAAGGTGCACTGGATAAACTGGGACCGGATGTGTATGACAAAGAGGAAAGGGGGCATGGGTTTCAGAAATTTTGAAGACTTCAACCAAGCCCTGTTGGCAAAGCAAGCATGGAGATTGGTGACCGCACCTGAATCTTTATGTGCTAGGGTGCTCCGGGCAAGGTATTTCAGCAACGGCTCGTTCTTGGAGGCAGCTTGCCCAAAGAGAGCATCTCTCACATGGCGGAGTATACTGTTTGGGAGGGAGTTGCTAAAAGATGGACTGATATGGAGAGTTGGAAACGGCTCGGATATTGATATATGGAACAGCAATTGGATCCCGAGGTCTACCCTCCAGAGGCCTTTTGGACACAAACCGAACCAAGATATCAGGAAGGTAGAGGAGTTGCTGTTACCAGAGGGTGGAGGATGGAACGTGCAGAAGCTGAATGAAGTGTTTTTTGAGCAGGATGTTGAAGACATATTGAAGATCCCCGTAGGTAGGGCTGGAAGTGTCGATTATATCGCATGGAATTACACCAAAAACGGAATCTTCAGTGTATGGTCTGCATATCATCTCAAGCAACAAATCAGAGCTTCGCAAGTGGGGAGGGCGGGGCCGTCCTCGAATTACGATGATCACCAGGGATGGTTGTCTCTATGGGCGGCCGATGTTCCGACAAAGGTCAAGATTCATTGTTGGCGTCTAGCCAGGAATGGTTTGGCGGTAGGGGAGGAGCTCCGGAGGCGAAAGATAAAGGAAGGGGTGTCTTGTATTGCATGTAACAGACAGGAAACCCTAGTGCATCGGTTTTGGGAATGCCTAGCTTTAGCCCAAGTGTGGAATTCTATCAGACTAGGCACTGGCCTTTCTTGTGATCGACCTCCGCATGATCTGAGGTCCCATGGCGAACTCCAGTCTTGGCTACTTGACTGGTTCGGGAAGGTGCGGGGCAAAGAGTTAGAGATGGGCTTGTTGACGTTGTATAACATCTGGCTTGCCCGCAATGAGGCTAGGGATGAACCCATGATCGAAAACCCTGACATCACGGCAAGGAGGATCATATACCTCTGGGAAGAGTGGCAAAACTCTAAAGTGATAGCCCCTGAACGAAAGGAGTCGAGGATGGAGCGCTGGCTACCTCCTCCACCAGGATGGCACAAGGCTAATTGTGACGGAGCTTTTCTGCGAGCAGATGGCGTTGGCGGCGGAGGTGTGGTTCTACGGGACCATCACGGTGACTTCCAGGCGGGAGCTTGCCGTTTTTTGCCTTCTGTAGCTGATCCGGAGCGAGCAGAACTTCTCGCTTGCCGTCTTGCTGCTAGCTTGGCGAGAGACCAAGGTGTGCAAAAACTCATTCTGGAAACGGATTGCTCAGGGATTGTCACGAAGCTGGTAAGTTCGGAGCTTGATCGGTCTGTTCATGGACCGTTGGTTGAGGACATCAAGAAGCTCTTACAGGACTTTGGGGAGGTCAAAGTTCAGCACGCGCGTCGTTCTGCGAATGAGGTAGCTCATCGTTTAGCTAAGGAAGGCTGCAGTAATAAGTTTTGTAATACCTGGGTGGGTGTTCCACCAGACTGGGTTGTAAATTTGCTGGACACAGATTGTGCCTCTTAATTGAATAGCAGCCGCTTAATCTAAAAAAAAAAGAAATTCTACACAACTTCTTCGAACCAAATATGCCTAATTTGGTGCAAAGGGCTTCTTTGCTCTCATGTGCATATGCACCTTTTATTAAAAATTTATTTTTGATATATTTGAAAATGTTAAAAAATTCCATAAAAAATGTTTTGTGTACATCTTTATGTTCAATGTGTTCACAGAGTCGTTTCAAGAAAAAAAAACTTTATATATGGTTTACGTAAAAATTACAAAATTTGGTACTAAAATAAGTCTTTTCACGACGCTTCCTTTTGTCTTTTTTTTTGCACGGGCTACAAAAATATCCGTTTTTCACAAAACTTTGTGTAAGCTTGTAGAATGTGAAGATATATATGCGTATATTTTTTCCCTAATTTATAAATATTTTAAAATTTATTCTCCAAATAAAGAAAACATATGCACAAGGGAACAAAAGTGCATTTCCGTAATTTGGAGTCCATCATATTAATTGTTGAATTGAAAGCTGAGCTGGCCAGCATATATAAATCTTTAGTAGATGAAAGGGGGACGGCTCAGTAGTCAGTACTTCATTGAAACTTATCTGCTTATTATGTGCATATGGAGGCATGCAGCGTCGTCGACGTGCGGCTGGCCACAAATCAGGCTAAGAACGCCAATGCTGCCACCGTTACGAGTTACTGTACTATATTAGGGTGGTTAGGTCTTCGGTGTTCTAAGATTTCATCACGTATACGCTAAAAACGGTTACACGTCACATCGATGCATTATGCATGCATCATAGTTAATTAATTATGGACAGAAATGATCGCGCGCATGTTCGAAGTTTGCAACCGCGGCGGGACGCAATCTCCACCACGCATCAAAGGTAAGCTGTGGCATTTTTTAATTTTTTTGAAAAAAAAAGAAAGTTGCTAGGACCCACAGCATAGTTACCCAATTTAGGGGAAAATATCTAGTGATACCATGTGTACCATGATACTATGATACCACATCAAATTCTAAGTGTCAAAAAAAATCAAAAAAAATTATGGGTGTTAACAAGATGTGTATTTACATTTCCTTAAAGTTTCAGAACCAAATTAGAAATACACACAGAGAAACCAAAAAGAGAAACTGCTATGTGAATAGTGTGGGTTTGTGGATTTGTCTTTTGTGACACTATTCATCTTGGATTTGTCTTTTTTCTTCCTATCATTGTATTCCAAATTTGGTTCTGAAAATTTCACAGATCTTAAACACATATCTTGTGAACATCCACAAAATTAGTTTGAAATTTTTCAGAACTTGCAAATTCGAATTTTAAAAGGTGGTACCATTGTATCACGGAAGACATGGTATCACTAGATATATTCCACGCTTACAGACTAACACAGGCACATATTCCTGATATAAAATTTGTTTAATTATTGATCAGGCATGCTAAAAGAACCATAGGATAGATAATACTACAACCCTATATAGCACACATACCACAGTCCAAAGTGGTGTCTTGTTTTTTTAGTTCAAAAGTGCTATCAACTCACTTTTGGTTCTTATTCTTTCAAGAATAATTCGTTGCAGGGGGGCTCCTCAACCCCATTCCTTTAACAAAAACTCACATTTATTGTTTTATGATGTATTGTTGAAAGTACGGTTGGCCAATCACACTTACATGTAATGAAATAGTTTGAGAAACAACCACAAAATATGATGAAAATCGGAGATATTATGCAATCCCAAGACCAAGAAGAAAATCTAGATCATCAAGGAGAACCTATGAGACAAGACCATCCTTTTCTCATAAAAAATATGTGTTAATATATATGACTATATCCATGCATACATCTAACTTACATGTGAAACAGGTTGCCCCATTGATTTATTAAGAATTAACTGCATCGTCATTTTTGGTCTACTACTATTTTAAAGTTGGTTTATTTTCAAAAGTATTTTCTTAAATTTTCCAATTACTACTCCCTTCGGTTGAAAATAAGTGGTGGTGACTTAGTATAAACTTTATATTTAGTATAAAATCACCAATACTTATTTCCAATCAGAGAGAGTATTATTATTTATATTTTTATTCTGTCTAACTCTTATTCTTTTTATTGTTTTTTTGGGCTTCTATTTTTGTTACAAAAGGTATGGTATGGGAAAGAACAAAAGGAAGCTCTGCTGGATAGCCAGCAGTATACTAGAAGAGGTGGACGGTCAACGGTGCCACGTACTACATGTGCCTGGAAACCGATCGGGATCGTACTTGCGCGTGGTCCGCTTTCGGACAAGGGAACAGAATCCGACTTTGGGGGGCTCGCTCTCCTCTCCCACCGCTCTCCTCTCTTTGTGCCTTGAGAGTCGTCGGCCGCCTGCCGACCCCCCTCTCCCCCTCCTCCGGCGGCTTCGCCGGCCGGAGTGACGGGGAGAGAGGGGTGCGGCTTCTTTGTACAGTCTGTAGCTTAGGTTTCTTCCTTGTGTTGGTGTTTGGCGCTAGCTCGCCGGGCGGGTCCCTATCGGCGTCTCCGAGCGGCGGCGATGGTCGGGTCTGGGAGGTCTTTGAGGTAGCATGGGCGTGGCGCCCCGGGCTGCTTCTTCAGATCTCTTGGCCGCTGCCTTCAAATAAGCTCAAGGCCGGCTCTCCCCTGGATCTAAAGCTGGGAGATTCGGCGGGATCTGTCTCTGTTCCTCTGGTGCTTTGAGCTTTGGCTGCAACTTCCTCTCCGCCGGCCGGCCGTGGATGTGAGGGGAGGAGGGAAGTTGGCTTCTCAGACTCAAGCTCGGATGAGCTTGGGGAGATCTCTGAGGGTGCACCGCCTTGGTCGACGTATGCCTCCTGTTCTGCTGCATCATCGAGCTCTACCACGGTGGCCCTTGGATGGCCACCGATCTTTGCCATGAATCGGCTTGGAAGAAGATTTCCTCAGCAAGGGGTTCTCGTCGGTGTCAGGCCCGCCCTTGCTTCTGTTGGTCGATTGGCGACCCTCTTCTTCCTCAACCTCCTGCATGAGGCCCTTCCTGGAGTCAGGTGCTGGCGCTTCTCACCTCCCCAACGCCAAGTGGTTCGTCCCCGGCGATGGGTTGCAGGTGGCCAGCTTCTGGTTCTTCCCGTCGGTGGAGAAGACCAAGGACTGGATCGCGTTTCCTTTCTTTTTTCTAGGGTCTTCAGTGTAAATTGTCAGGTCTGCTTTTTTTTCCTATTTTCCGAAGGATCTGTTTGTAACTTGTACCCACCGCTTTTTTTTGATATTAATGCAGCTTCGGTTTCTTTGTGCAAAAAAAAAAAAAAAAACAGAATCCTAGCCGTACAATCACCAACCAAAACCGATGGGCACGTGGCGGGCTCCTGGACGGACGTGCCACTGCCACCGCGACCTTGACCGGGCCGGCCGTTTTTCGGGTCGCATCGTCGCCGTCGTCGCACGATTAGCTAGCGGCCGGCGCCGCACCTCGACGGCGGCCGGATCTCCACCGCCGTCCATATGCACGCCGAGAGCGTGGATAAAAGCTCGAGGCCGGAGCCGTCGTAGTCAGTGGGGAAAATATGAAGACGCAAAATGAAACTTTGGTTGCCTAGATGAAAGTCACGTGTAGCCCGTTTTAGCTAATTCGTTCTCGAGTAGATTTCCTCTTTTGGTTAGCGATTGTGACGTTGCGAGTTGTGGCAGCACGCTCCTCAGTCCTCTCTACCCCGGTCGTCTGAAAGATCTGGCTAGATAAAATTGATTGACATAATTTGGTACTGGCTCTAACGTTTGAGTTATTTACCGGGTCAGTTGGCATGTCTTCTCTTAACATGTGGATCTACCTCATGTTTAAAAAAATTTAAAAAAAATTAATGAATCTGTAAAAAAATGTCACATCTACAAGGTGATTGATATTTTTTTAATAATTCGATAACAGCTGGCACGGTATCACCACTAAATGATAAAAGGTGGAATTTAGTCTAATTAATATATATAGTGACGTCATTTTTATCTGACTAAATGAAACTTTATGTTTTTTGATTACAAGGAAGATCGGTCTCTTTGGATCACAAAAATTTGGAAACGTATGAATAGAAAAAAAACAAAGTTGAGATGCCATGTATTGTGAATACCTGTAGGATTCCAAAACGAGATGTGCATGTCCTTGGACGGTGCACTGGAAGAAAACTCAGTAATTTCACATGATTGACAAGGGTGAACTAGGAGATAAAGTATAAATGCATTAGACTTCTCAATGGGAAAATAACACGAGGTTTCAAATAATGTTGCAATTCCTATGAAATGGAGGTATTCCATATGAATTTATGACCTCAATTTATGATCCAAAGTGCTTCCATAGGAAAAGTTCCTATATATTGCCATCATTCCCATGAAATCCCTCTAATCCATAGGGACCCTCACATATTTTGACACAACAAATTTTTCCTATGAAAGTTATATATTTTTTAATTTCCAAAACACTTAAAATTTCTTCACTGTTTGGGCATGCAAAAGTTTTAAATTTTCTATAGTTCAAATTTTAGAATGTCTTCCAAAATTTTGAGAAAGGTTTAATATTTTTTTTTATAAATCCATAGTCTCAAAATTTGGAATATTCCAATAATTTGAACTTCTAGAAGTTGGAGCTAGTTGTATTCTGCCAAAAGTTCGGAATGCATTTTTCTGAAGATGCCAAAAAAGGAAGGTTGTCAAAGAATGAATGTTGACCATGTATGAATTTTTAAAAGTGGAAAATAGACCGGCTTTAAAATGACCGTTAGGTTTTTTCCTACGCGGGTGACCGACCGTCGAGTTATGCCCCATGACTCCACCAACTAGTCCCTCCAGTATAGTTTAGTTTAAGTAGAAAGGTCAATAAAATATGAACTACATGTCATAAAGTTATATCATTGGAGTACTTTTTTTAAATACAAATCCAATGTTATACCTTCTATGGCATGTATATCTCATATTTGATATATATTTCGTTGACAGAAATTCGTGGTAATTTTTTAAAATTATGTGCAGGCCTTATAAACTGTATAGGAGGAAGTACACCTAGTTCTTGTTTAATTCCTAGGCTAACTTTTCAACCGTGAGAGATTCTAGCATGTATAAATGAAATGCAACATATATTTGAGCCATAACTTTTGACCGTGATGTAAGATTCGATCGATCGCGTGCACTAGAAGTAGCCCGCCACTGAAAGCTAGGTAGCAATCTATCTATCTCGAGTTCACATAGACAACATAGTCGCAGCCACGTACCATAGCTAAGAAGCACTCGATCGAGTGGGACGGTTGAGTACCTTTCGAGCGAGTGTGGAGGGCCACATCACATCATCAATTCCAGCGTAACGACGACCATATATCCATATGGGCATGACATAGACTGATAGCTGCATGTGAATAATCCACTCCGGTCCAGCCGCATGGAGTAAGTGCTGGTTTTGTTTCAAAAGAGCTAGCTAGGCCGCAATAGAACTGTGGAAGTTGGTACCTCCGTATACACACTCTGCGCATTGCGCGGCCAGTCAAGTCCAAGAATAACTGAATCATTGTGACATGCAAAAAATATGTTGTAGTAGCTCCAGTCCAAAATGTAAGCCTTTTTCAAAAGCTAATTTAATTTACTAAAATGTCTTATATTTCAAAAGGGAGGTATACTCTATAACATGGGCCTTATACACACAACCAATGGAGCATACAAAGGCTTTGGAATATTATTTCCGTGCACTCGAAGGAAACCCTTACTTAACTAAATTTATTTTTCGAGAAAATAAGCATAGCAACAGACGACAATACGTACCCTAGCTACACACTATAAAATAAGTTGTTAAAGTTAATCAGACATATATAAGTGCTATAGTTATCTAGAGTCAGTGAGTCTTTCAGCACATGTACACATTCAACGGTATGTAATATAGTGACACATAGGTATTTTTTCTCGTTTCTCAGTGTGTTTTTTCAAATTTGGTTTTGAAAACACTAGGGATTGTGAAGACACATCTTTTAAATACTCATAATTTTTTATTTTCTTAAAAAATTGAAACGCCGGGTCTGTAGCCTAGGCTACGTGTAGGCCGATCGGTTTTAAATTTGTTTTTGGAAACCCCCAAAACTTTTGTTTTCAAAATTCCAAAAAAATTCCAAAAGCATACATAGACATGGATACTGTTGTATTATATTAGTGTATAAATTTCCAAAAAAATACATTTTATTTTACTCAGTAAAAATGACAAAATCTCACAAAATGACAAAAACGAGATTTCAGTGTACTGTTTATTACCATTCACCGACGATAAAATCAAGATTTATCATTTTTGTTGAGCCTAAAATATAACATATTTAGTTCTAAAAAATTACACACTGGTAGATTGCAATATTGTCTACATCTTAGTGTTTTCCAAATTTTATAAATGTTTGAATTTGAATTGAAAATGGCCTCCAGGTAGCGCGAGCTACAAGAGAATCCACTCTGAATTAAGCATGCACTATGCACGCACGTCTATCCCCGCATCGGCTAGCGCGCGAGCGTGCAACCTTGTCCTGCATGCAGACCAGCTGCAAAATGAACAGTGAAGCTGAAATACATGCGTACCTCATGCGATGGATACGTGAAACGACTCACCGCCTTTCCACGGTTCCACGACCGATCCATCCAGTAAAAGAACGTGCTTGCTTGACATATATGGCAACATGCCATTGTCAACAATGTTTCTGAATTTGCCAAATCTACTACTGTATTAGCTTAATTTTCTTGGCGGCGATAAGGTGGATAGTGACAGCCACATGCATATGGATGGACTCTTTTCCCTTCTATTTGCGGCGCTATGATGTGTGGCCGGTTAATAACCAATGATTGGTTAATAAATCAGTGATAGCAGATCTGGTGCGATGATTGAGAGGACACCCATTGGTTAGCTAAGTTAACGTTGTGTGTTTTGTTCTGCAGGTATGTTGTCAATAATAATTAATCCTACGCGCAGGTGATATCAATATCCATTGTGATGTTGGCATCTAAAGGAGATCGGCTTTTGTGCTTGGAATTTTTATTGTAGTTGTTTTGCATCTGAGTTCACGAGAACACAGGGAATTGTATTGTTTTTCATTATTAGTAGGAGCGTCCAGGGGTTATTTAAGTTTATGAATGTATGTTTTGTCTACAGGTATGTGGTCATTAATTAATACATTATGATCAGTTGATATTTGAGAATAGGGAGGTATGCTTTCCACAATAACTGATGGTTTCTACTCCCTCCGATTGGAAATAAGTGTCGGTGATTTTTTACTAACTTAGTACAAAGTTTGTACTAGGTCACCGACAGTTATTTCCGATCGGAGGGAATATTTTTTTACTGGTATAGGTGTTAAAATATCTTGCATACTAATTGACTCATTCCTTTACCACAATTGACACAATTTTTCTTGATAAAATATGCTATGTACTAAAGTTGTCACTCTATCACATCAGCCGTTGTTCAGGATTATCTTTGCAACTCCATAGAGCTATTAATTTTTTTCCTACTTGTAAGTACATAATATTATGGCCTTCCACCCATTAGTGTTGAGGTAAATGGTAAAGGAAAGATATCATTTGCAATTCCTTTAAATTATGATTTTAGTGTTATTGCCTTACTCAAAATACTTATATGTCAACATGTATGAGGTGACTAGCTAAATCATGATAATTGCACTTCATGACAAGTATAATATGTCCATTCTGCTCTAGACAGGAACATTTACCTAGGTGCATAAATCTCAATCTTTCAGCTTTTCTTTGCAAGATGGAGCTACCGAGATTTTTTGTTTTGGCGTATATGGATGGATTCAGCTAGGTAACCAGAGGATAAAGTGGACATGTTTTGGATTTCGAAGTTGTTATTGCTGGACAATATGAGGTGGTTACTGAGATTTCAAATAGATGTTTGGACAAGCACATAGCAGTCTTTCTCTTGCTATCGTTGATTCACTATTTGCCACTAAGTTCGTATCAATCATGCATTTCATCGACTGGCTACTCTTGGTGTGATAGTAGTGGTCAGATACGAGATATTAACTAGAGTGTAAGGTAAAGTCAGTATTACTGAAAGGTTAATTTGTGTATTCGTACATCAGATAGGTATGCATACTAATTTTACATGGTCGTACTGAAGACTTTCTGTGATGAATGGGACGAAGTGTATATGTTTGTGTTTGAAATGGTGTAAGTTAGTTAGATGGCGACTGAGAATATAGCGAAGTGTATCAATTAAAGTTTTACAACACACGGGGTTGTATTGAATGTGAAACTTAAATTCATCTGAACAAGATCTTACCAAATCTATGTTACCTATTTATCGTAGGAATCAAAATCTATTTTGTTAATTCTTCTCAACAAAAGTTGCTGACTTTCAGTTGTTATTTTAGTACTTACCCTTTTAGTTTTATACATTATACTACCCATATGATGTTATTTTTATCAATTTTTCTCATATCCAAGATAAAGTTATTAACGATTTGTGTCCGATAAGGTGGTTATGAAACTTTGACCAATGTAACTTGTGGCACGTATTGTTTGTTGACCATAAATCATGGACCCAGTTACCATAGAGAACATATTTATTCTAAATATCTATGAAAAAAAATGTTTCTTTCTCTTGTTTGAGAGAGCCTTTGTGTTGAAAATAGATAGATGTAGATTTACAATCATAGATGATCCGAATCTTGCTAGAATAGCGTGCTAGATTTTGGTAGCGAGTTTCAATTTGCTAGCGAACACTCACGCCCCAATGTCCTCTTGTTGTTGAAGTGCTGACTATTGAGTTCAATAAAATAGGATGACTATAGTGCACGATAGAAGGTGGTTCCTTATACCTGAGGGACCGTGGCAACGCATGGGCATTCCACTAGTCAGAATCTAAAAAACACTTCTCAAGTACTGTTAATTTTTCCGGCCCATTTGAAAGTTGTTGCAGAGAATACCTATGGGCCGATGAGATTGCGCCGAGAAGTACAAGTACAGCCCACCAGCGTCCCGGCCATGGGCTCGGCAGGCAAACCTCCATTCGGCCTCGTCTTCCTCCCCACATTCCCACTCCGCTCCCATGGCCATGGCGCCACCGCCCAAACCCCTCCACGCCTCCTTCCTCTGCTCCCTCGCGCTCGCGCTCCTCCGCGCCGGCCGCCTCTCCGCGGCCTCCCACGTCGCCGCCGCGCTGCCCGCCACCTCCCTTCCCGCGGCCCTCCTCCGCCGCCTCATCCCAGCGCTCGCCTCCTCGGGCCTCGCCGCCGCCGCCGTCCGCTTCCGCCCCGTCCCCGGCGACCCGCTCACCCTCAACTCCGTCCTACTCTCCCACTGCGCCCTCCGCTCGCTCCGCCCCGCGCTCACCCTCCTCCGCTCCTCCCACTCCGCCGACACCGTCAGCTACAACGTCGTCATCTCGGGCCTCTCCGAGCACGGCCGCCACGGCGGGAGCCTCGCCCCGGCCCTGATAGCGGAGATGTGCAAGCGCGGGGTTCCGTTCGACGCCGTCACGGTCAACGCGGCGCTCGTGGGGCTGTGCAGGGATGGACAGGTGGAGGGAGCGGCGGCGTTGGCCGAGATGATGGTGAGAGGCAGGGGGATTGACAGACTGGATGTGGTGGGATGGAATGCTCTGATTGATGGGTACTGCAAGGCCGGAGACATGGCGGCGGCGCTGGGCGCGGCCGAGAGGATGCGGACACATGGAATCGGAGTCGATGCCGTCTGCTACAACACCTTGATTGCCGGGCTATGCCGCGCCGGCGAGGTCAGTGCTGCACGGGACATGCTGGATACGATGAAGGGTGACGGGGTAGAGCCAAACATGGTGACATACACGATGTTCATCGCAGAGTGCTGCAAGAGGAAGGCGATCGACGATGCATTCAGTTTGTATGAAGAAATGGTGAGGATGGGTGTCATGCCCGATGTGGTCACACTCAGCTCTCTTGTTGATGGGCTTTGCAGGGTCGGGCGGTTCACGGAGGCGTATGCGCTTTTCAGGGAGATGGGGAATATTGGGGCTGCACCCAACCATGTCACATATTGTACGCTGATTGATTCGTTGGCGAAAGCACAGAGGGGCAGCGAGGTGCTCGGTCTGCTGGGGGAGGTGGTCTCCAGAGGCGTGGCCATGGACTTGGTGATGTATACAGCTTTGATGGACTGGTTGGGCAAGGAAGGGAAGATTGATGAAGCGAAGGACATGTTTCGGTGTGCTCTGGCAGATAATCATACTCCCAATGCCATTACTTACACCGTGCTGATCGACGCGCTCTCAAAAGCTGGCAATGTTGATGGGGCAGAGCAGGTGCTGTTGGAAATGGAGGAGAAATCTGTTAGTCCGAATGTTGTTACATTCTCATCGATCATCAATGGCCTTGTTAAACGAGGATGGCTTGGCAAGGCAACTGATTACCTGAGAAAGATGAAGGAAAGGGGCATTGATCCCAATGTCGTGACCTATGGAACAGTTATCGATGGCTTTTTCAAGTGTCAGGGGCAAGAAGCAGCTCTTGACGTGTACGATGAAATGCTGCGTGATGGTGTGGAAGCAAATAAATTTGTTGTAGATTCACTAGTCAATGGTCTGAGAAAGAATGGAAAGATAGAGGAAGCTGAAGCATTCTTTAGAAATATGAATGAACGAGGTATGTTGCTAGACCATGTAAACTATACCACTTTAATAGATGGGCTTTTCAAAACCGGCAACATGCCTGCTGCTTTCAAGGTTGGTCAGGAGTTGACGGCGAGGAACTTGTTACCTGATGCTGTTGTCTATAATGTGTTTGTCAATTGCCTTTGTATGCTCGGGAAATCTAAGGAAGCAGAATCATTTTTGAAAGAGATGCAAAATACAGGCTTAAAACCCGACCAAGTGACATATAACACTATGATCGCTGCACAGTGCAGGGAAGGAAAAACTGTCAAAGCTCTAAAACTCCTTAACGGAATGAAGAGGAGTTCTATAAAGCCAAACCTCATAACATACAATACACTTATTCCGAGTCTTTTTCAGGCTGGGGCTGTTGAGAAGGCAAAGTATTTGTTAAACGAGATGTCTTCTTCTGGATTCTTTCCGACCTCTCTGACTCATCGAAGGGTGCTGGAAGCATGCTCCCAAAGTGGGAGACCGGCCATGATTTTGGAAATTCATGAATGGATGATGGATGCTGGGCTTTGTGCTGATATCATTGTCTATAATACACTTATGCGTGTCTTGTGTTACCATGGAATGACAAGGAAAGCCGCGGTTGTCTTGGAAGAAATGTCGGAAAGAGGAATTGCCCCAGATACCATCACGTTTAATGCTCTAATCCTAGGTCATTTCAAGAGCAGCCATGTAGACAATGCATTTGGTACTTACGATCAGATGCTTCACGATGGGATCTCACCTAACATAGCTACATTCAACACGCTCTTGGGTGGGCTTGAGTCTGCTGGAAGAATTGGAGAAGAAGACAAGGTGCTGAACGAGATGAAGAAAAGGGGCGTTGAACCCAGCAATCTGACATATGACATACTGGTCACAGGATATGCAAAACAAAACAATAAAATGGAAGCAATGCGTTTGTATTGTGAGATGGTGGGTAAAGGCTTTCTTCCGAAAGTAAGCACATATAATGCACTTATAAGTGACTTTGCTAAAGTGGGAATGATGAGTCAAGCTAAAGAGTTGCTCAACGAAATGGAAAAGAGAGGTGTTCTACCCACATCCTGCACTTACGATATTCTTGTGAGTGGATGGTCAAAGCTTAGAAATGGAACTGAGGTGAGAAAATTTCTCAAAGATATGAAGGAAAAAGGATTAAATCCATCAAAAAGCACTATTAATTCTATATGCAGAGCATTTTCGAAGCCAGGGATGAGCTGGGAAGCTCGGCGTTTGCTTAGAAAACTATATCAGGTTTAGGAATGTCAAGTGTTGATTTTTCTTATCCACCAAGCATAGAGGGTCTGATGGAGACTGCTCTTAGTTTGACAAGACAACTGCAGTCAGGATGCTTATTGTTTCAGTGTCTTGTCCTCCCACAGCTCACAACATCCTGTCAATTGTTACAGAAAGTACTTGTTGAGATAATCCCTGAGTCACCTGTAAGTGTCTGGTTCTCTATTCAGATGACTTGAGTCTAATTTAACCAGTTCAATAATAATGTTGTTGCTGTGGTGTTTTTGATCTATAACTAGCTAACAGCTTCCTTACATGCTCTGTACTGCTGCTTCAGTAGTAAGTGTAGTTCTGCTTATCTCACATAACTCTCTTTTGCAGGCTGACCGTCAAATGAGCAGAAGATCATGAGTTATATGAAATATCCCCACACGATCCAAAGGCATGTGATGCTGCCATTTGTTCCTCTTATTTGTATTGCTAGTTGCTAAAATATTCCTTGACTCTATGTGATTAATCATTCCATGTTTCCCTTCGCTACTTGCTTTTCAGATTGACAAATTTGTGTTACAGAGGAGTCACGAGGAGCTGCACCCTGCTCATGTGAACCTTGTCAAAATTATCATCAGTTTATCAGTGAAGATCTACTTATCATTTGTAAGGAGCAGATGTGAGTTTATGAAATTCTTGGTTACACTAGTGTTTCCTTGTGTCACTCACTGCATGCATTCTGAACATTCATATTCATGGTTGTATTGTGTTTTACTCTATTGTAATCATCAAAGACCACTTCTCTTGGAATTGACACCTGATTGATAGGATAATGGAATTGAATGCATCTCTCATGCGAAACTTGCTACCTTTCTGTTTGCGTAGGATCTCAAGAGAGTGAGGTTTTGATGGAGAAAACCAGCTAGGCTCACGAGGTAGCTTATGGATATGCCATGAGGGGCGTATTACTGCCACAGTACTGCACTGACCATGCTGCTTCTAGTGATTGAAGACAAAATATTGGTGATAATGAGAGGCGATGAAGTGCATCAGGACAAAGAGATCGGTTCACAGATCTGTTGTGGGTGATATTGGACATGTCAACGAGAGGAGAAAGACCCTGCTCTGTGAGATTCAGCTACTCTACTTAGATTTGACAGCAGAAGCATGTCTCCTCTACTTAGGGTTGCAAACGTACTGCTGTTCATTTTTACGCTTAAATAGCTTGGTGAACACAACTATTTCTGAGTTCTGTGCTACATGATGGAAGCAAAGCATTTTTTTCCTTCGCAATTTTTGTTACTCCTACATGAAATGAGTGACTACTGCTGCCATGTAGTACTTGAATATTTTGTATCTGTAGTTCAAGGTCCACACCTATTTTCTTTTCAAAGTACGCATCTGATTCTCTGAATTTTCACTACACACGGGATGTGTTATTTCTACTATGTCTATAATAGTTGAGTATTCAGTGTGTATAGTTAGAGGCCTACACCTCTTTTAGAAGGAAACACTGAATGTTCATGATAGACGATAGTAGGTGCAATTACTATCATGTTCCTTGAGTACTCACTGTGTGTAGCTTGAGTTTTACACCTTAGAAAAAGTAGCTCTGAATTTTCTTAAATTTGGTCAATGCAGTTTTGTTGTAATCATGCTTTCCTAACAAGATGCAGTTTGTAAAGCTGCAACTTATCTATAGAAATACTTGTTCTGATCAACCTTCCTTGTGCAGGTTGGAGATATAAGTGTCATAAAGATGCTTCTGATGGGGGATGTCCCTGAAGGAAACATGGCATATCACTGGTGCCTGAGTGGTGGCTCAGGCAGACATGAGCCAAGGTGCTCTTCTTCAAAGTTCTGCTCCATTAACAGCTGAGTGTAAGATAGTTATTCTTACTATTTCCAAATGTCCCTTAGTTCTCTTATCTCTTTGTGCAGGATTGTGTGCCTCCTGCTGAAGAATGCTGCCAGAATTTTCCAGCGGAACAAACTAGGACTCACACCAGTGCACGGCGCTGTAGCTAAGTTCACAATGTTCCAGGTAGCCTTTTGTTACTTTCTTTCCAAGTGCTTAATAACATTACTGTGACTAATTAGTATTGCTTTTCTTCACGCTATAAGTCAATTCTGCTTCATGCACAAGCCCATTGCCTAACAGCACCCACCCAAGTCTCCACCCACCTTACAGCTCCCATGGTAGCCTCCTTGCCCAATTTATTGTGCTGTCTCAGACTAGTCCATTGCGGCATTTCATTTTGATCATCTTATCCTCTTGAAAAGTATGGTGAGCTCGATGATCCTTGTTTTTTTTTGAACCGTAAGACCGTAGGGGAAGCCCCTACGGTATAATGCAATCTTTCTGAACATGTGGTGGTAATGATGCTAGTCGATGTGAGCTATATTTGTAGGTTGTTTACTTTTCTTTCTTCTACGACAACAAGCCACAAGAGAGAAAGTATACGATTTTTCCGGAGAACAATATTTGTTGAAGATTGAACATGTGATGATGACTAGAAACGTGTGTACAACTCTGACATGTGGCCTAGTGGTTCGAAGAACATGAGTGAGACCTGAGTCATGGGAACATGATGTGAAGACAATTTTTTTCTTAGAATCCCGTGACATGTAGATAAAAACAGAATACATGCTTGTTGAAGGGCCGGCCCAACAACAAATAGCCTATAGGTGATATGGTGCTGTTACGCGCAATAATAAGTGGTAAATGGTTTTCGTGAGAACAGTCTGATAGAGGAGCTGGGCTGCCATGTATGGGCTTGGCTTTTTATTGCCACCTTAAGTCCTTAACAGTTTTGGGCCCATGCTATCTTCTTCTTGAGAATAGGACCCTTGCCTCTTAGTTTCGTCTTTCTTTCTCTAATAACTTGCTTGGCTAGAATGATTGGACTCACGGTTCTTATCTGGAAAATGGGGGAAGAAAGGATGCTGATGAATCGACATCACTGATGACCCCTTCTGTCATCCTAGAATTTGGACAGGTGGACACTGAAAGCACACTAGATGTTATCTGACAAATCGACACGGTAGTATATCAAATTTGCTGCCCAGAGAAAAGATATATATTCCTGTAAACAACAAATCTAAAAAATCTTCTATTAGTGTGGAATCAAGTCAACCAACTTGTCTCACGTAATTATCTAGCCAGAGAACCCGTGATGAAGAAAAACAGAATTGCTGATGAAGTTGCAAGCCAAAGCTCAGAAGCAATGAGGCCAAGGTGAGAGAGAGAGAGCAACCACAGAGGCACAGATTTGATGAGAAGTGCAGCATCACTCAACTCAGCTCAGCACAACATATGGCATCCGCCCAAAGCCAAAGGCATATATCTAAAGTTTATGGTGCAGCAAGCAACTAAAACAGCACAATCCTCTACTGCACACACTAGTAACCAGACCTGACTTATCCGTTCTTATAGACTCGCAATAACTGATAGTGAGTGAGAGGCAGGCTATGGTTGAGATGGAATTTAGGATGCTCTTTGCCCATGAGTGTCACAGCTTTTTTCTTCCTTTTCTTTTCTTCTAAAATGATTATATAGATACATACGATACAGGTGTAAATTTAGGAGAAGAAAGATGCACATAAAAGGGGTGGTGGTCACGGGGCTGGTATGAGATGAGGCCAGGTGAAGGGGCGGCCTTTTGAGTGCACAAGAAGCAGAGACACACACACAGCCTGTGTACATCAGTACATGCTACGCTGCACAGGGGCCAAGTAGAGATGTAGAGCAGCTAGCAGGCCTTAAAAGTTGCTTGAGAGTGAGTGTAGGGGATTGGTTGCAGTGTCGTGCTCGGGAAACGCTCTGGTGTCACACCTAGCACGGTACCACTCACTCACAGGACTCAGTCGATCCCAACCTCTCCTGAAAAGCTCCCTAGCTTTCCTTCGAACCACAAGCTGCATGCTGCTAGCTAGCTACTTAGCTTACACACACGCACACACTCACTCACTCTTCACAGCAGCCACTGCTACCTGCTACTGCTTTGGCTTGCTCTGCTTCCTTATCTACTACTTAACACTTACTACTGCTGCTACTGTGCCACACCTGCTACTAGTAGGAGTGACGCTTACTACTACTACGTACCACTTTGGCTGGCACCTATCAGCTCCCTAGTGGCAGTGAGAGACAGAGAGAGCCACTTCAGTTCACTGTGTCTGTACAGTGACACAAGTCACCGGTAACTAACTAGCTACTCACTACTGGCCGACTCTGTGTGGTCGTCTGACGCCGTGTGTGTTTTGTAGCCACCGAATAGTGATGAGAAATACTTTTGCGGATATTTAAGCTCTGGTCCTGCGACGTCGAGGTCTTGTTTTAATTTCAGTATGTACGAGTCGATAGCTACGAGTGGATAACACCGAAAGGAGGTTGCAGCTACAGCAGTAGTTTGGTCTAACACACTAGATTACTGGTAACTAATGTGTACCTTGAAAACGGCCTTTTGTTGAAATATAACCAGTGGAGCGTAATCATGTCGGATTCAGTTCTGTTATTATAGTAATTGTTGAAGAGGACTGTGAGCTCCTGGAAACTCTAATTTTCAGTGACCTTAGCAAGTAGTACTAGTGTGTTGCAGGCACTTCCAGTGGCAGATTCGTAAATATAGGAGCTGCATATGATAAGTGTGCGGTAAAGATGACAGGGCAGCTAACAAAATTGCTAAATTTGGAAGCATCGTTTAGGTTGGAGCTGAAAGTAGGCCATGAGGATGATGTCCTCACTACTTGTTTTCAATCATACAAGCAAGAGGATTAGTTGAGTGAGCTCTAGCAAAAGGAGTTGGTGAATAGCCAACTTGCAGATAAGTACACTATGTTTTGGCCGGACACCAAACTGATTATGGTCTTGCTAGTTAGGCATCTAACCCTTGTGATTTAATCTCAATGTAGTTTTGGGGTTAGGCCGGGCAGCGTTGTAAGCTAACATCGACAGATATCAAGAAAGGTAAATATATTGTGTGGTCGGCTTAACCAAATCCCAGACCAACTTTTCCGAAAAGGGGAAAGTGAGGAAGAAAAAGGAAGGCCAAGGATTGTTATCTTCATCTAGTTCCCCTGGATATTATTTGGCATTCCTTTCAAGTCGTAATCAGGGGGACCACATGTGAGGGAGAGAGATCTAGTTTCTTTCTGTGGAATATGTTTTCGTGTGTGTTGTTGGATAAGACTAGAGTGGCACTGAGTAGAGACTAGGCAGATCGAGGTACTGGCCACGAGCGGTCGAAACGTATGGATTTGACTTAAGAACATCCTTTCAAGTCGTCCTGTTCCTGAAATATAATTACTGACCGGTTAATTTAGATTTTACTGAAGCATAGTTCCGTCTCTTTATTTGTCTTATACGCACCGCATGACTCGTCCTGTTCTTCTAGGTCTCTTATTGTTCTGTTTGCTCATTAATTCTCCTTTTCCCCAATCGAACAGGAGGATCTGTGTGTCGGTACCTAAGCATTTGTCCACTGCTTATTGGCTGGTAGATGATCAAGTACATTTTGACCATGGAGACAAAAGATTCCTGGAACTGGGGTTATCTTATCCTTCTCTTATCACGCTGGGAGAACCTTAGTTAACAAATATACTGCTGGTCTGCTGAAGCATTTCGAAGAAGCAAGTTTGTGCCACCAGTGAGACGTTTCTTGAAGCAGTCACAAAGCATTAGAATATATGTGTCATGTTGTTGAGGCAGCAACATGCACTCAACCATGAAGCCTCAGAGGCTAGCTTGAGAAGGGAACAAGGGATGATTCTGGCCACATGCATGCATGGACATGGTGCTGCTGGAATAACAAGGTTGCCCACCAATCAGTGTGCTGTGCTGTGGATGGAGGAGTGGTTGCCCATGAGCAAAGCCAACACCAACAACACTTGCCGCACTCTCAAGGTGAGTGGCAGCAACATCTACCTCAACCCTGGAGCAGGGAGGCCATTGACTCCCCCTTCACTCCACGCCACTAATCTGAAAATATTTTGGCCAATAATGGTCCAGCTCCATCAGCAGCAAGCTAGGCATAACCTCTCACCAAGTCTGATCCGTGATTCTTTCTTTTTTATCCCAGGCTTCTTCCGGGCTGTCATGTCCCAGCTACTCTGCACAGGTCTTGCCACTTTGTTAATTCCCATCACGATTAGTCGATCGCTGAACAAATATTTATATATTATCTCTTGTGAGATCATCTTGCCCATATGCTTTCTATCTCTGACATTTCCCTCTCATGGTATAATCTAGTAGCATGAGCTTGACGTGAGGAGTGGTGGCCCAGCAAGCAGCCACTAATTAATCTGCCGTGGTGATTAGCGATCTCCTCCTCCTGCTGCAAGTGATGACAGTGCTAGCTACTGTCGAGTGTCCTCCCACTACTACTTCACTCGTCATCCATTCTCAATCCTCTACTGCTGGTGTGTGTGCCTGGTGGGTGTCCATAAACAGCACCACATGTTCCATCTCTCCTACATATTCCCAACCACTACATATATGTATTTTTCTCCCTGCAATTTTCGCTCTCCACTGGCAGATTTCATGCAGTTTCTGTTCCTTCTCACATATTCTGGTACGAACGTGCCCACATCATGATGGATGGTTACAGGAGCCCAACATCCACTGCCTCACCGGCCAGTACGCATTTTCACACTGATTAATGTTCATGACATGTGTTGATCAACCACTTAATCGTTTTATCTCTCTAGTTTGATTAAAGATGAACATGCGCACCAATATTTTTGGTTTTGGTGAAGTCTGGACAATTTACAGTCAATTGTTAATTTTTTGCCAATTAAGCAGCTACATGTCACAAGGTTCGTAACATAGGACCGGGTCATAAATTTTAGCTTAAGTTAGTCAGTTAACTGGTGTGCCACACCATCTGAGCTTGGCAATCAAGTTGATCAGCCATCACATCTATTGCTAGCTGATTATATATAGTTTACTAGTGTGGACTTTTAGAGAGATCGGTGGTGGCTTGGCATGTACATGGTCTAGTACCGGGGAATGATACGAAATCATTTCTATATCTTGTGTATGATCACACTAGCTAGCTCATGGGGCTGCTTAACTGGTCTAGCTAGCGGTGCATGCACTGATTAGTGGTGGATCCTTAAAGGTAGGGCTCTCCACATGTGGGACAACTTGGCTAACTGCCAATCATAGGCAGGATCATGGCAACATGCCCATCTTTTCTGCACTGCTAAACTAAGTATGGCAATGGAAGCAAGGAGAGAAAGGCATCCATTACTGCTCACTCACTCACTCTGGATTGCAATGCAAGTGAGTGACCAGCTAGTGTGGACATGCATGTGTTGTGTAGGTTGAGAGATCTATAGAGAGGAAGTGTGCTAGAGAGAGAAAGGAAGCCCAGCTTCCAGCTAGTTAAGCCAACTGATGATGCCTTGCTTGCCGGCCCCCACCACATCCATCGCAGCATCGTCCAATTGCAGGATCGGTGTGGTTTTTCTATGGGGAGTTTCTTGTTGCTCCACACTACAAACAACAATCCGGGATCACGTCAAGGATCGATCGCCATTGATTAATCTAATCACTCTCAACCGTATACCCTCTCTCTTTTCTCTTCTCCCTCTGCTCTCGACCGTTGACTTCTCTCACACAACACCACACATCGGTTGCTTCTTCAACTCACGAGGAGGAAGAAAAATCTTGGATTTGGATGTTATATTTAATCTAATATATGCAAAGCTAAGAAAATTTTAAAAATGCAACATGCGCAGCAAAATGAACCGCGCCACTACTTTTCTTTGGTTGATGAGTACGGTTAAGCGTAAGTGCATGAACAGTGATTAAGTTGCGAATCAATTAGTTGGGAGAGGAGGACACACTGTGTATTATTTTGATTGAGATAGTGCAGCCACAGCAGGTGTTCGCATCACCAACCCAAATCTAGCCATCGGACTTATTGAGTAGTAAGAAAAGAGAGTAACATAACCAGTGCGCGTGACCCCTAACTAATCAAAATATGTAGGTGTGCCATTTGCACGAGAGGATTGGAATTTTCCTCCTAGCTTAAAATGCAAGGAACTGTTACTATTAAGCACTGCAATTAAAAGAGTAGGTGATCGAAGGACAGGTCGGAAACAAACATTTTTGGGAGTGGGGATGATGCAAATACTTTAGGGTCACATATAATTGCAGGTATATTTCATTTTGTTTGGTGTGTGTGTGGCCACTGGACACTGGCTAGGGACATATGCATCTGCAGCTAGCTGCACCACCACTACCTCACTACCTCCTAATTCTAGTTGCCAACTGCCAAGAACCTAGCTGTTCATGATCTGTGGGATTGTTAAAGACAACTGTCTATGTAAAAGATCAATTCTAGTTAAACAAATAAAGCCATGAAAATCAACAAGAAACCATCAAACATGTACAATTAAGAGAGTGGATTTCAAGGATTTTTTTCACGAGTTAAACTAACATCCACATGGATGTATGTACGTCTTGCTCAAAAGTAGTGGAAGAAAAGTAGAGGATGGAATTTCAGCTGGGTGAGAGGCTGATACATCCAGGCTTGCAGTGCAACACCATCACACCCCAGGAATCACACACGCACAAGGAATATTGAGCTTGCTTCCACCCCTTCTTTCTTGGCTTGTTGCAGTTGCTACTACTATACCTAATACTAGTGCTCACTCACCACTCCTAATTGGATCCCTTTCTTTCTCTACCCTCTCTCCACATATGGTGGCAACCGAATGTACACTCCAAAACAAGTCACCTAGCTACCTAGCTTTGCTTCATCAGAGCATGCATTAACCGTCACTACACACTTAATCAGGATTCATGGAGTGGCTAATTAAGCACTTGGAGAAGAAAACAGGGGGCCTAAATTAAGTGTGGCTATTAATTCCGAGCAGTACTGGGTAGACATGTTTTGCACATGAAAGAAATTAGGCAGGTAGCCATGCCTGGCCATCAATTGTCCACAAGTGATTTAAAAGAGGGGATGGGCATTAAGCTAGCCAGCTCTAACACACCCATTATATCCCTATTTCCACTCAGCTCCCTTGGCCACCAATTAACCCTGCTACTATTACTAGTGTTCTCAGTTTCTCACCTCTCCAACAATAGCACTTTGCAATTAACCATCAAAACCTCTTTCTCTCTCACTAAACAAGAGATGGAAGGTTATAAGTGTTGAGAAGAGACAGGTATATAGAGGAAGCCCAGCCGGCTAGGTTTTTCCAGACAGCTCTTACCTCTCTCTGTATGTTTCTCTCTGATTTGTAGAGAGAAAAGCTAGAGTTGCTTGTCCAATATTAATTATAGGCCAAAAGAAACTTCCATTGATTAGAGTAGTAGCTGCAGGATCCACCTCCTTGTTTATATGTGCAGACCAAAACGCCTCTCTCCCTCTCTCTCTCTCTAGCCAGCGTAGCTCCACTTGTCCCTCTCGTCTCCTCCCGCCATAAAACCACAGAGCCAGCCTCCTTCCCTCCCTACCTGCCTTGCCTGCCACTCTCTCTCTCGTCCACCCTCTCTACGCCTTCCACTCTTGCTTCGGCGACATGCAAACGTCGGGCATGGAGTTGGTCCTCTTCCGGGAGGAGGGCATGGACGATCGGCAGCAGCACGGAGCCGTGGTGAAGCGGAAGCGCACCAAGAGGCCGCGCCACCACCCGCCTGTGGCCATGGCGTCCTCCTCGGCGTCATCCTCCGAGAGCACCACCACGGAGGAGGAGGACATGGCCCACTGCCTCATCCTCCTCGCCCAGGGCTCGGCCCCTCCCGTCGTCGTCCACTCGATGTCGCCGCCGCCTGGGACGGCGGTGCAAGAGACATCGCCACCGGCCGCCGCGCCGGCGCCTGCGGTGGTGACGACGACGAAGACGGAGAGGTACACGAGCCGCAAGTACACGGAGGCGGCCACCACCGTGGACGGCGTCCGGGCCGGCTTCTACGTGTACGAGTGCAAGACGTGCAACAAGTGTTTCCCCACCTTCCAGGCCCTTGGCGGCCACCGCGCCAGCCACAAGAAGCCACGTCTCGCCAGCGGCGCCGATGAGGACGCCACCAACGCCGCCAGCGTCGCCGTCTCCAAGCCATCCAAGCCTCCGTCGATGAAGACGGCATCACCACCGCCTCCGACGATGACGGCAGCGTCGCCGCCACTTCCACCGCCTGCCCTGGACACCGCCCCGGACGTCACAACCGTGCTGAGCCTCAATAACGGAAGCGCCGCCGGCATCAACAACAACAGGATTCGCGTGCACGAGTGCTCCATATGCGGCGCCGAGTTCGCCTCCGGGCAGGCGCTGGGCGGGCACATGCGACGCCACCGGCCACTGCACGCGCCCACCGCCGCCCCGGTCACCGCGATCACCGAGTCCACGAAGAAAGATGGGAGCGCGGGCATCAACCTGGAGCTCGACCTCAACCTACCAGCGCCGTCCGACGAGGAGTCCGTGTCACACCCGCCCCCGCCACCGCCGGCAGCTGCACCGGTGGTGCTCGGCCTCGGGCCGTTCGACAGCGGCAAGAAACGGCTCATGCTCACCGCCTCCTCCGCCGCGCTGGTGGATTGCCATTATTGATCGACGCGCGCCGGCGCGCGCGCAGCTGGTCTCGTGAATTCTTTTTTCGTAACACCGATTGATTGGTTGGTTGATAATTCTTCTCCTTCATCCTCTTCTATACAAAACTACATACTTACAAATCTGTTCCTTGGCATGAATATGCCAATGAAATTGTAATTAACATACAATTGATTCTTTCCATTCTTTGGTGTAAGATTGACTATAGAAAATTAATTGACATTTCCATGTATGTACACAACACAAGCATGTTGCATATCGGCGCTGAAATATATATTGGAATGAAAGAAAATTCCACTTTGTGACCTGTGAGTAGAAGAAAAGTTCGGCCGGCCAGTTGGAGTGTGTGTGTGAGAGACTGTGAGTGAGTGAGTGAGCGAGTGGTGTGAGTTGTCTGAAATGTGATGGAAATTAAGGGAGTGGGTGCAATGTTGCGGCCTACTACTATCCACCTTTTTCTTTTCTATGCATGTGTCCTGGCTACTTCAGTTCTCTACTCAGTGGCAAGAGCATGCAAAAGCACAATTTGTGTACATATCTTGTACAGAAAAATTATAGCCAATTATCCATTCTCTCTTCATATGAATCGCTTGAAATTGTGAATTTAACTATCTAATTTATCAGTTGATGAGTTAGATAATTAATTAAATAGTAAAAGGTTTTTGCTGTGTGCAATATGGCCACTTAATTAGACTGTCTGTTTCACTGTTAATTAACTCTAATTCATCACTGATTAATCGCTGAGTCGTTTCGAGTGGTAGCGCATGCATGTACGTTTCCTTTTGAGCAAGTCAGCTATCCAGTAGCTTCTTGCAGTTGGTTAATAAGGAAATATATGGATAGTGAAGTAGGCAAAGTCGGAAAGGGAATTTGAGAGGGTTGCAAAGCAAAAGGGGCAATTAATTGGAAGGTAGCTAGGTGAGCAGATGCTCCATATCTAAGCTACTAGTGATGCGTGAGGAGAGCAGTGGGAGTTGGGCAATTTGGCATATGTGTGCACATACATACGTACACGTATGTATATATGTGTATTTGGACATGGATGGATGATATTAGTGTTTTATTTGGATTGATGGATGAGATGAGTGTTTATTTGGACAGGGATGCATGAATTGCTCTATGAATTGTGCATATATGGATCTAGCACCACTATCTCTTTGGACATGATGTGTTTGGGGTTACATGAACTGTGGTTTGGTTTCTCCACCACCAAGTAAATTAGAAGGCACCAGGTGCTTTTTCCTTGGGGACGAGCTTGTCTTGTTTGCAAGCTTGCTAGCTAAACAGCCAGCCAACTTCTGATGAATCAAGTTAAGTAGTACTACAATATATGCTAGGAGGAACAGATTGTCGACAGAGTTAACATTAGTTAACCTTTTTTTTTTGAAATTAACATTAGTTAACCTGACTACCAAGCTGTCAGGCGCGTGTTAATCCCCATGTTATGACTACTTGACTAGCCTGTGCTATGCTGTTCACATAGAACCAACATTTTTGTTCGTGTTAGCCAGACAAATGCTACAGCATGTATCTCTATGAAACAGCTAGCTGCCGAGTACCAATCGAGAGAGGTGATCTGGCGAGTGATATACACTTGCTGATTATATATGGTTAATTTGCATGTATGAGGCCAGTCGTGAAGATAGTCTAAAGTGATTAGGTGTTCATGCATGCAAGGTATAGATGCTTTTTGTACATGTTGTGAGGGCACCGACCAGGTGCTGCATCTGCATGCCCGCAAGTATACTTTCCGTGACGAGCACTTTAACTGACGCCCGATCAGGCAAAGGTACGATATATACGAATGGCATCGATTTTTTTTTTTCATCCTCACGTGTGAAATGTTTGCTGCTTCTTATTTCTTTCTTCCCAAATTAGTTCACCTAGTAATAATTGAACTCTCAACTTGAACTAACTTAGGCAAGCTAAGCTAGCTATTGTACAACGACTTCCAACTGCTGCTACTAGTCTACTACTAGGTTAGTACAACTGATCGATCTCAGCGATTTGTGTACGTACGTAATTGCCTATTGTCAACTTGTGTACGCGCGTCTGTTAGAATACAAAAGTACTCGCAATGCACATTGTTAACGAATAGGGGTAGCCCAAATGGCTTACTCCTTCAGTCTACAAAAGAGTATACATTCAATTATTTTAGAGAGTTAAACTTTTTTAAGTTTTACCGTGTTTAAACAAAAGGGCGCCACCATTTATGCCACCAAATTAGTATCATCAGTTCAGAGTGGGCAAGGCGTTTTGGCTCCCAGGAGCATTTGCTCCCCTTTTTTCAAATTCCATTTTAACATATTTAAAATTGTCAAAAGATTCCAAACAAAAATGTTTTGTGCACATCCCACGTCCTACGTGTGTATGGAAACGTTTCAAGGAAAACCGAATTTTTATGTTGCTTATGTAAAAATGAAAAAAAAAATTGGTACAAAACAAGCCTTTTTTCAACGAGTTTCTTGTCTTTTTTGTACAGGCCAAGAAAAATGTCTGTTTTGAACGAAACCTTGCGTGAACCTGTAGAATGTGGAGATCTACATGCAAATATTTTTTCCTATTTTTTTTTAACATTTTAAAATTTGTTTTCCAGATAAAGGGAGCATACGCACCTCGGATCAAAATGGCATTTCTGGTTCAGAGTGAAATATAATCAGCATATAGCTATCTAGTTTGATGAATATTGTTATATTTTTTGCGCAAACTTGGTCAAAGTTCAACTCTCCTATAGCGTTGGAAGTACATTCTTTCGTGAATGGAGGGAGTAGGTTCTATTAACATCTTATATTATGGAGAATGTGGGAGTGAATTCCTAAATAATAATAAAAATGACAACATTACAATTTTTAAGCATGTACATGCATATGTCTACTGTGTATATGCGGTGTTTAGTGAAAAAGAAGCCTAACCTACACAATTTTGTGTAATTTATTTTTAGAAAAATCGATATATAAAAAATCATTTGTTTCACACATTTTTTTCGATTAAAGGAACTTCTTCATTAAGCGAAGCTAGCCCAGTGTATGTTACTTCCTCTATTGTAACATAGACCTGGTGTCTATCAACAACGACAATTTTTTGTTTCACCCACATATTTTATGGGGGCAAATATCCGCTAATTCATGGAATGAACACGGGCAGAGGTTTTGATATCCAATGGATACCCGATTGACATATATTTTGGATGTGATCATCTAAGTTTTTCCTATTTTAAGTACACTATGTGGTTGAAATATTTGTTGTTGTGATATTTTGCTTTATTGTTGTTCAAATACCCATATAATTATATCATATAATGCTACTGAAATGTTGCCGAACTTTTCCTGTTTTGCTGAAACACTGCTGAAGTGTTGCTATTTTACTAGAATTCTATTATGGTGATGTACATAAGGTGTAAACCCATGGATCAATGGATACACAGGTACCCAATAGGTTTGGATATGGGGCGAAATCCATGCCCATAGATACCTTACTGGATGCGCAACAATGAGGTTTATGGAAATGAATCTGGATCCGTTCTAGTCTACCCGCACAAACCCGTGTTGGAAATATGCCCTAGAGGCAATAATAAGTTGTATTATTCATATTTCTCTATTCATAATTAAATGTTTATATTTCATGCTAGAACTGTATATTGGTTCCGAATATGAGATTTGGAGGAAAATCTAATTACACGTATGGAATAGTAAACAACAAAGAGTTCCCTAATCTTGCCTCTAAGATTAGTTCACCTATCATCTGATAATCTTGTTTTCCTGACTATGGGCATAATAAAGTGTTACTAGGTTGCCGACAATAAGTGGGAGCATATTGTTCGGGGAGAATAATATGCTGGACAAGACCTCGTTGACATACCACGAAACTAAGTCGTCAATATGTTGTTGGTAATTAATCATGAAAGACATTATCGTTTATATGCTTCGGTAGACTAGAGAAATAGACATGGGTACCGAAAGATTACTTTCTCTACACATAACGTTATCCGTAATGGGGTGATTACTAAAGTGATGGTGGCGTACTTGGAAAGTACATACGCTATATTTCTATTGTCTCGAGACTGAGATTCACTACTTCGACGATGACGAGATATTCTCTAGGCCCACTCAGTGTTAAGATGTTCGTCATCGCCTGGCCGGACACGTGACTAAGACGTTAGTCACAAGAATGTTGATAACATGGATAGAGTAAAGAGAGCACGTAGCGAAACAAGATACACAATTATAGTTTCATCTCGGGTGGTGCAAAGTATCGTTAAGTAAACCGAAACCCTAACGGGCATTGTAACAGTTCACATGATAAAGATCTTTGTGTTATATGTAGGGATCATTGCAGCGATTCAAAATCACACAAATGATCATTGTCATGGAAAAGTGTCTGGACATGTCTACATATATCCGAACCCATTGGATCACACACTTAAAGGTTTAGCGTCTATAGAATATGAGTTCGGTATTAGATCAAAGGGAGAGAGAGACTCCAAAAGTGGTTGCGGAAGTGTTAGAAAGGTTCCAATATATCACAGATGGTTTCGGAAGGGTCCAAAACCCTATCGATGATATATAGGAAGGTGTCAGAAGAAATTAGGTCAAACTTGTCTGTTTATTGGAAGTCTGAAATGGTCCAGAAGGTTACGGAAGGTACCGGAAAGTACCGGGATGACCCAGGCTGTCTTAGGAAGTCCAGAGGGTTCCATAATATGTGTATCGATGTTGCCTTAATGGGCAATGAATTACCCTTAAAGCAAATTCAGATTTGGTAAAGGAGGTGGATTTCTAGTAGGTTTTCTTAGGTGGAAACCTACCGGAACTCGTCCCAACTTGGGGGCCAGGTCTTGACCAACCTAGGGGCCTTGGCCTCCTATAAAATGGGGTAAGGGGCGCCCTAGAGGCAGCCAATTCACATCCCTAGCCCCCCAAGCCACCGCACCTCCTCCTCCACTGAAACCCTAGCCACCGCCATGTGCACCACCGTCGCCCTTGTGTCATCATCGCCTCGTCGATGTCAACCACAACCCTAGGGTGTCTAAACCCTAGATTCTCCTCTCTCTGTTCCTCACAGAGCGCTATCAGATTTCTGTCAGTGACATGTTCTCTACTTTGTCGATGTGCTTGATCACACTTTGACGTGGGAACGCTACACCCGTACGTGTGGATACCGATGGAGGTGTTGCACGTGAGACACTTGGATTATAGGAGCCAAAGGAGGACTAATTAAGGTTAGTTGTGGGAATCAACTCGCATCTTCATCAATCTTGTCATCGACAAACTTTCGCTAGCTTGATCTATGAGGGTATGTACTACATTGCCTCCTTGCTAGCTTGATCTTGGTTTATGCGCTAGAGAAAATTTTCTTTGCATAGCGCGTTCTCCAACAACCCGCTCTATTGTCATGCTTAGTGTCTATGAGGTGGTAGACATGCTCTTCAGGATTGGATCCTCTCAGAAGGATGTACCACCCGGTGCCTTCCTTGAGCATCTTCACATTCCCTCTGCAAACGTGTTGACAAGCAATTTTTGGAGGCGTTCGACTCGCCACATGGTATTGATTGTTGAGCCGAACTAGACGGTTCCTTACATGGCATACCTGAAGGATGGATAGATTCGGGATGACGAAGTACTAAGGCGGCAAATCATCGTGGTGCCAAGGGTATACCATCATCAATGACAAGTTGTATAAGATGAGCCCTGATACATGTAAAATGTATCCATGAACATTGTAGTATATTATGTCTTATTCCAATATAGTTTCATCATATTAGAATTATTATAACCGTTTTCAATAATTTACATGATTTTCCACAAAATCACATTATTTTGATATTCTACTCTAGAAGGAAGACACACCTTCTGTAAGTATTTTTTTACTCTCATAGAGACTTGGGACTCTAAAAAGGGCAAGGTCAAATAGCATGCTTCAGAATTTTGGAGACGCATCAAACAAGCCAAAGTAGGATAGGAGGAGACCAACAGGATGAAGAGTAGGGATCATGGCATGGCATCCTTTCATGGCCACACCATTGGGCCCATCTAGAGCCTCGAGCGTCTATTTGCCTCAATTCTCGTGCAACCGCATTGGTTTTGACCTAAACATCATCTATATATAACCCTTGGAATTTATTTTGCAACGGACAAAGGAGAAAATACGAATAAAGAAATAAATAGGTTACAGTCTATGCCGCCGGTGCAGGTTTGGAAGGGGAACAACTGTAGGAATCACCTCCGGCCGCCTCTCCTCTAGCACCATTGTCTCCTCACCACTCTCCTCCATGAAGGGAGATTAGTCTTTCCCCCGGACTTGGGGTTTCTGGTAGTAAATTGAACAAATGTCTCTATGTGCTTTCATGTATTAGAACCGTATGAGCTGCCTTACATGATTATGACATATTTTGTAATTTCTGTGGTGGATATTATGTTGTGAGATGACATATGTTATGCATTTTCTGTTATGTTGGGATGTTTATAGTCGAGTTTGATGCTGTCGCACAAGGAGGTACACACATGTGGCACATGTTTAATTTGAATATATACGTACAAAGTCACACCGATTTATCACTTGTGGGCATACAATCAATCTTTTTTGAATGGGGGTAATGTCCCGAGAGCTCTACAGACTGCTTTATTCATCAGTGTGACATTACAATTTATAGAAATGCCTTTAAAGAAACATAAATTATGACATGGTTATGAATTACTGCAGAAATTCCCCAACAAAGATCTACAAAAAGAAGATAAAGTCCTTCATCACCGCACGTGGTGGACAACCTCGGATCATGACGACCAATCTCATTATTGGGGACAAAACCACTTGGCCTAAGGTAGGTATGCACCACCGCGTCGAGGAAGAAGGGCCTCCACAGAAGGACGTTGAAGTCACACAAGTGAAGAATGTGCACCTACATTTGGAGTGGCCGCCATCTCGGCTGAAGATCACGGTAGCAGAACATTGTCACTGCGTATGAACTTCAGGAAGCATCTCGAACTTTCCCCAAAGATTAGTTCCTGTTGGCCATCCCTTCGGCAAGTCACCACGACGACCAATGAGAACACCTGTGACCAGATCTTGATCTCCACCAACACCGAGAAAACTGAGCCCTTCCATAATCTCCCTCCCAACCACCGTGGCCAAGAATGGAGATCAAAAGAGAGGATTAATCCCTTATCATAAATTATTGCAGCAAGAAAAGAGGTAGGGTAAGGGGAGCAAGGATAGCAGAAGCTACTCCTTACTATCGATTCAACACGATTTTGACACTTTTTTACAAAGTTTCGCCCTTTGCACACGATTCAAAAAACCATGTGCATTGTGGCGGCTAATCACACATTGACGTATAGTGACAATTGGATAAATTATTTTGTGATGACCCATTTCATATGGACCTATTCATTACTCTTTTTTAGATATAAGGAACTCCAGTGCCTGACTCTGAATTAACAAAGGCCCGAATGGCTAGTTTGGTACAAGGTGCTGATCAAAAGCAGCTTACAATGCAATGCACAACAAAACTGAAGAAAGAAAAATGAAGGGCATATTGCAATCAATGATGCCCTCCCCCAATGGACTCCAGGAAATGGCGAAGATGAAGCAAAATATTATCATCCACTATGTAGAAACAAACACGCGAACAAGATTTCCTGAGGTTGTTGTAGCTCCAAACCTCCTTTAACACCAAAGAGAGCACTCTGCTCTCTCGTCCTGGTTCGGAGGACGCCGCACCTTCAGCCGCAATACAGGTAGGGGGCACACATTGCAATTAGTTGTCGCGCCACAGGAATCACACCACGCCCGTCACATCACCACCGCCCATGAGGAACCAAAGGAAAAGGTGAAGCTTGGGATCGATTGTTGACGAAGAATGTGTGTGGAGAGCGGGCAGATAGCGGGTCCTCTAGATCATGACTAGCCACCGCGGAGAAAAAACATGGGCGCTGATACGTCACCAACGTATCCATAATTTTTGATGCTCCATGCTTGTTTTTACACCATTTGCCTAATGTTTCGTTACACTTCGTGGCACTTTTATGCATTTTTCGGAACTAACCTATTAACGAGTTGCCACAGTGCCAGTTCCCTGTTTTCTGCTGTTTTTGTGTTTCAGAAGTGATACACAGGAAATATTCTCGGAATTGGACGAAACCACATCCTGAAGTCTTATTTTACCTGGAAGCTTCCAGAGATCCGAAGAAGAGTCGGAGGGGGGCAACCAGGGCCCCACATGCAGGGGTGGCGCGACCAGGCCCCTGGCCGCGCGGGCCCCGCGTGAGGGCGCCTGGCTCCCCCTCTGACGACGCCCCTTCGCCTATATAAAGCCTCGGGACGGAAAACCCTAAGGGAGTCGACAATTTTCCAGAAGCAGTTCCGCAGCTCCGCCACCACCGTCGACAAATTTCGGGGGACAGAAGTCTCTGTTCCGGCACCCTGCCGGGACGGGGAAGTGCCCCCGGAGCCATCTCCATCGGTCTCCATCGCCGTCTTCGCCGTCTCCATCGACCTCACCGCCATCTCCATCAACCTTGCTGTCTCCTATGATGAGGAGGGAGTAGTTCATACCCGGGGCTGAGGGCTCTACCGGTAGCTATGTGGTTCACCTCTCTCTCCCATGATATGATCTTTATGTGATCGTGAGCTTTGTATCATGTTGAACAAGTAGATGTTATTATTCAGATATTATGCTACTCCTATGCTTAATTATTATAGTGTACTCTAGTGATGTTATTAAAGTAATCTATTTCTCCTGCCATGGTGTAACGGTGACAGTGCGTGCATCGTGGTGGTACTTGGTTTAGGCTATGATCGTGATCTCTTGTGGATTATGAGAGTAATTATTACTATGATAGTATTGAGTGATCTATTCCTCCTTTCATGGTGTAATGTTGACAGTGTGTGCACCGTGTTAGTACTTGGTCTAAGTTGCAATGATTTCTATCTTGAATTGTGATCTGATTTGGATGTCTCTATGAGTGGTGTTTGTCAAGTACTTGATGAACTTTAAGGGGTGCTTCTGTAGCCACTACACAATGATTAGTGTTATTCAATAGGAGAGTAATTCAGAGTACCATAGTGAAGAAAAGTTGTTTATTTGTTCATTCATGTTATATTGTTGGGAGTGTGTCCACTAGTGAAAGTATGATCCCTAGGCCTTGTTTCCAAGCATTGCACACCGTTTACTTGCTGTTTTGTTACATGTTTGCTCGCAGCGATTTTTATTCTAGATTGTATTTACTACTTATAATCATCTATACCACTTGTATTTCACTATCTCTTCGCCGAACTAGTGCACCTATATATCTGACAAGTGTATTGGGTGTGTTGGGGACACAAGAGACTTTCTGTATCGTAATTGCAGGGTTGCTTGAGAGGGATAGCTTTGACCTCTTCCTCCCTGAGTTCGATAAACCTTGGGTGATCCACTTAAGGGAAACTTGCTGCTGTTCTACAAACCTCTGCACTTGGAGGCCCAACAAGTGTCTACAAGAATAGAAGTGCGTATACATCAAGCTCTTTTCTGGCGCCGTTGCCGGGGAGGTAAGGTAAAAGGTACTCGCATCCTCCTGTGTGAGTGCTCGAAGTTATTTCCTTTAGATTCTGCAATTACATCTTTTTGTTTCTTGTTTTTATTTTCACTAGTTAGGCTTAATGGAAAACAATGAGTTCTTTAGTCTTTTTCCTGAGTTTAGATATGAAGTGTTTAAAGAGAAAATTGAAAAACCTTTGGAGCTTAATTTGCATGCTAATAGTGTTGTTAGTATGAATGCTTTGAACACCATTGTTGCTAATGCTATAGAAAAATCTAAGCTTGGGGAAGCTGGTTTTGTTAAGCATGATATTTTTAGTTCCTCAGCTTTAGTGGAGAAAGTTTGTTCTGATAATATTTTATCTCCCATATGTGATGTTCCTTCTTATGATGATATGTTTGATGAATATGCTCTGCGACATAGTAGTTCTCTAGCTTGTGATGATACTAAACCTCTAGTTTATGATGGCTATGATGATGAGTATAATATTTTCAGCTCACCTACTTTTGAGGAGAAAATTAGTTATGATTACAATATGCCTCCTATTTTTGATGATTATGGTGATGAGAATAATTATTCTGTTGAATCTGCTCCTACTACTATTGTTCCTGTGGTGAGTATTAATTCTTTTATGCATGTGGCTCATGATAGAGATGTTTTATGTGATAGTTATATTGTTAGTTCTATTCATGATGCTACTGAAAGTTAATATGAGAGAGGGAAACATGGTTTGATGGATCTCAAGAATATTAAGTTTCCCCTCTTTATGTTGCAAATCTTGAAGTGGCACTTGTTTTATCTATCCATGCTTGCTACTATGTGCCTCGTTGATTTATTTTCTTACAAGATTCCTATGCATAGGAAGTGGTTCAGATATAAATGTCTTTCACATCTGCTTTTTGATGCTCTCTATTGCTTTAAGTTCCTATATGGCGCCTTTGCCTCAAGCTCTTATATGGCGCCCACATGAGCATCTTTTGCAAATTACTGCGCCTAGCTCAAAGGCGTTAAAGAAAAGCACTCTTGGGAGATAACCCATTGTTTATTTTTAGTACTTTTTCTTTTATTTGAGTCTTGGAAGTTATTACTACTGTAATAACCGCTCCTTATCCTTTTTATTTTGTTGTTGTGCCAAGAGAAGCCTCTAATTTGAGTGAGGTAAGATCTGGGGATGTTGCTGTCCTGAAACTGTTTTCGGTGCTGCACCGTAAAAATTCGTATAAATTCTTTGTATATCTTTTGGACCTGCGATTTCTTGTGCATATGCCCCAGGTTATATCCAAACTTTCATTAGTTGAACACTTTTTGATTTGAGCAACAGAAAACCCTCTAAAAATTCGACCTTTTTCAGCTGTTCAGTTTTGACAGATTTCTGCCAATATTTGTGTTTGCCACTTTATCGCTTTCTTTTGAGTTCTTTTGATCACGGAACTTTTGGGGAGGTTGCTACAGTAGTATTTGGTTTATATGTGGTGGTTTTGAGTTGAAACCTGAAGCAAAAAGAGGTTGATTCTATGTTCTGCTTACACTAATGTTGCTAATAGATTTGTGTTTAGTTTTGTATGAAGGAAGTTTTCAAGTGTAGGGATCGGAGAGTGATGAGATGAGTTGAAGAATGGACAAAAGCTCAAGCTTGGGGATGCCCATGCATCACCCCAAGAAATATACAAGAAGTACAAGCGTCAAAGCTTGGGGATGCCCCCGAGGCACCCCTTCTTCATCGGCAAAAATCAGGTCACCTTTCAAGACACTATATTTTTATTGCTTCATGCACTATGCGTTTTTCTTGGAGTGTCAGTTGTTTTAATTTTCAGTATTAGGTTAGTTTTGTTTGCTGCAATAAATGGTTAGATCACATCATGTTTCTTTTGGAGGAGATGAACTCGCTTTTCATTGCCAAGAACACTCTAGTTTTCACTCTTATCAAAAACCGAGTGTTCTTCTTTTTCTGCTACTGCTTTTGGTTTTCGTTTTTGCCTTGATTTGCGTTCAGATCTTGTTATATCTTTTCATCAAGGTGTATTTTTGCCTCTGGACCATGTTGGTTTTCCTCAAAAGAGTTGTCTCAAAAAAAATTCAAATGGTGTTGGAAAAGAGAAAAAGCTTTATGCAAAAAAAAGTGGTACAAGAAGGAGCTTGAGTAGACTGCGGCCTAGGCTTTTTCATGTCATGCTTGATGTCTTTTTGATAGTATGCTTAGTGGTTTTGCTGTAGCATGACTTGTCTCAAATGACTGAGATTGCTTAATGAGCCTTTGAAAAAATCTTGCGTTGTTTTTATTGTATGGAAGCATTATTTTGGTTTTCTCCTTGATGCTTTATTTGGGTTGACTTGGCGCATGCTCACACATGTTAGACTCTTACAAAGTCGCCAATAGCCTTCATGATCATTTAGTTTTTGACTTTTGATGCCATTGTATGCTTCTTTTAATGTCACTTTGTCGCTTTGCATGATTATGGCCATTATTGCTCTCTTAGTTGGTCGCTCCCAGTCTTTTGCTAGCCTTCGCCTTGTACTGAGTATGAGCTCTACTCGTGCATCCAACTCCTAAAAGCCAAAGTTTTCCAAAGTGTCCACCATACATACCTACTAGCAATTTGCTATTCCAAGTAAATTTGACTTGCTTTTATTTTCTCTTCAAATTAAACTCTTACCAGTGTTATGCGAAATTCGGTTACTAAAGCTCTCACGAACCGGAAGGCACACTTTACTTTTTCCTGTTCTTAAAAATTTGACATTGTGGTCTCTTATGTTGAGTTGTTATGCTTGCAAGTTGTAAGTTGAATTCTAGCCCAGCCATGCTGTCATGGGGCAAGCTTTCAACATTGCACTTCTTATTTGAGTTGATATCGTGATCTTTTGTTTATGGATGCCCGCGGTGTGAAATGAATTGGGAATCTTGTAGGGATCATGGAGTTTGTATATGTGTTAGGGAAACGCTGGGCCGCCAATCTAAGCCATGCATAATTCATGGTGGAAATTTGCAGCATACTCATGGTGAACATTCGACGACGTATCTCACAATAAAAAGCTAAACAAAAGGCAAATAAAAGAGATGTCGAGGTGTTCATTGTCTGCTTGTCCTGTCATTTTGGTGTGGGCTTGTTCCATGTCATCGGGCACGGAGGTACCCCATTGGCGGTTCTCAATGATATGCATATACTTACAATGACAAGAGCCTTGCTTGGGACTCTAAGTAAAGTAGCATGAGGTTTGGGTACTCGTATTCACGGGGCACGAGGTTTTCAACTTATGATTTGTCAAGCATATGCATCATAATTGTTCCCGCATTAACTTTAACCATTCAAGATGCTTATGATGGGGGCAATGAGAGCTCAAAGCCGGTAAGTACCATAATTTTTGAAGGTTATAAAACTTGCAATCACTGCTTCCCTCTGCGAAGGGCCTTTCTTTTTTACTTTTATGTTGAGTCACCACCTTCTATCTTTATGCACCATTAAGAGAGCATAGTTGTCATTCTGAGTATAATGTGCATTGTCCCAAAGTTTTCATTGATTGATTCATGATCATGGTTTCACTTGTTCTTAAATTATTTGTATCTAGTCGCCCTCTTAAACTTGAAGGTGTCCTATGCATTTATGTTTTGCTCTCCATGAAGGACAAGCTGAAAACCATTTACTATGTTTTTCCATATGATTTGAACACACATTTGACTTTCATTGTTTCATTATTCATGATCTTTTGTTTGTGTTCATTTTCATGTTTATAACATGGTTGCTAAGTTTCTATTATCAAGATTATATCTTTCATGCCCATGTTTTAAGTTCTTATGATCCCAGCTCACAATGCTTACATATATGATCAAGATTGTGTAGGTGCATATCACCTCAAAAATTATTCTTTTGTTATCACTTACCTACTCGAGGACGAGCAGGAGTTAAGCTTGGGGATGCTTGATACGTCTCAAACGTATCTATAATTTTTGATGCTCCATGCTTGTTTTTACACCATTTGCCTATTGTTTCGTTACACTTAGTGGCACGTTTATGCATTTTCTGGAACTAACCTATTAACGAAGTGCCACAGTGCCAGTTTCCTGTTTTCTGCTGTTTTTGTGTTTCAGAAGTGATACACAGGAAATATTCTCGGAATTGGACGAAACCACATCCTGAAGTCTTATTTTTCCCGGGAGCATCCAGACATCCGAAAGAGAGCCGGAGAGGGGCCAGGGCCTGCCCTCACACTAGGGTGGCGCGGCCCAGGCCCTGGCTGCGCCACCCATGTGTGAGGAGCCCCTGGCTGCCCTCTCGCGACGCCCCTTCGCCTATAAGAAGCCTCGGGACGGAAAACCCTAGGGGAGTCGGCAATTTTCCAGAAAGAGTTCCGCAGTTCCGCCGCCGCCACCGACGAATTTCGGGGGACAGAAGTCTTTGTTCCGGCACCCTGCCAGGATGAAGAAGTGCCCCCGGATCCATCTCCATCGGTCTCCATCGCCGTCTCCGCCGTCTCCATCGACCTCACCGCCATCTCCATCAACCTTGCTGTCTCCTATGATGAGGAGGGAGTAGTTCACCCCCGGGGCTGAGGGCTCTACCGGTAGCTATGTGGTTCACCTCTCTCTCCCATGATGTGATCTTTATGTGATCGTGAGCTTTGTATCATGTTGAACAAGTAGATGTTATTATTCAGATATTATGCTACTCCTATGCTTAATTATTATAGTGTACTCTAGTGATGTTATTAAAGTAATCTATTCCTCCTGCCATGGTGTAACGGTGACAGTGCGTGCATCGTGGTGGTACTTGGTTTAGGCTATGATCGTGATCTCTTGTGGATTATGAGAGTAATTATTGCTATGATAGTTTGAGTGATCTATTCCTCCTTTCATGGTGTAAAGTTGACAGTGTGTGCACCGTGTTAGTACTTGGTCTAAGTCGCAATGATTTCTATCTTGAATTGTGATCTGATTTGGATGTCTCTATGAGTGGTGTTTGTCAAGTACTTGATGAACTTTAAGGGGTGCTTCTGTAGCCACTACACAATGATTAGTGTTATTCAATAGGAGAGTAATTCAGAGTACCATAGTGGAGAGAAGTTGTTTATTTGTTCAATCATGTTATATTGTTGGGAGTGTGTCCACTAGTGAAAGTATGATCCCTAGGCCTTGTTTCCAAGCTTTGCACACCGTTTACTTGCTATTTTGTTACTTGTTTGCTCGCAGCGATATTTATTTCAAATCACATTTGCTACTTATAATCATCACTACTACTTGTATTTCACTATCTCTTCGCTGAACTAGTGCACCTATACATCTGACAAGTGTATTGGGTGTGTTGGGGACACAAGAGACTTTCTGTATCGTAATTGCAGGGTTGCTTGAGAGGGATAGCTTTGACCTCTAACCTCCCTGAGTTCGATAAACCTTGGGTGATCCACTTAAGGGAAACTTGCTGCTGTTCTACAAACCTCTGCACTTGGAGGCCCAACAAGTGTCTACAAGAATAGAAGTGCGTAGACATCAGGCGCTCACTTCCATGCTACAGTCAATAGGAAGGGAAACACTTCCCCTTCCGCCCAGACTCAAGGGTGTCGATCCTGCCAGAGAGCAGCATCCAGATGGCAGTGAGAACCCCATAAATATGCAAGCTTGCTAGACCAGAGCACTGCCACCACCACACCAGCCACACCACCGCCAGCCACCGGCTCTCCATGTCAAGCTCACCCATATACCGAGCTACATGACACCCACGGTGCCGCCGCAAAATCCAAGGATTTGGGTTTTCAATCAGGAGCCTAAGATGATGGTGGAGAAGAGGGGTCCCGACGATGCCTCGAGCAGGATAGTGGCGCCCTGTGGGCTTCACCGCCGTCGTGGTTGCACCAGCCAGCCAGGGTTTTCTCCTGAACCTTTCCTTCACCACAAGAAGCCCGCCTTCACCAGCGCCGGCGGCAACGCCAGCACCAGATCCAGTGGAGAGGAGCTAGATAGAGGGAAGAGGGGAACTGACCTTCAAATCTGAAGGGAGAGCCGTTGACACCCTCGCCCACCCTAGCTGACGCTCTCCGTCGTCTTGCCACCCACGCGACCAAGACGCCGACCAGCACCATGGCTGCCACTTGCCGAAAGGTCAGTGCCACCTCTCCAGCCAAGGCCGTCGCCCTAGGCCCAAGCCCTCAGCCCAAGCTGGAGCGACGAGATTCCTGCCGCCGCCTTCACCGATGACCACACGAGGGAGGTTGATGGCCACCTCGGGCAATGGCGAGGGCAGGGGAAGGGGTGGGGTGGGAGTGGCGGCAAAAACCCTAGTCACCCCTAAGTCACCCTTAGGAGGACGACATGAGGGCCGAAGCGTTGTGAGTTTGACCTATTCACTACTAGTAGGGTATGATAGCAAGCTAGGCTAAAAATCCTCTTGTTGTACGACCTCTGTGCGTATCGTATACCGAACGACTTCACCGAATCACCGGCCTGCCTGTCATAAGGTACAAGTGGAGTGCACGTATGCGTACTAGTGAGTTTGCGTGCGTAGAGCAGCGTGAGGGTCGATTCTCAACTCCAGATTAACGTACCTAATTGCTTCATCGTTCACCCTACTGTCAAGTACTCAAATGTACCCACTCTTCCAAGTCAAATTAATAACCATCATTAACACATACAAAGCACGTACACAACTCCTATTACGCCATATATCGACCACGTGTAAGCGGTATCAAATGAAAGCAATAGAGACGACGTGCGTCACGCCGTCACATGGCTCCGGCAGTTACCATTCTTGTCATAGAGCATCATACTACTGGTTTTAACTGGCTGGAGAGAGCGCTACTCCCACCGTACCTATCATAAAACTTAGGGATTTCTATTTTCGTGCCCTCGGGTCCTTAGTTGTGCCCAGTTTTCCCCAGCCGCTTAACTTTTCCTCAGTTTTCCCTCCCTCTAGTTTGAAACCCCTCGCAGACGCTCGGACGGGAGGGTTACGATCTGGTCAGAGGCCTTGACCGTTACCGGGGACGGCTAGGGAGCCGCGGTGGTTGTGAATTGACCGATGCTTTTGAATGGTGCTGACGGGTAGGGTCAGGAGACACGTCGGAGCAGCCATCCATCTATCGCTGACATGTGTGCCGTTTTATTTTCTGATTGTATACGCGGTGCTGCCAATGACAAATGGGGCCTCTCTATAGGGCTGCCGCAGCCAATGACTAGTGGGGTCGTGTATTTTTCAGGAAAAGATATATATTGCCGCTCTGTGGGGCTGCCGCAGCCAATGACCAGTGGGGTCATCTATTTATTTAGAGAAAATCATATATTGCCGCTCTGTGGGGCCTCCGCAGCCAATGACCGCTGGGGTTGTCTATTTATTTAGAGAAAATCATATAGAGCCGCTCTGTAGGGCCGCCTCAGCCAATGACCGCTGGGGTCGCCCTTAGTGAAAAGGCATATATCCCTGCTTTTAGTTAGAGAGAAGCAACAAGTTCGCTAATTAATTTTTCTTAAGCTAGCCCCAGCAGGTGACTATTTTCGTAGCTCAATCTAAAGTGAATCTTATGCTAAACATGGCTGGAACCTAGTGTTGTGTATCTCATTAGTCATTGGAGAACCGCTGGCAGCTCGTTCCCCACCCTCGGATGGAGCAGCCATCGCCGGCGCCTCATCGCGCCGCCGGCTCTGTCCCCCGGCAGCGTCGGACGGACTGCGGCGCTGCACGTCAACCACGGCTCCAGCACTTGTTTCATCCGCACGCATTGTACCCACCACAGGAAAGTCCGCCGCAAGCAGATCCGCCGCCCACGACGACCGGGATTTATTCCGCGCACCAATTGGTAGTATAGCTTGGTAAGACCTCCACTTCTGCCTCCCCCTCCCCCTAATCGATTCGGTTCCCGTAATTTATTGGAGTTTGCAGGTGCGAAATAGTCCTCAATGTCTGGTCATAGCGGGTACACCGGCGAGGGTGGGGATTCGATCATGTCGTGGCCACGTTCTACTTCTCCTACCTCGTCGGAAGTGCAGGTATCTAGCTTCTGCTCTCTGTACTACCGTTGAATTTGAAGTGCCGCCATGGCCTGTTGGAGTAATTTCAGTTGTTCTTTTTTCCATTATTGTTACAGTTTGCCAGGCAAGCCGATGATCCATGGTATATTGCATACCAAGATGAATCAACCCAGTGGTGTAGCAAGAGGATGGATTTGGAGGAGAAGGTGGCCAATTTAGGTGATGAATTGGCCCGTAAAAACCTGATGATATTCGAGCTGAAGCGTACTGTGGAGGAAGAAAAGAAGAATTCAGAGCTTATTCGCAAGGAGAAGTTGATACTTGAGACAGATCTTGCCGTATTTGATCAAGTGGTAGAAAATCTAGAACATGAACTTCAAGTGATGGGAGAGGCGAAAAGTAGATTCATCTGGGCAGTTTTATTAGGTGTCATCCCTGTCCTAGCAGTTATGTGGTTGTGGTAGATGATTTAGATAGTATAAAATTGTTATTCAGTAGATGGCTCTAACCACTGTATTTTGGCGTGGCTCTAACCACTGTATTTTGGCGTACAATTTCCCAGTTGTGCTAAGAGCATCTCCAGCAGCGGCGCTAAAATAGCGCAGCGCTAAAATAACTGATTTTATCCCGCGCGCGCGCGCTGTATCCTCCTCCAGCAGTGGCTGTATAGTTTCGCGCGCTGGAAACAAATACCGCGGCGCTGCATTCTGCGCAATCCGGCGCGGGAGTTTTGGTGCTTCTTCTCGCGCGCGCGCTCTCGCTGGAAACACGCAACCGCTGTGAAATTTCCCTCCCGCGCCGCCCGCTTTCCCGCGCCCCCTCCCGCCTCCCCCCTTCCGCGCGGCCGCCGGCGCAACTCCGGCGATGGACGGCTCCTCCGGCACCCCTCCAACTCCTCCCTATTCTGTTCCCCCCACTGATGTCGTCGGCGCCGGCGCAATCGAGCCGCCGACCGCGCCAAACCCTAGCGCCGCCGCCGCCGCGGGGTCGGCGGCCACCCGCGCTCTCTTCGTGCCGGCGCAGCTGTGGTTCCCCCCGCGCCGCGGGTCAAAAGCGCGGGTACAAGGCGCGGCGCGCCGACGGCGACGGCGGCGGCAGAGCCCAAGCGCAAGGCACTGAGGAACAGCGCCGCGGCGGCTCGCCAGACAGGCGCATCCCAAGCTCCTCCCACATCCTCTGCTCCGCCTCCACCACCGGCGCCTCGACGACCGACGCCAACCGCGGCCGCCACCGCCGCGCGCAACGTGCTCGATGAAATGGCGACAAGGTAAAATCTCTTTTCTTTTGTTGTTTTTTTTTTGACATGGATGAAATGTTCACTAGTAGGATTGTGACATGTGCGTAAATTATAGTGTTGATGACGATAGTTTCTTGGAGACTATGGAGATTGGCGGTTCATCTTTTGCACATGACAACTATGTGCATGAGGTGGAAGAGGAGTACGCGGAGGTGGATGAGGAAGGCGAGGGCATGGTGGGAGCTCCGACCGGTAGGAAGATAAACTACACCGTAGATGAGGATGTGTTGCTTTGCAAGACTTGGTTAAAGATTGGCATGGATCCGTCGATTGGCACCGATCAAACTAGAGACACATATTGGATAAGAATGAAGGAGTACTTTGATGCCAACACCCGTGGAGTTGATCGCACGAGCCGCTCTCTTCGGTCTCGTTGGTCGGTCATCAACCAAGATTGTTCAAGGTGGGCAAGTGCGCAAAAGACGGTTGATGATATCAACCCAAGTGGCACCAACGATAGTGATAGAGTAAGTTCACATGTGCATATCTATTGTGTTCACATGTGCACATCTATTGTGTTCACATGTGCATATCTATTTTATTCAAATGTGCATATCTATTTTATTCAAATGTGCATATCTATTTTATTCAAATGTGCATATCTATTTTTCTTTACTCATCTATTCTACTTAATTCATAATGTAGAATTCCATGAGTCAAGGCTTCTTTCGAGATGAGGGGAAGAAGGACAAGAAGGGCAAGAAGGTCCTCGGAAAGACTTTTACATTGCACCATTGCTATGATGTGCTCAAAGATGAGGAGAAGTGGACAAACCGTGGTAAAGTGGACGTGCCAACAATGTTGGCGCGACAAGCAATGGCGGAGGCAACCATCATTGATGATGATGTATCAAGTGGTGGCGAGGATAGGAAGAGAAGCTCTACTCCTCACTCGGTTGCGAACACAAGAAGGCCGGAACTTGGACGGAGGAAAGCCAAAGAGATGAGGGGAAAGAAGTCCGGGGATGATGACATAGCAATAGCTATGGAGAACATGGCCAAAGCAAGAAAGGAGTACAATGAGGACAAGAAGGAGGCCGAGGCGCGGCGCGTGGCATTGGAGGAGAGATTGGCGGCCGCCGAGGAGAGGAGGATGGCAATGGAGGAGAAGAAGCTTGCCAATGAGGAGCATCAACGTCTATTGGACGAAGAGAGGAAGCTCTTTTTCATGGACACCTCTAACATGGATGAAAGACAAAAAGAGTACATCAACCTTGCTCGCGACGAAGTGTTAGACAAAAAAAGAAAATTGGCAAACCTCATGAAGGCGCAAAATGAAGGAATGAGTGTCCCGGGAGGCTTTGGAAGCATGGGAGGCTATGGAGCAACACCGGGAGGCTATGGATTCATGGGACAAGCACCGATGGGGTATGGCATGGGTGGCTTTGGAGTCATGGGAGCACAACCGGGAGGCTTCGGAGCCATGGGAGCACAACCCGGATGCTTTGGAGTCATGGGAGCACAACCCGGAGGCTTTGGAGTCATGGGAGCACAACCCGGAGGATTTGGAGGCTACGGAGGCATGGGTCTTGGAAGCATGGGTGGGGTGAGTGGGCATTCCGCCATGGGTGGCATGGGTGGGATGAGTGGGCATGCCGCCATGGGAGCACAACCCGGAGGCATGGGAGCACCGCCGGGAGGATTCATGGCTTCTTTGGTTGATCCAACTCCGTCTACCAATGAAGCACATGGAGATTCAACTCCCAACACCATCGTGCAAGACTCCGAAGAAGATGGAGATGGATTTGATCATATTGACAAATGAGGTGAACTTTGTCAATATGTATGAACTTTGCTATTTGTCTATCGTGTTTGAACTTTGTCCATCGTTGTTGAACTTTGTCCATGTGATGAACTATATGTTTGGTTAAACTATGCTAGCTATTTGTGTTCAATTTTTGGTGTTTGTTTGATCTAGTTGGATGTATGCATATGTTGGATTGTTGTTTGCGCTGGTCGAGCGCGCGCTAGTTTGCAGCGCCTGGTGAAGTGCTGCTTGCGCGCTGCATTGTCCAGCGCCGTTTTGGAGCTTCCGGCGAAGGGCTCGCGGGCTCCGCGCGCTGCATGCGGATACGGCGCGCTGGTTCGGCGTTTTACAGCGCGCAGATATAGCGCTGCTGCTGGAGATGCTCTAAGTAATGCGCGCGATAATTTTAGCATGCATGAACATCTTATAAAAGTGAAGGGATCCCAAAAGTGAAAGCATGTACCAGCCTCTCGGATCAAATACATATCAATCTTCCCAATTAAGTTGGGATAGAATTCAAATCATACATTCGGATGTACAGGGACACATCGAGAAAGTGGAGAAGCTTTTTTTGAGACGGAGGTAGTAGTTCGAACAATTTTATCCTAATTTGAAATTGAAAAATACAAATTTATCATAATTTATCCCAATTTGCGGCGTCGAACACGGCCGCGCACCGATGGGCTAGAAGGGCCGGGACGACGGGCGGCTGAGGGGTGGTCATCTGCGCCATCCGCAAACTCGGACATGGAGGAGGGCTGGATCTGCGGCTTCGCAACCACTCTTGGCACCGCCGCCGTCTTGGTGTACTTCATCAGCGACGGATCAAAGGAGGGCTGGATCTGCGCCGTCGCAGCGATGTTGTAGGCGATGGCTTCAATCATCTTGGCATCGATGACCACTGTCGACACGGCCGCCGTCTTGGTGTCCTTCATTAGCAACAGATCTGAGGAGGGCAACGGAAGTGAGACATCGGCAGGCTCCGACATTGAAGGTTGGATCTGCACCATCGCAGCGATGTTGTAGGCGATGGCTTCAATCGTCTTGGCATCGATGACCACTGTCGACACGGCCGCCGTCTTGGTGTCCTTCATCAGCAACAGATCTGAGGAGGGCAACGGAAGTGAGACATCGGCAGGCTCCGACATTGAAGGCTGGATCTGCGTCGTAGTAGCGATGTTGTAGGCGATGGCTTCAATCGTCTCGGCATCAATGACCACTGTCGACATGGCCGCCGTCTTGGTGTCCTTCATCAGCAACAGATCTGAGGAGGGCAACGGAAGTGAGACATCGGCAGGCTCCGACATTGAAGGCTGGATCTGTACCTTCGCATCGATGTTGTAGGCGATGGCTTCAATGATCTTGGCATCGTTGACCACTGTCGGCACGGCCGCCATCTTGGTGTTCTTCATCATCAACAGATCTGAGAAGAGAAATGAAAGTGAGACAGAGAGAGACATTTCAACTATTTCTGAGGGTTAGATCCTCACCGGCACTCTTAGATCCTCACTGGCACTCTTAGATCCACGCCGCCGCACGGTTAGATCTGCGCCGCCGCACGCACGGTTAGAGGCGTGCCACCGCACGCACGGTTAGATCCACGCCGCCGCACGCTGCAGTTCCGCGCGACCGCACGCACAGTTAGATCCACGCCGCCACACGCACGGTTAGATCCGCGCCGCCGCACGCACGGTTAGATCCGCGCCGCCGCACGCACGGTTAGATCCGCGCCGCCACACGCACGCACGCTGCAGATCCGCGCCGCCGCGACCGCCGGAGTAAGAGAGGAAGATGCGACTGGAATATGCGACTGCCAGGGTTGGTAGGTATGTGCTCTGCTCTTCTCTCCGTATGCGTCCATCGAGGTAGAGAGAGATATACAGGCCGTCCGATCGTAAATGATCCAACGGTGCAAGCGTACGTTGAGCTATCAACCAACCAAGATTCATGTGACATACATCTCGACCAATCAGAGATCAGCCAGTGAGTACAAGTGAGGAAAACTGAGTAGAACTAAGAGGGGGAAAAGTGAGGAAATGTTTATCGGAAGGGCAAAACTGAGTAGGACTGAGTAAAACAAGTGGACCTGGAGGGGGAAAACTGAGTAAAACTAAGTAAAACAGGGGCACCCAAATAATAAAGGGAGTAAGGGAAATTGAAGCTTTTGGTATAAAAATTGTTAGATTGTGTTATTTGAACAATATAGTACATTTTGGCTGACGTGATATTGTTTGCAATTCAAAGATACACAAGTGTGATGAATTTGGACTCATTTGGACAAAGTTTGTAAGCATAGTGGGTATTTGGGAGGTGTGTTGAGTAGAAAGCCCTGCATCTTCATAGCTAGTAGCTCATGGACTAGGAAGTGGTTTTGGGAAAGGGAAACTTCATATCTCTATATTTCCTTTTCCATTATTATTTCTCTAGGTTGTAGGTAACATAACAAGACTCCATGGAAAGGTTCCACCATGTTTTGAATTATTTTGAATTAAACTAAACCCAAAACTATATTTTTTGAGTTTAGTCACTTAGAAAATGATAAATGTGGCTTAAGCGATGAACTTATTCGAGGTGCATGACCATAGAAAACTTGCAAATAACACATACATTATTGTGATTATTCAACATACAAACTTGGGAACGTCACACTAATTCGAATTCAATACAAAGGGATCCCCATACAAATTGTTCATACAAATTCAAATTAATTGTTCAAAATAAAATCTTTCTCTTGCTCCTGGTGTGACTCGCTGGGTCCACCACCTTACTCTGGGTAACCCTACCAGGGATATTACCGGTGTCTACCTTCCTTTTGCCATCTTTCTTGTTCTTCTTCTCTTCGGGTTGTGCCAAGACCAAGACAACCATATCATACGAAGCTTGTGCTCTTTCTTCTAATGCATTTTCTTCCCTTGCTTCTACAATCTGCTCTTGATCCATCGGTTCACCCAGCTCTCGATCCATTGCTTCACTCAGCTGTCTATCCATTGCTTCAACGGCCTCTCGATCCATCTGTTCCCTCTGCTCTCGATCCATCGGTTCAAGCAGCTCTCGATTCATCTGTTCAAGCAGCTCCCGATCCATCGGTTCAAGCAGCTCTCGATCCATCGGTTCAAGCAGCTCTCGATCCATTGCTTCAATCTCCTCATGTTGAATTGCTGCTTCATTCTCCTCTGCATTTGCTGCTCCCGCCTGATCTTCCATTCCAAAAGCTGGGTCAACTGGATTTTTAAAAAGCCTAGCAATATGTCCAGGGGTTCCACAACGTTTGCACTTACGTCGTCGAATCGGTGCACCACCCTTTGCACTAGCTCTGATCCTATTCTTTCTCGGCCTACCTGCCGGTCTAGTCAAAACTGGAGAGTATAGTTTGAAGCCTGGATCGACTTTCATCCATTGGTCTTTTCCCAACAAGGTAGGAACATTCATAGCATATGCAGCCCTAAATTTGGCAACAGAGAAATACTCTGACACATACTGATCAACTTCACCTTCTGCACCCGCTATAACACTCATAAAAAACAATGCGTGTATGCAGGGTATCCCACGGATCTGCCATCGCCTACAATGGCATGTTCTATCAACCAAACTCACTGGATACCTCCACTGCCTATTTTTACTGTCAGTGTAGGTTACCTCAGCCTCCATTCCTTTTCTGATGCATTTCATCTTCAATTGTTTTGCCCTGGCATGCAAAGACTTAATCAAAGATGGGAGCATGAGATCGCCAACATATTTTGTGGCTGCAATTCTTTGACGCAGATCGATCTTTATCATGATCATCTGCCTAATCTTATCAAATATTTGCCACAGCATAAGCCCTTTCAATGACTTGACCTTTGCATTGAAACTCTCCGCAAGGTTACTTGTTACATAGTCTACCTTGCAAATTTCATTGAATTGGCTTCTTGACCACACCCTACCATGATGTTCATCCAAGTACTCCTTCACCCCAGGTTTTTGTTTATACAACACTTCCAAATGAAACAGATGCTTCCTAATGCTGCATGTGTATGCAGCTGGCCATAGGTTGTCAGTATAAACTTTAAACTTGAATTTCTTTGTAAAATTCTGTACCAAGTGTCGCATACATTCCCTATGCTCCACTCCAGGGAATACTGCTTCTACTGCACTCTCCAAACCTTTGCAAGCGTCTGTGTGGATAGTAAGTCCTGGTGGATGACCTATAAGGTCGCGCAAATTCTGCAGAAACCAAGTCCAACTTTTCTCTGACTCAACCTCCAAAACTCCATAAGCAACAGGGAACATCCAATTGTGTCCATCAATTGCAGTAGCAGCAACTAGCTGTCATTTAAACCTGCCATGAAGAGCTATTGCATCCACGGACAAATAAGGCCTGCAACCGTCCAGAAAGCCTTTCCAGCAAGCTTTGAAACAAACAAAAGCCCTTCTAAAACATTCCTTCTGTATTATCCTCCCGCTTTTCAATTTGTAGGGAACTGTATGCTTGTCTATCGCTACAACACTGCCTGGACTAGTCATCTCCACTTCAGCTTTGCAAGTGTAAAGCAACTGAAAGCTTTCATTCCATGGACCATTGATCCTGTCAAGAGCCATTTCCTTTGCATAGAACATCCTCATGTAAGGTATGTTTATATTAAACTTATCAGATATCAATTTTATGAGTGTTGTTGGACCAAGTGATGGAGTTTCTCTCAGCCAATCTATGATTGCATTTGCCAACCACCTAGTCTTCGCTAGTTTTGATTTCTCCTCTGGCGCTCCCGCTCGAGGTGGACAAGTATGGTCGATCGAGTTCTTCTTTATCTGAAACATAATTATAAGGGATGTCAGTAATAGTTAACAAATTTTACACCGTGATCTAAAATACACAACTGGTTGGCGTAGTACCTGAACCACGGTGCTTCTAACCATTGTGGATGCATGCAGCCTTCACCTACACCTCTTGTATGGGTACTTAACTGTGAACCTACCTGGCTCACTTTTAATAACCTCATAATCATTCTTGGTGAGAATGCAATATGTAGTAATTGTATTACGGTAGTCCATCATCGTTTGAAATACTGTGCCTTCTGCAAGCTGAGGATCCTCCTTGTTCCACTCAATTGTTGGCAAGTCATCACCTTCGTAATCGGCTAAAACAAGGCTGTCATTGTTCTCATCCTTCTCTTCATCATCAGTGTCATCAAATCTGGCACCTTGTGCAATATCTTCCATGTATTGATCCTCCATTGCCTGCTTACTGCATCGATCTACCAATTCAGGAAACATCAACTCATCCTCATCATCTTGAGGAGACGGATCCTCAATCTCTGCATCGTCCTCCACATCGACCGCATGAACGATCTGGCTACCACTAGCACTGGGGACAGATGGTGCTGCTGTGGACCTACCAGGAGCGGGGCAGCGCACACGATTAGCAGAGGCAGCAACACTAGAGAGACATGATGCCCGACCACCTGATGGTGCCCCACCACCAGATGATGCCTGGACCCTGTCCACATGGATACGATTTTTACCGACACGGCAAGAATCATTTAAAGCAAAAAAGCATTCCCAGATCCTCGTCAAAAATTAGTGGAACATATCTTCCCTCCATGCTGTTGAAATATTGGAAATCAACTGAATCGCCAGCGCCCCAGGGGTACTGAGCGCAAATGTTATCTTTTAAATCCCTCAATGAGATGGTAGTTGCAACCACCGCTGGGATATAAAATCCGCTCACATTGCGTTCAGAATCACGCAAAAAGATAGTATCTAGCCTAACCACCAGCCGAAAAGCCAGCGCCGGATCAATCCTATTCGAAAAGCAACGCAGTTAGTTGAGCAACAACGATTCGCGCTCAAAAACTGCCTACTGTTAATTCACATAGGCAGACGATGCTTACCCAGATGGAATTCATGCGTTAGATCCCTCCGATTCCCAATCTTCTCCGCCGTTGAGGGGCATAATCGGCACACCAGACGGATGTACAAACTCTACCGCGATAGGGGTAGATCTAGTGGAGGCGGAGCCCTCTCCGCCTCTCGGGGGTGGTGGTGGGGGCGGGGCGGCTCGGGGGCGGACGACGCCATAAGGTAGGAGGGCAGGACGGCGTGGCGGCGGAGGGGCGGTGTGTGAGCTCTTCCAGTCTCGGGCGGAGGGGAAAGCTTTGGGTGAGTGACAGACCGCCAGTCCGACGTGTCTCATTGGGTCAACAGTCAACACCATTCAAAAGCAACGGTCCATTCACAACCACCGCGGCTCCCTAGCCGTCACCGGTAACGGTCTAAGGCCTCTGACCAGATGGCAACCCTCCCGTCCGAGCGTCTGCGAGGGGTTTCAAACTAGAGCGAGGGGAAAACTGAGGAAAAGTTAAGCGGCTGGGAAAAACTGAGTACAACTAACGAACCAGGGGCACGAAAATAGAAATCCCTAAAACTTATCGGTAATATAGATGTATTAGATACTAAAATATGTCTAAATACTCTCTTACAAATATAGTTAAATACATTTATTTTAGGGACACATTTTATGGAATAGAGCTCCATTCACAAATACTTTGCGTTCTGGATTTAGTCAAATTTTCTAAACTTTGACCAAATATCTATGAAAAATATAAATATTTATAATATAAAAACTATTGCGTTAGAATCTTCTCAAAGCATATTTTTATGTTATGTCTATTTGGTATTATGGATATTGATACTTTTTCTTCAATTCTTAATCAAAGTTTGCAAATTTTGATTTTGACTAAACCGCCCAGAACGCGAAGTAAATAAAAACGGAGGGAGTATTAGGAATATCTTAGCTAACTGCTCACGGGGGGATTTGCATGATTAATGAGGGTTGAGTTGTACGGCTGCTTAGTACTCCCTCTGTTTCAAAATATAAGATGTTTTAGGTTTGTGAAGCAAATGTATCTAGACATTTTTTAGTGTGTATTCGAGTAAATCTACACACTAAAAGATGTCTAGTTACATTTGCTTTACAAAGCTAAAACATCTTATATTTTGAAACGGAGGGAGTACTACCTTAATACAAGTACAAGACTGGTTTAATTATGGTAGCAGTACAGTACTATCAGTTGGAAAAGTTGCAATCTTCTTTTTCGGCGGTGGCGGTGGGCCCAGATATGAGTGGCCTCAACATGCTCTGCCGCCGGCCGGCCATCTCATGTGAGTGACGTCCTTCCGATGCAACCGCCACACCACCGGCAGTCCACCACCGGTGTCCAGCCCGTACTCCTTCCTATTGTGACATTTGGAATACAAATAGTGGGTTTTCTTCCAAGTTCTTTACTTTATTCTCTTGGCAACTATGTACACTCAAGCATGTTACTCAAGACATAGGGACCCAAACTGAAGCAAAGATGAACAGCAGTAGCACTATTCATTCACCGGCAGTAGCATACTGTTTGTCTGCAGAAGAAAACTACTATAAAATACTCCCTCCGTTTCAAAATATAAGATGTTTTAGCTTTGTGAAGCAAATGTATTTAAACATGTTTTAGTGTATAGGTTCACTTGAATATACACACTAAAATGTGTCTAGATGCATTTGCTTCATAAATCTAAAACATCTTATATTTTGAAACGGAGGGAGTATGTCTGAATCTGAACTTAAAAAAACTGCTGCTTGCGTCGATTAGGTGGGGTAGACCATTGCAGATCGTCCAAGATGCCCAAACAAGTCACTCATCAACAAAGAAAAGATTAGGTAGAAACTAGCAAGCGAGATAAGCTGTTTGTCAAATCAAAACCGATGCAATCAGCGACCAGTAGCAGCGATGATGATTCTTCATATCACGTGGAAACGGCTGCCTTGCAGCTGAAAGAAAAGCATTGCCTCACTGTGATCCCGTCGCTGGCTTTCTCATGCGCCTTTACACTTGCAACCAGGAGGCGCTCATGTGTTTCAACATTCTGCGGTGCGATCCATCTCCAGCCCAGAAGGAGCGGCGGCGCCGGCAGACAACCTGGAGCCGCTGTCACGTTTTTTCCCTACGAAAGGCTGGAGGAAATGCAAAGTTTTCAGGTTGCTTTGCGATAATTATTCTCTGTATTTGTCTCCACCATCCATGTATGAAAACCTCCGTGACAGCACGTGAGAGAAAGGAATGCATGCACAACAGTCATGGTTTCATGGGAATAGAGGTTTCAAATTAACATAATTTTTGTTCAACACGCCATTCAGCAACCGCCTTTTTCCTTGCTTTACAAATGCAGATTGAATATTTTATGAGGCTGAACTGATAATTCATGAGACCAAGAGTTTCAGCGACAAGGTAATAATATACAGGCCACCGGATTTGGTTTCTCTGTAGGTTTTGATGGGGGGTCTAAACTGAACATGTCCTAAATCATCAGCTAAACAATACCTGACACCTAGTATTAACGATGTCCTATTGCCCTGCACCAGTTAACACACATTTCTCTTAGTTAGAGACCAGTGCTGATCTATAACCATGGCTCGAAAGAGATCGATTACACAAGTGCAGTCGTGTGTACCTGTATCTCTGGCTCTCTACTTGCATCCATTGTGAAGTATTCTTGTAGTCAACAGCTTGGCAGCATAAATCCAAGACAAGAAAAACAGCTCTGACGGGAATCGTGCTACGCCAATTACACTGGCAAGCAACCCCAGAATCCAATGCCTTGAGTGCAGGATACATACTGAAGAATCAAAAACACATATAGGTATTTTTCTTATAAAAGGGAGTGAGGCTGGGTAATGAAGAGAGTGCAAAACTACTGTTACCTGCTGGCTATTTGCAACATTCTGAATGTGAATAGTGTATGCCTGAAGCATTAAAGGTTTAGGTCCCAAATTTATCACGACACATCGGCCTTTTTCTCAGCAACGTGTCCAGCTGATACGATTTGCAGAGCTGTGCCCCCAACAAGCCAGGCTGTGAGCTCTGGTTGTTGCTCCAAGTGTTTGAGGGGAAATGTACTCCCATCTCTTGTCTCGGCACCGTACACAAATGGAAGCCTCATGGTAAGAAAGCTCTCAGGTGGAAGGACAACTCGACATCCAAGACTGAACAATCCTTGTTGATCACGCTCAGAGACATTCGATGGTAAACATGACCTCTGGTGACAAAAAGAAAGAACAAGAAATCCATAAGTAGGAAATATAATCATGCCCAAGTTAAAAAGTTGCTATGAAAACTAATTTATTTGCTCAATCTTAAACTATTGAGAAGATAACATACGTACCTCAAACTGAACAAGTGGGCAGCTGGCCAACAGGACAGGGAAGTCAGGCGTCACCTGCACCAAAAAAGTAACATCAGTGGACTCACGGGATTGCAAAGTATAAAGACACTACAAAGTTCAGCAGGGAGTGCTTAAAGATCAGAATTATAAATAAAACTTAAAATCTATGTTACCAGTGGAAAATAATATGCACAATTGACATAAAACTGTAGCTTCAACAATGAACTTACAATAAAAATCCGTTGAAGTTGTGATACAGAACCGGCAACCTTTACATCTTGAGGTCCCTTCCCATCTGAGCTCTTGCAATGTGGGCAGCGCATATATATCGGAAGATTTCTGTTCAAAAGAGAATATGCTTCTCCACCGTCATCAGCTGTAATGTATTGAAGAGATTGATCTCCCTTTGTCTCATTTTGTGGATCTGAAATATTATGAGCAGGCTGCATGGTCTCGCCATCAACGCGAGGCTGAAGCAATTGCTGCCTGCTATTTCTCCCTGATGATTCCACTGGTCTGTTGGCTTTCCGCCCATTGTTTCCATTTACTGTTGTTGCTGCTATCTTAGATGCATTTGGGGGCAACTTTTGTGAACTGTGCTTACTTTCCGCTTCATTGTTTTGATAAGATCTTTCATCCTGCAAACAAGGTGAATCCATCTCCTTGAGATATTTCTCCGTAAGTAAGAAACGGTGACCATATGAACACTCATACTCAAATCCGACATATACTACAAACTGTTGTACGGCTTCAGTAGCTTCTTTAGTCTCATTTCCAATGATCACTGGAACCATGTTGCTCCCGATCTGAAGAAAGGGCTTGCCATCAGCACTTTCACTAATACTTCTGCTCATCTTCTCCGAATCATTTTCAGCTATAGATCCTTGACTGAGAATTGCACTACCTCGGCCATTAGTCTGTTCCGCTACACTCATTTGCCGTTCATCTTTTCGGTTACCAGGCTTTGGTGGTCTCTTCAGCTGGAGAGCAGGAAACTCTGAATCTTTAGTGCTGCCTGCAACAACTTCAGCAAATGGTTTCTTCATAGTAAAATTTGGAACACCTTTACCAAAAGTAATAGCAGAGTTGTTCGCTGACTGCAGTTCAGGTTGTTTTCTGGAATTTTCAAGCTTCACAGTTTTAACCTCTGATGTGACTTGGGTTGGAATGGAGTTTACTTCTCTAGAAGCAACAGGTGGAGTCTGGGAGTTCATATTAGATGTCACAGAGGAAGATTTAATGGTAGCACGGGAGCTATTTTTCTCTTGTCCTTTGCCAACAGAAATTGTCCACCTCAAAAGATATTTGTCCTTCGAGCAAAATCCAGCTTGGAGCAACCCTTTTGTTGACTTGTAATATCTTGCTCCTCCCAGTCGCACCAAGCGCCAAAAGGATACCGAAAATGAACCGGTATCAACCCCCCTCGGCAACACAAGGGTAGGCAATAGATCTTCACAATTGGAGAAACAGTTAAAAGATATGTTGGCTGTCTCAAAGTCAAAAGGATCATCTCTAAGGCGACGTGACCTGCCACAGGCACATGCATGGAGGAAGACATATCCACTAGAATGTTGTTCCACTGCATCTGATGAAGATAATTTACCATGTCGCTGGTGCTTACAAGGCCTGCCAGTAAGACTGACGGCATCGCATTGCTGCCTTCCAGCTTCCCAGATTGTCTTGCATTCATCTTCTAGCTTCTTGGAGAATACCTTGACAGCTGGTCCTTTAACTGTTGAGTGAAATGATCGCAATGCTTTCTGTAGCCGCACTTCATGAACGCTAGTTGGGTAGAAGGCAGGCAAATCTTTCAAGTACACCTCCTTAGCAACTGGAAGCACCCTCTGGCACCAAGATGAGGAAAATTTCAAATTAAGCCCCTTGTTGCTTTCCAAGCAAGATAAAGCGGTTTCAATAGCACTAGATCCTGCAGGAGAAAGTTGCTCTTTCTTCAAACCAGAACTTGTATGAGTAGATGATACACTCATGCTTTCAGAACTACTGGTCCCATCTTTTCTATTAATCAGTCCAGACAGAATAGATGTACTAACCGATAACCATTTATCAAAACTAGGGAGATCAGGAACACTGACTGGCTTCCCAGCTGATGCAGACGCTGCTGCTGCAGCTGCTGCTGCAGCCACCATACCAACACCAGCAACAGATCCAGCAGTCGCATTGCCTGAATACCCCCCTCTCCCTCTCAGCCCATCTGACTGCCGAAATATAAAATCCTTGATTAACTGGACATCTTCATGGTTTGTTGGTTGGCAATTATTCTCTAATGAAGAAACATCCAAAGATGCTTTGGAGCTGAAAGAATCTTCAAAAAGTCCTGCAAGGATATCCAATGGCTCTCGTTTCTTATTAATTGACTGGTTCAACAGGGCAACAACTCTAGATGTATCAAGTGAGAACAAAGGAAGATTGTTCAGATTAACAACACCCCGTGGACCATTATGCCCGGACTCCAGACCAGTAAGTGTTCGACACTTCTTCAGCAAAGCACGGATCTGACTTTCCAGAGAGGAATACAGCTTTTTGCTGAAACTGCCATCAGATTTGTTCACAGGCCGGGCGAGCATAACCACTGAGCCAGAACATTTTGAAGTCGGGTTTTGTTTTTGCAAGGCATCAGTGCTAGAAGCCTGATTTGATGATGATGTGTCACCCCCATCATCCAGACTTGTTACAGCACTTGGACCATCAGTGATATCATCCTCAAAGACAAACAGAACAACAGGGATGCATTGGCCTGGCAACACAGAAGGATGTGAACCAGTTCCTGACATCAACGAGATGGCTGAAGGTTGATGGCCCGAATGACCTCCACGACGTGCTGGAGGGGAGATGGTTGAAGCCCTGCGGGTAGGCCTGGTTGGGGTGCCAGAAGGAGCAGCTTTGGGTGGTGTTGCCGGTGCTACCAGTGACCTCGCAAACGGTGCGAGGGCATGCTTTGAGGATTGCAGCAGTCTAAAGTTCTTCAAGGTCTGTGTGTTGAACCGTAAGCCTTCTTGAAGAAATATTATTACATGGCAAACCTAGAATCTCCCCCAAAAAAAGTATATTAGTATGTATATGAAATAATCTGTATTGTCAAATAAGTGAATCTCAAAGAATTAGTCACCTCTGCGTACAAAGTTATATATCAATACATTGGTGAAATAAGCAACCAGAAAAATAATATGGGAAATAGCACATTAAACACTAGTATCCCTGTGATTAGAGAACGAAATCCTAAATACACCAACATATTACATATAAGCAAGCGAGACTATTGCAGATGCAGCTCTAACATGCCACCTCTATATGAACCAAATAAACCAAAGTAAGCTGCTAATCGGAACACTAGGGTACTAGTAAATACCAGCCTGCCATATATAGCCCGCAGGAATTAGAATAGCAACGTATGCACACAGATCTACAACAAGTGTTAAATTCTCCATAAGCAAGCCAGGATGATGGAACGAGAAATAGCACTAAGCTACCACCTTAACAAGGCTGAATCAAATTTCCATAATCAGACAAAATTTGCAAATCTAAGACTCTCTTAATGTTCACATTACATTTGCAAGTGTAACGAGAAAAAACAGTGCTGGTTGCAGCTAATTACTGGGACTGTACTAGCCATACCACTTGATTAATTTGAAAAAATGAAAAGGCTATTTACCCACAACGCTGCTATGCATCCGACGATTCCTGTACGATACTTGTCCGACGTTTTGATCCAGCGGTATGTATGTTTTTCCGGAGACCATCTCACGGCGTGGAGGGAGGGTCGTACACAGATCGGACAAAAATGTCGTACGCACAGCAGTTTTGATTTACCCAAACTTACCATAATGGCAAAGTGTCAAAAGCAAGCATACGACATACATATACAGTTTGGACTTTGACAAATGACAACGGTCGGTACAAAACTATGCTCCACATTCCCAGCTTTTGTTCATTTTATTAATCAGTAGCTAGCTACCGTGATAATTAAAGCAGGAGATACTTATATACGAGGGCTTCCTCCCTCTCTGCGGTGGTGGCTCAAACCGGCGGCTTCATCCTCGCCCCGTCTCCTGCAGTCAGCCGGCTTCCGGCAACATCGGGGCCTTGGTGGTTGGCCGGAGTGAAAGCTCTGCACGTCGACACCTGCGGGCGCCGTTTCCTTCCTGGAGGCGTGCCCATGGCCTCCACCGTGCCTCCTCCTCTTGATTGCCAGGGGAAACCCTAGGTCCAGTTCGCCGGGTCAGGCGGCGGCGTCGCCACCTTGGTGTCGTCATCTTCCTGAAGACGTCGTCTTGGCTATCATGGGGAGTCCAATGTGACAATTGGAGACTAGGGCAGTGATGTGCTGTTGGAGCGCTACCCAGAGCTTGGCTTCCGGGGCGCTATGTACGGCATGGCGGACGCTGCTTGGTCGTCATCTTCGCCGGGATCCTGCCTCCTACTCTCTGACTCCTCTAGGCACACAAGAGGGAAGGTACGTTGGTCCAGGTTATCTTGAGTCGAGGTCGAGCTATGGTGGTGTCTCGGTTCGTGACGCGGTCCTGAAGCAATGTGTTACATCTCCTCACCATTTTTGGTAGGATGTTGGGCAAGGAGTCGTTTATCATCGGATGTATGGTGTTGGGTGTGTGGAGTTGTAGCCTTCTTGACGATGTACCGGCTATCTAGCCTTTCTTCTATATAACTAATACACCTTCCAGGGTGTATTCTCGAAAGAAAAAAAACTTATATACGAGGGCAGCATAGCATATCACGCAAGGTTTCATGGTAGTATCAGACAAGCACAAAATCGGGGCCTTTCAGAGTTCAGAGTTAGCATCCATCTAGTGAGCTTAATCGCAGCAAAAGCCAGCTCACCGAGAACATGAAGAGCAGCTCCCGGAGGTCGGTGCTCCCTTCCCCCGCCTCCGGCGGCGGGGGCGCGAGGTGCAGGAACACCATCCTCCTCTCCCCGTCGCGGTGGTACCTGACGCCCCCGGCGAGGGCCCTGGCCGAGCCGCCGGGGGAGAAGACTGGGGCGTCGAGGATCCGGTCCGCGAGGCGGGCCGCACTCCCCGCGCACCCCACGAAGCCGACGACGACCACGCCGCCGTCGTGGGACGGCGAGGCGGCAGCATCGGCGCCGGAGGAGGTGGAGGTGGTGGCGGTGGGGGGAGGTGGGGTGCGCGAGAGGACCCGCACGGCAGAGGAGGGGCTCGCCTTGGGCGGCGACGGCGGCTCCATCGCCGGCGGCGAGGTGGCGGTGGTCGCGACGCGCTGCCGCAGCACAAGAAGCCAAGTACAGTACTAGTTCGGGGAGTCGTTTGCTTTGGTATCGCTGTTGGGTCTGCGACTTGAGAAGGTCGCGAGCCTGATCGATGGGCTTGGCCCGTAACCAAATGAGAAACTTACTAAATTGGGCCCATCTGAGTGCCAAACCATTACTCCAACTAATGCACACATCTCCTACACACGTCCTAGCATACTAGTGTGATAAAGACCAGCAAATAAGAATAAGGTAATATATACATCTACTCATACATCAAATATATAAACATCTTTGCATCTCATAAGGTAACATAAGATCCACCACATAATAATATGTTCACAATCATGATAGACAGCTTATATGACTCTAATCTAAGAAGCACGAGAGGGAAAGTTTGATACAAGTTACTTCCACAATTTCTATGTCAAGAGGGTGAACTACTCTCTCTTCATCATGTTGCTGAAGGAGATGATGTCGATGGAGTCGAAGGGGCAACCGGGAGCGCCTCCGGCAGCGTCTCCCCTTCTATCCTCGCAGTCTTCAGATCCGCATGGTGTGTTTCGTGTTTCTCTGCCGCCCCCTCACAAAATCATCGAAGGGGGTATATATAATCTGTTTTAGGTCAAGACGGTTTCATAGAATCCAAGATTGCATCGAAACAACGTATGAGGGGGAGATAGGTCCCACCATGCGGCTAGGAGGTGGGCATGTATGGTCCCCCTATCTCCTGCCTCATTGCGTTCTCTGTTGACTTCTTCTTCTCGCGGTCTTCTATTTCCCAAAAAAAAATGTGGCAAAAAGATTGAGTCCGTTTGACATTTGGAAGGTCCATGAAACTCAAAAACATGCAAAAACAAGAAAATCTGCTTCGTGGTGTTAAAACGAGATGAAAGCGATTGTTTTCAATGGCAAACAAGTCCATGTCCTTATAAAACTATCAAATAACAAGGAATATGATCTAATAAACTACAAAGTTTATGGATGCATTTTACATGCATCAATCCCCATAAAGCAAACAAAGGTTAGGGTTGGGACCCCAATGTGTGCTTTCGTCACCTACATTCGTTGCCCCAGCATGCTAGCACCGCCCGCCCCGTTGCCAATTGATTCTTGATTCCCACCATCTGCAGTCGATTCCTGACATTCACGCCCATCTCTCGGCGTCCCTGGTCAATTCCCGCCATCCACGCCCAACTCCGGCAGCCCGAGCCAGGGCCGCCAACTCCCATCATCTGTGTGCCCCTACCCTGCTCTAGTTTTGCCGCAACCGAGTTGTGTCGTGCTCCATCTCTGTTCTAGACCAACCCGACTGTCCAGCAAGCCAAGCTCCATCCCACCCGAGCTGCTCCTAGACTGTGAGAAGCATTTCATGCTATAGACCAAATCTTCTTAATTTTGCTATGTGCTTGTGTCTTGCAAACAATTTTGCTAGTCATGCTCTTATCAATACCTAATAAAATCATAGTACAACGTCATGTTATTTGGAGATGTTTGAAAATCAGTATTGATGTTGTATATTTTTTTTGACTCTGTTGATGTTGTACATTGGATTCCGTCATGATGTTTATGAATCGTAGTTGATGTTATAAATCATTTTCGGTCATTTAGATCACTGAAAACACCATTCTATATTTAAATTTCTTTACTATATGAACAATAATATTAAATATATTTTAGTAACACTAACTTGGTCACTTTGTAGTCAAATACATCATTTAATAGATATTAGCTGGAAGAATATTACCATTAAGTTAGTACATACCATGTCGCCGCCATCATCCAACAATGGGTAAATGAACAAAACTACATGTTTTCAAAATAAAGGGTATTCAAGATAATACCTAAATTTACAGCCAAACACCTAGCTAATTTCCAAATAGTAAAGCTTAGAACAACAAACTTTTCTGTGGTAACACCTTCCTCTGCACATCATGTTTAGCTGCATAGGCAGGCACAACCAGCCCCCCAAATAATGAGGTCCTTAACAGCCTACACTATCGAATCCGGGAATGTGTTTCTCAAATTGATTTTTTATAATTAACCCTCCAATTTTATGGATTAGGGCACGTATGATGGAATGATGTCAGCCTTTTCTCAGAGTTATCACGTAAGATTTTTGCTTAATTGGAGGAAAGAAAAATAAAAAAACAAATTTATCTTCTAGTAGCTAAGGGATGAACTCTTGGAAAATAAGGGAAGACTATTTTAGAGTTGTACCACATGTCTTTCTTGGAAAATAAATTTCTTACCAAAATAATTAATCCTCACTAATTGCTAGGATGAAATAAGAGATAATGCATTATACAACTCATATATATTGATTTTACTAGATATGTGAAGGACTAAGAAAATATATATTTTCTCTACTATTGTACAATGTCCTTTTTATTTCACCGGTTTTCTCAGCTGGTTCAGCTTACGTGGCGGTAGTTCATTCACTTTGCTGCACCACGCAGGACATTGACGTGAGAGCCTAGGTCGCGCGCATGTGCTAGCCGAGGAGAAGTACCTGCCGATCTTCTTATTACCTCTTCTATTTTTTTTTCAAACGATACAAAATATTGTACAATATATACATTTCTAAAATGCCACAAAGATTTAAATATAAATTCAAAATATGGCGACGTTGGCGACCGATCAGAGTGTGCTCTCGCGACATGGCGATGTTGGGCGGACCGCGGCTGCCGGCGACCTGATCTCCCTCCACCGGCCTTGTATCGCGCCACCGACTCCATATCCGCTATCCCCTCGTCGTCCTCTCTCCGCCGTGCGGAGCTTCTCCTTCGGCTCCGCTCCTCAAGCTCTCCCTCGCCAGTCCGCTGCCGCCATCCTAGGCTCCCAGCGTCGGTTCCTCCTCCACCATGGGAAGCCCTAGGTGAGTTCGAGGTTCTGCCGGCATGTGCCCCTGCGGGGCCCCTCGTCTTGTGCCGTTGCACTCGGGCAACCGGGCTGTGCCGCTGCCTCCCAACTCCGCCGGTCCCGTCTCCGCCCAGGCCTCTTCAGGTCCGCCGCTCAATATCCATGGCCATGAAGGAAATATGCCCTAGAGGCAATAATAATATTGTTATTACCATATTTCTTGTTCATGATAATGTTTATACTCCATGCTATAATTGTATTAAGCGGAAACATTAATACTTGTGTGGTTTGTGAACAACACCGTGTCCCTAGTACGCCTCTATGGACTAGCTCATTGATTAATGATGGTTAAGGTTTCCTAACCATAGACATGAGTTGTCAATTAATAATGAGGTCATGTCATTAGGAGAATGATGTGATGGACAGACCCAAATAAAGCAAAGCAATTAGATCGTGTCATCATGTTCATCTTTGCGAAGCTTTTTCCTATGTCAAGTATTGTATTCCTTAGACCATGAGATAATACAACTCCCTAGTATCGGAAGAAAGCTTTGAGGTCATCAAACGTCATCCTATGAGAGGGTGATCATAAAGGTGTCTCTCAGGTGATCGGAAAGTACTTGTTGGGTTGTATGTATCGAGATGGAATTTGTCCCTCCCGAGTCGGAGAGATATACTTCGGGCCCACTCGGTAATCGATATCAACATCGCTTGCAAGCACGTGGTTAAGGAGTTAATCACAAAGTGATATCGGATTACAGAACGAGTAAAGTACTTGCTGTGAACGAGATTGAACTAGGTATGGCGATACCGACGATCGAATCTCGGGCAAGTAAAATATCGCGTGACGAAGGGAATACATATACGGGATTAATTGAATCCTGGCATCGTGGTTCATCCGATATGATCATCGATGAATATGTGGGAGTCAATATGGGTTTCCAGATCCCGCTATTGATTATTGATAGAAGATCATGTCTGCATATTCTCGAACCCGTAGGGTCACACACTTAACATGCATCGACACTAGGATAGAATGGATAATTGGTTTATGAATTTTTTTTCAGAGTCTCGGATGAGATCCAGGACATCACGAGAGGTTCCGGAATGGTCCGGAGAATAAGATTCATATAATGGAAAGCAGTTTTTGGGTTTCGGAAAAGTTCTGGACTTTTTCGGTAGAGTACCGGAATGTTCTAGAAAATTCCAGAGGGCTCCATGGTGGGGCCCACATGCCCCAAAGGGTCCACATGGACCAAAGGGTGCTGCCTACATGGGCCTGGTCGTCCATGCCCACTTGTCCTATGAGGCCAAGGGCAAAACCCTAGGGTTTTCTTATGGGCCAAGGCAAAGGAAACTTAGGGGGCAAGTTTTCTCCCCGGGGCCACCGGCTTGACTTGGAGGCTAAGGCTGCCCCCTTGGCTGCCCCCCTTGACCTATTTAAAGGGGAGGGGAGGGCTGGGGCGTGCTCACCTCAAAACCCTAGCCGCCGGCCCAACTGCTGCCCTCCACATCTCTCTCTCGCGACTGCATGTAGGCGAAGCCCTGTTGCAGAAATTCTCCACCATAAGCACCACGCCGTCGTGCTGCTGATCCAATCTATCTCTCCACCATACTTGCTGGATCAAGGAGGGAGGAGACATTGATGTGCCATACGTGTGCATCTCTCGGAGGCGTCGCCACTTGCGGCGTTGGATCGGATCGGATCGCGGGGAGGAGACGGCTAGTACGACTACATCATCCACGTTCTGTTGAACATTTCCGCTGTGCAATTTCTTTAAGGGTATGAAGATCTCATCTACCTCTCTCGTTGATTACATCTCCTAGATTAGATCTTGGCTTTCTTGTTCGTATCCGTAGGAAATTTTTTGATTTACTATGCTGCGAAACCCTTTAGTGGTATCAGAGCTAGATCTATGCGTAGATGTGTTTCACGAGTAGAACGCAATATGCTTGTTGCGGGCGTTGATGTTTTCTGTTGCAAACCTCTTTGTTGTGTATTTCTTATGGCGCAGCATAGTGAGATCGAAGCGGTCCAGGCCAACTTTACGCGACCTCGTTCGCGAGACCGGCTCCGCACTTGACGTGTGGCTTGTTCCACACATGCGGCTGGTGAATGCCAGTTTCTCTCACTATAGCAGTCATGGGATTTACAACGGATGTTGGCAACCATAATATCACCGTTGTGGCTTTTCGTAGGTAAGAATCATTCTTAACTTGTTACTCCCATAAGCCACGTAAAACATGCAACAACAAAGTAGAGGCGTCTAACTTGTTTTTACAGGGAGTGTTTTGTGATATGGTATGGCCACAAAATGTGATGTGATATATGTGATGTATGCAATGATCATGTTTTGTAATCTTTCATGACTTGCATGTCGATGAGTTCACAACCGGCAGGAGCCATATGGTTGTCTTTATAAATTATGTATGACCTGCATGTCAACTTCTTATACGCCATGTAATAGCTTTACTTTATCGCTAAGTAGTTAGCAATAGTTGTAGTTGATATTCGTGTTGGAGGCAATCATGGTGGAGTGATGGAGATCATGCCGGCGCGCACAAGATGGAGATCATTGCGCGGAGATTGGCTATACCATGTCACATAAAATTATATGCATGTGATGTTTATCCTTTTATGTATCTTATTATGCTTAGATCGCGATGGTAGCATTATAAGATGATTCCTCACTTAAAAATCAAGATAAAATTGTGTTCTCCCCATGTATGCACCGTTGCGAAAGTTCATCATTTTCAAACACCTCGTGATGATCGGGTGCTATAAACTCTATGTTCACATACAACGGGTGCAAGCCAGTTTTGCACACGCGGAAATACTTGGGTTTGACTTAACGAGCCTAGTATGTATAGACATGGCCTCGGAACACACGAACCGAAAGGTTAAACATGAGTCATATGAATGATATGATCGACACTTAGTTGTCCACCATTGAAACCACATCTCTTCTCGTGAAGATCGGATTAGGTGTGGTGAATTTGGATCGTGTTCACTAAACAACTTGAGGGATGTTGAATTTAGTGGGAGTTCATCTAGTAATTTGATTAACTTGAACTAATTATCATGAACTAAATCTTAGTGTATTTGCATAAGTCGTTGTAGTCTTTGGCAACCATTTTCCACCGACACATAGTTTTGATTGAGTTGATAAAACTATAGAATTCTAGATAGTCACTTTTGGACTAGTGCCGTTTAGTTAAAATGTCAAGTTCAAAGATTAAGTCCTATTGCAGTTTTAGCAAACCTCACTTGCTCCATACGATTTAATAAGTTGTATTAATCTAAGAGCAATGATTCAAGTTTAGCATCTAAGATCATGTTTGCCTCCATGAGAAATTGATCTTCAAAATTGTTTGAGAATCAAAGTGATATTGGAGCTGAAAGAATTGTTTCAGAAACTAACAAGAAGTGAAAGATATTTGATATCTAAAACTTTGATTGTTTGCAAAATGATTAAGTATAATTTAGTAAAAGAACATATGCTCATATTGTATGAATATATGCAAAGATTGAAGACGCTGGGCGTCCCGATCACCTAAAAGTTTGGGAAACTAATATTATACTTGCATTTGTCCTTAAGAGCTATAGTAGTTTCATCATGAAAGATGTCATGATAGGACGAATGAAAAGGTATCGGCTAAATTGTTTTGCCATACCAAAAGAATACTAAAGAATGGAATCTGGAAGAATACCAATTATATGATGATGGTGATCCACCTCAATTTGCAAAGTCCAAGGCCATTAGTATTTGACTGACATCCTTTGGACTATGTGTCAAATGATTGACGCCACTATTGATGTCGATAGATTCTTCTAAAAAGAGAGGAAACGCTAAATATGATCTGCAAAAATATTTGGTAGAAAAGGAAAAGACTGGAATTGTCCAGCTCAGGTATATAAATGATATACATGTTATAGATGAATTCTTTTGTTCGTTAACAATATAATTCTTGGGTATTCGCTACTGATTTGTTGGTATGTGACAAGGGTATAGCTAATAGAGCCTGTTAGTTGAGTACCCCTAAGGCCCGTATAGCTAGGCCCAATTGTAATGATAGTCGAATACGAGTCTTTACCGTATGTCGATATTGTAATCTGTATCGGACCCTACCCGATCCTCAAGACCTGGCCACCTATATATAGGGGCCAGGAGGGGACGGTGTAGGGCAGATTGAAAGCAAGCCAGGTTGAACACCCAAGTTTACTTTCGACACACACCTATTTCGATTAACTTTACCTTCGAGTTCATCCGACGCCCTATCTCCCCGATCCTAAGTCCTTCATCTAGGACATTTGTCGAGTTAACCCTCGTCAATTGGCGCCGACCGTGGGGATCCTGGGCGTTGGAATCATGAATTCGACGGCTTTTTCGCTTCTAGCCAACGGCAGTTCAGAATTCGACGGAAGTCAAGAGATGGAGTTAACCATTGGAAGTTTGAGCATCATCGTCGGGCCATCGGGTTCATCCCGCCTCTCGGATTCGACGAAACCAGATCCGTCGGCAAGCAAGCCCGAAACAAAGGAAACATTGGAATCATCAGAAGGCTCTTCCAGTGAGGTAAACTCGCCGGTCAGCCTAGAAAAAGCATCAATCTCAGAAGGCGACAAAATGCGGGAAAATTTCGACTCGGAAAAAAAAGCGTGTCAGACGCGCAACAACGCAAAGGACTTCGCCATGGGAAGCAGCGGCGTCTCCAAAGTACATCAGTTATGCGTCATTATCACTGAAGCAGAAGAAGACAATAGCGAAGGAAGTAAGAATGTCGACAGGCAAGTCGACAAAATAAAAGATCACAACAAAAAGGAAAAGGAGAAAGTCCATGTCTCGGCTGATGAATGGAGGATGATCAAGTCAGCTATCAATCATGGTACAGAAGTACCCGAAGGATCGAGAAGAGAAGTTCTAATGGGATATCAGTATGCATTATACCAGCACAGGAAGAAACTAAGGGAGGAAAGAGACATGGTTTTTCAAAACAATAACAGTATATCAAGGGAGGAATACTGGGAAGACTATAGTGAAGACTCAGAATACAGCAGAGAAAGACGCGGAGACCCAAAACACAACAGGGGGGCGACAGCATGCGGCAGAGAAGAAAGGTACTCAAGGAGCCCTACCCCACAGCTAGAAGAGGAGGAAGAGGACTTCATACAAAAAACGCCAGAAGCAGCATTAGTTGCAGCACAAGCGTATTTACTAGCTACAAGACCAGAACCTGGGGACCCACGAGAAGATATGCACTGAGCCGCGATACGAAGCCTCGGAATAGTAGAAGGAAAGATCAGGGAACAAGGCCCAGAGACAAAGTCGACAAGCTGCAAGGGAAATCGAAAGGAGAAGTTCAGATACAATTTCAAAGATAACGAGTATAGCGAGTCATCAGAAGAGAAAAAGCGACAGAAAAGGAAGGAGGACGCAAGAAGTATAATAGCACAAGCTCGAGTAAATAAATCGCGTCATGCTTGGAGGGAAGAGAATTACGAGGACGATGATAAAGATATGGGTGCGTTATGCTTTACCCGCAGGGTTCGCAAAACACGGGTACCCAAAGGATTCAAATTACCACACGACCAGCCTAAGTATGATGGGTCGCAAGAACCTACCTTATGGTTATCAGATTATCTGCAGGCAGTGCAGATATTGGGGGGAACAAAGGCGACTGCAATGCAAAGTTTGCAGCTGCACCTCACCGGCGCCGCACGGTCCTGGTTGAATACCCTACCCAACGAATCCATCGGAAGTTGGGGGGAACTCGAAAGTCAATTCACAAGAAATTTTCGTTGCACCTACAAGCGTCCAGCATCACTGGAGGAAGTTAAAACATGTACGCAGAGGAAAGGCGAAACGCTACGTTCTTATATACAACGCTGGAGTATAATCAAAAACTCAGCAGAGGACGTCTCCGACGAACGAGCAATAGACGCCTTTTCGGCCGGACTTCGTCGCTCAGATCTCGTGGAAGAAATAGGAAGAACAAGACCTACGACAGTAGCCGAGCTAATGGAACAAGCCAACAAATTCGCTGATGGAGAGGACGCGTATAACAACAAAAGAGGACGTTCACCAGAAGTCGACATAATAAGTAGACAGAGGAGACGACACCGCAGCAGGGATAACCAAGGAAGGCGAAATCAGATAGCCGCGGGTTACGTACTAGAAGAAGAGGAAGGATATGAAAGTAGGAGGTTTCAGGAAAAAGGAGTAGAAAAATCGAGATACTCTGGTCCTTCGGCCGAGGATATGCTATACGGACCTTGTCGAATCCACTACGCGTATCTTGACGGGAAAAGGGTCTCAAACCACCAGATGAAGGATTGAAGAACATTCCTAAGGTTGCAAAGCGCCATGGGCTCAAAACAAGAAGGGAGGCAAGGAGAAAGACACAGAAGTCAAGGATATCAAATGCAAAGGCTAGCAAGGCACTTAGAGTCAAAAGTGTACATATCAGCCATGATTCAACCGGTGCCCAAGTCGAAGAAAGAGCGAAAGAGCATATCCAGGCAAGTCAACCTAGCAATATCATCACCACCAGCTACCACAGAGTACCTACGGTGGTCAGAACAACCAGTCAAGTTCAGTAGAGCAGACCACCCGAGGAAAGTTCCCAGACCAGGCCACTCGTCTATGGTTTTAAAAGCGCAAATAGGAGGGTACGACATCGGAAGAGTGTTCATGGATGCAGGGAGTGGCATAAACTTAATATATGCTAGAACCCTAAAGGCAATGTGCATCTCGCTGACGAGTCTGAGGCCAACAGATTGCTCTTTCCACAGAATAGTACCAGGAGCCGCAAACTACCCTCTGGGGAGAATAGAACTCGATGTCTGCTTTGGCAGTAGCGGAAACTACAGAAGAGAGAAGCTGGAGTTCGAAGTTATGGACTGGCCGTCACAATATCATGCAATCCTGGGGCGCCCAGCATTTGCAAAATTCATGGCAGTACCACACTACGCGTATCTTACGTTAAAAATTCCAGGACCCAAAGGAACAATCACAGTACAAGGGAGCTTTGAAGTAGCCAATATATGCGACGGGGAATTCAACAGGATGGCGCAAACCTTCGGCATGATAGCGGAATACGAGAGATTAAAAGGAGAAACGGATCACAATATACTACCTGACGTTGGACGATCCCTGCCAGATCAGGCTTTCGACACGTCTCGGGACTTGAAGAAAATCCAGGTCCATCCTACAGACGCAAACAAGACGACATCAATTGCGGTGAACTTGGATCCCGCATAGGAAAGCGCGCTCGTCGAGTTCCTCCATGAGCGCTGGGAAATCTTTGCCTGGTGTCCATCAGAAATGCCAGGGGTTCCCAGGGAACTCGTCGAGCACGCATTAAATGTAGATCCCAAGGCAAAGCCAGTCAAGCAGCCATTGCGACGATTCGATGAACCTAAAAGGAAGGCGATAGCATCAGAATTGCACAGGCTAGAAAATGCCGGATTTATCAGAGATATCAAAACTTCGAGTTGGGTGTCGAACCCAGTCATAGTACCCAAGAAGAACACAGACGTACAAAGAGTATGTGTCGACTACACATCTCTCAATAAGCATTGTCCAAAGGATCCCTTCCCTTTACCCCGCATCGATCAGATAATCGATTCAACAGCGGGATGCGCGAGGCTTTCATTTTTGGACGCATACTCTGGTTATAATCAGATCAAATTGAAGAAAGAAGACGAAGAAAAAATGGCCTTCATCACACCATATGGGGTGTTTTGCTACCAAGTGATGCCGTTCGGCCTAAAAAATGCAGGAGCAACTTATCAACGGATGATGCAAAATTGCCTCGGAAGCCAAATAGGACGCAATATCCAAGTATACATTGATGATGTAGTCATCACGACAAGAGAAGAGAAATCTTTAATCAACGACTTGGCAGAAACCTTCGACAACCTGAGCAGGTACAAGCTTAAGCTGAACCCGACAAAGTGTTCCTTCGGCATATCAGCAGGACAACTTTTGGGGTTCTTGGTATCAGCACGAGGAATAGAGGCAAACCCAGAGAAGATTCAAGCAATCTTAACAATGGGGAAACCCACGAAACTACACGACGTGCAGAAACTTGCAGGACGTGTCGCGGCTCTAAGTCGCTTCGTTGCTCGACTAGGGGAGAAGGCGCTTCCTTTTTATGCACTTATAAAGAAGTCATATGATAAATTCGAGTGGACAGAAGAAGCAGACGCAGCGTTTGCACAGTTGAAAAAAGTGCTTTCCACGCCACCAGTGATGGTCGCACCAAAAGAAAAAGAACCGCTGCTATTGTACATCGCCGCAACCCATCAGGTGGTGAGTACAGTATTAGTAGTTGAAAGAAGCGAAGAAGGAAAAGCCCATGGCGTCCAGAGGCCGGTATATTTCATCAGTGAAGTGTTATCTCCAACAAAACAGAGGTACCCGCACTATCAGAAGTTGGCGTACAGTGTCTTCACAACCGCACGAAAACTACGACAATACTTTGCGGTGCACCCAATTATAGTGGTCAACGAGGCGCCATTGTCGAACATATTGAATAATCCTTCAGCAACAGGACGTGTCTCTTTGTGGGGAATCGAGTTGTCTCCCATGGACATCACGTACGAAAAAAGAAAGGCGATCAAATCGCAAGTTTTGCCAGATTTTACGGCATAGTGGCTGGAGCTGCAGAGCACAGGACCACCAGACTTATCCAGTGTTTGGACAATGTACTTCGACGGTTCTAAAAGAATCCAAGGCGCAGGCGCAGGAGTAGTGTTGATATCACCTCATGGCGACAAATTGAAGTACGTCTTAAGGATGAGCTTTCCACAGGCTTCTAATAACGAAGCAGAGTACGAGGCTCTGTTGCACGGAATGAAGATGGCCAAAGCATGTGGAGCAACTCGCCTAAAAATATTCGGAGACTCCAACCTTGTTGTCCAGCAAGTTATGAACAGATGTGACACAATCAATGACAACATGATGGCCTACAAGAATTTATATCACTATCTTGAAGGAACATTCGATGGATGCGAAGTCTCGCACATAAGCAGAAATAGCAATGAAGAAGCCGTCAATCTAGCAAATATTGGGTCACAATGTTTACCCGTGCCGTCCGGAGTATTTTGGGAAGAAATAGTAGAAAGATCAATAAAAAGTGGGAAAAGCTCGACTACTGCAGCAGACTCGGGGGCTCCATCGGAGCCAGAGGAGGTCATGATGATAGAAGAAACATGGATGCAGCCATATCTTGCATACATGATAAATAAGCAATTACCAGAAGATGCAGTGGAGGCCAAGAGGATAACTCGAAGATCGAAGGCGTTTGTCGTATTGCATGGGAAGTTATACAAGAAAAGTATTACCGGCATTTTGCAGCGTTGTGTAACACCCCAGGAAGGATAAACAATACTATAAGACATACACGGGGGAGTGTGCGGCCATCATACTAGCAGCAGAGCAATAGCAGCAAAAGCTTTCCGAGCAGGATTCTATTGGCTAACAGCCATCGAGAACGCAAAAGATATAGTTCGAAAGTGTGAAGCATGTCAAAGGTTTGCATCTAGACCGCATGCACCAGCAGCAGAGCTACAAACAATACCATTATCTTGGCCTTTCGCACAATGGGGCCTCGATATGGTGGGAAAATTGCACAAATCCTGGCCAGGAGGGCATGTCTACATGCTAGTGGCAGTCGATAAATTTACCAAATGGGTGGAAGCGGCCCCGGTAACAACTCAAGATTCTACAGCAGCAATCAGCTTCATCAAGTCAATAGTTTTCCGTTTTGGTGTACCATACAGCATTGTAACGACCCAGAAAAAAAATCCACAATATTAGAATTGCTTGTTTTTTTTTGCATCATTGTGTTGTCATGCATCATCTCCATGTGCATTTTTTATGATAAAAATTATTTTCCAAACTCTATTTTATTATTTCTAATTATTCAAAAGGTTTAATAAAACCCTCCACTATTTTCTCATATTCAGAATTAAAACAAAATAATATTTTTCGGTTCGTTTCCAAATCACAAAATATTTTATTGTTTTGTTCAAATAAAAGTAGGCGCAAGGTGAAGAAGTTTTTAGCCCAAACATATCCCAAGTCCTTCTGATCTTTGGCCTATTTTAAGGGCAACATTTCTTCCCTTCTTTCTCACCAAACCCTAGCCTCTAAAATCTGTCCAAAATTCCTTCTTATCTATACCCTAGATCTAAAATCCCCCACCAAAAATTCCCTTGATGCTCCCAGTCGCCGGCGTGTTTCTCTGAATTTATCCGCTTTCATTTCTCCGGCTAACAGTCATGTGTTTCATCTCCTGGCCTATATGCCTACATCAGTCTCCAGATCCCAGCCCGGTCGCGCGGTCGTCGATCGCATCCAAGCTCCACCAACGCCACTAGTCTTTGATTCCCGTGCATCCAAGCAGCACAGCGTCGCCCAGGCCTTGCCAGCCCCGCCAGTTCCTGTCCAATTTCCGATCCCCAAACATCGAGTAGCAGCGCCGCACCAGCCATCGCTCGACACCAGATCTTCGTCACCACCTGCTTCCGCCGCTTCCGCTTGGGCCTGCTCCTTGTTCCGATGCGAGAGAGGCACTCGACCGCCGCCTTGCTCCTTTAATTCAACAGTAGCAGCTAGTTGCTCTACACCACGCGCTGTTTCGCTGCCACCTTGCTTCCTAGCCGCTACTCCGCTTGCGCCAGCGCTATACATCCTCAAGCGCCAGTCTGCGGCACCGCTTCCAGGTCTAGCCGCATCCAGTCGCAAACCTCGGGTCGCCTCCAATCCCTTGGCCTCCTCGTGCCTGTGCAGCAGCACGAACACAACCACACTCATCGCTGTTTAAATTTGCTGCCAGTAGCTTGTATCCGAGGCAAGATAGGCCACTGCCACGGTTTGGTTCAATATCACTAGCACTCAAATAAATCCTTGCCTTGATCTATGAGCCATCCAGCTCCTTGTTTGCTAGCTTAATTAGCTAGCTAATTTTCTGGTACGTGTGTACTTGCCTTGACAAACCACTTCGTTTGACCGACTTTGTCTGTTCTACGGCTCCGCTCATCACATGTTCGACAAAATGCTCAGAAGGGTTTCGGCCTCGGTTTTGTTTGTGTGGTGTCCTCCTTCCATTAAACTCGGCAACGCTCATGACATCGCACCGAAGTCTCAGCCGCCCAAAGACAAGTTATTTGGCAAGATCTACTTCACCTACAGAAATGTCAAGTTGATGGCGATGCTACTACTTCCACTCCAATCCGGCAACCGTTCTTCGACCCAAATAGTGAGACCCTACCCTAAACCTATATTTTAGAATATCTAATCTTTTGTATGCAAAAGCATTCATGTTACATGGCATATCATATTTGCGGGATAAATAGGAATCAACTAATAATTAAATATGGAATATGCGGGATTATTATTTATATATCCCGGTTCCATTTAATTTTGCGTAGCTCATCCACACCTTGTTTTGCCATGTTAATTAATAATTAAAATTTGTGGGTAATAAAACAACTTGAACCATATATATGTGTGTCGGGATTCCGATTCCGCTTAATCTTGGATAAGTTGCATTGCATCATAATTGCCATGTCATGCATACATGCTTCATATGATCATGCCGATTCTTTTGCCGTAGTAGTAAGTGTTGCATCCGTTGTTTGTTGTAGCCATTTGCTTCTTCCCGGATAGGACGCTTCGTGGTGATGTGAGCAACGACAAGTTCTTCGGGTGTTCTTCGACCTTCTTTGCAGGCGAGCCCTTTTCTCTCTACCCATTTAATACTTTTGCTCTCGCTAGCTCTATATTCTAGCCTTGTGTCGCGATGCTTTGTTCGAGTCCCATGTCCTATCCACCTATTTATCCAAAGCAAAGCCGTAGGACCTTCCATACATCATATTAACCGTGTGCTTGTTGTTTGAGTTGGTCTTGCGAGTCATAGGCATGTTTAGGTTGTTTCAAGTGGTGTTGTCTTATTGGGTTGGGAAGTTATCACATGCTCTACTTTATGGATATATGTTGTTGGAGATAATCATGGCTTACTTTATTGTTAATAATTAAAATTGAATTAAGCAGAGGCATCGGTGAGTCATTTTGCCAGTTTTCCGACGGCTCACTTGTGTCCCCTAGGACCCCGAGATCGCATGAACTGTTCTGAGACTGAGCGCTCTAACCATATGTGGGTACGCTTCTGGGCCTCCCCTCGATCACTGCCGGAATCTACACACTTGTCCAGTGGCCACAACTAGTTTGAGGTTTTCCATTTGGGTTTTGCGTGCATGCAGCTCTTGTATCTTAACGGTCCGAATTATTTTGGGGGAAGCCCAAGAGTGCCTTGTAACCCCTTGTTTTGCTTCTGCATGCACGCATAGGATGTGGTACGTGCGTTTATCGCTGTTGAAGCGGGTCGTCTCCCCAGAGTGGAGCCGGGCCTCGAAGCCGTAGACACAAACAACTAGGTCAGTCTCAGAGATTCGGCCGGACTCTTCATACGGGTTAACTTAGTTAGGTGGCTTCCTGGACTTGTTTGTAGTGAAGGAGAGTGCGAGTCATGACCTCCTGCCGGCACACCATCGGAAGTGTGTTAATCGTAGGCATCAAGGGGTGATCGTGCGTTTGGGTACATTTGGGCACCCCTACAGGGTTAAATCTTTTCGAAAAGCCATGTCCGCGGTTATGGACGACTTGGAGCTGTACTACTCGATCATAGAACAACTTGCACCTGCTATTTCAATACTAATAAACTTGTATAGTAAGTTAGCACAACTATAACAATAAACCCGCAATAAAACTTTGTAACCGTGTGAGTGCCTTTGATACTTGCTTCTTCGTTTGGTCACGAGGAGGTGATTCTTCGGCTGGGTTATGTTTGGTGTTAGTTTCTAGTTGGTTACTTTTATGCGCTCTCTTATCTTATTCTATTTAGATGGAAGTTTTAGTGTCTCTGTAGTAAAGTTCTTTTGTTGCCGCTTAGTCCACCATATAGCCTGTAGGCGAGCACAGCTGAATTCTAGTCTCGCGAGTATGTGCCTCGGTACTCACCCTCGTTTTTCTTCTTTTTCCTTTCTCTTTCTCCCTCTCTTTTCGGCAACCGATGGCCCGATCTTCACAGGTATGGGAGCGACGACGTTAGCAAGGTTACCCTTCCGGCTTGGTCTGGGCAGGGTTTGGACACCATCGTTATCTTCAGGCCTCTTAGGCCCATTTGTATTCTTGTTCGTACTCGGATACTATTTTGCTTTATGTATGATTTGGACCTTTGTATTGTATATTTGGATTCTTGACTCGTGGAGTCTTTGCGGTTATATTATATATTCTTTTGTGGGTTCCATCGTGAACTTGTGTAACTGTTGCTACTCGATTCCACCCGCATCACGTGCACGCTCCAACGTGCACGAGGCGCTTGGTGGTGCGTTACCAAAGCGACATCATGTAGATTGTGGCTTGATCGCTATAATCTGCAAGGTGCCGGTTTTGGGGCGTTACAGTGTATCATATAGCATCATCACAGACAACGGGACAAATTTCACTTCAAAGGAATTCAAGAGTTACTGCGAAGGATTAGGGATTAAGCTCAAATTCGCATCTGTGGCGCATCCGAAGACAAACGGGCAAGTCGAAAAAGCTAATGGCATGATATGTAGTGGGATAAAAAAGAGGCTCTTAGCACCTCTCGAGAAAGCCAAGAGCGCTTGGGTAGAAGAATTGCCCTCCGTTCTTTGGAGTCTAAGAACTACGCCTAATGCAGCAACTCAAGAAACTCCTTTCTTCCTGGTCCATGGCGCAGAAGCCGTGCTTCCAGTCGAAGTTACGCACGAGGCTCCAAGAGTGACAGCATATGACGAGACAACGTCAACAGAAGCACTGCAAGATGATGTTGATGCACTAGATGAAGCAAGAGATAAAGCATTAGAAAGGGCTACGCAGTATCAACAGAGCCTACGAAACTACCATAGTAGTCGAGTTCGTCCACGATCCTTCGTGGTGGGAGACCTAGTTTTGCGACTCAGGCAAGACAGCCACGGCAAATTGGAGTCCCCTTGGGTGGGACCCTACATCGTCACAGAAGTAATACCAGGGGGAGCATATCGACTACAAGACAAGAAGACAGGAAAAGACGAGAGCAATCCGTGGAACGCAGAGCAGCTACGACGTTTTTACGCGTAAAACAACTCTGTTGATATCATTAAATTCGAGTTAACCTTCTGAACCCAGAACATGAGGCCATAGGTCGGGTTCTTTGGGTTGAACTCGACAAAGTTGTACAAATATCTCTACTTCTCCGCTCGGGGGCTTCAACCCTCGGGTCGTACGAAAGGAATTTTTATTGCGATTTGAAGGTATTTTTCACTATAAGGTTGTATAGACAACCCGATAAAAGTTCAAACAAAATGGTTCACAAAAGAACCCGATACTCTTCATACCAATTGGTTCGCAAAGAACCCGATATATCTCAAGCATACCTCAGAACAATGACTTGTTTTCATGGTACCAGTAAAAACATCAAAGCGAAGTGAAAATATTCGTTACAGATAACATGGCAAACAATGCCATTATTAAACAAGATTACATAAAAGATAGACCCTAATGGAAGTGGACTTCAGCTTCATATTTCTTCTGGCAGAGGGTGCCGTCGTAGATCTTCACGTCGAACTTCGACGTGCCGATGTGGAAGTCGAAGGCCATGAAGAAGCCTTGGTGGATGTCGTGGTCTTCTGCAAACTGCGACCAGCCACCCTTAAAGTACTGCTCGCCGTCACCATCATACCACACCTCCACCTCGTATGGGATACCACTGCCAGACTGTTCGCGGAGAACCGCCTCTCGCAGTTCGCGCCCATCCATGAACTTGGTGAAATTCAGTGGCAGGCGCTGAATCTCGCGGCACTGCGCCATGGCAATGCAGAGGAAAGAAAAGATTCGGGGAGGCGCAGCAGGAGCAGCGGAAGTAGCAGGAGGAGGAGCGATTGGACCTGGAGCAGCACCAGTCACCTTGGGCTTGTTCTTACTACCAGGTGGGCGGCCAGGGCGACGCTTAGCCGGAGCGGCCGATGATGATCCTGCTGCGGCCGGAGTGGTGTTGTTCTTGTTTTTGCTTCCACGAGGGCGACCTCGGCCTCGGGACACCACCGGAGAGCCAAGGTTCAGACGGGAGCCATCTGCATCAGCCATGTGGACAAAGGAAAAAGGTAAACCCTAGATGGAGGGAGAAGATGATGCGGCGGAGGAGGAATTTGATTAGGGTTTTTACCCTTGCTAGAGGGTGCTTTTATTTATAAGCACGTATTATCGGGCCGCCGTGCTAAAGCAAGGCCCGTCAACATATTTTACAACAGGAGTTAAATTCTGCACACAGCAGACGATAATGCCAAAGAACAAGAAGAGAAGATTATGGTCGCACGATATGAAAACCTTGACTTGGACTCGGGGGCTTGCAAATAGTAGACGTTAATGATCCCTTTGATGGTGTGTGGTTGACGTGGGAGCAGACTGTCCTTGTGCGTGGTGGATAACCAGCCCGTTGGGAACCTCAAGAGGAAGGTATGATGAGTATAGCAGCTAGTCTTCCCTCAGTTAAGAAACCAAGGTTTAATATCGGTCAGGAGAGGAGAGACAATGACGACTGAAGGTGATGCGCACTGGCTTAGTAACACTCCAACAAGGGCGCCGTTAACGATACTTGTTGACTCGTCTTCAGCCAGTAGCAACGCGGAACCTGCACACAACACAAACAAATACTTTGTTCCCAACTTGCGATGATGTTGTCAATCTCACCGGTTTGCTTGAAACAAAGGTTATGAGCGTATCGAGTGGAAAACAATATAGTATGTGAGTAAAGTAAACAGTACGAGTAAAGTAAACAGTACGAGTAAAGTAAACAGGTGATAGCAATATGATGGAAATAGGACCGGAGTCCACAGTTCACTAGTGGTGTCTCTCCATAGATAAAATAACACATGCTGGGTAAACAAATTACAGTTGGGCAATTGATAGAATAAAGATAACGTGATATGTCAAGAAGATCACTATGAGATTTACTCTGGGCATTACAACAAAATACATAGACCGCCATCCAACTGCATCTATGACTAATAATCCACTCCCGGGGATATCAATTCGAACACCCTAGAAGTATTAAGTTGCGAACAACAGATAATTGCATTAAGCAAAGTGTGTAATGTAAACAAAGCATATGCCCTTGAGCATATGAATGTTGTTTTCTCCCTAGTAGCAACAGCACATCTACCACCTTAGAGGTTTCTGTCACTCCCCCAGGTGAAATAGAGGCATGAACCCACTATCGAGCATAAATACCCCCTCTTGGAGTCACTAGCAACTACTCGGCCAAGATAGCTACTAACAACGGAGAGCATGCAAGATCATAAACAATATAGAGATAACAAAAGATAATATTTAGTACAACAACTTAATCATAAACACCAATATTCATCGGATCCCAACAAACCAAACATGTAGAATTACATAACGGTGATCTCAATCATGTAGGGCAGCTCATGAGATCTAAACATGAAGCACAAAGTGGAGGAGACAACCATCTAGCTACTGCTATGGACCCATAGTCCAAGGTAGACTACTCACTCATCGCTCCGGAGGCAAGCATGGCGATGAAGAAGACCTCCGGTGGCGATTCCCCTCTCCGGCAGGGTGCCGGGAAGAGCTTCTGGACCCTCCCGATCTTCGGGTCGACGGCGGCGGCGGATCGCGATGTGTTCTGGAAAATTGATCGGGTACTTAGGTTTTTTCTGTCGGGGGGTCTTTATAGGCGAAGGGGTGATGTCAGAGGAGGGGCCAGGTGGCCTCACGCGGTGGTGGCGCGGGCCAGGGGCTGGCCGCGCCACCCCTGTGTGTGGGCCCCTGGTCCCTCGCCTCCTACTCTCCTTCGGATCTCTGGAAGCTTCCGGGTAAAATAAGACTTCAGGAACTTGTTTTGTCCAATTCCGAGAATATTTCCTGTGTATCACTTCTGAAACACAAAAACAGCAGAAAACAGGAAACTGGCACTGTGGCACTTGTTAATAGGTTTGTTCCGGAAAATGCATAAAAGTACCACTAAGTGTAACGAAACAATAGGCAAATGGTGTAAAAACAAGCATGGAGCATCAAAAATTATAGATACGTTTGAGACGTATCAAGCATCCCCAAGCTTAACTCCTGCTCGTCCTCGAGTAGGTAAGTGATAACAAAAGAATAATTTTTGAGGTGACATGCACCTACACAATCTTGATCATATATGTAAGCATTGGTGAGCTGGGATCAATAGAACTTAAAACATGGGCGTGAAGATATAATCATGACAATAAGAACTTAGCAACCATGTTGTAAACATGCAAATGAACACAAACAAAAGATCATGAAAACGAAAAATGAAAGTCAAACGTGTGTTCAAATCATAAGGAAAAACATACAAATGGTTTTCAGCTTGTCCTTCTAAGAGAGCAAAACATAAATGCATAGGACACCTTCAAGTTCAAGAGGGCGACTAGATACAAATAATTTAAGAACAAGTGAAACCAACAATATGAGTCAATCAATGAACTTTGGGACAATGTATATCACACTAAGAATGACAACTATGCTCTCTTAATGGTGCATAAAGAAAGAAGGTGGTGACTCAACATAAAAGTAAAAGAAAGGCCCTTCGCAGAGGGAAGCAGTGATTGCAAGTTTTATAACCTTCAAAAATTATGGTACTTACCGGCTTTGAGCTCTCATTGCCCCCATCATAAGCATCTTGAATGGTTAAAGTTAATGCGAGAACAATTATGATGCATATGCTTGACAAATCATAAGTTGAAAACCTCGTGCCCCGTGAATACGAGTACCCAGACCTCATGCTACTTTACTTAGAGTCCCAAGCAAGGCTCTTGTCATTGTAAGTATATGCATATCATTGAGAACCGCCAATGCGGTACCTTCGTGCCCGATGACATGGAATAAGCCCACACCAAAATGACAGGACAAGCAGACAATGAACACCTCGACATCTCTTTTATTTGCCTTTTGTTTAGCTTTTTATTATGAGATGCGTCGTCGAATGTTCACCATGGGTATGCTGCAAATTTCCACCATGAATTATGCATGGCTTAGATTGGCGGCCCGGCGTTTCCCTAACACATATACAAACTCCATGATCCCCACAAGATTCCCAATTCATTTCACACCGCGGCATCCATAAACAAAAGATCACGATATCAACTCAAATAAGAAGTGCAATGTTGAAAGCTTGCCCCATGACAGCATGGATGGGCTTGAATCCAACTTACAACTTGCAAGCATAACAACTCAACATAAGAGACCACAATGTCAAATTTTTAAGAACAGGAAAAAGTAAAGTGTGCCTTCCGGTTCGTGAGAGCTTTACTAACCGAATTTCGCATAACACTGGTAAGAGTTTAATTTGAAGAGAAAATAAACGCAAGTCAAATTTACTTGGAATAGCAAATTGCTAGTAGGTATGTATGGTGGACACAATGGAAAACTTTGGCTTTTAGGAGTTGGATGCACGAGTAGAGCTCATACTCAGTACAAGGTGAGGGCTAGCAAAAGATTGGGAGCGGCCAACTAAGAGAGCAATAATGGCCATAATCATGCAAAGCGACAAAGCGACATTAAAAGAAGCATAAGATGGCATCAAAAGTCAAAAACTAAATGATCATGAAGGCTAAAGGCGACTTTGTAAGAGTCTAACATGTGTGAGCATGCGCCAAGTCAACCCAAATAAAGCATCAAGGAGAAAACCAAAATAATGCTTCCATACAATAAAAACAACGCATGATTTTTTCAAAGGCTCATTAAGCAATCTCAGTTATTTGAGACAAGTCATGCTACAGCAAAACCACTAAGCATACTATCAAAAAGACATCAAGCATGACATGAAAAAGCCTAAGCCGCAGTCTACACAAGCTCCTTCTTGTACCACTATTTTGCACAAAGCTTTTTCTCTTTTCCAACACCATTTGAAATTTTTATAAACACCTCTTTTGATGAAAACCAATAAAGATCAGAGGCAAAAATACACCTTGATGAAAAGATATGACAAGGTCTGAACGCAAATCAAGGCAAAAACGAAAACCAAAAGCAGTAGCAGAAAAAGAAGAACACTCGATAAACGATAAGAGTGAAAAACTGAGCGTTCTTTGCAAATGAAAACAAGCAACTTCTCCAAAAGAAATTTGTTGGGGTCCAACCATTTATTGCAGCAAACAAACAATCTAAACCAACTAAGAAAACTAAAACAACTGACGCTCCAAGAAAAACACATAGTGCATGAAGCAATAAAAATATAGTGTTTTGAAATGTGACCTGATTTTTGCCGATGAAGAAGGGGTGCCTCGGGGGCATCCCCAAGCTTTCACGCTTGTACTTCTTGGATATTTCTTGGGGTGATGCATGGGCATCCCCAAGCTTGAGCTTTTGTCCATTCTTCAACTCATCTCATCATTCTCCAATCCCTACACTTGAAAACTTCCTTCATACAAAACTAAACACAATTCTATTAGCAACATTAGTGCAAGCATAACATATAATCAATCCTCTATTTGCTTCAGGTTTCAACTCAAAACCACCACATATATAGCATATACTACTGTAGCAACCTCCCCAAAAGTTCCGTGATCAAAAGAACTCAAAAGAAAGCGATAAAGTGGCAAACACAAATATTGGCAGAAATCTGTCAAAACTGAACAGCTGACAAAGGTCGAATTTTTGAGGGATTTTCTGTTGCTCAAATCAAAAAGTGTTCAACTAACAAAAGTTTGGATATAACCTGGGGCATATGCACAAGAAATCGCAGGTCCAAAAGATAAACAGAGAATTTTCACGAATTTTTACGGTGCAGCACCGCAAACAGTTTCAGGACAGCAACATCCCCAAATCTTTACCTCACTCAAATTAGAGGCTTCTCTTGGCACAAAAACGAAATAAACAAGATAAGGAGCGGTCATTACAGTAGTAATGACTTCCAAGACTCAAATAAAAGAAAAATTACTGAAAAGAAAACATTGGGTTATCTCCCAAGAGTGCTTTTCTTTAACGCTTTTGAGCTAGGCGCAGAAAATTGTGAATCAAGTATTATCAAGTGATGAAGTGCTAGGATCAGCACGTGCTTTACGTCTCCCTTTCTTACCTTTGCTCTTGACTCTAGGAAAGACATGGTTATTGCAAGGTGGAGGGGTAAATGTTATATTGCCTTTTCCCACATCGATGACGGCGCCCAGGAGCTTCAGAATGGATTTTCCAAGTGTGATTTGTCATTTTCCTACGCATTTAATAACAAGATAATCAGTAGATATCATTCTTCCTAGGACTTTTGTAAAGACTCCTTCAGCTATTCCAAGGGGAAATATAGTGGCATTGTTAGTAAGAGAAATTTATTCTCCCTTAGAAAGCTTCCAAAGGTTCAAAGATTCATAAACATCCTTTGGCATGAGACAAAATTCAGACATAATATCACAACGAGCATGAAAAGTTTCACCACTAATGGTGATTTTAATCGTAGGATACCAACTTGAAGGTTCAGTTTTTCCATGCCAATCATAAATTCTAGACCAAGCTTTCCTCATCTTTTTGCTTATCTTTTTGCTTAAAAGTAAAGATCATGTCCTCGGGGGACATAGTAGTAGCAACTGAACTAGACATAATAAACTAAAAGTAAAGAAATAACAACTACCAAGGATTCTAATTTTTTTGGGTTTTTGATTAAAAAAATGATGCAGGTAAAATAAAATAAAGTAAAGCAAAACAATAACAAAGTAAAGAATGTGTGTGCGAAGAACTCCCCTCGCAGAAGTCTTCTCTCCTCCCCGGCAACGGTGCCAGAAAACTAGCTGATCCCTTTGATGGTGTGTGGTTGACGTGGGAGCAGACTGTCCTTGTGCGTGGTGGATAACCAGCCCGTTGGGAACCCCAAGAGGAAGGTATGATGAGTATAGCAGCTAGTCTTCCCTCGGTTAAGAAACCAAGGTTTAATATCGGTCAGGAGAGGAGAGACAATGACGACTGAAGGTGATGCGCACTGGCTTAGTAACACTCCAACAAGGGCGCCGTTAACGATACTTGTTGACTCGTCTTCAGCCAGTAGCAATGCGGAACCTGCACACAACACAAACAAATACTTTGTTCCCAACTTGCGATGAGGTTGTCAATCTCACCGGTTTGCTTGAAACAAAGGTTATGAGCGTATCGAGTGGAAAACAATATAGTATGTGAGTAAAGTAAACAGTACGAGTAAAGTAAACAGTACGAGTAAAGTAAACAGGTGATAGCAATATGATGGAAATAGGACCGGGGTCCACAGTTCACTAGTGGTGTCTCTCCATAGATAAAATAACACATGCTGGGTAAACAAATTACAGTTGGGCAATTGATAGAATAAAGATAACGTGATATGTCAAGAAGATCACTATGAGATTTACTCTGGGCATTACAACAAAATACATAGACCGCCATCCAACTGCATCTATGACTAATAATCCACTCCCGGGGATATCAATCCGAACACCCTAGAAGTATTAAGTTGCGAACAACAGATAATTGCATTAAGCAAAGTGTGTAATGTAAACAAAGCATATGCCCTTGAGCATATGAATGTTGTTTTCTCCCTAGTAGCAACAGCACATCTACCACCTTATAGGTTTCTGTCACTCCCCCAGGTGAAATAGAGGCATGAACCCACTATCGAGCATAAATACCCCCTCTTGGAGTCACTAGCAACTACTCGGCCAAGATAGCTACTAACAACGGAGAGCATGCAAGATCATAAACAATATAGAGATAACAAAAGATAATATTCAGTACAGCAACTTAATCATAAACACCAATATTCATCGGATCCCAACAAACCAAACATGTAGAATTACATAACGGTGATCTCAATCATGTAGGACAGCTCATGAGATCTAAACATGAAGCACAAAGTGGAGGAGACAACCATCTAGCTACTGCTATGGACCCATAGTCCAAGGTAGACTACTCACTCATCGCTCCGGAGGCAAGCATGGCGATGAAGAAGACCTCTGGTGGCGATTCCCCTCTCCGGCAGGGTGCCGGGAAGAGCTTCTGGACCCTCCCGATCTTCGGGTCGACGGCGGCGGCGGATCGCGATGTGTTCTAGAAAATTGATCGGGTACTTAGGTTTTTTCCGTCGGGGGGTCTTTATAGGCGAAGGGGCGATGTCAGAGGAGGGGCCAGGTGGCCTCACGCGGTGGTGGCGCGGGCCAGGGGCTGGCCGCGCCACCCCTGTGTGTGGGCCCCTGGTCCCTCGCCTCCTACTCTCCTTCGGATCTCTAGAAGCTTCCGGGTAAAATAAGACTTCAGGAACTTGTTTCGTCCAATTCCGAGAATATTTCCTGTGTATCACTTCTGAAACACAAAAACAGCAGAAAACAGGAAACTAGCACTGTGGCACTTGTTAATAGGTTAGTTCCGGAAAATGCATAAAAGTACCACTAAGTGTAACGAAACAATAGGCAAATGGTGTAAAAACAAGCATGGAGCATCAAAAATTATAGATACATTTGAGACGTATCAGTTAACAGAAGGAAGAAGAAATGAACTTTGAGCCTATGCTTGACTACAAGTATCCAAACATAGCCTCGGGGGCTACTCCCATCGGGAGCGCTGAGCGCGCACCCGATAGAGGACGAAGATAATTAATAATGGAGATGAAGAAGGGTTAGTATACAAACTTCGACTATATAGTCGACAAAAGTGCAGAGAGATTACTCCCATCGGGAGCAAAGAAGATTAATTTAAAATCCGAATTTCTTTGATTTTATCAGTCAAAAACTTGGCTGCGACATAAGATTCTCGAGTTGCGTTATCGCAACAAAACTCGAATGCCGTGATTTATCACGAAGGTAAGACCCCAGGATCCGTCCTGTGTGGCCCGGTATACGCACATGGATGCGCTCTGCTGGCATGTATCCATGTCTACGACGCGAAGAAAATCCTGGTGGACGCACTGGGTACCCTGAGAATCACTGGGATTCATTCTTTGTAAGTCCTAAATGCGGCAAAAGAGTGGGTTTGACCGGTATCCCGAATTCAAATCCAAGGGGATTGAATTTGAAGTAGGTGACAAGTATCTGTTCTGGCAGTTAAGTGACCTCTTGATCCGTCAGAGTTGTCGGGCTTGTTCATCAAGACCCCTTGCGAACAAATTATCATAAATATAAGTCGAAAGACCAAGTTGAAGATTTGAAGATAAGAAGAAGTCGAAGAATTGATCAAGTCGAAGATGTGAAGATTAGAGATTCAACCTGAATCTACAATTCTGGTAGAATCTCAGGGGCTACTGACAAGGGTATAGCTAATAGAGCCCGTTAGTTGAGTACCCCTAAGGCCCGTATAGCTAGGCCTAATTGTAATGATAGCCGAATACGAGTCTTTACCGTATGTCGATATTGTAATCTGTATCGGACCCTACCCGATCCTCGAGACCTGGCCACCTATATATAGGGGCCAGGAGGGGACGGTGTAGGGCAGATTGAAAGCAAGCCAGGTTGAACACCCAAGTTTACTTTCGACACACACCTATTTCGATTAACTTTACCTTCGAGTTCATCCGACGCCCTATCTCCCCGATCCTAAGTCCTTCATCTAGGACATTTGTCGAGTTAACCTCGTCAGTATGAAATGTCATACAAAGCAACACAATGCAAGAAGTACAATGGCCTAAGTAACTAGTAAAAGAATATGGTAATGATGCATGTCGAGATACAAATAAAAGTGTTATTGTGCTTCTCATCGACATCAAACCTAGCCTTCAAGATATTTCATGAACTTAATAATTGTTATCTTGTTCTGGTATTATGAGAACAATTGTTGTTCATGTTATTACCATCTTCCATAATCGATGGATAGATTATTATAAATCTTGTTGGTGAAATAGACATTTATAACACTGATGCTAAAGGTCGCAAGACAAAACGAATTTCACTTATATATGACACCGCCGTTTAAGTCATATTGGAAACAAAATATGAAAGAAATTCTATATTGATAGATTTTCGAGTCATTTGATTTTGAATTGATTGACGCTTATGAGACTTTTCCTAAAGATGATTACACTCCATTCATGGGCCATGGACAGAATAAGCGACTAACTAAATGGAGATCGTACATGTTGATGTATGTAGTCCATGGTGTGAAGTCGATCATGGTGTATTTTCTATTTTCATCAATGACTCGAATAGATGTATGGTATATCTACTCGATAAGATAGAAGTATGAAACAATTGAAATTGTTCAATTTATGAAGTAGAAATTATTGTAACAAGAAAAATTCAAGTTTTTATGATTGGATCATAAAGAAGAATATTTGAGTTACAAGTTTAGCAAGCATCTAAGAGTTAGAGGAATTGTTCCACAAACTTGCATCGTGATAAACACCATAAGAGTATGGAGTTTTTGATGGATGTAATCAAACCTTGTTTGACATGGTTAGATCAATGATGAATTAAAACTACCAATATAATTTGTGGATTATGCTTTAGAGACTACCGCTTTTCACTGAATAGAGCACCATCATAATCCGCTGAAATGACACCGTACAAGTTATAGTTGTCTTTTTTTAAATTTTGGTATGCATGACATAAGTAAAATGTTTACAACCAAAATCGGATTAGTAAGTCTTTGTAGGGTTATCCCAAAGAATGTCGATGGGTGTTTCTTCTGCCATAAACCCAATTAAAAGTGATTGTCACTGAAAGAAGTGAACTTCTTATGAAGGAGTTTTTCGCAAAAGGTTTAAGTGGGAGGAAGATAGAACTTGATGAGGTTATTGAATCTGAGCAAGATGATCAGAGTAGCGCAGCACCAGAAAATGTTCTGGAAGCGGCAACTGTATTCATAGCTCACGCGTCTATAATATGTTGTAGTCACGGCATCGAAGTTCCTATTTAGCCAAGTTGGTCGTAATCAAATAGCAAGATTTGAGGACGAGATATTATTAGATAATAGTAACCAACAATATACAAAGAAGCGGTGATGGGCCCTGACTTCGTCATATGAATTATTCTAGCAACAATTACATATTGAGATATGATAGTTGAATAAACAAAACAACGTTCCTCTACCAGAATGCACACCAAGGACATGTACCTGACACGACCCAATGGGTTTTGTTGATTTAAAGGTTGCTAGATATGTATGCAAACTTCTATGGTAGAAGTAAGCATAGCGAAGTTGGAATCTTCAATGATGAAAATGTTAAAGTGTTAATTTTATCAAGATATTTGAAGATGCTTGTATTACAAGAAAGTAAGTGGGAGCGCTCAGATATATTTCTAATACTTTATGTGGACGACATATCGTTTATTAGAAATAATGTGTTTTTCTTGATATTGTTAAGTTTTCATTAAATTTAGTTTTTGATGAAAGACTTAGGTAAAACTAGAATATTAAGCATCAATGTCTATGCAGATAGATTGAGGCACTAATATAGTTTTGCCAGAGTACATAGATGAAATATTGAATTTGTTCAATATGGAAACAATAAGAACGGTTCTTGTTGCATGGAAGAGGTTGGAGAAAGAATCAATTGTTTTGACACTTGATGAGTGAAACCGCAAGAATGATTTTATCAATCTTGTATACCATGATATGTAGATCCAGATATGTCCGATGCTCTAAAAGGTTACGAGCAATCATATGATGATCGTTGGACAATAGTAAGAATATTCTTATGTACTTTTGAAGAACTAAGAATATATTCTGTATGCAAAAGTGACAAATGTTTCATTGCAATGTGTTACATTGGCTTTGTCACATATACATGTAAAATTTTATCTCAATTTTAAGCTATTTGTTTTGAGTTAGAGGGTGGCACAATAAGATGGAAGAAAGTTCCATGATGACTTGGATGAGTTCCAATGTTAACATTGTGGCGAACACTGCAATGAGGCCTAAGTATATAATCGCTTTAGAAGCGGCATAAAAGATGCAAAGTAGATAGTGATAATCCAACTTATTTGTGGCACTGTCGTCTAGGTCATATTGGCTTAAAACGCATGAAGAAACTCCATTCTGATGGACTTTTGGAGTCTCTTGATTTTGAATCATTTGACATATGCAAGCCATGCCTCATGGGCAAGATGATCAAAATCCCGTCCTCCGGAATAATGGAGCGAGCAACGGACTTATTGGAAATCATACATACCGATGTGTGCGGACCAATGAGTATTTGGACGCGTGGTGGATATCGCTATTTTCTCATTTTTCTGATGACTTAAGTAGATATGGGTATGTCTATTTAATGAAACATAAATCTGAAACGTTTGAAAAGTTCAAAGAATTTCAGAACGAAGTGGAAAACCATCGTAACTGGAAAATTAAATTTCTGCGATCCGATCGTGGAGGTTTAGTTCCAAGTGTGCTAGTACTATATAGTTCTATTGTATGACAATAGTGACAACATAGTTTTAGCAAAGAAACGAAGGTTTCATCGGAAGACCAAGTTTATACGATGCCATCTCATACAATATGAGTAATGCGTGCTAACGCAAAAGAATATGCAAATACAAACGGACCTAAAAGTGTCAGACCCATAGATAAGGTTTACCACATGCAACGCGTATGAATAACACCGGAATGCCATAGGTGTTAAAGGCGCAAGTATGACTAGATTATTGACTCTAGTGCAAGTGGGAGACTGAAGGAAATATGCCCTAAAGGCAATAATAATATTGTTATTACCATATTTCTTGTTCATGATAATGTTTATACTCCATGCTATAATTGTATTAAGCAGAAACATTAATACTTGTGTGGTTTGTGAACAACACCGTGTCCCTAGTACGCCTCTATGGACTAGCTCATTGATTAATGATGGTTAAGGTTTCCTAACCATAGACATGAGTTGTCAATTAATAATGAGGTCATGTCATTAGGAGAATGATGTGATGGACAGACCCAAATAAAGCAGAACAATTAGATCGTGTCATCGTGTTCATCTTTGTGAAGCTTTTTCCTATGTCAAGTATTGTATTCCTTAGACCATGAGATAATACAACTCCCTGGTATCGGAAGAAAGCTTTGAGGTCATCAAACGTCATCCTATGAGAGGGTGATCATAAAGGTGTCTCTCAGGTCATCGGAAAGTACTTGTTGGGTTGTATGTATCGAGATGGAATTTGTCCCTCCCGAGTCAGAGAGATATACTTCGGGCCCACTCGGTAATCGATATCAACATCGCTTGCAAGCACGTGGTTAAGGAGTTAATCACAAAGTGATATCGGATTACAGAACGAGTAAAGTACTTGCTGTGAACGAGATTGAACTAGGTATGGCGATACCGACGATCGAATCTCGGGCAAGTAAAATATCGCGTGACGAAGGGAATACATATATGGGATTAATTGAATCCTGGCATCGTGGTTCATCCGATATGATCATCGATGAATATGTGGGAGTCAATATGGGTTTCCAGATCCCGCTATTGATTATTGATAGAAGATCATGTCTGCATATTCTCGAACCCGTAGGGTCACACACTTAACGTGCATCGACACTAGGATAGAATTGATAATTGGTTTATGAGTTTTTTGTTCGGAGTCTCAGATGAGATCCAGGACATCACGAGAGATTCCGGAATGGTTCGGAGAATAAGATTCATATAATGGAAAGCAGTTTTTGGGTTTCAGAAAAGTTCTGGACTTTTTCGGTAGAGTACCGGAATGTTTTAGAAAATTCCAGAGGGCTCCATGGTGGGGCCCACATGCCCCAAAGGTTCCACATGGACCAAAGGGTGCTGCCTACATGGGCCTGGTCGTCCATGCCCACTTGTCCTATGAGGCCAAGGGCAAAACCCTAGGGTTTTCTTATGGGCCAAGGCAAAGAAAACTTAGGGGGCAAGTTTTCTCCCCGAGGCCACCGGCTTGACTTGGAGGCTAAGGCTGCCCCCTTGGCCGCCCCCTTGACCTATTTAAAGGGGAGGGGAGGGCTGGGGCGTGCTCACCTCAAAACCCTAGCCGCCGGCCCAACTGCTGCCCTCGACATCTCTCTCTCGCGACTGCATGTAGGCGAAGCCCTGCTGTAGAAATTCTCCACCATAGGCACCACGCCGTCGTGCTGCTGATCCAATCTATCTCTCCACCATACTTGCTGGACCAAGGAGGGAGGAGACATCGATGTGCCGTACGTGTTCATCTCTCGGAGGCGTCGCCACTTGCGGCGTTGGATCGGATCGGATCGGATCGGATCGCGGGGAGGAGACGGCTAGTACGACTACATCATCCACGTTCCGTTGAACGTTTCCGCTGTGCGATTTCTTCAAGGGTATGAAGATCTCATCTACCTCTCTCGTTGATTACATCTCCTAGATTAGATCTTGGCTTTCTTGTTCGCATCCGTAGGAATTTTTTTGATTTACTATGCTGCGAAACCCTTCAGGCATTCTCCCGAGGTGCTCGCCGCGGCTACCCTCGACCTCCGCAGGTCCGAAGCCACCGTCCATGGCTGGCTGGTACGGGCTGCCTCGCCGCCTGCTCTGTTTGGGACTCCGCGCTCAACTTCGCGCGACGTGCTGGTCCCGGGACTCAGCTCCGACGGTTCTAGGTTGGTGAGCAACGCCTCCATTGCTCCCGGTGACGTCGCTTCAAGCTTCCATGGGTCGGGCAATTGGCTTGCCTGCTTCACCTCCGAGCTTCCTGCGGCTGACGCGTCGGGTGGTGGGAGGGCTCCATGGCAGCTCGTTCAACCGCGACGCACTCTATGGCATACGGATCCCGCTCCTCTGGCATCCAGAGCTCGTCCACCTACTCCCGAGTGGCTTAGAGGAAGGTGCCATCGATGCCATGAGGAGGGGCATTGGGCGTCAATCCGCAGAGACGCGTTGAGATGCAACAACTATCGCCTATTTGGCCACAAAGCAAGAGGTTGTTCTGCTCCAACAGCGCACCGACCGCCTCCTGTTGAAGCTCGTCGTCATCAGCCTTCGCCGCCTCATCGACGAGCCTGTCCCCAAGCAGCGCCGGAGCCCCCACCACAACATCGGGTTGCCGCAGCCATCTCTCACGCTGCCTCCAAGACATTTGATGCCCATGTTGGTATCTCGGCTGCCCCGGAACTGCAGCATGAGGCTACTCTTCAGCGTGTTGCTCCTTCACCTACGACCGCCCTGACGAATGTGTCGTCACTGTCTGTCCTTGCTGACCAGTCCGAGTTGATTCGTTACCAGCTGCAATGCTTCATAGAGCGGGTTGGGTGTTTTTTGGCGAGAGCGGAGGCTATTATTGGCAGGCTCCCTGCCATTGTCTCTCCTCTAGCTAAACCCCCTGTTGGCATGCCTATTGGATCCGAGAGCGGGGAGGAAGCACACCTCTATGGTTGTCTCTCCCCTCGTGGTAGTCCTAGCACGTCGCCGCTGCCTGTTGGGCCACCTTCGTTGTGAGCGAGGCCATCGTTGGAGTCATGGCTGAGGTGGCTCCGGTGCTACAGATCATGCCAGAGCTACATGTGTTGTATGAGGAGCCAGCTTCGCCTTTGTCGATGGTGCATCAGATGGTGGATTCACTTGACGCATCTGATGTGCCTTTGCCACCCGCAACACCATCTTTGTAGCCTAGCCGAACGCTTGCTTTCGTGGAGAAGGAAGGTGTGGATGTTATTGCTGTTCCTTCAAAGGAGTCTATCGGGCAGGTGGTTTCTGTGGACGGCGACGTTGTTGCGTCGACTATAGTGGCACCCATTTTGGGAGCTCTCTTTGCCAAAAATCTCATCGACTTTCTCGTTTGCTTGGAGGCTGATGACCCTGGATCTAGCAAGACGATTGGATGCCTTCTAAAAGAGAGGGAAATGAGGAACAAAAGTAAGAAGGTGGGATCTGGCATTATGAAGGAGAAATCTTTCAAGAGCAAAATCAAGAAGAGTGGTGCCTTAAAGAAGGCATCTGTGATTGATTGATGAATATCTCATCTTTTTGAGTTGCCGTGTCCGGGAGCTTTGTTGATGGGTTTGAATTCCGTGTGACCGTGTCTTCAGTATGGTCCTTTTGTGAGTTCTTAATCTGTGTGTTAGAGATCTTCGGTTGTAGTGTGTTGAGAGGTGTGCTTGTTTGTGTAAAGAGACGGTTGTGGAGTTTCATGCTTTGGAAGTAGTCGGCATGTGCCTTTGTTGTAACGTTTTTGCCCGGTTTTCCGTTAATTAACTGGGCGATTTCTCTTCTTCTTAATTAATCGACGAGGCAATTCTTTTGCCTCCGTTTCAAAATATAGCTCGTGAAACAAGAAAAGTGGGATTTGTTGTGTAGTCATCTAATTGGTACAATTGTGTAATCACTCAACCCAAGCCGTCTGATCCACCTGACTAGTGCTCTTTCGTACGGGCATAACTACTAGGTAGCAATCATAAAGGAAATAAGAAAAAGAGGGTATGTTGCTACTCTTTTGAAAGAAAAAAGAATAGGAATTCCCGAAGTAATGTCTAACAATCTGTAAATGATGAGCGCTCATAGGAAGTTTAACAGAAGGGGCGTGCTGGCCGCCGCCGACTCTACCTCCTACTCCACCATAGATTGGTTCCCCTTCCTCCGGCCGGCCTCGCCGGTGTAAGGAGGAGTGGGGAACCTAGTCTATGTGTGGAGGTTTTAGTAAAAATAGTATTTTCTAGTAGATTAAGTTAGAGTTTGGAAGCCATCTTCTGTTGATCTCCATATCAATGGAGATGACATCGTCTATAATAATTGATCTTCGGTTCTTCCTTCGACGACGAGATCTTCGTCCCGGCGTCAATGGCAGTATTGAAAGATTACAGTTCTCTAGGTATGGTTCTTTGGATCTTGCTTCGCCAGACCGATCTTGGATCTTTTCTCATGGTCGCCGCGAGGAGTATTATCCTTGCAATAATTTTCCCGACTGCTACGTCCTCGACAATGGTGATTCGTACTCTCGAGTCCCCAGCGACTTCGACCAAGTTGTTTGGTTATTTTGCCCTGATATACTGGTGTTGGTACTCTTGCCAATGTTGATTGACTACTTCAATGGCTGTGCGCGTGCACGTAGCCCTGGTATTGCGGCTTAAATTAAAATTATGGGAGAACTTCGATGGTATTTACAGGTTTATGGTTCGGTTCTATTCAGCTGCCTTATGAAAAATATAAGATTATGTCATGGAAGAAGAAAGAGTTTGAAGATCTTGAAGATTTAGTCATTTCTTTTAGACTTTATTTTATAATTGTTGGGGACAGCTTATGTATCTCTACCATGTACTATTTACTCTTATAAATATATATGGTATTGATTGTAAAAAAAAAATCTGTAAATGATGAGGTTCATCCGGGAAAAGAAAAAGTGGGCACTAACTAGAAAACACACCTACTAGAAGGGGAATGAGCTCCCTATTCGAAATTGTGGTCAATCCGAATAGCCGCCAGTGTTATCTGAGAGGATGCATTCTTGACATATACTCGGCAGAAAATCTGGTTCAGGGAGACGAAGCTGCTGTAAATATATACTCCCTTCAACCCATATTACTCTTCGCTAATATAAATGTATCTATTATTAAAATATGTCTAGATACATCTATATTAACGAAGAATATTATTGGTCTGAGGGAGTACATACATTGCTAATCCAGAAAACTGCAAACTGGCCTATAAAACCGTATAGCAACACCCACGTGCACTACAGGATGCCTTCAGAACACGGATTAGCAAGAATCATATAATTCGCAAAAAAAATCAAAAATCATATATACAAGCTTTAGAAAATGTGAAATAAATCATGCACATAGAATGGTAGATTGTTTAAGGACATGCAACTTATTCTTGGTCGGCCGAGAATTATTTGACATCATCCAGTTTTATGTGTGATTGGAAAAATTTAGCTGCAATTGCAATTATATGTACAAATTCTCAGTTGCATGAATCACGATACAAATCCAACAATCCTGGAGTCCATGAGCTCTAAATTAATTCTCAGTCGATCGAGAATCATCAAAACCAAAATAATTGACCCATTTTTGCCAGTTTTTTCCTAAAATGCATTGATAATTTTTGCTTTGTGTGATCGCGAATCGAATCTCTATGAATCAAGTTACATTTCGCATATGGCTCAATTCACATCATTTGCACAAGTCTCAAATGATCATTGATCCTACATGATAATATAATTTATAATGATTCGTTCTAACCTATATAAGCCTTGCCTATTCGGTCACGCGCAACCATGTTTTTTTCTAACCGTTTGGTTTCAAAGTGGGTGTTGTGAAGCTCTGCGGTCTGTTGCCATCATGGGACATGCCTTAGTTCCACAGTGAAGTCAGACGCAAAGAATAGCATGGGAGCCGGGAACTGAAGACTGGCAATGGAAGTTTGAGTCCTGGGATGTAGGGATTCTAGCTTGGTGATTTGTGTCTTGGTGCAGCGGAATTGGCAAGTGGGGGCGATAGCATAGGAGGAATTCAGTGTCTAAACCTGCAGGGTGAAAATGCAAGGTCTGACCTTAATTGGTAGTGCCTCGCAATGACCTTGTTAAAGGTATTATTTTTGTGAGTGTGGACTTTCTCAGGGGTAAAAACCTATGGTCTTTGATCAGGGCGATGACGGCGCTTGTGTTGTTCCCTTCTTGAGGCATCGCTTTTGGAGTTGATGGATTTCTAGTGCTGTTTTGGTGGTGTTTGGTCCGCTGTTACAAGAAAATCATCACTAGAGCGGGACTCTATTGCATAATTCTTTTTTTTAGTTGTGTGCATCTATATTGCCATTAGGACACTACGTTATTGCAGAGGCTGGGTGTAATTAGTATCTCCGTGATATTAATATATTCCCTTTATCAAAAAATAAGCCTTGCCTCTTTTTCATGATTTTCGAATACTTTAAAAATGATTTTGTGCTAAGTTTTTTTCCAAAACTGCGCTGGCACATGCGTGCGGGACAGGTTCTTAATAGAGTTGTCACAAACATAAATGTGTGTGGTGGTCTGCACGGACTTGTTCACTTTTCCATATACAACTAAACCAACTAGCTATCAACTATGCAGGGGCAACTGAAAAAGAACATCGACCGTAAGAAAAGAAAGAGGCGAAAAAAATGAAAGTAGGATGATCCGATTCAGCCATGAAATCAAGAAGAATGCCGAGGAACCACAGATGCAAGAAAGATGTAGAGGAACTTGGAAGTTGAATAGCTAGCTAATGCCAGTGATCTGATTCCAGTAGTACTACACGCATGAGGGAAATGTGTGATTGGGTTACAAAGAGTTAACTTACACTTGCAGGGAGATGAACATCAAATCAATCTATGTCTCTGCCAATTGAATGCGAATTACTAACTGGAACTCAAAGTCCTGGATATGACATTTCTTCCCACAGCTTTCTTGACCCTCTTCTTCCTGCTGCTGCCCTCCTTCCGCTCATCTCTCTTTCTACCAGGTGATCTGGAGGAGATCTAGGGAGAGAGAAAGAGCGGAGAAGGGCGGCCAAGAGAGGGGCACGAGAGAAGTTCAAGAAAGCTGTGGAAAGGCATGGCATGGACTAGCTTAATCTGCCTGCAGGCTACAACCCATGCCCTCGGTCTCTCTACGCCATTTGTGTCCCTCTCCTTCATCCTTCCTGCTTATATAACCCAAGCACGAGAGAGAGACACTTTATGGAGAGAGGAGGTAGATTAATTTAGTTACCGAATCGCATGAGATCGTTCTAAATGAGGTTACAGCAACAAGGAGTGGGCCAGGCATGCTGCGCAGATCCTTCTCATGCTCCTCTCACATGCATGATCTACCCACACACAGCTATGCATGAGGTAGAGGTAGATCCATCCGTAGACGGGTTAATACGTACGCGCCAAACGATCGATTGAAATTTGCAAGTACGCGCGCGTACGTACGTCTACTGTATTGTTACTGCAGTAGATACACTGTAGGTACGTGTGCATGTGCAATACCGCAGCGTACGTCTAAGCTTCCCTAGCTTCTTCAGCTATCTTAGACAGCTCCTCGAAAGTTGAAACAGGGTTTCCGGTTTTGCCCCCCTTTGTAAATAAAGCTAAACGGCAAACCGATACATAATGATGAGATTTTTTTTTTACATTTTATCTAAAAATAATTTTTTTTACAAACAAATTAAAGATAAATAATAAAAACTAAGGAGCATCGAGCTTGCCACTGAAGTCGCCATGAGACTAAGGAGACCTGAGTTTCACAACGCTCCAAAGAAGTAAGGACGCAACAAACACCACTGTCGACCACCACAGAGGTCTAGGGTTTTCATCCGAAGCCCTATCACGGAGAGGGTAGCCACAAGCCCAAAACGATATCCTCAAGAGGGTCACTACATCGGCAGACGTCATCGTTGTTGGAACCGGAGTACTAGGATTTCGTCCTGAAAAACCCTCGCCACATCTGTTACCTCGGAATACTAGCCAACCCTGAGTCACTAGACAGCTACCATCAGATTTTGCAACTCTGTAAATACTCGTACTGTATGTGAATTCGGTCATTTGTCCATTTCCAGCCTGTAAATACGCGTACGTACGTCTACTGTACGACTACGATACTGTACGTACGCAACATGGCCAAGATCTGCGCGCCAGCTCTGCATGGCGATCGAGAGATCTCCGGACGACATGCGTAACTGGTCCTGGCAGCAGATCTGAATCTGACCGATCGTCCTCACTGTCATCTGCATCGCACGCTGCCGCTGCTGATTTGTCCTAGCGATCAATCTATCGATCGAATGGGGCATTCATCGGCCTGCAAATGCAGCGGTGCATCAGGGCAGGAAAGCACATGCAGATGCAGTGCAGAGCAGGATTGTCCCCAGCGGATGCAGTGCCCGTCGGCCGGCAGGCCGCCCGGCCGGTGCGATCGATGGCGAGCTGATCGATGCTAATTGAGCAGATCGATCGGTGAATCATTGGGTAATCGGATCTATTTTTTCTGTCTTTAGCGTCGACTGTTTGGCCAGTGAGGCATGCCTTTCCACGCTGTTTCTGTTAGCTAATTAGCTCACGCAGTTTCTTAGGGTACATCTGCTGTTAAATTTTATCCAATATTACAAGGGTTGTGCAAGAGACTATAATGCACGCGAATTTCTTTTTTCTAGATGTTCTTTGCTAAGGCATACTTGGTCTTTTAGCCAAAGATCAAGTTAAGTCTAAGGCATAATTTGTGTTTGTCTATGGTGATCAAACTTACTTTTTGTAAAGGAGTGACTAATTATCAGTCGATTGAGACCTAGAATTAAGTTAATTCTCAGTTAGGTGATGCCAACAAATCTCAGTTACAGCCCTTGTTGTAACTCATGACTAGCACGAATCGAATCTTTTCAATCTTGAGCAGTTTTATTAGTTGTAACATATGTGCAAGTAACAAAATCTCATTTGCAACCCCATGTGCAACTAGAGAAATCTCACTTGCAAATGTTGCGACATGCATGGCTAGCATGAATCACGACGCACTCCAATAGTCTGGGAGCCGACTGAGAGTGAAAATTAGCAAAACATTTGTTAATCAAGTGTGTAGGGTTGTCATATTGTGATATCAACGGGCTAAACATTCTTTAACACTATGCCAAATTACATGTCTGATATATACTATTAGTTAAGTAGCTAAATAGTCATGTGTTGCGATGTTTTTTATTGTTCGAGTTGTTTAGATACTTATGTCATTACAAACCCTACAGATATAATTATCTAAGACATATACATCAATGATTAATCAAAATTCCATGATACGTATATGTATGAAAAAATGCACAATTATTGTGGCCATTGACTTCTTTGCAACTTAACATGTAATCGTACGTATGAGGTATTATGACTTTCCTGTTGTTTTGTTCTTAATCTCCCACTGCTATGTGCTAACTAACTGAGATTGAGTGTTGTACTTTATAAGTGTGTCGGTCGGCACAAATGATGTTCATCTTACATTAGTAAATTGTGTCCAATTGTTCTTATGTTATAATATATTGATGAATATTAACCACACAGTATATAAAAGTGGGTCAAACAAAACTACAAAGAAATTTTCTTGTTCATCATTAACAATACACTGCAATGCCAAACGCATCTGAAAAATCCGTTAAGTCCAAATTTCTAATATAGTGGTAGCATAGCATTTATGAATCGGCACCAACCTTTGAGGCAACACTAAAAGAGAACTAGACAATGATCTCTATTTATAAGAACCGAGTTGCACTTACGAAAATATTCAAATAGGCGGGTTCAAGACATATAGAAGATCGTACCTTCAAAAGTGATGGTTTTTAGTATCTAAGTGCAAGTGCATAAGTATCGAGGTGTGCAGTTAGTTTTGAGAGAGTTAGGATGGCGGGTCCAAAGCACTCTTACTTTCTTAAGTTGATCTTCATAATCTTATGAGACTTCAGATCAAACCAGAGAAAACATGATGGATGAAGCTTTCTGCACACCTCTTTGCAATTTGCAAGCTAGGTTATTTGAGCCGGTACAAAACACATATGCGATGTTAGTTGAGCTGAAACATGCTATTTTAATGCATATGTGATACTAATGTCACATGATTGTTGAGTCGGCATAAAAGTACTACTTGGCCATAACATACAAGCGATAACAGTAACCAAGGACAAATCTCTAGGTGACAACTTAATTATATACTCTAGAATTTCTACACCTGACACAAATATATAGCTTGATAATGCACTCTAAGAACCTTCTCAAGATATTTGTTGAACTATATGCTTGAGCTCTCCGCCAAGATAGACAAGATACTAAAATTGATATGAGCACACATATATACCTTATTAATCTAAGTGATACAAAATAATTTATGGGCACATGCCATTTTTTCTTCTTAAGCTTTTTGTAAAGTATCATAGTTTAGTTTACTCAAAGATAAGAGTTAGTGCTTTAGACCGTACAATTATGGTTGTCTTTCCTGTAAAAAATATGGTTTGAACTCCGTGCATTTGTATGTGCAATGGTAGAGATTAAATTTTACAATGAAAAAAAATAGGTTGCTTTAATTGTCGTATGGTTGTGTTTTCTAAGCATAATAAGCACACCGATCAATATCCCCATTGTTTAGAGAATGACTTATAGAAAAATAAAAATTGTTTAGTATTAATTGTTGTATGGCTAGTGAAGGCAGAATGCATGATTGAAACACTGGCAGAGAGATAGCTGGTCCCACTAGCGCCTTGGGTGCAGAGCTATCTCTTGGTGTCAGAGAGTAGCTTTGATGTCACGACGTTGTTCCCACAAACATCACCAATGTTGTAGAGAACTGAGAAATGATGATTAGGGGTGCCTCGAGTTATGTGGTTAAGTAGCGAGCGTTTGGTCGTTAGTTGGGGTTTGTACACCGGCCTTATAGTGAAGATCTCCGTAAACTATATGAGAGTTGACACAACAATGTTTTATTGAATAGACTGAGCGGCTTCATTGTAGCGCAGCTTAATCCTATCTTAGATCGTTAAGGGAGTAAAGCATGCTTATTGACTTTTGTTGACTAGTCTTGGCTTGACTTTTTTATATTCCGCTCACGTAGGCATCTAGTAGTCTTAAGGTCGATTTAAACAATGCATATTATCTATTAACATTAAACATTATGAACATTCAAAAAAGAGTCCCAAAATGGAGATTTGCGTATCAATGAGTGCACATATCTCTATGAGCATCAGGAGAATTATAGACATTTCCAACCAAACTCATAGTTGCTACATGCAAATAACTTTTAGAGAACCCGCAGTTCTTATCTCACGCTTTACGATAGGTTTTTTCCCCTAGAATTCACATCTTGACCAAACACACATATTTATTCTATAACTTCTTTTCATATCGACTGTCTACCTGGCGGTCGGGATCGATCGAATATGGAAGAAGCGACGGGTCAAACCCATCCATCCACCCCCGTCGGGCACCGAGGTCGGTCGACCAATGTTCACTTTTCAGGCTGCAAAACGGTAAGCCGGCAGGCGTACGTTCTTGCTGCCGATCAATCGACTGAGAGCCTGGAATATCTCTCGATGCTGTTAAAGAAATGCACAGGTCCCGACATATAGCGTCTGCAACTGTATGTTGTCTAATCAATCGTTCAGCACTGCAACGAATCCTTGTTCGTCCACCGCGGACCGACCGATCGACGTTGTGTGGGCATGCATTTTGTTGTTGGCTGGACATCATGCATGATAATAGCTGATGAGTACGCCGCCTGCGCTAGTCCACGAGGTTGCAGCTTGCAGGGCATGACCGGCTAAGTTAGGCGCCTGTCGCCCATGTCTTGAGTCTTGACCAAGTGCTTGCGATATATTATGACTTGCAAGACCAGCTAGCTGAACCGGTCGATCGATGATGTGATCCATGCGTGAATGATGCACAGTGCGAGAAGCCAAGATATATATTTGAAGAGCTCTATCAGATTTATCACAACTCTCATAACACGTGAGCGAGCCAGAATGCATGCAACAGTCAAGAAAATAAAATTCAGCTACGATGGATCCACAACTAAAACATCCAGTTCTACCACAGAAATTCAAAAGTCCACGCCGACAGACATTGACGGGTACCCACAAACGTACATATTGTCACTATAATCCTCATCGAGGCACAGAAAATATAATTGCGGGATAATGCTAGCTGGACACAGTTCAATTTGTGAACGGACTGGAAAATCTTGGTCACTGCAAGTTTAGCAAGGCACAGCTACTCTGGATACTATATATTCCGTCTGTTATGCGCTTAAAGCACAGTGCTTCACATAGAACACCCCCAATATTATAGCACTCGGAAGGGCAAGCCGGTCTGCTAGCTCCTGGCACATCAGCTGCAGCCAAATCAACCTGCAGCTCCAGTCGGCAATTGCCATCATTATGGTACCATGTGTTTGATGTTACACAACCTTTGGAAATTATACCAATTGATGACTATCACTGTAATATCTTTCCTCCCCTAGCTGAGGATGCCTGTAGACCTATTCTCCATGCTTGCCTCAACAACTGGAATGATCAAGGCTAAAATTGTGCTATGGGAGCTAGAGCCGCTGGCCTACACATTGTCCTCCCATCAACAAGACATGTAATTCGCCTCCTAGGAGGCTTGCATCCTTAAACCCTTCTATTCAATGAAAAGAAACGTAAAGTCTTTGCGTTTTCTCAGAAAAAATGTCTGCAAAATCGACACACGTGTCTACTATTTTATCAGCAAAAGGACATTTGTTTCAAGAAGACCTAGCACGACTGAGGAGCCATCATGGCTAGATAAACATCATATCAAAAAAATGTAGAGGTATAAGTAATAATCAATACATTCAGCAACCCAGATTAGTTTAATACTAGAAGGCACCACCTGAGTTGCATGTTTCCCTTGAATCCCGTGAAGGACTTTGCCATATACTGATCATCTGGAAACAATAAAATAACTTTTCTCTCAACCTCCAGTACTCACCGATGTATTTTAAGATAAGAAAGTGATTTGTTAACAGAATTACTTAAGCCTAGGCCCAATGTCCTAAAAACATAAGAGCTGATGTCATACAGATGGTGTGTGATAAAGGAAAAGGTTGAAAATAGCTCTGGGTCTGAAGGGTCTGAAATGAAGCATATGGGTTTACAAAACACATGCTGCTTATTTCAGGACATCGAAGTACGGAACAACTTTGATATGAGTTAAACCATGAATCTTTGAAGCTTCACCAAATTGATTTTGAACCTATAGTTTCTCGGCAGTTTTGTTGCCAAACTATATACTTGTAGTTTTGTTAAACAGATAAAAACCACATATGTGAGCAATGAATAGTACATATAGGACATTATTTTCCATCTCCATTGGCTTATTTCTCACGATTAATGACAGCAGTGATTTAGACTCTTTTGTTGACCATGCTTTATTAGGCCACTTTATATCCTTAGCAGAAGTAAGGCCATCTGGCCATCTACAGCCTAATAGATTTAGGGACAAATATAACCCTACATTAAGGAATCAGGGGAAATAAACCAAAAGGCCAAATAAATATACGCAAAGACATAATCTAATTAATAAAGATTGAACTCCTATTTAGTATTGACATATAATGGTATGAAAGCTTTATTATAATGGTATTGACATATATGACAGAATGAAAACAGAACAGCCAATAAAATTGTTATGAAAGCAGACCATACCGACACTTTTAATGGAAAATGAAGCAGCTTTTTTGTTTTCTGTTCAATGTATCCAGGTTTTGACAGAAAACTGGTCCACCCACACATGTTATATCCATAATCTTCAATGAAAGTGGGGAACATAAATATATTCATGGATTTCTTATTTTGAGATATTGCATGCGATGATTTCTTCTCTACTGAATGACAACCACATGTCGGGTTTCAGGAATGAAATGATCAGTTTCATCAGGCATTAGCACTTAGCAATGACCAAACCAGAATGTAACATACAGACAATAGAGGATAGCCAGCGTCTAGTTGGGTAAACAACACTGAAACAAGACTAACCAGCTTACTGCATGGAATGAAAACTTTGTTGCGCCATGAACAGTTCCACATTGTCATGTCAGGCTCTTGGTTCAAGCAAATATGAATCTAGTAGGTACTTCCCCCTTGCAAGCGGCGACATAGTCATCAGTGAGGTGCGGAGCAGCTTCCTTGTGCGGGCATATGTACCTCTCCACGAATACCTTCTCGGTCATCTTGAAAATTGCACTGTAGCTCGGGTTATGATTGAACAATCCATTTTCCTTTAGAAACTTTACAGCATAGTACCGGGGCCTGAGCCGTCCCTCCAGGCTAAGAGTGAGCATTACTGGACGCTGAGCAATGTACGCTGGTTCCAACCCCACCTCGGAGATAAGGAACTCGGACAAGCGCTGCAGCATGTCCTCAGACCTCTGCAGCAACGTTGGAGCCTTACGAACAACAATACCCACCTCAGTATCCGACCACCTGAAAGTTTTCTTCAAGCAGTCCACTTTGGCCGCGATATTCTCCTCACCAAGGAATGCAACAACATGCAGCACATACATAAACATGGGAGATTGACGGGCTACACCGAGACCTTCGGCGCATGCCACCATTGCACGGAGGCGCTCTGGTTTGGCGCAAAGAATCAGCGGCGTAGAGAGGCGCACCTTGGAAAAATTGCAATCACCTAGCCCGCACTCCCGCAGAAACGCGACATTGGGCTTTACCACCTTCTCGAGGCTGCATCCGAAGAGGCTGGGTCTCTTCTTGAGTAACTGGAGGAGCTTCTCGCGGGAGTCGAAGAGCGATAGGTAATACGGTAGGTTGGAGACGATGGATCTACAGCGGAAGATGGTGCCGCCGAGCGAGGCGAGGCGCGCGACCTCGGTACGTGAGAGGCCGTGGGCGGTGAGCCCGGCAACGACTGGTGCTAGGATCTTGTCCACGTTGGTGCAGAGCAACCTGGGGTCCCCTGCGACCGCGGCGGCGATGTCGGCGCTGGAGAGGCCAAGGCCGGCGAGGAAGGCGAGCACGGCATCGGGATTGGAGGGGGACTTGAGGTGGGCGAGCTTGGCGGAGGCCTTGAGGGCTTGGGGTTGGGTGAGGCCGCAGGTGTCGACGAGGTACTGCTCGACGGCGAACGCGGGGCTTGGGTCTGCCGCAGCCGCTGAGAGCAGTCGGTGGAGAGGGGAGATGGGATTGGCGGAGGAGGGAGAGGATATGATACGGGTGAGGATGCAGCTCCGCAGGCGGAGCATGGCGGCAGGCCACGGCGGCGCCGGCGGCGAGCGGAGTGATTTCCGTGGGGCTAATCGAGTTGGAAGAGGATCGAGCACGGTCAGCTTCTAGCACCGTCCACGGGCCGGGCCGAAACAGAGGCCCAAAGGCCCAGAGCCCAGAGGCCCAAAAGCCCAGATTCGACATCATATTGCGGCGCAAGCCTAGAGGAAACCTCCATCAACTCCTTCCCCAAGTCCAGTTCCCCTACATCTTTCTTGGCCTGCGCCTCTCTCCCAGCGGACCAGCATGTCGTCGTCGCCCACCCCCGCCGCCCCCGCGCCGGCGGCCGGCGCCGCCGCGATGGCCGTAGACGACGCGGAGGACGACCAGCTCGCATCCATGTCCACGGACGACATCGCCCGGGCCTCGCGCCTCCTTGACAACGAGGTCCGCGTCCTCAAGGTACGAATCCGCCGAAACCCTAACACCTAGGTCCATCGCGATCTCCGCCGTCTGATCTGTCTTTCTCGCGGCGGTGTAGGACGAGCTGCAGCGGAACAACCTGGAGCTGGAGAACTTCAAGGACAAGATCAAGGAGAACCAGGAGAAGATCAAGCTCAACAAGCAGCTGCCCTACCTCGTCGGCAACATCGTCGAGGTTCGTCTCTTACCGGACTACGGAATTTACCTGTTTTGGATGTGTGACGGATTCCTGCAAACTATCAGTAGATTTGTAGTTACAAGTCGCGTTTGACTTCAGATGGTCTAATTCCACTGCACGCGGATTGGGCCAGTGACTATTGTGCGGTAGTTTAGCCGCTGGAAATACTTGACCTAACAGAAGACACAGATATACTCCCTAGATAATGAGCACTGACCTGACAGTAGACACAAGTAGCTGCTACCTACCTAATGAGCACGCCATTTACCCTCTTGTGATAAATATTGTGAATTACCTAGCAGGTAGTAAATCAATTACAACGGCAACCCTGGCTATGTGGTAGCTATCTCAAATGCTACCCTCGTGGAGTGGTCTCAGTTGGTTTATATTTGTGCTGTTGTGCATTAGCTTCTAGTATTACCCACTTTGGAATTGGTCTCAGTTGGTTTATATTTGTGCTGTTGTGCATTAGCTTCTAGTATTACCCACTTTGGAATTTTCGAGTCCTTGAGAATGTCATGGCTAAGAATTGAAGTTTTCAGTGTCTGAATTTTGCTAGGTTGTAGATATGTCTTCACATATGTGTTCTATTCGAATATCTACTTATGTTGTTTCATCTGTTTCAGATTTTAGAAATGAACCCTGAGGATGAAGCTGAAGAGGATGGTGCTAACATTGATCTGGACTCACAAAGGAAAGGGAAATGTGTTGTTCTGAAGACGTCCACAAGACAGGTAAATAAACTTGCTCGAATTTTCTGTGGTTGCTCAGATCTGTAGTGTCTGTTACTACATCTGTTAGTACAAGTCTTGAGTCTCAGGAGCCTAGTTAGGTCTTTACAAGAAAGAGGTGTTGTGATCTTCAGGTCAAGCAATAAGATATATCAGTCCTTTAAGCCATGCCATCTGTCCATCATTGACTAATCGGTGGCTTTGGATATCCTATTATATATTCAATTTGGAAGGATTTATCAGCATCTATCATGTGTCAATCAAGTTTGACATCAGGAACCTTTTCCATAAATGTTAAACAAGCGGTGGAATTCTAGGTAGGTTTAAATTTTGAGAACCTTGCTATGAACATTACGGATGTTAATTTCACTTTAGGTTTGCATGGTTTACTTGTCAAGCTCTCCTGGGAGTTACTTCCGTGGTAATATCAGTAGCAGGTAGCATAATCTATCAAGTCTTTATCACATTTATTACTCGACGACATCAATATTCCCGCCTCTGTTTGCACACAGCATTTTATTTCTTCGTTGATTTCTATGTATTGGTATCATGAGTCTATGGACTACTTCAATTTAGAGTTTTTGGACCCTGACAAGGTTTATTTCCTCATGCTATTTGGTGATACCTCATTATCTGAGCAATTTTATGTGCTGTAGGGAGTCAAATTCCTTACTTTTCTGTAAAGCATTGTATGTGCTGTTAAAGGTTTTGCTGTTCATTTTGTATTTTTGATTGCAGACTATATTCCTTCCTGTGATCGGGCTAGTTGACCCTGACAATCTCAAGCCTGGTGATTTGGTTGGAGTCAACAAAGACAGCTACTTGATATTAGACACTCTACCGTCAGAGTATGACTCTCGAGTAAAAGCAATGGAGGTAGATGAAAAACCTACAGAGGATTATAATGACATTGGTGGCCTTGAGAAAGAGGTATTTTACTTAAAGAACTGATGAAAGACAATAGGATTATGGCCAATTTGATGCTTATTTTGGAATATTTGTTAATTCATAATTGTTTGATTTTATCTGCTTACTCATGTTCTGGTTTTGTATTGTCTAATACCAAATGCAGATTCAAGAGCTCGTTGAAGCTATAGTGTTACCAATGACGCACAAGGAGCAATTTCAGAAGTTGGGAATCCGCCCTCCGAAAGGAGTTCTTTTATATGGACCACCTGGAACAGGAAAGACGTTGATGGCTCGTGCATGTGCTGCACAAACTAATGCAACATTTCTTAAATTAGCTGGTCCGCAGCTAGTCCAGGTAACTAACTTTTAATGTTAAAGTTGCTGAAAGAAGAATGTGTGGTATCCTGTTATTGTTCACGTTAATCTACTAGGGCCCTTCCGGCTATAGTTCAGGCAAATATTAACATCTTCGTGAATTTGTTCAGATGTTCATTGGTGACGGTGCAAAGCTCGTCAGGGATGCATTTGAGCTAGCAAAGGAGAAGGCCCCCTGCATTATTTTTATTGATGAGATCGATGCAATTGGAACAAAGCGTTTCGATAGGTAAGTATCACATATACTTTTTTTGCACCCTAAGCATAGCGAGTTATTTTTAGTTAATATTCCAGCGGAAGTGTGTAATGTCTCTTTTGCACGTCTGTTTACTGTTTGTGGTTGAAGTATGTATCATGATGTTGTTACTCTAGGTTTTATTTGGCCGATTCATATCGTGAACAGTATGCTATAATTTTTCTATGGAGATTAGTTGTGTCCCTGCAATTTGAATAGTCCTTTAACCTTTTATGTCATATGTGAAATGGGACAAACTGTTAATGATTTTGTACTTATGTGATAAATACAGCTAAATTCCTTCAAATATATTCTGGCTGCACATATCATATGTGGTGTTGTTAACTTATTAATGCAGTATAAACATATTGACTCTATGCAACTAGATTTGATATTGTATTCACATTCTTTTTCTTTTCTATTTGACTGCAGTGAAGTTAGCGGTGACAGGGAAGTGCAACGGACTATGTTGGAGTTGCTGAACCAGCTGGATGGATTTAGCAGTGATGAGAGGATAAAGGTAAAGATGTCCTACTGGATGTGTGCGTGCTCAACCTATAAAGATAATTGGTTGTGTCCTGATGGTTTGGCCTAAATAGTTGTTTTCAACACATCAGTTTGATGAAATAGGGAATTATATTTGATTGCAAAATCAGTACCTACAAGCAGGCTTCTGGTGACCATAATCTGAGAGATGACTAATACCTGATCAATGTTTTAATAGTGTTATCTTCTTAACAGAAGGTTATTGTGTGATGTGCAGGTGATCGCTGCAACAAATCGTGCGGATATTCTTGATCCTGCTTTACTGCGTTCTGGTCGTCTGGACCGAAAGATTGAGTTCCCTCACCCAAAGGAGGAAGCAAGAGCTAGGATTTTGCAGGTATGTGTCCTGAAATATGTTAGCTCTTGTTGCAAAGATTGACCTTTTTAGTTTTGTGAATTAAAACAAGTTCGCCTTTGTTGCATTTTGTAGATTCACTCAAGAAAGATGAACGTAAATCCTGATGTCAACTTCGAAGAGTTGGCTCGCTCAACTGATGATTTTAATGGTGCACAGCTGAAGGCTGTTTGTGTAGAAGCTGGCATGCTTGCTCTACGCAGAGATGCTACAGAGGTTTGTGCTATCTTCTATTTTTCCACGTGTAAATGAAATCTCAACTACTGAACATTAAGTTTTATAGACGCCGTTAGATACACATTTATCTAACTTTGTGATGTCTTTAATTACTTGTCACAAATCGTTTTGATACGTATCTAGATGCATTTTTGTGTATAAATCTGTGACCTCTAATCAGGGACAGAGGGAGTAGTATGCTGGTATTTGTGGACGATCAAATAGTGTATTATTATTGAGTCTGAACATTTCTGTCTCTACTCGTGCAGGTGATCCATGAAGATTTCAACGAAGGCATTATCCAAGTCCAGGCAAAGAAGAAGTCAAGCTTGAATTATTATGCTTAATTCCCCCAAAGTAGTGAATACGCTTAAGTGAACGCTTGGTCGTGTGAATTTGCCTGGTTGTTTGTAACACTAACATTTATATTCTGAATCTAGTTTGAATCTCAGATTATTATGATGGTATTTCAAGATGTCTCTTTTATGCGTTTGCCTGCGTGTCGAAACTGAAATGAGAATGCTGGACGTACCAGACCGGTTGCAACGTTTTAGATGAAGTTTCAAGCGAGACTGACTCTTGGCACTGGCTTCTGTATCTTGGTAATGCTACGTTAATGATGTCTACACTGTTTGATCTGAGGAAAGAATGGTAGTGTGACTTAAGATGGCCTGTGATATTCGATTAGAAAATGCTACAGGCCTACAGTTAAGGTATTTGGTTTGTGGATTTGCAGTCTTTCAATATAACTGGTAGTAGTGTTAAATCGTGTTTGTTTAAGTAAATATTTTAAAAATGAGATAAATGCTTTTTCCAATCTATTAATTAAAAAGGATATGGCCCAGTTAATTGATGAAAAATCGAGCAAAAACCGTAAACTCTCAAAACATTCAACCCCGCAACGTTACAGCTGCAAACTCTGAACATATATTTGGGCTGGCTTCGAGGTTTCAAACCGCTCAAGCCTGAAAGAAGTCTCCAGCTGCAGCCCGGCTTATTTCCACCGCGAAGCCCTCCTGCTGTGTATTTTCAGAAACTGCTCGCGGGCCGATTCTGGAGAGCTTCCCGAGCTTCTCCTCTCGGAAGCGAAACGGTACCCGGATTTACCCCATCGTTTGCTTCAAATTACGACAGAATGCCACTAGAGGGAGAACGCTCGAGAAAAGTAAAAACAAAACGTTATCCTCTCCCGACCCTCTCGTCCCTCTCCCGCATCGCGATGCTGGACGAGCCGTCGCCGCTCCCCTGCCCGCCGGCGCTGCTCCGCCTGATTCTCTCCCGTACCCGGCGCCACCTCCACCCAGGCCGTTCTAGCAGCTCGCCCTCCTCTCCAACCTCCGTCCTAGCCTCTCCAGCTTCCTTTCCAATCCCCGGCGCTTGTGGACGCCTGCCTCTCCTTCCACTTTGGCGTCCCCAACCGGCGCTGTCCTCTGGGTCGTCCTCCCCAGCACATGCTACTTCTAGCTGCGACCCTCCACTAGATCCATCGGCCAGCCTTTTTCTAATTGGTGTACTGAATGTGGTGGTACGGTGCGGTGGTGTTCTAGTGGATGTGGTGTGATGTGCACTTGACTGCTAATTTCAGTGTTAATTGATGTGGTGTTGTTGTGCTACGGTGCTCTACGGATATTTGTGCTCTACATTTTAATTTAATTGCCAATTGATGCTGTGCTAGTAATTTTAGTGTTGTTATAGGGCACATATCTAGCTTGGGGGCATAATAGATATTTCACAGCTCAACACATCAAATAGCCAAATTTATAGAAGCCCAAAAGAAGTCTCTCAACCAGTTTCTATGAGCTTCTCCTCACTACAGTTTCTCTCCACCATTTTCTAGAAACCGGCTTATGCATAAGCATAAGCCCAAAAGAAGTCAGCCTTAAGATGGCCTCTGATATTCAATTAGAAAATGCTACAGGCCTACAGTTAAGGTGTTTGGTTTGTTGTTTTGCAACGTCTTCCCATATCAGTGGTAGTAGTGTTAAATCGTGTTTGTTTAGATTGCTCTGTAATTTTTTTTTGAAATGGGGTAAAAGTTTTGTTCTAATCTATTAATTAAGAAGGATATGGCCTAGTTAACTGATAAAAAACCAAGCGAAAACCGTCATAAGTCACAAACTCTTCTACAAAGTTACAGCTGCAAACTCTGAACACATGGATTGCCACAACGCAAGCGACCCCCTCTAGAGATGTCATAGGACCGCTCTGTAATTTGATAGCTCCAGTTATCGGATGATTCAATCCGTGAAATGTCATGACATTTAGAAGTTCTTTTCAAGAAAGGAGGCAATCAAATGACACATTTACTTTTGGTATGGACAAAAACTGAAAACGGCTTACCTACTAAAGAATAATGTAACGATAACAAATACAACTAACCAGTACTTGACCTTACTGCAAAAGGACATAGGAGCACAAAATCACTAATCACCGAAATAAACATGCTAGGTCATTAATCGATCAAAACTGATTGCAATTTTCAATCCAAAAGGACAATTCTGAAAATTGGTACCATATGTGATTAAGCAACAGACGCACAAGGCGGATCGGACATAGGCGAGTGGAGACTGGAGAGATGGTTGTATGGCAATCCCATTACACATGTAGCGGAATAGCTTTTGAATAGGCTTGGATGGAGCAACCTAATCTTATGAATGATAGGAGTGTTTCCCATTGCCTTTGCAAGCACCACGTCGCCTGCTGAAAATGAAGGGTCCTTTGTTTCAAGATATTTATCCAACAATGGTTATGACTCATGAGCTCCAAGTAAAACAATCACCGAACGCAATCATTTTCATTTTATACACAAGAAAAAATGAGAACAATGGAGCTGCTTTTACAGGGGAACCTGAACATTTTCAGGATCGGAAATCTGAACATGTCCTCGTATGGACACAAGAGAGAAGAGAAGTGACGTTGGTCGCAGGACGGTAAGGCAAGGTTACCGAACGCACGAGGGTAGGGTGAAGCCGTTGCACATAAACGCGAGCACAATATATATTATTGCCAGGAGGATAAATATCAACGCAGCTCTGCAAAAAAAAAAAAAACATACGAGTGAGTAGATTGCTTGCCAGCAAAAAGGTTAAGTGGAAATCAACTTGGTATCATAACTCTTTAAAGTTGACTATGTCGATTTAATTGTTGCTATGATAACTAACTAAAAGTTTCAGCATGAAAGCGTGGAACTGAAATATAGGATCCAGAGAACCACTTACGTGAGCTTGACATTTCTCCACCAAACAGTGTTTCTAAAACGGCGAGCTTGCCGTTTGAACCGCATTGTGTTTCCTTGCATAGTTGCAGTCTTGTCAACCAGCAATTCCAAACGATCACCTCTCTCGAGTACTTTGTCGATGTTGTCGATCATAACACTCCGAACCTGCAACAGATTAGCAATTTAACAACCACTCTGAACAGCAATTTCAATTGGGGCCAATGAAATAGAGATGCAGAATTTGGCAAGAATAATGAATTTAACAATGGGCCACATTCCACATCTTTTCTCATTATGACAGAGCATGGAATCTCTCGACACAATGTAAGGATTAACCTTCTAGGCTAAGAACGAGTTTACTGAAAGGAATAGTAAGAGAGATAACATTAGGCCAATACCTGATCCATTTCACCCTTCATGCGATTTATGCTATCTGCGTTGGGGTCATTTGAGAAGTAATCCATTTGCTTACTCAAAACCCTCGAGAACTCATCATTCATCGCGTAAGCAAGAGCGGTAAGAGCTGCACGACCGTACGTCTTGACGAATCTTCCATGGATATCTTCTAGAAAGGCGAAAGGAATCCGTCCTGCAGCATGGGAGATGGCAGAGTTATCACCAAAAGAAATCCAGACAGTTATACCATAGCATTGCTGCCGGTGCATATTGCAAAGCAAGAATGGATGTCCCAAGAAGAACAAATGGGCTAATTAAACAATTTTGTAACACAATTGTTGGGTTCCTTATGTCCTGTTCTTAGTATGAGACTTTAAGAGTTAAGACTATCTAGTTTAGGCCTGTAGGGTCAATAGGTTTTTGCGGTTCTCGATGCCAAGTTTCTGTTACGCGCTGATGGAAAAGGGAGTAGCCCGTTTGAAAAAAATCTGTTCAGTGAAGAATAATAAATGATACATTACTAATACAATCTGTCAATTGTAAAGAGTTTTGAGCCCGGATGCTCAACGATAATTTAGAATTGGTGCGAAATTGGAGAAGCAACCCCAATGCGGCGACATTTGGCAGCCAACATGGTCAAGTGGCCAACCCTCATGGGTCAATTCCGTATTGGCACTCCATCTACGCATGGGCCACATGGCTTGTCGATCCCGTTCCTATCCTACCCGGAAGATCCGGCCGCCCCAACTTTTCAAAGACCATCGCCCGCACGGCATTGCAGTTCTTCCGCTCGCCTCATCGAATCCACTCGAGGGAACGTCACGAAAAGGCGGCGATCGATCGAACCGATATCGGAGAAGAGACGGAGCTGGCTCGATCGATTAATTAACGGGGGCGATCGTGTACAATGTAGGGCGTAGTACTTACTTCCGGCGGCGTCGTCGGTCATGCAGAGCGCGGTGAGGCCGTCGGTGCGCCTGACGTGGAAGACGTAGAGGCCCTGGGTGTAGGAGACGTGGCAGTCGTCGGCGCCGCCGTTGGCCTGGAGACGCTCGAGGATCTGCCGCGCGACGGCCCCCGCGTTGCTGGCCGTGCCCCCCGCGCCGCCGTGCTCCGCCAGCACCACCGCGCCCCGCGCCACCACCGCGTACTGGATCTTCCCCATCGATCGATCGATCGGGCGGCTGGCAGCCTGGCTGGCGCTAGGTCCTCCGCCGTCCCTTCTCCTCCTTCCTCTCCCGAACGAGGGGGAGAAAATCGAGAAGAGGAGAGGAGAGGGGGGACCTGGTATGGTTTGGTTTGTTTGACGGGGCACCAACGGGATCACCACGCCGCGATACGTACGACGACTAGTAATGGTGCGCCATGATCGATGCACATGCGCGCTCGTCTCGCTATTCTTTTGTTTTGCTTTGTGTTGAGTTGTTGTTTTTTTTTTTGACGATATACGCCCGTAGACATACATTACTTGTATTCATAAGCATCACGATATAAAATTGGTACATATACAAGCAACATAACACAAGAAGGATACAACCGGTTGTACTGCTGCAACTTACCGCCACCACAACTATCAAGCACAAATCTCCACTGTCGCCGGAGAAGAGGAGCACCCGCAGTTGGTCCACTCATTGGCGCTGAAAAAACCCCTAGCCATGAGGCGTTAACGAGTCGCGATAGCCACCATCCTCGTAAGGCTGAATCTAGCCTGATAAGGAACATCGGCCGGAGGAGCCCTCCAAGCTTCTTCAACACCGGATCCAGGGCCAGCGCCATCCCGCCCTTTCTTTTGTTTTGCTTTGTGTTGAGTTGTTCGTGTACTATACGATAGGACTATGAGCCAGTTAGGTATTTTTAAACATGGAAGAAGGGATGCATGAACATGGATCAATTCGGAGTATGGAATTCCAACCTGTCCAATCCAGGTTCCAGATCGTTTCGCCTGACCTAGCCTCCAAAGGCGATTAGAGAGGCGACGACTCTTTCCGCCCGATCTCCACCGGCGTTCGTGCTGGTCCCCTCTTCCTCCGCCTGTTTTGACGGCGGCTAGGTGAGGGCATCCGGTCTTTCTGTTCGATAGTTAGGGTTTGGTTTTGCAGATCGTGGAGCGTCGTTGGAGTAGTGGGAGCGGCATTCGGACAAATAAATATGCCCCAGCTCCACTCCCACACCGGCGGTGTTCTTTATGGTGGCATCTCGGAGTTGATGGCATTATGTGTTTGTCGATTCCTCGGATTGGCGGCTTAAGTTTCTTGGATGGTGTCGTTGAGGCGAAGGTGGCAATCCCATCAGGTGTGTCCATTCTCCCGTTCTGTACCCGCTACTACGGCGTTGGCTCCGACGTCATGGTGGAGCAGGAAGGATGTGTTGTAAAGGAGTACGTGCAGACAGTTGTCTGCGTATGTGACAGATGGAAGATTGTGTATCCTATGCTGGGTTTGTGGATGGAGGCCGGCAGTCCTGATTTCCTCCCCCAACGTTATAGTCGTGCGGGGGTGCCAGTTCTGGAGTTCGATCGCGTGTCCGAGGACATGTTGCCTCGGTCTGATTCTTTTCAACGGCAATAGTTTTGCCTCTGGCAAACTACTTTGGAGATCTGAAAAGCTACTGATCAGCGATGGAGCTGTGTTGAGCTCGAGTGATGTGATGATCTGTCTTCCGTTCCTTTGATGGTCACTTCGGTGGTGTCGAAGGAGGAGGATAGGCGTTGGCTTTTTTATAGGTTTATCCTATCTTTTCAGTTTTGTAAGGTTGGTATGTACGTGTCTTGTAATTTGATTTTATCTTATGAATGAGAACACATATATTACGCAAAAAAAGGATACATGACAACTGCAATTACAAGGGATGGAAATGATACAACTACATAGAAAAAGGAAAATTTGGCATGTATACATTACGAGAAAAAAGCACATAGTTTTTTTTTGGTTCATAGAATTGCACTAAATATGAAGGTGCATTCAAATTACTACCTCCATTCCGGTTTAAAGATCCTACGCTATCCCTAGATTGTCAATTTGACTAATAAAATATAAATTATATAATATAAAAATTATACCATTAGAAACTAGAAGATCTAAATTTTCTAATGGTATATTTTTTGTAATATATATTATGTATTATGTTGTTCAAATTCACAACCTAGAAATACGCGTAGGCCCTTTAAACTGAAATAGAGTGAGTACACATATCCTCCGTATGCAATTGCACGCATATGTATACGCATATACTCACTCTGTATCAAAAGAGTGTACTTCCATCTATCTTGGAGAGTCAAACTTTTCAAACTTTGACTAAGTTTTTGTAAAAATATAACAATATTTCTCATATCAACTAGCTATATGATGAAAATATATTCCATTGTGAATCTAATGATACTAATTTGGTGATATAAATATTGATGTTTTTTATAAAAAATTGGTTAAACTTTTAAAAATTTGACTCTGCAAAATTGTTGGAAGTACACTCTTTTAGGAACAGAGGGAGTATGTGCAAACACACTTAAGCAAGGATTTTCAATGCTAGATAATGCTTTGTTTTATTCTATGTATTGTTGGACTTAGTGGTTCCCACTAGAAACCAATTTGTCGGCTGTTGCTGGAAAACACCGACCTTTACAAAGGTTGGATCCCTTCGGGTGCATCGACCCGCACAGATATGGGACTTCAGTTGGTCATGTTTTTTTTTGAAACTGGTAAATCAAATTCCACTAAACACGGTGCGTAGCAATGTCACTAACCACCAGAGCTGATACAAAAGGCGGTGCGTCATTCCATTTTTGTCTTTTTTCTATTTTTTGCATGGTAAGGTATAAAGATGGAAAAAGCACAAACAAAGTATAAGTACACTGCACTAAAAAAGCGAGTACAAAAAAGTTTGTGACATCCAAAATACTTGTATACTAAAACTATAGTACAAAGTATAAGGTACACTAATAAAAATATGAAGTGCAAGTGTACTCCAAGTACAAACATATTTAAACCAATGTACAAAGTATGCTAAAAGAGGAAGTGTAAAGTAAAAAAAAGTACACTAATGAAAGTTAAACGAAGTACAAAAATACACATTAGAGTACAACTCAATGGAAAACTGAGCACACTTACGCTACAACCCCAATACAACTGTAATAGTTTTGAAAGTACAAAAAAGTTTCTTGAATACTATTAACATGGGAACTAGTTTTGATGATCTTGGTTTGTCATTTGGACAAACAGGTCTTGGAATATTTTGTTTTAAAATTTTCAATTTAAAAAATAAAGGATAAACTACATCTACAATTACATATAAGGGCATGCATAATGGTAGAGAAAGGATGCCTTCTTTTAGCCCTCCACGTCATCTAGAGAAGACATAAGACATAACTTGTACAATGCATTATCTCTTATTATCATTCCTGACAATTAATGCAAAATAGTTATTTTTAGTAAGAAATTAATTGGCTAAGGGAAGACAGATGGTACAATGCATAAAATAGTCTTCTCTTATTTTCTTAGGGATCATCCCTTAGCAAAGGGAAGACAACCTGTGACGACCTCAAATTTGATAACAAATTCGAAGTGCCCATTATGTATTCCACCGCAATCCCAGAACCATTGTTGCGATATACATAACGTAGTTGGTAACCAGTTCCATAGACATTACAATACAATGGTTCAAATACAATGGTCATAGTGACCAAGTTCATATTACAACACAATATAGCAGCGGAAATAACATCTTCGGGTCCATGCCTTCACCCTACAGGCAATGGCGACTCATGGAGACGAGCTTAGTTCTGGCACTCTTCTTCATACCCTTCTTCCTGGTACTCTTCCCCATAGTCTGGCCAAGTTGATAGCCAGGGACACAGCCATGAGTACATTGGATGCACTCGCAAACCATCTTATAAAGGAAATAATGAAATAGATATGCAAGGTTTATATGGTGGACTAAGCACTAAGTTTATTTGCAAAAGCTAGTTTTATTTCCCAAGAATGTTCATTGGTAGAAAAGAGGTTTAGTTCTCTAAGTTCAAACTAAGAGGAACTTCCATTGTGTCAACATCATGGTCAAGTCAAGTCAAGTCAATTCAATTCATGTCATTCACCAAGTTCATCATAAGTTATTTTCATTCTTGACAAAAGCCAGGCACAGCTTGCCAACTGTCCATGACCGCGGACGCGGCTATTCGAATAGTTTTACACTCTGCAGAGGTTGTACACTTTACCCACACCATCCGACTACTCATCGTGTGGGCGACTTCCCCGCATACCGACATATGCCACGATAAGTAGCCGACCATAATGTTTCACCTGCCCGCCTTAGCATAAACAATACCGCCTAGAGATGTACCCCTCAACACCGGGGTCCAAGAAGCTGTCCGGAGTGTGCAAAGTTCCCAGCCGCTTGTCCCACCGGAATGCCACTAACCGAGGTAGGGTCCTACACCCGGTAGTCCATTTTCAATGAGGGCTCTTCGGCTTGTACCCCAACCACCTATGAAGAGGAGGACAAGGCGAAACTCGGCCACACCCAAGGGTGCCCTGGAAAAGGAGTCCCTGGTCGGACTTCCATTTACATTTGTAGGGTCTACACTAGGGCGAAACAAATTACTCCACTAAGCCCTGTCCCATACCAGGATAATGTGGTCGTACTGTATGGCTGGCTCACATAGTACATCACTCGTTGTCATTTCACAAATACATTCCATAGTTCTTAGTCCAGATTATTTTTCCTTCATAAAACCATCATGTAGGAGAAACCTCTAATTCAAGTGTTCAAGTTCAAGTCACACATTTTCAACTAGGGTTCCCCTTATAGATGACCTCAGTTTTATTAGCGACTAAGCAACTAGTAGGAGTGATGATACCACTAAGTAAGGTTGGATAAACTCAGCTTGATGCTCTTGCTAAGCAAGATGTCACTACACATCTATCATTCTACTCTAGCAATTCAATCATGCAATTTACTTAAAACAGATAGAATGCAATAGTACAACTAGGTATTTGGAGTATGATTCAAAAGATGGCTTGCCTTGGTTGGCAAAGTGTCCGGGATATTCTTCTTCTTCTTGATAATAATAATCCCCCTCAATATCCTCCTCAGCAATACTAGCGTTTAATAACGAAATAAACACAAAACACACAATCACTACACAATGCTAGCAGCATACCAAGCACACATACTTGTCTTCAAACAATAGCCTTTATGTTGGAGGTTATTTGAATTGGTTTGCAAGGTTTCTTCCAAGTTTGCATTAGGTGTGCAAGTTAAATTTTCTACTAAGTGCCATATGTCGTTTACTTTCTAAGCATTGGTATTGGTTTAGGGGTATTAGGACTAGTTCAAGTGGAGGTTGACTAGTTGAGTAAAGGGTAATGGGGGAAAAATTAATTCTAAGTGTAATATAGAGATCTATCATTTTATGCTACAAGATAGGATTGGGTTAGGGTCTAATTGATACCACTAACAAGGTTTGAGTTGGTTAAGGTTAACTAAACAGTAGACAAGTTGATTAGTGAGTTCACAATTCCAGTTTCAAGATTTTAGGAGACTTAAACAATTTTCTAGAAATCTTCTATGATTAATAAAGCTATGGTCACACTATTCATATCTAATTAAATTCCTAACTGAAATGGAATTCTAACCAATTCTACAGGCTAGAGCATTTTACAAGCTTTCCAACGCATATTTATTTGCTAGAAAAGGATTTGTAAATCTCTGGGAATTTAAGTTTGAAAATCATATCTGAAACAATTTTGAATTAATTCGAAAAGGCGGGAGAATAAATAAAAACGAAACGGACCGATTCTAAACAGACTGGGCCTATTCTGAACAGAACCCGAACGGGCCAGCCCAGAAAACGGTTCGCACGGCGGGAAAGAAATAAAACAGAACCTGACAGGGGGGTCCCACCCGTCAGGTCACTTAACTAAACCGAATTGGTATGCCATCGCTGCATCTAGATCGAACGGCTCTGGTGCTTCGTGTTCGTCGGAGACGGGGGAGCTCACCGGCGTTGCAGGGACGACTGTTCGACGGCGAGGGCGTGACGGAGAGGAAGCAGAACTCGACGGCGACGTGCGGAGTCGGCTGCGGCGATGCTCCTCCGCCGATTCCCAGCGGCGGCTTGCTCCAGGGAAGTCGAACGCGACGGCGCTCTCCGCGTCCAGTACCTCGCCGGCGGGGCTGGCGACGTCGAGCTAGGGCGAGCGGGGTGAAGTGAGTGTGTCTGGGAGGTAGCTGGGGACGGGGTGAGTCTCTCCGTTTGATCGGCGGGGGTATTTATAGGTCGGAGCGACGAGGGAGAGAGCGTCCAGAAGCTCGCCGGCTCGGGGGCCCTGGCAACGTTCGAAGGTCGTACCGGGCACGGCGGCCTCGGGGGCGTGCTGGGAGGGTGCTGGCTCGGCCGTGGAGTGCTGTGGGTCGGTGCTGGCGAGGGCAGGGCGGTCGGGAGCGTGCAGAGAAGAAGAAGACTGGGAGGGGGCCCTGGGCGCAGTTCTCTTCTTCCCTCCGCTTCTCATGGCTTGGGTCGGGGCAGGGGGCGCTGGGGTCGACCGAGGCACCGTCCAGGAGCATGGCGACAGGGTTTGAGCGAGCAAGAACAGTGAAGCTCACAGTGATCAAGATTTTCCCGATTTTTATCCTCCAGGTGTTCGACGAAATGCTCGCAAGAAGTTTAAATTCGAATTTTTGAAAACTTCCACTTTGGGTGATCAACATATTGGCCAAGGTTTCCAGTCATATTTTTATTACAAAGAAAGGTTGAGTTTTGCAGAAATCTTATTTGCATTTTTGAGTATAGTCACTGTTTCAGATTCAAACTTTGATTGATGTTTGAGTCAAGTTCTGGTTTGAGTTTTGGGTAGCAACTTCTTGGTTGAGTTAGTATGTGACTTGGTTAAGCTCAACTCACTGGCCAAACACTGAGGTGAGTTATGGATTTCTTAATCCAAGGGCTCAAAGTAGGGTAGTCAAACAGATTTCCTAGATCATCTTATTCTTCTCTTTTTCTTTCTTTCTTTTGTTTCTTCTTTCTTTGGTTCTTATAATTATTCTCACTTGCTTCTGTTGGTTAGGTTAGAATTAACTAACCATTGCCCAACAATTAATAACACACATGAAATCATACAAATCATATAATGGAAAATACATGTATGCATGCAATAATAGATAAAAAGTTTTATCTTGGTCCAAAAATTTGGTATCTTAATTAATAAGAAGTGGATTACAATTTCTGAGTTGTTACAATCTTCCCCCCTTAAAAAGAATCTCGTCCCCGAGATTCACTAATTAAGAACTGAAAAGATTGGGAAACTCTTTTTGAAGGTAATCTTCTCGTTCCCAAGTGGCTTCATCTTCGGCGTGATTACTCCACTGAACTTTCAAAAACTTGATGCTTCGGGTTCGAGTGGTTCTATAGGCTTCCTCGAGGATACGGATAGGTACTTCACGGTAGGTCAAATCCTTGTTGATGTCCACAGAACGGTGATCAATATTCTTGAAGATTTCGGGCTTCTCTGGCACTTCAAGACATTTCCGAAGTAAGGACACGTGGAAGACATCGTGTACTTCAGACAATTCAGGGGGCATTTCTAACTGATAAGACACTTTTCCTCTGCGGTCTAGTATCTTGAAGGGTCTAATATATCTTGGTGCAAGCTTTCCTTTTACTTGGAATCTCTGCATTCCCTTGAGAGGTGATACTCTAAGATAGACAAAATCTCCACTCTTGAAAGTCAGTTCCCTACGTCTCTTGTCCGCATAACTCTTCTGTCTGGACTGGGCTGCCTTGAGGTACTCACGAATCATGCGAACCTTCTCCTCAGCCTCTTGCAGAATGTCCGGTCCAAATATCTGACTGTCTCCGGTTTCAGACCAATTCAAAGGGGTACGACACTTTCTACCATATAAAGCTTCAAATGGGGCCATTTGCAAACTGGCTTGATAACTGTTGTTGTAGGAGAACTCCGCGAAAGGCAGACAATCTTCCCACTTAGCTCCATAGGCTAGAACACAGGCTCTCAACATATCTTCAAGTATTTGATTGACCCTTTCAGTGTGTCCATCGGTCTGAGGGTGGTAAGCTGTGCTAAATGCTAACTTGGTTCCCAAGGCTTGATGCAAACTTCTCCAAAATCTCGAGGTGAATTGAGTCCCTCGATCGGAAACTATGGTTTTAGGGATTCCATGCAAACTAACAATCTTGGATAGGTAAAGATCTGCCAGCTGTCCTGAGCTATAAGTGGTCTTGACAGGAATAAAGTGGGCAACTTTGGTCAGTCTATCCACAATGACCCAAATAGAGTCATTCCCACGGCTAGACCTTGGAAATCCAGTGATGAAATCCATTCCAACAGATTCCCACTTCCACTCCGGAACTTGCAAAGGTTGCAGCAGTCCAGCAGGACGTTGATGTTCCGCCTTGACTCTTTGGCAGATATCACACTTGGATATAAACGATGCAATCTCACGCTTCATTCCATGCCACCAAAATTGTTCCTTCAAATCTTGATACATCTTGGTTCCACCGGGATGGATGGAGTAAGGTGTCTCATGGGCTTCCTTCATAATCACTTCCTTTAATTCGGAATCAGCAGGCACACAAATACGTCCTTTATACCAAAGAACTCATTGATCATCTTCTTCAAATCCTGGCACCTTGCCGGAACTAATTCTGCGCTTGATTCCGTCAATACTCTCATTTCCCCTCTGGGCTTCTTTGATTTGGCTCATCAAGGTGGGTTGAAACTCAAGGTTGGCTAAGAATCCTTGACTGACTAGTTCCAATCCAAATTTTTCAAACTCTTGGTGCAACATGGGTTGCTCCTCCTTGATCATCATATTTAATGAACATGGCTTCCTACTCAACGCATCGGCCACTACATTGGCCTTACCGGGGTGATAATGAATTTCCAGATCATAATCCTTGATCAACTCTATCCATCTTCTTTGCCTCATGTTCAACTCCTTCTGGGTGAAAATGTACTTCAAACTCTTGTGGTCAGTGTAGATCTCGCAACGGTTGCCCATCAGATAATGCCTCCAGGTCTTCAGGGCTAGAACCACGGCTGCTAACTCTAGATCATGGGTTGGATAATTTTCTTCATGAGGTCGAAGCTGCCGAGAGAGGTAAGCTATGACCTTGCCTTCTTGCATCAATACACAACCAAGTCCAAGTTTGGAAGCGTCGCAATAGACATCAAAGTTTTTGGTGATATCGGGCATGGTTAGGACGGGGGCGGTCACCAGTCGCTTCTTGAGCTCTTGAAAACTCTGTTCACACTTGGAAGTCCATTCAAACTTCTTGTCCTTCTTCAACAATTGGGTCATTGGCCGGGCAATGCTTGAAAACCCTTCAACAAACTTGCGGTAGTATCCCGCTAATCCGAGAAAACCTCTAACTTCAGTTTGAGTGGTAGGGGCTTCCCATTCCATGACTGAGGTGATCTTCTTTGGGTCCACGGATATTCCTCCCGCTGATAATACATGGCCTAAGAATCCAACTTCCTTCAACCAGAACTCACATTTACTGAACTTGGCATATAGCTGATGCTCTCTCAGAGTCTCTAAAATTAACCTCAAATGGGTTGCATGCTCTTCTTCAGACTTGGAGTAGATAAGAATGTCATCAATGAAGACGACAACAAACTTATGCAAGAACTCCATAAAAACCTTATTCATGAGGTTCATGAAATAAGCAGGGGCATTGGTTAATCCAAAGGACATTACGGTGTACTCATACAATCCGTATCGGGTAGTGAAGGCTGTTTTGGGTATATCAGTTGCACGGATCTTCAGTTGATGGTATCCAGTTCTAAGGTCTATCTTTGAGAAGACTCGGGCTCCAGTCAGTTGGTCAAATAGATCATCAATCTTCGGGAGAGGATACTTATTCTTGATGGTCACATCATTTAGCTTGCGGTAATCAGTGCACAGTCGGCTAGAACCGTCACTTTTATCCACAAACAAGACAGGTGATCTCCAAGCAGAAGAACTTGGTTGAATCAATCCCTTACTCAGAAGGTCATCCAACTGCTTCTTTAATTCCACTAATTCAGCTGGCACTACAAGGGTTCCTGTCTATTGCAACAAAATTTATTGCTACAACTATCTTTTGTTGCAATAAAATGCGATATTACCACAAAATTCATGGTCGTGGTAATAGGATCCACATATTGCCACAATTAACTTTTGTCGCGCTAAGTACCCTTTTTGTTGCAATAGAAGCCACATATTGCAACAAAATACATCATCGTTGTAATATGGTAGCAATATTGCGACAAATATGTTGTGTTGCGCAAATTAGTCATTTTGTTGCAATAGCGACTAGGTATTACAACAAAATAAATCTTCATGGTAATACTTGAAAAGATATTGCAACATGTTTGGCTTGTTGCATTAATTATGGATATTGTTGCAAAAGTTTGCTCTGTATTGCAACAAAATATGCATTGGTTGTAATTGTGCATTTTTTGCCTCAAATTCATAGTCTTGCAATAGCTATTACATATTGCGACAAATTGTGCGTCCATGGTAATATATACAACATATTGCAACAATCCCCTACTATTGCAAAAAAAGGTACAATATATTGCAACAATATTATCTAAAGTGGACTATGGTTCTTGATTTTTTTTTCTTAATTTATTAACCTTCTCACACGATCTAATTAAAGGGGTGTATAGTGTATCCCTCCATCCTAAAATGTAAGATGCCCTTAAATCATGTTGGTCAATGCATTATAATTGTAACATCCCAGAATTTCAATTATGTAATTTTTCTGTGTATCATATCATCATTTGAAAGTTCTAAATTTTCAAACATTTTGTTTTGGTTTCATCCCAATATCTCAAAATATTTCTCTTATAGCCTATAGGCCAAATTATCATAAGAAAAAAAATTGTTTTGCTTTGAAAAGAGAAAAATAGGTTCCTGAATTTCCTGTTTATTTATAGGAAATTCCATGAATTTATGTATTTTATTTCGCTATTTTAGAGACCTAAAACTAAAACATGAAAAGAAAATAGAAAATAGAAAAGAAAAAAACAGACAGACCGGACAGAACCTCCCAAGTTTGGCCCAGCCGTTCCCGCCGCGCGCGAGCGCTACGGCCCAAGCTAGCCCATCATACAACAGGCCGCAGTGCCCCTCCCCTTTTCTTTTCTTTTCCTGACGCGCGGGCCCCGCACGTCATCCCTCACCTCCAGCCAGAGTTCAACGCGAACATGGTTTCGATCCATACTGAATCCCATGATTTCCTCGACGTTCTCGTTTGGTATTTTGTCCTTCTCGCATGGAGACAGCCCTATAAAAATCCCGTGCTTATTTTCCCTTGTTTTTTTTGTTCTCCCAAAATCCTAGCCGCCTGTGGAGCTTGTTCCGATCTCGCCATTGACGCCGCACGGCCGAGCTCGAACTCGAGGTTGAGGAGCACCCCCGCGTCCCTTTTCTCCTCCATTCTCTTCAAATTCAATACCTCCTCGCCTTGATCTATTTTCCCCTCGGCAGGATCCCCGGAGCAAGCACACGAGCTCGCCGGACTTTCACCGACGACCGCCGCCTCCGTTCGCCCATCATCGCCACACGGGGAATCGGAAGACGTCTCAGAGGGCACCACCAAGACTGCCTTCATGCGTTGGTTCCCGTTCGCCACTCCACCGTCTCCTTCGACCGCTGAAACCACCGAAGACCACACTTGAGCCACCGCCACCGTCGACATCAACTTTGCCGGCGAGCTCCACAGAAAGAGATCAGGACCGTCCATCGCACGTAGGATCCGACGCCCAGGAACACCGATCCAAGCGAAAGGGCCTCACCATTCAGGTGCCGCCGCGTGGCGAGCCTATTTTCTGTTAATGTTTGATTAAAAAGGGCAGAGATTATGCACATCTTGTAAATTCAATAACTTTAGTTCAGTATGTCCAAAATTTGCAAATAATATACCGTTAGAACCACAAAAATAAGAGGAACACAGTGAATCCATTATTTTCCCTTTTCATGAAACTTACAATGCGTCTATTTCTGTATCGTTTGTTTTAGTACTTTCAACATATTTCAAATTCTATAATTGATTTTAGTTGATTCCAATTGGAAAAGACAGATAGTGATTTTTTTCTAACCAGTAGCATATGTAGAAAAAAATTCGAAGCCTATTTCTTATTGAAGGTTCATAGATCTTAATAAAAGTTATTTTAGTCTCTATTTATCACATATAAATTGTTTATAATGTGCATTCAAAAATTAATTTTTTTCACACACATTCTCTATTTACATGTCCCTTTTTTTAGTTCGGTAGCTCGGTCCTCGGTTAATATGTCTACCCATATTGAATACTTATGGACATATGTTGCAACTGATCTCACGTTTTATAGATAGGAAACAAAGGGGAAACTCAAAACGTAGACTGAGCTACATGTAGCCCTTTATTTTTGAGCATATAAAATTTGTATTTTAAAGTTTTAAAAATTTTGAAATAATTTTTTTGAGATAGCCAATGTTGAATGCTACAAACCGGTCAAAATCTCAATATGAAATACTTTATATTCTAATCTACACAAAAATAACAAAATCTGAGCCTAGATTATGAAGTATTTCATATTGAGATTTTGACCAGTGTGTAGCATTCAACATTGTCTACCTCAAGAATTTTGTTTCAGAATTTTTTGAAACTTTGAAATACAAATTTTGTATGTATGAATATAAAAGGGCTACATGTAGCTCGGTCTACATTAGTCCATTCTCAGAAATAAATAACACATCCGAGGCACCGCTCCTCTCTAGTCTATCCAATCACTTCCTTCTTTTCTCCCTCTTCTACTAGCTTAAAAATCCTCAATTATGCTTTGTTGTTTTCTGGCAGTTGTTTGGTTTGGTGGCGGATTGTAGTGGTCCTTTACGATGGTATCGAAGGAAACTCAGTCATCCAACCATATTAATTGATAATCTAGGTGCCTTTATTCATCATAGTAAAAATGTGCTAATTATCAAACTGATGGGAATATGCGCTAGAGTCAATATTAAAATTGTATTATCCATATTTTTTTTCTCATAATTAAATATTTATATTTCATGTTGTAACTGTATATCAGTTCCGTATATGAGATTTGGAGGAAAACCTAATTACACGTGTGGAATAATAAACAATAAAAAGTTCCATAATCTTGTCTCTAAGATTAGTTCGCATATTGTCTCATAGTCTTGTTTTCCTGACTATGGGCATAAGTAAATTATTACGAGGTCGATTCCTCCTTGTCGGTTTGGGCAAGGGGAGTTGGCCGGCCCGGGGCGAGGCCACCTATATAGGGGGGGGGGGGGGGTAGGCTAGGGCATCCAAGTCACAAGCATCCCGTCATGCCCGAAACCCTAGCCCTGATCTACTCGTGACTATGCCAACCTTGTTATCAACAAACACTTCCGCTAGTTCGATCAACAAGGTACGTGATCCGTTGCACCCTAATTAATCACTTTTTTTTGCGTAACGCGATTCCTAACACAAACAATGATATAACATGAGTAAGAAGTAAATGAACTCATCATTCCACTAATAAGATATAAACAAGAACAAGTTGGTTACACCAATACTCAAGTTATAGGAAGCAAGTACTCATGCCTGGCTCTAACCGATTTGCTCTGGCGAGGTTTCCTCTTCACTCACTATTACAAGGTCCACTAATTTGTGAAAAGTGAAATGGTTGCAGTAGGCACTTTATTTTTGGTATCCACTTCACAAAAAACATAATTTTGCCCTCTTTGTGCACTAATAAAAGTCAATTTTTATGCAGAAAAGTTAGAAACTATAGTTGGCAAAGTTGTTTGCCATCACAAGACGCACATCTATGCCAAAAACAAGGACATGATAACTAAGTTTGCTATGGATTTTGCATGACACATGCTCACTATCGTAGAAATCCTAACAAACTTGTACTCCCTCCAATCGGAAATAACTGTCGGTGATTTTGTACTAACTTAGTATAAAGTTTGTACTAAGTCACCGGCAGTTATTTCCGATCGAAGGGAGTACATGATACCATTTTGTTGTGAATGATTCTTCTCATAAACGTTCATATGCATGGTTTGGTATTTTCTCTAGCATCTACACCACATAGGATGACTCCATGTGTAAGTAATCATTTGTTTGGATTTCTTTGATTGAATTCAAATTTCATTGAAATTAGCCAATCAAAACATAGAAACTAGCAACGCACGGATCACCCCCACCTAATCTAGCCAATCAGGTCACACAACCGTCTCACCCACGGATCACCCTTCGAAGGCCCGATCAGAACTGTCCATTTCCAGCGATCCAAACCTAACTGTCTAGGTCTGGTCACCCCACCCACCCTATTGAGCAGAGCCTCCCCTCCCCTCTCCCAGTCCCAGCCCCCCTCGTGCGCCGCCTCCACCCCTCCCCATCTCCTTCGTCGGCGCCAGATCACTGACCGAACAGCCCTCCGGCGCCCCTCCTCCCCCTCCGCAGGCTTTCCCCACGCTTGTTCCATCACCTTCTCCCTCTACCCCCATATCTTCTCACAGGATTTTCCCCGGCACGGACATGATCCACATCGAGGGAGCATCGACGTCCTTTTGCAGATTACGGGGATTTTACCTTCCATTATATATAGGAGCCATGAGGAGTAGTCTAGGTTTTGTAGCAATATAGAGAATCATAAATTGTGGTGGCTCGATCTGTTCCGCCGTCGATTCATCCTCCGGCCGCCGGAACCGGAACAAAGATTTGCTCGTCTCCTTACCACGTCGCCAGGACCTGTTCCTCCTCGCCATTTGTCTAGGCGAGCACGACCTGAGGTATGGTCTCCTCCCCTTCACTTGGTCATTGCCGCCTAGAGCTCCTTGAGATGATCTCCGTCCCATCTCTTCTTGTCTCTTCTCTCTGCGTATGCTCCCTGTGGAGTATTGATATTGTAGATTGATTATTTAAATGCATCAATGTCGCTTTTGATCTGGATTGCTAGCTCGATGATGCTCCATTCCCCAATCTGTAGTGAATATGTTGCTGTCTGGCTAGTGCGTATACTGTACAGATCTGAATGTAATTTATAGCTTGTAGCGCATTGATGCAGTTTTCTACTTATTCAAAGATTGTTTTACTTCTGTTATAAGTTCACTTTGAGGAATGGAAAATTGATTGAGTTGAAAAGAATGAATAAGTTGATAATAAGTTTCAGTCACTGGAATAGGACTTGTCCTGATAGACTGTTTTTGCTTCAACGGAGTATAAAAAAAATACATATGCGCTAATGATTGCTTAGCAAAACTCTCTTTTGGTAATTTACTAAAATAAAAAAGCATACTTATTTATTTTACACGACTGCAGACTTATTAGTGTCATTTTGAATCATAGCAGTATGAATTAACTAGACACGCAGACACAGTGATCAATGGCAGCAATATATAAGTGTGAACTTCTGCGCTACCGGATGCACCCTAATTAAGCTCTGCTTGTATAAAAAAAGAATGCTTGGTGTTTGCCAACGTACACAAGGCCATGCAATTTGTTAGTCAACATATATTTACTTGTATGATGTGTATATGATTTTCTTTTCAAAACGTTGAGTACAATACAAATATCCACACTGCTTGTGCAATGAAATAATACACATTCTAAATTGAATTCAGTTGTCTGCTAAATACATTACCTGATTATGGCGTACACGTACTTGATGATTATGATTATAAATTTATATCTTGCTTTTGCGTCCTAGAAAGCTGGTCAAAATTTACTAGTAAGCATCATACTTTTCTTTTCAGTTTCACTTGTGTATTATAAAGCTAATGAAATTTTACCAATAAGCATGATAATTTTCTGTTCTTGGTGCTTGTTTGTGTATTTGTAGGTTGTCCAAGAAGAGAATGTCCTAAAGAGGAAGTCGGATGATGTAGGATGGGAGTATGGGAGTCTAGTTGATCCTTCACAGCTGGATAAAGTGAAATGTATGTTCTGTATATGGCGCCCATTTGCTATTATACATCTTCCTTAAGACTAGCAAATTAATCCATGGAATATTTGCTTTTATTTGTGCCATATTTGACGTTTATAACATGATTTTTCCCCGCTGATAAAAAATATAACAAAACGCCTAGGCACGCCTAGGCTACGCCCAAGCAGGCTAGGCCCTAGGCGAAGGCTAGCGGTTTTTCCAACCTTGCATAGAACATAATCTGATGGTATCACTTGCTTTAGCTAGCCGTTTAGCCGGTTTGATATGAGCAGTCTAACAGAGATCATACTGAAAATATCAGATGTAAATGCTAATTGCATATATTAGAAGTTAGATTTGAACCACAACATGTGTCTGCAATATGCATATTCAGGTATGCTGCTAGAACCTAAATAAATAGAGCGTAATATAGCATTGAGGTGCAGCAACATGGGTTAGCATGGTAACTTGATAGTTGGATCATTCTAGCTAGCTAGACAGCGCTGCCACATGCTTGATGTGTGCCGCCGGTCACTTCCTGCAGCATTGAGATGGGAACATGTGTGCTGGTGGCGGCGGCAGTGGCAGCCTACATGGCGTGGTTCAGTTCAAATAAAATTGTCATGGTTGGGTACTATTCTGCTCATGTAAAGACTTTCGTTATGTTTACATTGCTTGGTGACTAACAAGAATGGTTCCTGATTCATGTTGACATACTAATGATCTTCTTTCTAAAAAGACAACCAATGTATCCAAAAGTTTACATTCTCAAGTCACCCAAGTAATTCAGGTGGTGTTGACGGTGGTGTTGGCTGCTGTTGCTGGCCTGGGGTGGCCGTGGCCTCACACACATCGGCGCGGTGGTAGGCTGTGGCTGGCCTGGCCTTTGTCCTTCAAGTCGTGGTAAGTTGGGATATAGTTTCTGATATGTAGCAGTGTATATCTTGATTAACTGTAATTGGTGATTTGTTATATCACCTTAGTATGTGTAGTGTCCTTAGTGCCCATTTGACAAGTTCAAAGTCATTTGTTGGCATCACTGGGGTTATATAAGAGATTCAGCAGGAAAAGAAGGTCAGCTCATTATTTACTTATTCTCTAGCTATTCTTATTGGGGTGTCTTCTGATTCGCAATCCTAACTAATTTTATATTGTTTTTTGTTAGCCCCGAGATGTATATATACTGGTAAGCATTCTTCACCTGTTGTCTTCTGATTCACAATCCTAACTAAGGATCCTTAGTAACTACATTTTTTTAGGGATGAATTTACTGCATCTTACCTGTTGTTTGATTTGCATCTTTAACTGACCTATTGTTTCCACGTAACATATATATGTTGACATTAATTCCTGAAGGTGATTGTTAACTATTGCTTAGAGGTTACTATTTTAAGTTGCCCGTGATAATTTGTTGTGCAGCAAGCATTTGCAGTATACTTTTCACATTAGCTGCTCTTTTATTCTATTTTTCAGAGTATGTCAGTCTACAAGAATTATTCTAGTAAAATTCAGATTTCAGTCTTTTCTAAATTCCATTCTGTCCATGCTTGAAAAAATACCACGTAACATGGTGGAATATTTTTTAATTTTATAAGACTATATCTAACTAAATTGTATATTCTTCTTATTGATCTTTCTGACATAACAAACTCTAGTCTTATTGTACTGACATGGAGATAGGAGAGAGCAATTAGCTTAATTACACGAATGTACTCGACTTGAGGACCAATGATTAAATACTGATTAGTTATACATATTTCCATTTTAATTAGCAATCCTTATTTCGTTTTAGAGAAGGATCTTAAAGTGGATTTGAGAGAGGTCCTTGTCCATTTTCGTCTCTCGGAAGGAATATTGCTTGAAGGTTACTATTCATTGTTGCCTGTGTTTATCTGTTATGCGTCAAACATCTCACTATGCTAACGTCACTTCTCATATAGATTCTTTTTCTTACCTTTTCAGAGTAAATCAGTCTAGAAGAATGTTTCTATGAAAACTGAGCTCTCCGTGTTTACTAATTATCATTATGTTTCTGCTGCATGAGTACGAGGTAACTTGGTGCAATTTTATATACCATTATATCCACCAGAATTTTAGACTATTCTTACTGATTTTTATGTCATTACAACTGTACTCAAATTGTAATGGCTTAGCGATAGTAGAGAGCAATGCAACTTAATTTATCAATGGAAATAATTTTTAATTTCTTGATTGCAGGAAACAAAGAATTAACTGGAGGTAGGCCACATACAGTTTAGCCTTGGCACTTAATTAGGACGGCACATTCAGAATGTTGAATGATTGCTAAATTATGTTTGATTTTCATTTAATCGATACTTGCTCTGCAAACTATGATATTTATGAATCAACATCTTATGTGTATGGTTTGAATGATGTAATTGAATGATCAATTTTTTTTTGTTGGTCCCAATAGGCTATTACCACAATCTACTTTTGGTCGCAATAGGCTATCGCCACAAAAATCAGTTTTGTTGAAATAGACTATTGCCATGAAAGTTTACATTGTCGCAACAACTTCTCGCCACAACATTTTGTTCATTGTAATAATTATTTATTTCCACCAAAATGACCATGTTGCAATTTTTTGTTGCCACGACTAGAATGTCGCTGCCATAAGGTAATTCCACGAACATAGTGGTTCGTGGCAAAAGACTAATGCCACAAAACAAGAGTTGTTGACATAGGTTATTGCCACAACTAACTATTGCCATGAAAGATTATGTGCAACGAAACAAGTTTTATTGGCATAGGTTATTGCCACAAATGTCTATTGCCACAAACTAGTAGTTACCACGTTTTATTTATCTGTTGCATTAAGATATTGCCACAACAAAAAATGTGGCATCAAGTGCATACCGCCACGGGAAAAAATGTGGCAACTTACCAAATAACTGTTGCAATAACACACTTTATTGCAACGATTATTTTTTTGAGGCGATAACCTATTACCATGCGTGTTGTCGCAACGGGTGGCAACGAACGACATTTCGTGGCAATAGGTACATATTGCAACAATTTGGTATTTATTACGACAAATAATTTTGTTGCAATAGACCGAAATCCTTGTAGTGTGGGTTCATACGATAGGGTCGTTGGGCTATAGATCCAGTTCCGGGGATAAGCTCAATGATAAACTCAATATCCCGATCCGGTGGCATTCCGGGTAGCTCATCGGGAAAAACATCCGGTTATTCACAGACGATGGGAACTTGCTCTAAAGTTGGTCCTGAGATACTCTTATGACATCGGGTGGTTTGGGTTGGTTTTACGGACACGTGCTTTACTAAACTTCCAGTGCTACTCTTCATAGTGATGGTTTTCCTGGCACAATCTATCACTCCTTGATGGGCAGACATCCAATTCATACCAAGAACTACTTCCAAACCTTTGGTTCCCAATACTATCAAATTGGCTAAGAAAGCGACTCCATGAATTTCTATGGGAACTGCCAAACAGTTCCACTCAGACCTTGTTGTTGACCCAGGTATTTGTACTAACATGGCATGCTTCATAGGTTTTGGGTGAAGTCCACTTTTATCAACAAACAACTTAGTGACAAACGAGTGTGAAGCTCCAGAATCAAATAGAACTCTTGCAGGAATAGAGTTAACAAGGAACATACCCAGCACAACGTCGGTGGCTTCCTGAGCTTCTTCAACATTCATGTGATGCAGACGGCCTCGAGAGTGAGGCTGGTTCCTTGGTGGATAGTTTTTGCCATTTCCAACACGGCGCTGCTGCTGAGCAGGAGCAGTGGTCTTGGATGCATCATTCAGCTTCTTGGGGCACTCATTGGAGTAATGCCCTTTGAGTCCGCACTCATAACAGGTAACACCGGACTTGTCACCAGGCTTGGGTAACACAGGGGCGCCATTTGGCCTTGGAGTATTGGTGTTGAAGTTGTTGCCACTAGGTCTTGGAGGTGCACGGTTGAAGCTGTTGCCGGGTGGTCGGTTGGGGTAGTTGGGACGCGGAGCAGGTGCAGATGGCCTCATTGGTCTAGGGGCGAAACCCATAGGTGGATTTCCTCTTGGCTTCTGCGAGTTGCTTGAGTTGCCTTGATACATCATGCGGCGCTTGCGGTTCTCTGCGGCTTGCTTGAGTTTGCCTTCCATCTGAATGGCAGAGTCAACTAGTGACTCCAGGTCAGCAAAGTGAATACTGACCAAGACACATTGCATCTCATCATGAAGTCCATTCAGAAACTTTTCTTGCTTCTTCTCATTGGTGTCGGTGTCATCTGGGGCATACCTAGACAAGGTAAGGAACTTGTCACGGTAATCCACCACGGATAGGGAACCTTGCTTCAGATTTCTGAACTCATCTCTCATCCTTTTAACCAATCCCATCGGAATATGGGCTTTGCTAAACTTGCTCTTGAACTCCTCCCAAGGCATCACATACCCTGGGGCTTGCATTGCACGAGTGCTATCCCACCAAGCTCTTGCGGCTCCAGCAAGATAGTGGGTGGTGTACAAGACCTTCTCATTCTCACCAACTTCGGCGACTGCTAAATTGTTTTCCATGGTGCGAAGCCAGTCATCGGCATCTAAGGGTTCTTCAGACTTAGTGAACATAGGTGGGTTGGTGTTTTGGAAACTCCTTAACTTGGATCGGTGATCACCATGGCCATTGTTTTCTCCTTCACCATGGCCATCTCCATTGCCATTGTTGCGGTTCATTGCCATTTGGGTTATCTGATGAAGAGTGGCCAAGTTAGCTTGGCGCTCAGCTCGGGCTGCTTCCCGGTCTTCCATGATCAACCTTAGCAGTTCTGCCATCTCCGGGTTCGGGGGTGGGGGTGCTCGCGGCATCTGAAGATAATGTTTGTAAGACAAGAGGGAGGGCTAATTGCTAAGATTTAATTGTAACATGGATGATGCAATTTTTTTGTCTTGCTAAGGCCTTAAGGGCCAAATTCATATTTCATTCAACACTCATCAACATATCATACATACGAGTTCACACATTACAAATGGTTTACATCAACCATTGCGACTCGTCTACTAGAGAGGGGAATACAACTCACACCTACACGAAGTGACTCAAGGTGAACTCATAACTAGATAACACTTGGATCTCCGATCTACACATCGGGCTCCTCGGGGTCTTCCTCCTCATCACTCACAATAAATCCATTATGCCCAACATCCTCCGGATCATCAAGGTCCTCCATGAAGTCATCCTCATCACTAATGAGGGCATTATCCTCCTTGCGGAGATCAATGCCTTCCTCCTCACCAAGGTGATCCTCTAGACTCTCAATGTACTCAGTCAGCTCAGCCACATTGGCCTTCAACTCCTCAAGGTCCTGATCCTTCTCATCGCGCTGGCGACGAAGACTCTTGCGCTCCTTCGCAAGTATCCTGATAGTGCTCCTAGCCTCCACCAGTGCGAAGTGCTCAAGGTTGGCCTTGGTACGGGCACGATCGGCCTCCTGCTGAGTGGAGTACAGCAAGAAGTCCATGTGATCGATGTAGGTACTCGGCTCATTTTGCCCGGGCATGTTTGCGGGATGCCCGTCCGCATCACGCCGAGCAAAGTTCCTAAAGCGCTCCCCCTGGACCTCCTCAACATGCAGTCCGCATAAGCGGGCGTGCATCTCCTGCATACCTCGGACCAAACCATCGGCCCAAGTGTTCTCCACAAGCTCAAACTTGATCCTTGGAGAACTCAAATTTCCCTTCTTGCCACGGCAAATCGCCCTGATAAGCCACCGTAGCTCTCCATCTGGGTGTTCATTGAGCACGGCTCCCTTGAACTCCGGATACAAACGATCCAGGAACAAGGTCAGGGTGGTGAGGTTGCGCTCGAAACAAAGGCTGCCACCATGGCCCAACTGGTAGTGCTCAACGAATACCGGGGCCATCTACAATTTTTTAGATTAGCTTAAGTTAGTGATCAACTCAAGTGTGCAAAATTTTAAGTAGGCAAAAACAGAAGTATGTATAAAACTTTGCAAATAGAGAGGAAAGACTAAGCAATTTTGCAACCATTACTTATATCTTAGCTTTTATATAGGTTTCATTTCACGCCCATTCTAACTAAGGTCTCCTATGGTCAGCCTAGGCTCTGATACCAACTTGTGACGACCTCAAATTTGATAACAAATTCGAAGTGCCCGTTATGTATTCCACCGCAATCCCAGAACCATTGTTGCGATATACATAACGTAGTTGGTAACCAGTTCCATAGACATTACAATACGATGGTTCAAATACAATGGTCATAGTGACCAAGTTCATATTACAACACAATATAGCAGCGGAAATAACGTCTTCGGGTCCATGCCTTCACCCTATAGGCAATGGCGACTCATGGAGACGAGCTTAGTTCTGGCACTCTTCTTCATACCCTTCTTCCTGGTACTCTTCCCCATAGTCTGGCCAAGTTGATAGCCAGGGACACAGCCATGAGTACATTGGATGCACTCGCAAACCATCTTATAAAGGAAATGATGAAATAGATATGCAAGGTTTATATGGTGGACTAAGCACTAAGTTTATTTGCAAAAGCTAGTTTTATTTCCCAAGAATGTTCATTGGTAGAAAAGAGGTTTAGTTCTCTAAGTTCAAACTAAGAGGAACTTCCATTGTGTCAACATCATGGTCAAGTCAAGTCAATTCAATTCATGTCATTCACCAAGTTCATCATAAGTTATTTTCATTCTTGACAAAAGCCAGGCACAGCTTGCCAACTGTCCATGACCGCGGACGCGGCTATTCGAATAGTTTTACACTCTGCAGAGGTTGTACACTTTACCCACACCATCCGACTACTCATCGTGTGGGCGACTTCCCCGCATACCGACATATGCCACGATAAGTAGCCGACCATAATGTTTCACCTGCCCGCCTTAGCATAAACAATACCGCCTAGAGATGTACCCCTCAACACCGGGGTCCAAGAAGCTGTCCGGAGTGTGCAAAGTTCCCAGCCGCTTGTCCCACCGGAATGCCACTAACCGAGGTAGGGTCCTACACCCGGTAGTCCATTTTCAATGAGGGCTCTTCGGCTTGTACCCCAACCACCTATGAAGAGGAGGACAAGGCGAAACTCGGCCACACCCAAGGGTGCCCTGGAAAAGGAGTCCCTGGTCGGACTTCCATTTACATTTGTAGGGTCTACACTAGGGCGAAACAAATTACTCCACTAAGCCCTGTCCCATACCAGGATAATGTGGTCGTACTGTATGGCTGGCTCACATAGTACATCACTCGTTGTCATTTCACAAATACATTCCATAGTTCTTAGTCCAGATTATTTTTCCTTCATAAAACCATCATGTAGGAGAAACCTCTAATTCAAGTGTTCAAGTTCAAGTCACACATTTTCAACTAGGGTTCCCCTTATAGATGACCTCGGTTTTATTAGCGACTAAGCAACTAGTAGGAGTGATGATACCACTAAGTAAGGTTGGATAAACTCAGCTTGATGCTCTTGCTAAGCAAGATGTCACTACACATCTATCATTCTACTCTAGCAATTCAATCATGCAATTTACTTAAAACAGATAGAATACAATAGTACAACTAGGTATTTGGAGTATGATTCAAAAGATGGCTTGCCTTGGTTGGCAAAGTGTCCGGGATATTCTTCTTCTTCTTGATAATAATAATCCCCCTCAATATCCTCCTCAGCAATACTAGCGTCTAATAACGAAATAAACACAAAACACACAATCACTACACAATGCTAGCAGCATACCAAGCACACATACTTGTCTTCAAACAATAGCCTTTATGTTGGAGGTTATTTGAATTGGTTTGCAAGGTTTCTTCCAAGTTTGCATTAGGTGTGCAAGTTAAATTTTCTACTAAGTGCCATATGTCGTTTACTTTCTAAGCATTGGTATTGGTTTAGGGGTATTAGGACTAGTTCAAGTGGAGGTTGACTAGTTGAGTAAAGGGTAATGGGGGAAAAATTAATTCTAAGTGTAATATAGAGATCTATCATTTTATGCTACACGATAGGATAGGGTTAGGGTCTAATTGATACCACTAACAAGGTTTGAGTTGGTTAAGGTTAACTAAACAGTAGACAAGTTGATTAGTGAGTTCACAATTCCAGTTTCAAGATTTTAGGAGGCTTAAACAATTTTCTAGAAATCTTCTATGATTAATAAAGCTATGGTCACACTATTCATATCTAATTAAATTCCTAACTCAAATGGAATTCTAACCAATTCTACAGGCTAGAGCATTTTACAAGCTTTCCAACGCATATTTATTTGCTAGAAAAGGATTTGTAAATCTCTGGGAATTTAAGTTTGAAAATCATATCTGAAACAATTTTGAATTAATTCGAAAAGGCGGGAGAATAAATAAAAACGAAACGGACCGATTCTAAACAGACTGGGCCTATTCTGAACAGAACCCGAACGGGCCGGCCCAGAAAATGGTTCGCACGACGGGAAAGAAATAAAACAGAACCTGACAGGGGGGTCCCACCCGTCAGGTCACTTAACTAAACCGAATCGGTATGCCATCGCTGGATCTAGATCGAACGGCTCTGGTGCTTCGTGTTCGTCGGAGACGGGGGAGCTCACCGGCGTTGCAGGGACGACTGTTCGACGGCGAGGGCGTGACGGAGAGGAAGCAGAACTCGACGGCGACGTGCGGAGTCGGCTGCGGCGATGCTCCTCCGCCGATTCCCAGCGGCGGCTTGCTCCAGGGAAGTCGAACGCGACGGCGCTCTCCGCGTCCAGTACCTCGCCGGCGGGGCTGGCGACGTTGAGCTAGGGCGAGCGGGGTGAAGTGAGTGTGTCTGGGAGGTAGCTGGGGACGGGGCGAGTCTCTCCGTTTGATCGGCGGGGGTATTTATAGGTCGGAGCGACGAGGGAGAGAGCGTCCAGAAGCTCGCCGGCTCGGGGGCCCTGGCAACGTTCGAAGGTCGTACCGGGCACGGCGGCCTCGGGGGCGTGCTGGGAGGGTGCTGGCTCGGCCGCGGAGTGCTGTGGGTCGGTGCTGGCGAGGGCAGGGCGGTCGGGAGCGTGCAGAGAAGAAGAAGACTGGGAGGGGGCCCTGGGCGCAGTTCTCTTCTTCCCTCCGCTTCTCATGGCTTGGGTCGGGGCAGGGGGCGCTGGGGTCGACCGAGGCACCGTCTAGGAGCATGGCGACAGGGTTTGAGCGAGCAAGAACAGTGAAGCTCACAGTGATCAAGATTTTCCCGATTTTTATCCTCCAGGTGTTCGGCGAAATGCTCGCAAGAAGTTTAAATTCGAATTTTTGAAAACTTCCACTTTGGGTGATCAACATATTGGCCAAGGTTTCCAGTCATATTTTTATTACAAAGAAAGGTTGAGTTTTGCAGAAATCTTATTTGCATTTTTGAGTATAGTCACTGTTTCAGATTCAAACTTTGATTGATGTTTGAGTCAAGTTCTGGTTTGAGTTTTGGGTAGCAATTTCTTGGTTGAGTTAGTATGTGACTTGGTTAAGCTCAACTCACTGGCCAAACACTGAGGTGAGTTATGGATTTCTTAATCCAAGGGCTCAAAGTAGGGTAGTCAAACAGATTTCCTAGATCATCTTATTCTTCTCTTTTTCTTTCTTTCTTTTGTTTCTTCTTTCTTTGGTTCTTATAATTATTCTCACTTGCTTCTGTTGGTTAGGTTAGAATTAACTAACCATTGCCCAACAATTAATAACACACATGAAATCATACAAATCATATAATGGAAAATACATGTATGCATGCAATAATAGATAAAAAGTTTTATCTTGGTCCAAAAATTTGGTATCTTAATTAATAAGAAGTGGATTACAATTTCTGAGTTGTTACACAACCTTCCCTTTCTTATTTTTCTCTCCTCCAACTACGCAAAAATCATACGTGGCAGCTCTAAGGGAAGGCTGATGTCACCCCATTGCATGTGCCCTAAACCCGAGTACATCCATAGTAGTTTTGGAAGAAAAAAAGTTCTCAAAACCTATAAACATGGGATTAAGATTTGGAGATTAAATGTTACAAACTTAATATCAAAAGTAGCTCATAATTTGGGCAAACGGTTCTCAAAATATTTTATTTTAAAATACTAGATTTAAAAATAAAAGGAAAATTTACTCAAACCATCCCGTATCCCCCCTCTCTCATCCTAATCCCACTATGCTCCTTGTTGCAACACTTGACGAACATTCACACACTCGGCGGGGACCAGGTGAAGGAGAAAATGACACTTAGTGAAACCACAACACATGGGAGGGAGATCACTACACTTAGGGTCTGTTTGATTCAAATGATTTGCATAGGAAATTTGTAGGATTAAATCCTACTATAGGAAATGTTCCTACGATGGTCATTTGATTTGTAGGATTGATTCTCATATGAATTTTTCCTAATGATCCTTCGTAGTAAATTATATAGGGATATATAACATTCACTCATACCTCATTTTCGGTATCTTTGATTTCTATGTGATGGAAATTAAACAATCCTAGGTTCTATGAATTCATGTAGGATTGGGTTACATATGACATTGCAATCTTATATTTTTCCTATCCTACGAATCAAATAGGCCCTTATCGTGAGGAGAGCATGCTAAAAGAGACCTCTATAAAAGTTGATCTCTTTTCTAGTGATTTCTCAATCTGCCCGAATTCTGTCGTATATTCTTGGGTGGCCGACCCATAAGGAAGCCTGTCCCCCAATTGTCCCCCTAGATCCGCCTCTGCCATCAAGGTCAGGTTGCCTGTTAGTGGAGAGACTTCCAAGGTAAGCTGAGAAGCCCGTGGGAAGGGTCTCTGTTGGCGGGCATGTTGCCCTTATGGTATATTTGTTATCCTTATAAAAAAGCAAGGCCAAAACATGAAGGTTACATTTGGCCCAGAACAAATTGGCATATTTATTAATTCAATATTCATGAATTAATAATAGTCCCTCCGTTCCTAATTAATTGGCGCACTTTTTTTTAGATGCATTCTTTTATAGACTAAATTTGACCAAAACTTAGAATGAATGGAGTAGTAAGTTTATTCATTATTTCTTAAGTGTTTTTTTAAAGTTTTTTTGGAACTTTTTAGCGAAAGATTTTGTGGAACTTATAATAAGACCAAAAATATGAGCGCTCGAAAAGTATCTTTATTTTTCTTTCTATCCAAATAGTGACTTAGTTTTATGCGTAAATATATCTGTATCTAGAAAAGTTAAATAAATTTTTTGGACTGAGGGAGTACTATTATTCAATTATTATTGACATAGATTCTCAAAAATATTAGACGTGTTTCCAGCCATTGAGCTATGGTAGGATCAAATTCCTAATTGTCATTCAAAAATCCCATCGCATTACTAGTCAGAAGCCAATGAGATTTGGAGTACTCCAGAGTCCAGTCATCTCGCCCTTTTTCGCTGATCGAGGCAAGGTGTTAAATGGAAGGTGGACGGCAATTCATAGGGAGGTGAAACGGTGATTGTGGTGATAAAACTCCTTCCCATTTTCTGTCTTCCTCTCCCACCAACTGAGAAGCCAGACGGCGTGAGGGAGGGCTCCCTTCTTGCGTTGCCTGGATGCTGGAGAACTGAGCAGAACGTCGAGGCGGAGCACGCAGGCCTTGTTGAGGTGAGCTGCTCCGGTGATTTTCTTGTCTATCTTCTCATGTCGTTGCTCTCGTTCACTTCACCTTCCTGAAACCATCTGCATCTTAGGCGTAGGTCACGTGTTCGACGGAATGGCTGAGAGGCTTAACGATGAGGAAACCATGGGAAATGCAGTGGATGGCGGCGAAGACCGCATCAGCGCCCTCCCATGCGACCTTCTGAGTTATCTGATGTCGTTCCTGCCTTCGCGCGACGCCGTGAGGACCTGCATGCTCGCCAAGCGCTGGCGCACACTCTGGAAGTCCGTGCCCGCCCTGCGCATCTATGACCCTGAGAGCTATCACTGTACTCATGGTTCGAGCACGTTCGTCGACGAGCTGATTCGTCTCCGCGACCCAACGCCTCTGAATGTATGCGACTTCAGTTCTGATGTTGACGACAATGCTAACTACGACTTTGATCGGGCCGATGAGGCATTCCGGCGCATGGAACCATGGATCCAGTATGCTGTATCGTGTCCAGTTCTACTGCTTCGAGTTTGTTTTCCCTGCCGGGCAACCAACATGACTCTCATCTCCTCACAGTTGAAGAGGTTAGAGCTCTGTGACATAGAGCTCGAGGGATGCTCCCTTGATTTTTTGAGATGTGAGGTGCTAGAGGAGTTGGAGTTAACTAATTGTCACATCTTTGCGAATATCTCGTCTCGATCATTAAAACACCTAAGCATCCGGGGCTTCAGTTTTGACTATGATACCCGCATACACATTATTGCCCCAAATCTTATTGGCCTCAGGCTAGCTGCATCTAGCGGCTTGACTCCTGTGCTTGATAGCATGCCATCACTAGTAACCGCATCTATCACACTGAGGGGCGTGCATGGACTGTTGTAACTGTGGTAATCGATCATGTGAAGGATGTGATGGTCAAAACAGTAACAACGACTCCTCACTGGTCCTCAAATGTTTGTCAGGCGTTACAAATTTGGAGGTGACAATATCTGGTCGTGCTATGGTATGCTTCCACATTTTCTAACTCCTATTGTTGTTTTCCATCTGCTAGATCCGTTCATGTTTTTATCCAATTATCTGTCAGTAGAAGCTACTCAAACAACTTTAATGTTTATAGGAAAGCATCCTCTATAGTTTGTTTGTGAGAATGATTGTACTTTATGTATACTTCACTTGATACTTCTGTTCATTCAAAGGTAGGGCATTTCCCAGTGATATATAGGAACTTTTGTACCAGAAACATGTTATTTAAACCTGTATGATAGAGATTAATATGTGAGCCAGTAAACTAGATACTTGTACTTGCAGAGCCCAACATGGCTGAATTTGTTTTCCGCGTCTGCTTAAACTTCATTACTTGGGAAAGTTAAGTCTGCAGAAAGCTTCTAAATCATGTTCTCTTGTTTATAAAAAAAACATCATAGACTCCTTAAATGGAACCTTAATATCTCTTTACTTTGTCCAGTTTATTTTCAGAAATAATCTGAAATGGGGCCCTATGTTTAGCAAGCTAAAAACATTGTTGCTCAGTGAATGATGTGTGGCTGGTAACTTCGCTGGACTCGTTTATTTTCTTCGGCACTCACCTATTCTAGAAAGTCTTACGCTTCAGCTTGATTTTGAAACTCCCAAGGTATATATTCTTCAAGTACTACGTCCGTCCCAAATATGTTTTGTATATTTTTTTTTGAAAAGTCAATTTTTTTTATAATATTTGATCAAGTATATAGCAAAGAATACATATATCCGTAATACCCATTGTATATAATATGGAATTATATATCATGATGATTCTTATAACATTGTTTTTTTTTTGAAAAGTCAATTTTTTTTATAATATTTGATCAAGTATATAGCAAAGAATATATATATCCGTAATACCCATTGTATATAATATGGAAGTATATATCATGATGATTCTTATAACATTGATTTGGTATTGTAAAAATTGATATTTTCTTAATACTTGATCAAACTTAACAAAGTTTGACTTTGACCAAAAATTATATGCAACATAATTTGAGACGGAGGGAGTATGATACTCCCTCTGTCCCGGTGTATAGGTCCTACGTGTGTCCCTAGATCACCAATTTGACCAACGTAATACAAGTCATATAATACAAAACATATATCATTAGAAACTTTAGATGTTATAGTTTTTAATGATATAATTTTTGTGTTCTACAATTTACATTATATTTGTCAAATTGACGACCTAGGGATATGCACATGACCTATACACCGGGACGGAGGGTGTAACTTTTTTCCTTTGAAGTTGCCATGTACCTTCTGTTGACCTTATTATAATAATTTAATTTCTGCAGAAACAACATGTTATCAAAGCAGATAAAAGCTATAACTTGAGGGAACAATCATTCCTATTGAAGCATCTCAAGGTAGTCAAAATCATATGTGGCACGAAGGAAGATGCAAGGGTTCATCATATTTTAAAGATTCTCCATACCCATGGAGTACCTTCTGAACAAATTGATATTGAATAGACTATGTTTTCCTGTAAGTAACCGTTACCACTCTTTACGCTTATTATCTTTCGGTAGCCAGCCTGTAAATGCAATAACAGAATTTAGTAAAAATCTAAAACTATATCAAAGCAACATTTGATATTGGAGGATATTGCTAATTTTACATTCTTCTAGCCAGCTATGACACCACACAATCCCTGGTACCCACGATGTCTACCTTAACGGGTGCCATTTGTGCTGCTCGTCATGTTCATAGGAGTAGACAGCACCCAACAGAAACCTTACTGACCACATCAACTGGATCAATAACTGCAGCTGCAATGGGAGCTTGGTGGCCACAGCAGCATGCCCATGGCGACAAGACAAGATAGAATGTGCAGGGAGAATAGCACTGCAACCGGAAGTATTTAGTAGGAGCTTAAATTCTTAGTTAACCAAACTAGCAGGAACTTAGTGCAGTTCAATGAAATAGTTCTTTTGTAGTTTGAAGAACCAATGAATGGTCAAATTGCTGCCTTTCAAATTACAAGTTCAACCTTCTGTTATTAACAAATCCTTCCAGCATTCCAATTGCTAGCTAGATCAAGTTGCATTTGGTCAGACTATCCAAGTCAGTTTCTCAAAGTATACCATGCATTTCTTCTATCACAAGAGTTTCATGTGCTCACTGTGTCCTTTGCTATCTATGCAGGCTTCCATTTCGAGCTAGACGTGCTCAGTTCGGATGGTCTAGTTCATCCTGCATTGTTTGATCTTTAAATATCTGGATTAAGCACCAGGAAGTCTCTGCATTTTCTGTTCTATTGTCTATTGATACGAAGTTACAAACTCGTATGTATTTTGCTGGTAGCATTGTTGCTTAGATGCAGTCGGAGCTTGGTAGTCCTAGTGCATCGTTGCTCATTTCCTGAACTCAATGGCCGGCCTGAACTTTTTTACCTGCTGAAGGCCTATATTACACAACAAAATTCACTGGGCGCTCACATCAGGCTTGGCTACATATATTTGGATGTGTACAAGTGTGTTTGCATTTTCTATATATGCAATCTTCATCTTTCGATGCAATTTAGCAATTTAGCGACTAAGCAAGTATGGTTCTTTTTTTGAAAAAAATAACAACATTGTCACAAAGATAAGTATCCTTTGATTCAAAATTTTAAGTTCAAAATCTATGCACATTTAAACATTTAAGTTCAGACTATACACATTCAAAATAATTAGTTCAAAGTGTACTTGATTCTACTTAGCATAATGAATCAAAATTGGAATTATAAACTTTGTTATATAAGAGACACGTCTATTAAGAAAATTGGAAATCTATCTAGACTCAAACATGCATGAGATCGGAATATGAGCAAAAATGATCTCAAAATTGAGAGGTGGTTTTGTAATTTTTAATTGTGGAACATTGAATTAGAATTGGTCCCATGAATATCCATTTTATAAATAGTTATGTTGTTGAGTAGGGGTATCTCTTCGTACGTTGTTGCGATGCAATATTAATAGAGGGTGTGTAACAACCTTACATCGAAGGTCATCTTATCCTAACAAGCATTCGCACAACGATTGTTCTTAATAGGTTTGGTCGCCTCAATGGAGCATGACTTAATTATATGTTAGTACGAGAACGCTTACTAGATGGTTTGAGTGGTACGCGACTTCTCGAGGTCGGCTCCAAAACACTCTTATACTAAACGTCGATTTGAGTTGTACACCACTTCTCGGATTCGACCCTAGCTAGCATCCTAAACACATCTTGGAGCTCTAGTGACCTCATCTTGATTGCATTCAAGTGAGAGTGGATGGCATACATGGCCTTGGGGGATATTTATGGTCTAGGGGTTCTTCACAAGTGACCAAGTCTATCTTTGAAATGGTAGGTGGAAGGGGTTGTGGAGGTAGTCTTTGGCATCGGTACATGGTGGACTAGAGAGACTATCTCACATATCCCTTCGCCTAGTGAGCTTCTTTGCTTTGGCCTCATGTATTGACCTTTTATTTTTTGTATCCAATATTTCTTTGACTTTGTTGACCATGACTAGTTGTTTGTACTTTATTTGTCTTGCCTTGACTTTGGTAATTTGCCAGTTGGTTGTCATGTGGATCGAATGGGATTCCCGGTAGAATTACTTGTTCCCGCAACAAGAGTCCCCATGAGCCATAGTCAGAAAAGTTGCTTCTTGTGACCATCGGGTCACAAATGTTTACTCTGGAGAGTTGATATTTGGGAGAAGTTTGTGATGACACACTTGCTTCCTAGTCACTCATCATTTCAGTCATTTTTCCTGAAGTAGGCCAGATTGGGGGCTTGTTTAATTTGCAACTTTGGAGAAGTTTTTGGATATTCTTATATAACTCTAGGTCATTCGGGAGGTTAGTCCACAATTTTGGTGAAGTCCATAGGCCTTCTCATAATAATATAGGCCACTCGGGGGAAGGGGTGGTCAACGATTTTGGAAATTTCCAAGGGCCTTCTCATAAAACCTAGGACATTGGGGGTGATCCATGATTTTGGAAGTCCACCGGGCCTTCCAACCGAAATCTAGGCCACCCCAAGGATGTTCCATGATTTCAGGGAAATCCATCGGCCTTCCCGTGGTAAATCTAGGCCACCAAGGGGTCAACCCATGATTTTAGAATCCTAGGGACCTATGTGTAAAAATACACAAAAACCCCTTGAGAGTTTTTGGCGTGATGAATATATTTTTATGATGATCAGGCGAATGTTCTAGCTATATAAGTGCTGGCCAATTTATAAAGTTATAGAAGACTCTGCGAAGTTATGTGCTTCAGTATTTAGTGCCTCGGTATTTAGTGATCTTTATTCATTCACGAAGATGAACTCAATGAAGTCGCGCTGATCTCCCCTAACACTTTTAGTATGTTATAAACGGAGCAGAACTGCCTTCAACAGTATCCCATGAGACCACCATGCAATCAGTAGAATAGAATCTTCTGGGCGTGTAATTCAGGTGCAAGAGCTAAACCTTCTGATGATGTGATAGCTTCAAGTAATACCAGATTAGTGTTGCCATCATATCAATGACACGATCCAGGGCGCTAAGAAAGTTTTCATGTTCATCGTGATAGATAGCACTAGCGGCTTTGGCCTCATTGTTTTTCAGCTTGGCAGTTGGGTAATCAAGTGCATGGATTGCATAAGAAGAAACTTCCATCGAACTGCATGCCCATGCATCATGTGTGGAGCATGATGGTCACGAACCTCTTGACCAATCGACTTGGTTGCATCTTCATTCTCTAGGAAGTTTAGGATGTCTTTTTGGGACCGATGCTCGGAAGGCACCTTTTGTTGTTCATTGATGCCACTGACTGTTTCATGCGGTTCACCATTTGTTGCTTTCATCAAAACCATTAAATGTTCATTACCAAGAAATCATATACTTTGGCACATCATCTTGTAGTTCTTCCTCAGGCAGCTGTCCTTCTATGTTGTTTCTTGCATTTTCTTATGTGCTTGCTGTAATTTATGAGCAAATGCACCTTGCATATCTTCTTCTTCATCACTCGCTTGATCATCAAATATACTATGGTTGGCATTTTCCGTATGACTATTTGCAATGTATGAGTTGGTATTCTAAAACTGGCAAACATATGAGTCTTCCAAATCTTCTTGTTGATCAATTGGTTCTTGCTCATCAAGCTGGTCATAGTTGCCATCTGAATACCTCCCAGTGATCATGAATATGTTGTAATAGAATTTATTGTTACAATTTATTACTGTTAGGAGAATGAAATGTGGTAACATTGTTCAAACAAATAAAGAACAAGGAATAAATGCTCTACCTCTTCGCCCATTGGACCTTGCAGGAAATTACTGTAAAAATCTACACCTCCTGACATTTCAACTCCAAGCAACATTTGCGTGTATGAGACGCCCGCTCCCTATGAATAATTTATCTCAAAAAACATAATAGCATTTTTATTTTGTAAGATTTTACTTATAGGTTTCAATAGTGTGACTCAAATGATGGCATTGATATTCTTTTTTGTACTCACTGTGTAGGAATCTTGTTCGTTTCCATAATGAGCATTTCTAAATGTGCTAGCTGGAGCTTGATTGGTAAACTGCAAACAAGTTTTTATTTGACAAGTGAGGTACTATGACAAACATTCTTTATATCAAGTAACATAGCTTTTCTTCATTGTTCGAAGTTACAACAACAAAACATTTATATGGCACTGCAAGTAAAGTACTTTTCATTTCTTCATTGTTCTAAGTTAGACAACAAAACATTAATTATGTCATGTTCCAATGAAATACCTGATAACTGGAACTAGCCCAACCAGTTAAATGATGTTGTGACAACATGTCCTATGTTTGGTTTGACTGTATGAATATCTTTTGTTGACAACCATGAAGCCCTTGTTGTACCTGCTTTTGTACTTAGTTATTCAGGTCTCGGGAATTGAACATGAAATTTCACACATACATATGTTTACCCAAGAACCGCATAGAGTGTACCTTCGCAGATGATGAATTCGTGTATCTGAAGCTCCAGCTGTATTTTCAATCGAGTGTTAACAGCTGGCCGTGGTCGGTTTGCCAGAGCGATGCCGCCGGTGGCCATGCACCTTGTATCAACATGAGAGGGGGATGTCGCGTCTCTGATAGGGTTGGACAAACAAACTCCATAAATTTCAAATACATATCCGGTGCAACAATTACCTGATAGTACTAGGAGAACTGTCCACGCTCCACAACCACCTATACCCATATCCGATGGCATGAAACTACTCGCCCTAGCCCGAAGAACTACCATCGCAAGCCCTTAGATCTGATGTCACGGTGGCATAGCATCATCGGTGTGAAGCCTCGACGGGCATCTCCAGCTCTAGCCACGGTCGGTTCGTCGAAACGATCCTGCCAAAGCTTGGATCCCTGTATACTCATGAGAGAGGGACATCGCCATCTTTGGAAGGGTTGGAGGGGTGGCTGTGTGTATGGTGGACGTGATAGAGGAGCTTACCGCCGTTCTCAGGAGAGGAGATGATAAGGTTGATTTGTGGATGAGGAGAGGAGAGAACGAGATGTATAGGGGTAGGAAAGTGTATAAATGTAGGTTTAAGAATGCAAACTGTCTGGCATGAAACACTAAGAACCATTGGATAAGACAGAGACCCCCCACAATGTTGTAGTAGAATCGATACGCCGTGGGTTTTATTTTAAGTTTGTACAGATTCATCACATATATATGTGCTAAATATGATGAATTACTCTCTCATCCATAAAAAGGGTATGCTATCTCCATTCCGGTTTAAAGGGTCTACGCGTATCTCTAGATTATCAATATTAATAAAATATAAAATATAAAATATATAACATAAAAAATAACCATTAAAAATTAAAATATCTAAAGTTTCTAATAATATATATTTTATAATAAAGTGTATTTAAGTTATCCAAGAAATGAAACGTTTTGCATTGAGAAGGTGCCACCCTCTATCTCTCTTCTTTTTAATTTCTCTACCTCTGAACTAAATTCATGTATAAAAATGAGAAAATCGTACTGGGCTTGATTCCCATGTAATGAGAGAAGTAATTTTTTCTATTTTAAAGTATATTGAAAAGAAAAATATTTTTGTAAATAAATTTTAGAGTTGAATATACACTTATTTATAGACATAGGCATTATCCGTCAGGCACACTCTCGTCTCTGTCCCGTTCGAAATCGTGTCAACCTTCATCGCCCAGCCGTCAAACGCCAAGCGAGTACATCTTCCCCATATTAATGTTCTCTGTCGCTCGAGTCGTCTCGTCTTTCGATATCCCACTCTTTGTAGCTTCTCGAGGCTAGAGCAAGGACAATAGCAATAGCCGGTTGTTGGCTATATACCTTGCCACGCCACTTAGAGTCAACACTTTGTACAATAAGCTAGCTATAAGGTTGGCTCTAAAGAATACTTAATTATTTAATTATTTAGATAGACATAATTGCATGCAAGACACAAGCCACATGCACTCAATGCATGCAGCCGGCCTAGCGCCTGTCACTAGGCTGCATGCGGGCTGTAAATTTTCGATTCCTCCCCTATAGCCTTACGATAGGTCTAAGAGCAAGAATAATAGTAGAGTCATCAGCTGGCTATAAGCCATTGCCAAGTCATCTATAGCTAGCTTATAGTCAACATGTATAATAGTTAGCTATAAGAGACTACTACTTTATGAATGTATGGCCCACTTGACACTCTCACAATATACCTAGGAGCACGTGCAAGAGCTAGCTCTTGCATGAGAGCTCACTTCTCTTCTCTCTCCTCTTCTCTCTCCTCCAACTTATCTAAAATATAATATTTTAGTTCTTATAGCCAGCTGACTAGACCTTATTATACTTGCTCTAACGCCTGCTCCTTTCTCTCACCTCTATCTAGAATTTTGCTGATGTGGATCTGCTTATAGCCTGCTGACTAGGACCTATTCACTAGTCGAAAAATGGACATCAATACCGGTTCCAGAGGCCCATTTGTACCGGAAATCAAACCGGTACAAAAGATTCGGGACAAAAGCCCCCCCTCTTTGGTACCGGTTCCTTACAAACCGGTATTAAAGGGGCCTCCACGTTGGCTCCCAGGAGAGTGCAGGGCTAGGGACCTTTGGTACCGGTTTGTAACACGAACCGGTACCAAAGGAATTCAGGGTTTAGGGTTTTAGGAGGGGTTTAGGGGTATCGGACCATTTCATCGTACGAGGATCGCGTCGATGCGCCAGAAACGTGTTTGGATTTAGGAGTACATGAAGATCAAGGTAATGCATATCAACTTGGTGCATATAATATAACACATGTAATTGCATAAGATCGCAAATTAAGTAGTACATGCATGAAGATCGATCTTCATGCATAGTGGTACTCTCCGAGGCATACTATCTATTACATGTAGCATAGTGGTACTCTCCGAGTCAAACTATATATTACATGTAGATCTTCATTCATAGTGGTACTCTGCGAAGTTAGGTATGACGTCCCGAAGGAAAAATCCCGCCAATTCCTCGCCAATTGCTTTGAAGCGGTGCTCGATTGGGAGCCTGTCACGCTTTCTTGCCAACTGTAAAAGAATGAGATTCAAATGAATACATGAGCTATGTATATATATATATATATATATATCAAATCACAATCAAACAATTATGACTGAAACTTAGCACAAGTTATGGTAACAAAATAAATTTGTGAATATTGTTTTCGTACCTCTCTATTCCTTTGATTATTCGTTCTCTCGCTGACAATCTTATGGATGTTCTCGCAAACATAGTATCCACATAGATTAGTCCCCTCAGGTTGTTTCGCGCATTTCTGTACAAGAATATAATTCAATCAAATAATAATCAAGTATGATAAATGTGTGTGGACCTAGGTAGTACTACTTACTTTGTTCGCACGCCATATCAGCTTCGGTTTCCATCCACCGGTCGGATCTTCCTAGATGAACGTTTGCCATACGCTGCCCGACAAAAGAAAATGCATAAAAGAGTTATTAATTTGTTGATATCAGGAAATTAACGAAAAAACCGATAAGAATTAAAATTACCTTTTGAGCATATCAAAAGCCGACTTGTATAGTATAGGCTCTTTGGTTAGTGAGTCAAAGACTTCAACGTCTCCATCGTACATTTTAATGACGATAAGAATAAAGTGGAACCTGCGCATGTTTAAATATGCAGTGTCATAGATATAAGTCATCAGTTAAAATTTTAACATATGGTGAGCAAAATAGAATGTGTTATAAGACAGTTACACTTACTTGAAGTTGTAAGGCCAAAGTATTATCTTTTTGTCACGTTGTCGCTTCAAAAACCTTAGCAAAGTCTCTGGTGTATCCTTGTTATAGATGGGATCTTCTATGGTTTTTTCATGCATTGTATCTGGGTCAATGAACCCAATGTCCGTGATTTCATCCCTTTTGCATTCGAGCTTCTTCGATCTGCATAATATAACGCACAAAAGATTAAATTGAGGATAATTTGCAGACAATGAATGAGCTGAGCTAAAGACTTCTCAAATTATATTAATAAATCACTTACAGACAATAGCAACTGATGATAGATTTGTCGATGGCCCGGAGATTGTATAACTGAAAAAGTTCGAGGAAGTCAACGCTCACAGAGTATTCTTGGAAGTAGTGCTCATCCTTAACTCGCACCATGATACAATCAATCCCTCTCTTTGTGGCATTAGTGTACCACGCATTCAAATTACGCATACATGTTGGTAGCGACCTAATATTCTCGACCAGATCTTTCCCTTGAACAAATTGATATACTACTTCAGCGATGGGGTAATCAATTGTGTTTTGTCGAGAACTTTCAACGGCCTTCTCGTCAAACACCTTGAGAGGGGGGACCGATTGAACGGGTTGTTCTCCGAGCTGGTACACTTGTTTCCTAGTTTTCGCCGAGACCACCGATTGATCGGGTTTTTTCACCTCCACCATAGCGTCATACGACTTTTCAATAGAACGCCTATAGTCAGATGGCGGCGATGGTGGAGGGTCATATAGATTCTCAACGGTACGAATAACTTTCACCGGATCTAGAGTCTTCTCAAAAGGTATCTCTGGCACTTTCTTAGCAAAATGTTTTGCCACCTCGGACTTAGAGATTTCGCTGCATTCCTCGATAGTTCTTTCCCAAGGTAACTTCTCGATAGGCGGCAGTGGTTTCTCCTTTCTAGGTCTCTTCCTAGGCGGCGTACCGTTCCGCTTAAAAAACGCAGTCTTACGCGGAGGATCTCGAGATGGTGGACTCGCGCTAGGGTCCCTCTCCGGTAGGTGTGGACTTTGCTGCTCATGTGGACTGCTACCAGGCGGAGTCGATGGCCATTGCTGCTCATGTGGAATTTGCTGCTCATGTGGACTGCTACGAGGAGGAGTCGGTGGCCTTGGCAAAAGGACGATGTATTTCTTGGACCATATGGCGAAACCGCGCTTGACATCGGCCAGTGTCTTCTCTTCGTCACCTCCAGGAAAATCAAGCTCCATTGTTTCAAAACCTGGAACAACATCATCCACCCCGACACGAACACAGCCAGCTGGAATGGGCATATGATGGTGCGTTGCTCCATCTTCATTTGGGTAAACATAGCCGACCGCCACCTTAACGGACACGTTCCTCATTTACACATGTAGCTCGCAATCTGTCTTCTCCGTGACATAATCCACGGGGTAGCTTCCTGCACATGCAAGATGCGAGGAACCCACACTGCTTCTTCGCTGAGATGGGGCGGCATCGGCTTGAGGATCTTGTAGAAACAGCGGCTGATCAGGTGCCCTCTGATTTTTCTCAAGCACCTCCACCCTATTTATCAATTCCGCTAACCTGTCTAAGTCCTGCTTCTTCTTTCTCGAACGGCTTCTATAAGTGTCAGCGCACTCCGGCCATGCTTCCTTCATGGTGACACCTGGGAGGGCTCGTATCCGTCCAACGTGTTCTGCATTCCCAAGAGCGAGTGTCAGCTCGTCATTCTCTCTATCGGGAATGTACTCTCCCTTTCTAACTTTTTCAATTGCATCTATAAGCTGCGTCGTGATTGCATTAACTTTTTCCTTCCATTTTCCCTTTGCAACGATCTGCCCTGTCTTTGGGTCCAACCCTGCCCCATGCGCGAACAACCAGAACTTGGACCGGTCGGGCCAGTCCCATGTCTGTGGAGTGATTCCTGCCTCCATCAGTTTAGCTTCAAATGCTCTCCACTTTGGAATGGCAGTTTTGTAGCCACCTGACCCCAAATGATGGAAATGTTCCTTCTTTGAAGCATTTTTCGTATTTGTGACTGATCGGGACACAGCAGTAGAAGATTTCTTATAGCTCTTAAATGCGGGCCAGTGATCTTTTATCTTCACTAGACTTCCAGTGAATACTGGATCTTTATCTGCATATCTGGCCCATAAATTTTTCTTCCAGGTCTGGAATTGTGTGGCCATCCTCTTAAGAGTCCATTCCTTGACTTTCTTCTTCTGGCCTTCCGTCATGTCTTCCGGTAGGCTAAAGTGTGTCAGTAGACTGTCCCAAAGAAAAAGTTTTAGAGTATCATTGACATAACTAGCTTCAGCCCCCGCGTTCTTCGGCTTATGCCACTCTGCAATGCTGATCGGTACATGGTCCCTAACAAGAACTCCAGCTTGGTTTATAAATTTACGACAGTGCTCTTTGGGCTCCACCGGTTGACCACTATCCTTAAATGCGGTGAGGGCTAACCTACCCTCGCCCTTTAGACGTTGCGTCGGGCCTCGTTGCTTTTTAACAGATTTGCTCGATGATCCAGAAGGCTAAAAGAAAAATGATTCGTTAATAAGTGTAATACAAATAAATCAATGCATCAAGTGATGAACATATAGCCTTGATATACACCTCGCCGGAGTTTGTTAAGGACACTTCGTTGTCTCTTCTTTCTTCAGACTCAAGTCCCTCACCGACATCGTTCAAAAATTGTGACCCAAAATCATCGTCATCTCCATCGGGTTCTCCATTGGGTTCCGGTCCACGGGCACTCTCAAATATCATTTTCTGCACCATTTCTTCTCGCTCCTCATCTCGGATGAAGGTGTCGTCCTCCATAGCTCAATGTCACTACAAAATTAAGTGCAATTATTTGATTCATCATGTCATTTTAAGTTATCACAATTATCAAAATGTAGATCTTATGACCCATATTACGGCTACAGTCAATTATTTGATTCATCATGTCATTTTAACTTAAAGGAGAAAAACTGGCAATTGGTCCGATTATGGCTACAGTAGGTCTAGAAGGAAATATGACACCTGATATTTCTCTATTTTGGGATTCTGAATTTTTTGGGGCATCTTTTACAATATTCACCATTCAAAATTGGTTATTACTAACACCTAACAACCATCACATATAACAAAAATTATAAACCAGAGGAGTTGCATTGCCAAAAAATAAGACATGAATGTCTCATGCAATCTACTCTTTTGCATCAGAATTTACAATAATCCTATCAGCTTTCCTTTTGAAACAAATGAGTGAATTAGCGACCATAAAAAGAAGTTACAAATAGATTCAGAGTATCTGTCAATTCGCTTCGGAAGCTTTCCAGATCGCAACAACACTTTACTAAAGACACGGCCTTGAGTCCTAGAACTAGAATAGTAACAGCATTATCATCCTTGTGTGTGCTTCAGTAGAAAGGCACATATCATTGCAAAACGAACGACAAGGGCGGAACTCAAACTATACTTGATCATGAAGCAAGGAAGATCTGCAGGGTCATAATCAAACTAAGTAACTAACTATCCCTATTGAGAATGCTGTACAATATATTTTTACTGAGAATTCTGTTACATTCCCATATAAATCACCAATGATCATGCCCATCAAACACAGCATTGCAGCAGGCATGTCATCGGAACATAAAACAACACACAACTAAAAATGAGCAGAACACAGACGCCAGTGCAATTTCAGTACAACTTTTCATATACAACTTTTCATATACAACTTTTCATATACAACTTTTCATATACAAGATTTCTAGTTGACATGGTCACCGCAACCGGGAGGCTGCTGAGAGTACTAAACTTGGAGATTTCATATGCATGGCATTCTTTCACATAAAACATTTTCAAGCTATATTTTCTAGATTGGACAGTAGATATGTATACAAGTCCACTTAAGCCATCAGCAATGCAAGCACGGCCTAGAGTTCACGAAAACAGTGATTAGTGAGAAAGGCACATCAAAGTGAACATATACTTACCCAACAGCACACCAGCTTGTATTCCACAATCAAATTTGAGATCATACAAGCAGGCAATTGTGAAGAACACATGCATCTTGTCTAGAGATCAAGTAGTGTCTACACCAACACATGGCATAATGCAAGATATTTCAAATTAAGACAGATTGAGGTGAAACAAGTACAGAAGAGACCAAATCAAAGACAGCACATGACTAATTTTATACTTGCAGTATATAACCTACCCTCATACTAAGGAGAGACTTGGTTTGCCAGAATAAATAAGATGGAAGCAGTAAACAAGCAAGAAATTGATGTGCTTATTACATCCGCAGGCATAACAATATTCCAAGCAGCTAGTGTTGCTTATACTGATAAGCAACATAGCATCAATGTCACAACAATCAATGTCACAATGATAAACCAGATTAGTGTTAAGGTTTATGGTGGTACCTTCAGCTCTGAGAAAAAACAACACGTTATAGCTATAGACCAGCATGCCTACATGAAACACAACATGAGGATCTCAAGCATGAAGCTTGTGCTAAGCCCCTGCATATATCATGTGTTCCAATCCTAGTCCAACAGAGAGTGCTTGTTCTAACTCTTGTATCTGATGTAGTGCACACAGTGGTTTACCATATGATATATTATTGATTACCATATAGTGTATCAGAGGTTCTTTTCAAGGGTAAATATGGTACCAAATCTATATCTATTGTTCAGACTTCAGATCAGACACTACGATACCACTGAGAGAAACAATTGATGGACCATCATGCAAAGGATTGCACACATTACAGATGCGTATACAGTAAAACAAAGACATGAAACATGCTCGATGGCAAAGTAAAGCAAATAAGTACCTGACCAATTTGAAGAAGCTACAAGAGTAGCAGTCGTATAGGCATTGTTATTGACTTCTAGGACTAACTCAGTATGATGGTTAGCTAATTAAGACCAACAACTAATAGAATCATAAACAAACTAATATATAAATGAAACTATGGCACTAAAAGGAAAACAACAGAGTAAAAGAGTGGATGCATCACATATCAATCACATAGCAAGAGATTGCCAAACAAAAAGCTCAAGATGTACTTCTTACAAGCAAGAGGCGAGGCAGAGGCGAGCGCGGGGGCGAGGCAGAGGCGACCGCGCGGTCGAGGCAGAGGCGGACGCGGGAGGCGCCCGCGTCGTCGGCGTTCTGGATGAGCTCCCGGAGCGTGGCCTCGTGGCGAGCGAGCGCGCGGGGCGAGGCAGATGCGAGCGCGGGCAGGGGCGAGGCAGAGGCGCGCGCGGTCGAGGCAGACGCGGGAGGCGCCCGCGTCGTCGGCGTTCTGGATGAGCTCCCGGAGCGCGGCCTCGTGGCGAGCCCAGGCGGAGCGCGGCCTCGTTGCGAGCCCAGGCGGAGCGCGAGCAGCGCGTGACGGCGGCGGCGGCGGCGGGAGAGTTTGCTGAGTGCGGCGACGGCGGGAGAGTTTTGCTGTGGCCGCCGGTGGCGTGGAAAGAAAATGACCTAATTCACCTTTGGTACCGGTTGCTGTTACGAACCGGTACTAAAGGTGACCTTTAGTACCGGTTCGTAACAGAAACCGGTACCAAAGGTATTTTCGGAAATTCTTTCGCGCTTTTAACCTTTCGTACCGGTTGTTTCCACCAACCGGTACCAAAGGTTGTTTCTTTTTCTTTTGATTTTTCTTTTGCAGTTTCATTTGATTTTCATTTGATTTTTCTTTTGCAGTTTCTTTTGATTTTCATTTGATTTTCTTTTGCAGTTTCTTTTGATTTTCTTTTTTCTTTTGATTTTCATTTGATTTTCTTTTGCAGTTTCTTTTGATTTTCATTTGCAGTTTCTTTTGATTTTCTTTTGATTTTTCTTTTTTTCTTTTTCTTTTGATTTTCATTTGATTTTCTTATGCAGTTTCTTTTGATTTTCATTTGATTTTCTTTTGCAGTTTCTTTTGATTTTCTTTTTTCTTTTTCTTTTGATTTTCATTTGATTTTCTTTTGCAGTTTCTTTTGATTTTCATTTGTAGTTTCTTTTGATTTTCTTTTGATTTTTCTTTTTTTCTTTTTCTTTTGATTTTCTTTTGCAGTTTCTTTTGGTTTTCATTTGATTTTTCTTTTGCAGTTTCTTTTGATTTTCATTTGATTTTTCTTTTGCAGTTTCTTTTGATTTTTATTTTCATTTTTTTTCTTTTTTCTTTTTCTTTTGCAGTTTCTTTTGATTTTCTTTTTTCTTTTTCTTTTTCTTTTGCAGTTTCTTTTGATTTTCATTTGATTAGTTATATTTGATTTTCTTTTTGATTAGTTATATTTGATTTTATTTCAACGATTGAACAGGAAAAGAAGTACATATCTCAACTGAAAATTAAGATACATGGCCAGATTAAGTCACAATCGGTCGAGCTTGTTTTCGAATGTTGGAGTGATTCAGTCATAGTCGTGCCTAGCCCTATAAACGTCGCCACTGTAGTCGTCGTAGTCGCCGGTGTCATCGTCGCTGGCATCGGGGTCGCCGTAGTCGAACCTCGACTGGTGAGCACGCGTGGGCTGAGACTGAGGGTAGCGCAGGCGGGGGCCACGGTAGGCCATGACGCTCTGGAGAGTCCGGCCGCGCCACCATAGCCGACGGCCGGCCTCGTTGAAGTTCGAACGAGGCGAGCTGTCCTCCTCGTGCCTGGCAAGCGCACTCTCACGCCGATTGATGAAGAAGGCGTCCCAAGTCGGGCTGTAGTCGGGATGCCACTGAGGATTCCTCCGCTGCTCTGGCGTGAGCTCGAAGTAGTAGTGGTTCGTGATGGCCATCTGGCGTGCCACACCTATAGGGACAGGAGGGACCGGTACACCTCCGACGCTCAGCATCCAGCCAGTGGGGACGCGGTAGCCCGGCGGGCAGGGGTAGTTTGAGGCGCAAAGCGCCTCCGCCTCCCGGGGGGTTAGAGATACGATGGAAGCCATGGAAGAGAGTGATGAGGTTTGCAGATATGAGTCTAGATGTGATATGTGAATGGAGGCCAAGCCTACATATATATAGTGAAAAATGGCGGGAAGACGGAGGCGGGAAGCGGTGGAAAGCGCGGGAAGAAAATAGGCGGGAACGCAGTGGCGGGGGGAACCATCTAACCTTTAGTCCCGGCTGGTGGGTACAACCGGGACTAAAGGTGGTTTTTGTGTCATCTAACAAAACTGTCGGTGGGATAAGGACGTGTGGGTAACCTTTAGTCCCGGTTGGTGGGTGCAACCGAGACTAAAGATGTCGGCAGGATAAGGACGCGTGGGTGGATGCACTGCTCGATGAGATAAGGACGCGTGGGTGGACACACGATGCCCCTGTCGGAGGAACAAGACAAAGTAGAAGCGGTGGAAAGCGCGGTAAGAAAATAGGCGGGAACGCAGTGGCGCGGGGAACCATCAAACCTTTAGTCCCGGCTGGTGGGTACAACCGGGACTAAAGGTGGTTTTTGTGTCATCTAACAAAACTGCCGGTGGGATAAGGATGTGTGGGTAACCTTTAGTCCCGGTTGGTGGGTGCAACCGAGACTAAAGATGTCGGCAGGATAAGGACGCGTGGGTGGATGCACTGCTCGATGAGATAAGGACGCGTGGGTGGACGCACGATGCCCCTGTCGGAGGAACAAGACAAAGTAGAAGCAGTGCCGTGCCTATAAAAGGAGCATCGATACGCCATGGCAAGCAGCTCAACAAGCCAACCTAGAAGGTAGGGAGAGTTTCATCCCCATGGATGGAGGACAGGGTTGGGTAAAGGGTTGGGAAATCTCCCGTGGCGGAGTTTCTCAAAGATGTCGTTGGTGCTCACGCCCTACGGCATCTTCGGAAGCTCCGCCTCGGAAAAATTTCCCTGCAAGCCCGTGAAAGACTCTATCTCCTCTAACAGTTTTGGGTAAAGGGTTGGGAAACTCCCGCGGCGGAGTTTCTCGAAGATGTCGTTGGTGCTCACGCCCTACGGCATCTTTGGAAGCTCCGCCTCGGAAAAATTTCCCTCATACAATAACATCATTACACAAAAATAAATGGGAAAGTGATTTCCATATTGAGATACACAAGTTATGATCCCTATCTAGTCTTCTGAGTTTTCTTCTTGTGTTTCCCTTTCTTCTGATTGCGACGCAGCCATGGACAATCTTCATTATTTAAAATGATGCTTGGGTCAGTTTTCACCTTGAAGGGTGGAATATCATCAAACTTATTATAATCGTCTGACATGTCTGTCTTGTCCTCTACTCCCATGATGTTTCTTTTTCCTGAAAGAACTATGTGGCGCTTTGGCTCATCGTATGATGTGTCCTCTTGCCTTTCTTTTCTTTTTTCGGTTTGGTAGACATGTCCTTCACATAAAAAACCTGAGCCACTTCACTGGCTAGGACGAATGGTTCGGTGTCGTACCCTAGATTCTTGAGATCCACTGTAGTCATTCCGTACTGCGGGTCTACCTGTACCCCGTTTTTCAGGTTGAACCATTTGCACCGGAACAAAGGGACCTTGAAATTAGGTCCATAGTCAAGTTCCCATATCTCCTCTATGTACCCATAATATGTGACCTTCTTCCCATTGTCCTCTGCTGCATCAAAGCGGACACCACTGTTTTGGTTGGTGCTCTTTTTATCTTGGGCGAATGTGTAAAATGTATTTCTATTTATCTCGTACCCTTCAAATGTCGATATAGTCGAAGATGGTTGCTTGGCCAACAAGTATAGCTGTTCTTCATCAGCGACATTCATGAGACGTGTTTGCAACCAACCGCCGAAAGTCTTCATGTGTTCTCCATCAATCCAATCTTCACGTTGCTCCGGGTATTCAGAGCGTAAAATATTCTTGTGTTCCACTTTGTACGGAGCCACCAAGCTGGAATTATGTAGAATTGTGTAGTGTGCTTGAGTGAAAGAATGTTCGTCCATACACATTGTTGCTTTCTTTCCTAGCGTGCCTTTTCCACGCAGTCTCCCCTCATAGCGCGATTCAGGAACACCGATCGGCTTAAAGCCAGGAATAAAGTCAACACAAAACTCAATGACCTCCTCTGTTCCATAGCCCTTGGAGATGCTTCCTTCTGGCCTAGCACGGTTATGAACGTATTTCTTTAAGACTCCCATGAATCTCTCAAAGGGGAACATGTTGTGTAGAAATACAGGACCGAGAACACTAATCTCTTCGACCAGGTGAACGAGGAGATGCGTCATAATATTGAAGAAGGATGGTGGGAACACCAACTCGAAGCTGACTAGACATTGCACCACATCCTTCTGTAAATTTTGTGGAGTTAGTGGATTGATCACCTTCTGAGAAATTGCATTGAGGAACGCACATAGCTTCACAATGGGTACTCGAACATTTTCCGATAGAAGCCCCCTCAATGCAACCGGAAGTAATTGTGTCATAATCACGTGGCAGTCATGAGACTTTAGGTTTTGAAACTTTTTCTCTGACATGTTTATTATTCCCTTTATATTCGATGAGAAGCCAGACGGGACCTTGATGCTACTCAGGACTTCAAAAAAGATCTCCTTCTCTTCTTTGGTAAGAGCGTAGCTGGCAGTACCTTGATACTTCTCTGGATTCAGGTTGTTTCCTTCGTGGATACATTGCTGGTCGTGCCGTGCACCCGGTGTATCTTTTGTCTTCCCATACACGCCCAAGAAGTTTAGCAGGTTCACGCAAAGATTTTTTGTCATGTGCATCACGTCGATTGCAGAGTGAACCTCTAGGATTTTCCAGTAGGGTAGCTCCCAAAATATAGACATCTTCTTCCACATGGGTACATGTCCGTCAACATCATGCGGAACAGATTGTCCGCCAGGACCCTTTCCAAAGATCACTTTTAAATCCTTGACCATATCATATATAACATCCCCAGTAGGGCGGGTAGGATTCGTTCGGTCTTCTGCCTCACCTCTGAAATGCTTTCCTCTTTTTCTTACTTGATGTTGTTTTGGAAGAAATCGACGATGCCCCATGTACACATTCTTGTTTCTCAAATATATACTGTCAGTCTCACCTAAACAATGTGTGCACGCATTGTATCCCTTGTTTGACTGTCCTGAAATGTTACTAAGAGCAGGCCAATCATTGATGGTTACAAACAACAACGCTCGTAGGTTAAATTCCTTTTGTTCGTGCTCATCCCAAATAGGTACACCTTCTTCATACCACAACTGTAAAAGTTCTTCAACCAATGGCCTCAGGTACACATCAATGTCGTTGTCGGGTTGCCTCGGGCCTTGAATGAGCACTGGCATCATAATGAACTTCCGCTTCATGCACAACCGAGGAAGGTTATAGATACATAGAGTCACTGGCCAGGTGCTATGACTGGAGCTCTGCTCCCCGAAAGGATTAAAGCCATCTGTACTTAGACCAAATCTTAAGTTCCTTGCGTCATCTGAAAATGACTTGTACTTTTTATCGATTTTTCTCCACTGCGACCCGTCAGCGGGGTGTCTCAGCATCACATCTTTCTTACGGTCCTCTTTGTGCCATCGCAATAACTTGGCATGCTCTTTGTTTTGGAACAAACGTTTCAACCGTGGTATTATAGGAGCATACCACATCACCTTCGCAGGAACCTTCTTCCTGTGGGTGGACTCGCCCTCAACATCGCCAGGGTCATCTCGCCTGATCTTATACCTCAATGCACCACATACCGGGCATGCATTCAAATTCTCGTACTCCCCGCGGTAGAGGATACAGTCATTGATGCATGCATGTATCTTCTGCACCTCTAATCCTAGAGGGCAGACAACCTTCTTTGCTTCGTACGTACTAGAGGGCAATACGTTCTCCCCTGGAAGCATCTTCTTTATTATTTTCAGCAACTTTTCAAATCCCTTGTCAGAAGTACCATTCTCTGCCTTCCATTGCAGCAATTCCAGTGTGGTACCCAGTTTTTTCTGGCCATCTTCGCAATTTGGGTACAACAGTTTGTTGTGATCCTCTAACATTTTCTCCAACTTCAGCCTCTCCTTTTCACTTCCGCAGTTTATCTTCGCATCAAGAATGGCCCGACCAAATCGTCATCGGGGTCATCAAAAATGGGCTCATCAAAAATGGGCTCTTCTTCAGCTTCGTCTTCCCCCATACTACTATCACCGTCTTCAGTGAACATAGGATAGTTGTCACTATCCTCTTCTTCTTCGTTGCCTTCCATTATAACCCCTCTTTCTCCATGCTTGGTCCAACAATTATAGCCGGGCATGAAACCATTCTCAAGCAGGTGGAAGTGAAGGGTCTTTGAGGTAGAGTAATCCTTCGTATTCCTACAGGAACTACATGGACAATAAATGAAATCATTCGACCGCCTGTTTGCCTCCGCCATGTTGAGAAAATAATGCATGCCAGTAATGAAGTCGGGATGGCATCGGTCACCGTACATCCATTGTCGATTCATCTGCATTATATAAGTATATCAAAAATCATTAATTACACAACATCATGGATATATGAGTGACCAACTTAATTAATATTCAAGTTCATCACATAAAACTAAGTTTTTTTTATTAAAAAAAAGAGGCTCACCGAGGTGGTACAGTGCCGACTAGGGGAAAACGCTGGCGATCGACGGCGGTGAGGACGGGGACGATACTAAAACCTACAAATCATACTTTAATTTGAGCTCAATTGCATACAAAAAGAATGAAATTCCTAACTTAGGCATTTCATCAAACACCTTGCTAGCACTAGAAAAATAATACGAGTTAAACTAGCAAAGAAATGAGCTAAATTAGGAACGCCGGAAGAAAGGATGATATTGCTAACCCTTGGATAGATGGGTGCCGTCAATCTTGATAAAATGGTGGAGAAAAATAGAGATTTGTTGGAGTGTGAGAGGTGCCAAATATTTGGAAATGTGAGAGAGGAGGAGGAGAGAAAATGAGATGCAGGGATCGGGCTGAAGAAATAGGGCAGGGACCCTTTAGTACCGGTTCTTCAGATGAACCGGTACTAAAGGTTCAGCTCTAGCCCCACCTTCGCCTCAAAATTGGAATGAAACCCTTTCGTACCGGTTCGTAATACGAACCGGTACAAAAGGCCCTCAACGAGCCGGTATTGATGTTCCTCGGCCGGCTGGGCAAGGGAACCGGTACTAATGTATCCTTTAGTACCGGTTCATACGGGAACCGGTACTAAAGGCTTAGACGGATGCCCATTTTTCTACTAGTGATTGTATTTGCTATGATAGACACTCGTCTTGGGAAGGCGATGCGGCGGTGGTGGCAATAAACTCGTTAGGATCTCTCTATCCTCTCCCCACAAACTGAGAGGTGAGATGGCTTCAGGGAGGGCTTCCGTCTTGCTTTGCCTTCAGAAGTGAGCAGCGTCGAGGACGAGGAGTAGCACGCAGGCCATACGTTCGCGCATAGATCGGTGAGGTATCTTAACATCAAAAGATGGGAGTTTTAGCTATGGTACTCGATGTCGTATTTCTGTCCCAAATCTCATTATAGCTTGAAACTAGATCAAGATGATGGTTTGCCTCCTTTGCTGGATACCATGCAATCTCTGGTAACAGCATCTATCGATGAGTCTAATGACTATGGCCAGAATGGTGAAGAAAGGTTTTCTGTGGTTCTTGAAGGCTTGTCCAGTGCTACGAATTTAGAGTTAATAACACATTACTATCAGGTATTTGCCCCCTTTTGTTAACTTCTGTTGCTATATTTATTATCTGCTAGATTTCATGCATGTTTGATCCTGTTATTTATCTGTCAGTACAGACATATTAAACCAGCTCATTATGTGCACTGCATGTTTTCACCATTTGACATGTTTGAATCTCGTTGTTTCTATGAATGTGTCTGCAATAGAGGAGTAGTTAGCATAGAACTACGACTTTTCAGTTGAAATTCTGAAAAACTACGACTTTACGTTCCGATCTCAAAAAACAACGACATTTTTGTTAATTGTTCGCAATGTGCACAGATTTTGGATTAATCCTGAATTGACACGGAAACTGACAGGTGGGACCCACCTGTCAGCGCTAACGTGTCCTGGTTTGTTGAGGTGGACTGTGACCCACCTATCAGGTCAAATAAAAAAAATCTAAAACATTAAATAGAAAAGAAAAAATTCCCCACTCTAGCTGGCATGTCGTCCTCTACCTCTAGCTGGCCAGACCTTGCCGCCGAGCTCCTCCGCCGCCTCGCCGACCACCGCCTCCTGTTCCCCTCCCTCACCACGGCCGCGTGGCTCCCCGTCGCTCCGCCATGCTCCTCTCCTCGACCTCGCGTCTGCGGCGTGCTCTGGCCAGAGGCGGGCACGACGAGCTCCGGCCAGTGGCATGCGCGATGCCGGCGAGCTTTGGAAAGAGGCGGGAGCGGGGAGCTCCGTACAGGGGCAAGCATGGCGAGCTCCGGCCAGGGGCGGGACTCCGGCGCGGCGCGCGAGATCCGATGCGGGCTCCAGGGAGCTCCGAGCACAGCGGACGGGCAGGCGTCGGCGGCGCCCGCGAGCTCCGGGGCACAGCGGCGGGCGCGGGCGGTCTTGGCCAGAGGAGGTCCTCGACGGTGCGGCCGGTCTGGTCCTTGCCGGTGGCGGGCTGGCGGGCGCGGTCCTGGCGCTGGCCGACGGCGGGTGGGCGCGGTCCCCGTCCTGGCCGGCGGCAGAGGTGGCCAGCGGCGGCCATGGGCAGTGTGGGAAGGTGGGTGGGGAGAGAGAGTGCCGGCGGGGAGCTCCGGCCAGCCAGAGGAAGGAGACAACATGCAATCATTTTTTTCAAAGATCTTTAAATGGACTGACATGTGGGGCCTTGTCCAGCTCAGCAAAAAAATTATTTTTGCTCCACATTAGTGCTGGCAGATGGGTCCCACCTGTCAATTTCCGTGTCAATTCGGGATTAATCCAAAATCTGTGCACATTGTGAACAATTAACAAAAATATCGTGGTTTTTTGAGATCGGAACGTAAAGTCGTAGTTTTTCGGAATTTCAACTGAAAAGTCGTAGTTCTATGCTAGCTACTCGCAATAGAGAGAATGACATTACAATATGCATACCGCTACTTGATATTTTAGTCATGTAACCTATTCAAACATGGAGATTGGGACTGGGATCAATTTGTGAACCATGTTTATGAGTAGAACAACAGAAACTTGCAAAGTACAACTGGGATATAAATCTCGGTATCTGGTAACCCTCGATTGTTAAAAAAATAAGAACCAGCAGAAAGTTTTCAAAGCATGTACTTCTATATTTCCAAAAGCATCATGTACTCATCTTGAATTGGTACGTAACCCTTCTTTCTTTTGTCCAGAATTCTGTGTTCAGAATGGATTTGAAATGGTGCCCTATGTTTAGCAAGCTAAAAACATTGTTGCTCAACGAATGGTGTGTGGTTGATGACTTCAACGGACTGCTTTACTTTCTTCAGCACGCACCAATTTTAGAGGCCCTTACGCTACAACTTGATTTTGGAACTCAAGGGGTATGTATTCTCCAGTTATGATTCATTTTGTATTTGAAGTTGCCATGTATCATTTGTTGATTTCATTAAAATATTTTTATTTGCAATAGAAACAACAAGTGGTCAAAACAGATGAAAGCTACAACTCAAGTGATCAATCATTTCTATCAAAGCATCTCAAGGTAGTCAAAATTATATGCGACATGAAGGAAGATGCAAGGGTTCACCATATTTTAAAGATTCTCTGTGCCCAGGGAATACCATCCGAGAAAATTGACATCCAATAGACTGTGTTTGCCTGTAAGTAATCATCACCATTCTTTTACTGTTATGAACTTTTCAATTGTCAGAGTGTAAATGCAATAACATAATTCGACAAAAGGCTAAAGCTACACCAAAGTAGCATTGGATATTTTATCTTTTTGCACTAGTTTTACATTCTTCTTGGCAACCATGACACCGGACAAAACCTGGCACACACGATGTCTACCTTAATGGGTGTCATTGATGTTGCTTGTCATGACCATAGGTGTAGATGTTAACCAACAGCAACTACAGCTGCATCAGTTGGTAGGTGGCCACAGCAGCATGCCCATGTCTACAGGAGAGAAAGAACAGGGAGCATAGCACCGTAATCAAAAGTATTAAGTAGGATCATAATGCTTGGTTAACAAAACTAGCAGGCCTGTTCTAAATCTAGGCATGCAGTAGTGATCGTAGAAGACTTCAGGGGAGTTTGAAGATCAAACAAATGGTCAAAATGCTGCCTTTCAAATTACAAGTTAAACCTTCTGTTCAGTTTTGTGTTATTAGAGAATACTTCCAACATAGTGCATTTTGGTTAGACTATTCAAGTGAAATTCTCACGGTATGCCCTTTGTTTCTTCCAGCCTGATTCTCACGTGCTCATAGTATCCTTTGTTGATCATGCAGGCTTCCATTTCGAGCCTGATTCAAGTGAAATTCTCACAGTTGAGCTGGTCTACTTAGTCCCTTGTTATTTGAACTTTTTTATTTCCTGGATGTAGTACCATGAAGACCTGAAGTGTCTGCATTTTGTCTACTATGAACTCCTATGTATTTTGCTGCGTAGCTTGTTGCTTGGATGCAGTAAGTGTCACCGCAACGTGAATTTATTTACTCGCTGAAGGCTACATACCATCTGATTGTCTGGCTCTCTTTCTTAGCTTGATATGTCGGTTAAGTGTGTTCATGCACAAGAAGACAAAACCACGAGGAGCCAATTAGGTTGAGTAGCACTTAATTATCATCCAGTTTGGCTATATATATTCGGAGGTGTTCGATTTTGGCAATTTATGCATGCATTTGCTGTGCAAATCTTTGCCTTTAGATTAATCTTGCTAGTCAGAAACTGGATATTTATGATTTTCTATTTTTGCAGAAAGGACAACATTGACACAATGACATATACTCTACTTCAAAATTCTAAGTTCAAAGCCTATGTATATTCGCAATTTTGAGCTAATAATTTATACACATTCAAAACAAATTAAGTTGAGAAGCAGCAAACCTAATACTTCGGCCTGTTGAGGGAGTAAGAGGAGAGAAGTTTCTTTCAAAGCCAAGGGCTAGCATAATCCATACACTTCAACAAGTATGATATTTTATGTGCATAAATTTTTCTAGCTATTAGACACCTAAAATCATTATTTTTGTAGGAAATTCTACGGGCATGACGTTGTGTGGTAAATATGTCTTTTTGTCTAATTCTTTTTAGCAGTTGATGAAAAAAACGACGCTCTCCATTTTTGTACCGTAAAAATTATCACGGATTTAGTTGGCAAAAGAACTCCGTTGACATGGTGACATTTTTTCCTTGTTTTATAAAGTTTGCTTTATTGATAAACCAAATATAAAATCAATACAAGCTATTAGCACACCACGCCACACAGAGAAAATAGAGTTCTCACTAGATCGAGCTAAACAATGCGCAGCCACATTTGACACTGATCGGTCACTCGCCTTGATGCACTCAACCACTTATAAGCAATCAGAAGGCTATGCTCAGATTATCCATTCCCTCATCTTTAAGGCTATCACCACGTTTAGTTAGTTAAGGGTATCTCCAACGGTTTGACGCAAATGGGCCACTGGTAACTATTTTGGTCCTCTTTTATCCGTGGCTAGAAAAAACCTAGCTCATCGGTGGCGATCCATCTCGAGCCCAAATTTTGGCTTGAAATACGTCGGCCCGGACAGGGCGGAGCGTCCTCCCCATTTATTGCCTAGAGCCGCCTACAAGTGGCACAAAGTCCACTCCCTCTCGCGTGACTTCCTGTGAAACCGGGAGCCCCGTTATGAACCTCTTGCCCACCCATAGAGGACATCGCCGCCGCCGGCATCGATTTAGCCTCTACTGCGCCCACTGCCCCCATCGCTACCCTCGTCGCTAGAGGAAATGCCAAGCCCAAGCCAAGCCAAGCCAAGCCAAGCCAAGCCGAAGAAGGAGCAGATGGCGACAGAGAGGGAGGTATAGAACCAGAAACGCCAGGTTCGTCGGGTCGCCAAGAGGGCAAGGAAGGCCGACGCGCTCGCCGCTACCGCCTTGGAGATGAAAGAGCTCCTCGTCCTCCTCCACGCCAAGGCTAGGACCCACATGGGCATGAAGCTGCGCGGCAGCGAGCTGCTCAGCGACAGCAAGGCTGAGGCCGCCGGTACCACCTCGAGCAGCTTGGTTACGTCTCAGGCCATGCGGCCGCTGATGCTGTTACAGTCGCCTGCTACACCAGGGGCACGCCGTGCCCTATCCAGCATGGCCACGCGCCATCCCGGTTGGGCGGGGCGCATCGGTCGCCGGAGCTCGCATTCTTCCAGGTCGACCTCACAGTGTCGGCCATCGACCTCAACCGCACCCCTGCGCCCGCCGATTTTCAGCCTAGGCAACACGCAAGCGGTCTGGCGTGGTGATTCCTATTTGACGCGTTTTGCGTCCGTTACGAGCCGACGCGCAGCTGCTACTATTAGCTAAACTTCCTAAGCGGGCCGGCCCAGTAGCATCCAGTGAGTTACTTTTTTCGTTTTTATCTTTTTTCGATTTCTTTTGCGTTTTAAATTTTTTTGTTTCTGTTTCTTTTTCAAATTTTCAAATCATGAAATTCGAAAATCTGTTCAAATACGAAAATTGTTCAAATTCTAAATCTGTTTCATTTAAAATCTATTTCATTCAAAATCTGTTCCATTCGAATCAGAACAATTTTTAAATCTGAACATTTTTTGCATTAAAATATTTTGAATATGAAATTTGAACAATTTTAATTGGAACAATTTTTAATTGGAACAATTTTAATTGGAACAATTTTTAATTGGAACAGTTTTAAATTTGAACAGTTTTAAATTTGAACAATTTTAAATTTGAACAATTTTAAATTTGAAATTTCGAATTTGTACAGATTTTGAATTTAAACATAGCTGAAACTGGAACATTTTCGAACCAAGTAAATTCATGCAGGGGAACAAGCTACGTCGATGGATGCGCGTACACATGGACCACGAACGCGAATGCGAACGGAAACGAGAGAAACATAGAAGCAGTAAAACGGCCCAGGCCCAACATGCACTCTCATGAATTTCTTATCATTCAATGAGCATCTTCTATTTCATAGAAATTGGGGGTTATATAGTCCTTACGTAAGGGCCAGCCTATCCAACTTTAAGGCATTAGGATACGTTTAAGGCGTGGATGATTATTATAAGAGATTCCCACCATATCATAAGATTCGCGTTCTTGAAAATCGGCACTTCTCCAAATCCAGAAGATAGAAAGCGCCGTATACGAACCAGCGCGTACCTGCCAGTGCTCCCGAGAGTGCATGTTGGGCCTGGGCCGTTTTACTGCTTCTATGTTTCTCTCGTTTCCGTTCGCGTTCGCGTTCGCGTTCGTGGTCCATGTGTACGCGCATCCATCGACGTAGCTTGTTCCCCTGCATGAATTTACTTGGTTCGAAAATGTTCCAGTTTCAGCTATGTTTAAATTCAAAATCTGTACAAATTCGAAATTTCAAATTTAAAATTGTTCAAATTTAAAATTGTTCAAATTTAAAACTGTTCAAATTTAAAACTGTTCCAATTAAAAATTGTTCCAATTAAAATTGTTCAAATTTCATATTCAAAATATTTTAATGCAAAAATTGTTCAGATTTAAAAATTGTTCTGATTCGAATGGAACAGATTTTGAATGAAACAGATTTTAAATGAAACAGATTTAGAATTTGACCAATTTTCGTATTTGAACAGATTTTCGAATTTCATGATTTGAAAATTTGAAAAAGAAACAGAAACAAAAAAATTTAAAACGCAAAAGAAATCGAAAAAAGATAAAAACGAAAAAAGTAACTCACTGGATGCTACTGGGCCGGCCCGCTTAGGAAGTTTAGCTAATAGTAGCAGCTGCGCGTCGGCTCGTAACGGACGCAAAACGCGTCAAATAGGAATCACCACGCCGAGGCCGCTTGCGTGTTGCCTAGGCTGAAAATCGGCGGGCGCAGGGGTGCGGTTGAGGTCGATGGCCGACACTGTGAGGTCGACCTGCAAGAATGCGAGCTCCGGCGACCGATGCGCCCCGCCCAACCGGGATGGCGCGTGGCCATGCTGGATAGGGCACGGCGTGCCCCTGGTGTAGCAGGCGACTGTAACAGCATCAGCGGCCGCATGGCCTGAGACGTAACCAAGCTGCTCGAGGTGGTACCGGCGGCCTCAGCCTTGCTGTCGCTGAGCAGCTCGCTGCCGCGCAGCTTCATGCCCATGTGGGTCCTAGCCTTGGCGTGGAGGAGGACGAGGAGCTCTTTCATCTCCAAGGCGGTAGCGGCGAGCGCGTCGGCCTTCCTTGCCCTCTTGGCGACCCGACGAACCTGGCGTTTCTGGTTCTATACCTCCCTCTCTGTCGCCATCTGCTCCTTCTTCGGCTTGGCTTGGCTTGGCTTGGCTTGGCTTGGGCTTGGCATTTCCTCTAGCGACGAGGGTAGCGATGGGGGCAGTGGGCGCAGTAGAGGCTAAATCGATGCCGGCGGCGGCGATGTCCTCTATGGGTGGGCAAGAGGTTCATAACGGGGCTCCCGGTTTCACAGGAAGTCACGCGAGAGGGAGTGGACTTTGTGCCACTTGTAGGCGGCTCTAGGCAATAAATGGGGAGGACGCTCCGCCCTGTCCGGGCCGACGTATTTCAAGCCAAAATTTGGGCTCGAGATGGATCGCCACCGATGAGCTAGGTTTTTTCTAGCCACGGATAAAAGAGGACCAAAATAGTTACCAGTGGCCCATTTGCGTCAAACCGTTGGAGATACCCTTAACTAACTAAACGTGGTGATAGCCTTAAAGATGAGGGAATGGATAATCTGAGCATAGCCTTCTGATTGCTTATAAGTGGTTGAGTGCATCAAGGCGAGTGACCGATCAGTGTCAAATGTGGCTGCGCATTGTTTAGCTCGATCTAGTGAGAACTCTATTTTCTCTGTGTGGCGTGGTGTGCTAATAGCTTGTATTGATTTTATATTTGGTTTATCAATAAAGCAAACTTTATAAAACAAGGAAAAAATGTCACCATGTCAACGGAGTTCTTTTGCCAACTAAATCCGTGATAATTTTTACGGTACAAAAATGGAGAGCGTCGATTTTTTCATCAACTGCTAAAAAGAATTAGACAAAAAGACATATTTACCACACAACGTCATGCCCGTAGAATTTCCTACAAAAATAATGATTTTAGGTGTCTAATAGCTAGAAAATTGTTCCATTTAAAAATTGTTCAATTTAAAAATTGTTCCATTTAAAAATTGTTCCATTTAAAAATTGTTCCATTTAAAATTGTTCCATTTAAATATTGTTCAATTTCAAAATCATTCAAATTTTGAAAAACTGTTCAGTTTTTAAATTATTTTGAAAAAGTTCACATTCAAATTCGAATTTGTTCAAAATTTAAACTGTTCATAATTTAAAAAAATAAAAAATGAAAACAAAAACCAAAATGAAACAGAAAAAGGAAAGTAGAAAAACCGGCTGGAAACCGACCAAAACCAATGGAAAAAAAAAAGAAAGTCACGAAAAAGCCTAGTGCGTGGAATATTTATGGGCCGGTCCGTTTGGAAAATAGCTAAAAGAATAGGTACGCGTCGGGCCGCAAATCGACGCTGAAGGCGTCAAATAGGATTTGCCGAGTTGCTTCCTACCTCAGTCGTTCCTCTCAATCTCAGACTTGAGCGAGACAGAACAGGGAGGAAGCCATGGACCCAGAGACCGTCACCAGGTTTAGCAATTAAGGCTAAGAAGAAGGGGAATCGGTGTGAAGTGAAGCTGCAGAGCAACGCCGCCGGTAGCCGTGGTTCGGCAAGGTGGTCGCCGCAGCTTGCAAGAACGGCCGCATGGGCACGAAACCGGCCGACGATGCTGCGACAATGGACCAACGGCTGCTGCCTTCCTTCTACTAGGACCAAATCGAATCAATTGATCCCCTTTTCCTCTCCGCAGTTTTCCTTTCCAGAAATTCTTCTTGTTGTCCCAAAATTCTTATTAGCAATTGATAGCATCTATTGACTGTTTTGCACTGAATTGGGAATTTTTTGTTCACTTTTTACAAATTAGAACAACAATATCAATGGAAAAGGCCACTCAGAGAAGGTTTGATTTTGTCTTGAAAATAAAAAGAGATGAGATCAATGGTGTAGCTTGTTTTGTTCTATAGGAATATTGTATTTATGTAGGCATCTCCTACTATTGTAACCAATGGGGACATAAGAATTACGGAGGCAGCGCTCCCGTGGCGAGCCGGGCGGACGCCGCTGATGGGGGAGAAAAGGGAGAGGTCGAGCGAGAGCAGGCTGTCGGAGCGAGTCGGGCGGACGCTGCTGGTGGAGGAGAAGAGGGAGAGGTCGAGCGAGAGTCGCTGGTGGGGGAGAAAAGACGAGGTCGAGCGAGAGCACCTCTATACGCCTATACGGCCACCAACAGCAGAAACAGATTGGCTAAAAAAGCAGACACACATCGATCTCGATCCACGCAAACATGGCGACGGCGGTGTGGTACACAGATGAGGATATCAGGTCCATGGTGGACGCCGGCGTAGTCGATCCGCGCGTGGAGGAGGTCCTGAGAGCCATGCAGTCCGAGGTGAGCACGTCGCCGCAGGACACAGAGCGGAGTTCCCCACAATCGGGCAACTGGACTAGGTGGACTACATCGAGGACATCGCCGTCAAGCGCGCCAGCGAGATGGCGGAGGACGCTGACGACCTAAGGCACGGCGCGGACGTGTTCGCGTCAAGGGCCGGCGAGGAGGCGCTGGTGTGCGAGCTCCGTGGCCAGGCCGCGTGGTGCGACGCGCGGCGCGAGCAGGCGGACGCGCTGGCGGCCGACGCGCGGCGCCTGCGGGACAGGTTTCTGAGGACGGCCTCGGGGATCACGGTGGAGCACAAGGACGGGGGCGAGCTCGTCCGCGCGGCCGCGACGGAGTTCCTGCAGCACGTGGCCATGGAGATGGACGGCGGCGGGGTGCCCGAGACCGACGCGGCGAGGGCGGAGGCGATGGAGGCGGCGGCGAGGGCCGGGCAGGGCATCGGCGCGCGGTTCGCGGAGTTGTTCGTGGGGCTGGCGGAGAGGCTCAGGAGCCGCGCGTCGGAGTACGGCGCCGGCGATGAGGAGCTCAGGGAGGCTCTGTGGTGGCGCGCCGGGGAGGTGGAGGAGCTGTGCGCTGACCCGTCTTTGACCCGGGCGTTCTGTTTCGTAGCCCCACAGTGTGCCGTCGCCGTCCGCCGCTCCAGTTGGCTGTTCCTAAGCTGGCATCTAGCTTCCGCACCTGTCAGACCCCTGCTCCGAAGTTGCGAGCTTGCGCAGGGCCGGCGAGTTGTAGTCCTCGCGGCGTGGCTTCAGGTGAAGAAGATCGTGAGCTGGTTATGTTTTGCAGCGGCGGTTATGTTTTGCAGCGGCGTGGTGTAACGACGCTGCTGTCAGAATTGCTGCTGCATGGAGCCAGATTCAGTCATGTACTTTTTTTAAAGATACCTTCAGGTACTAACTATAAACAGAAACGAATGCATGATCAATCAGAACGATAATCATGATCAAGGCTATTTCTTTATTACTTTCTATATTTCATACAAGAATATACTAAGAATTATTAATACACGAAAGCTTCTTTTGATGTCGGGCCTCGGCTGGTCGTAGTGGCCGTCGACGAAGTCCATGGACGAGTTGTCGACGCGCAGACTTTGCCATAATTTCAGTGTTTTTTCCTTTCTATTCATCTCTCTTAGGATGGTTTGGCTTCCCCAACAAGGACAGTTGGACCCAACCGAGGAGAGAGTTAAGAAAGTAACTTGTTTTGGGGTATTTTGTGGTTTCAGATAAAACACTGATTCTTCAGGTATTCATACCTCAAGCACACTTTCCCGCAAATTCTCACTGTCTTATCCCACACCCTAGCAGATATTTCCATGACTTCAAAATCAAATTTCGGATTTAATTGGAGTTCACATTACAAACAGATGATTTTTTAATGTGGTATGAGAAACACTGACTGCAGGTGGCGATTAAATGCCCTTTATTATATTATAAATATGAAATAGTTGCAACTGCTGCACTTGATCAATGTTCACCACGGTATCTTTCCTTCTGGTTACTCAAATTCATACTGTCTTAGTTTGTTTTCCACTATTAACTTTTGTCATGAACTTATTTTGAGTTCTCTAACTATAATATGCCCAACTGTGTCTTTTGATTGAGTTAGATTTGTTTTGTATGTTTCAACGCTTCAATTATTATCCGTAGCAACGCACGGGTATTATGCTATTTTATCAATGACTAACGTCTAGTGAAATGATGTGTTCCAGACCAATTTTTTGAGCTTCTATTTACCTTGGCCCGCCCATGAATTTCTTTCAAGCTCCGCCACTGTGTGCATGTGCTCGGTCTATTAAAATGCGTGTATATGTGTGAGTGTCCTCGGTTTGAGTATATGTAGGTACCCCTTGCATTGAATTTCTTCAAAACCTCTCATGAGCAAAAGTTCTACATCTTGCTACATTGCTAGAGAGAGCTCAAGGACTACGAGAATTGAAAGCTAAGCTATGAGGCTTACAAGAGAAGTTTGACACTAGTAGAAAAAGGCTTATACACACGGGACTTATTGATGGCGCATCAATATTTCCCTGCGCCAACACTAATTACCCGTGGCACACCGAGATGTGCTGCGTCACTCCTATACAAGTATGAATGCTGCTAGCGCCATGAATAAGTGTAGACAGGCCAAATCCGAGATGTGTACACATACCCGTGTTATACTCATTTTCGATGCGCCACGTATATGTGTGCTCCTGTGTTACAGATTTGGATGACACATTCCCGTGGCGGAGCCTTTTTCGGCTGCCATGTAAAATCTTTACGGAAAATTCTTAGCAGCCAAATGTTTTTCAATTTGCAAACCTAAGGGCATCTCCAACGGATCGACGCAAAGCGTTCCCGCCGGTTTGAATTGGTCCGAACAGATTGGCGGACGAGCACGCGACACTCCAGCCCTGCGACGCAACCGAAGAGACGCGTCCGGCGTGACGCATCTTTTGCCCAAATTTGGGCCCATATGTGGCCACAGATAATCATGGCATTGTAAGCAATCCATTGCTATGGCTTAAGGCTATGTGCCCCATATAGCCATACAAGATCGTGCGGTGGATTGCTTGGTCCATATAAGCCAGAAGACAAGATAGGGCATGCCGTTGCGCGCCTCGTCTAGCTGCTAGGCTGGACAGCGACGCAAATCCTGTCCGGGCCTCGATGCAAACGGATCAGAACGGATCGTTTGCGTTGCCGGTTTGCGTCGGTCCGAAGGTACCATAATACATTTTTCCACCTACAATTCTAATATAATGTTGATTTTCACCCTATTTTTTTTCACATTTAGTTAACCCTGCTTCGCCCCTGCTTAGATTTTGTTCAAGCTTTGCCAGTGCGCGGGAGTCCTTGTTGTTTTGCCTTGCGAAGTTGCGATTGCACACAATCGCAAGAGCTGTATCGTTCAGAAAACGATATATGCGAGAAAAAGCAGCGCACTGTCTCGTTCAAAAAACTCGCGTTCAGACGCGTCTTGAAGGCTCAAGCGGGTTTACCCTGCCGTGTCGCGTCTTGTCAATCTTTCTCGCTCGAGTCGTCATGTCAACCTTTCTCTCTGCTCGAGGCGACGTGGTAAATGAAGAGCAGGAGCAGGCTACACAAGCTATCGTTGGGTAGGGGCGGTGCTACGGTAGTTGTGGCATTGAACACTTTCGATCTGTGCTCCTCTCTCCCAAAGCTGTGGAGTGAGATGCCCTGAGGGAGACAGAGCTCGCCTCTTGCTTGGCTCGGAGAAAGAGAAGAGAACACCGTTTGGGAGGGGAGCACATCGGAGCCCTGCTCGGAGAAGTGAAGTGAGCACGCAGGCCTTCTGTCGGCGGCTACAGGTGAGGCGATAATCTTTGATTCTTGTCCAACCTCTCCTCCATCTGGCATTCTCCGTCGGTTTGCTCACAATGAAACATCAACTGCAGCTCCGGCAATGTCCGACATGGCTGACGGCGCGGGGAACGCGGAGACGGCCGTGGCCGGCGGCGAGGACCTCATCGGCGCCCTGCCGGACGACCTCTTAAGCTACCTGTTGTCGTTCCTGCTCTCCCGCGAGGCCGTGCGGACCTGCGTCCTCGCCAAGCGCTGGCGCACGCTCTGGAAGTCCGTGCCAGCCCTGCGCATCGCTGACCCCGAGAGCAACGAGGTTGCGCATGGGCCGAGCACCTTCGTCGACGAGCTGATTTGCCTCCGCGGCCCAACGTTTCTGAATGTCTGTGACATCAGTTCTGTTGTCGACAACGATCTTGTTCTTAACCGTAACGGTGACTTTGATCTGAGCATGAGCGAATTCCTGCGCATGGAACCGTGGATCCAGTATGCTGTTTCGTGCCACGTCCAGGTGCTACGAGTTCGTTTTCCCTGCTGGGTATTCAAGCTGTATCTCATCTCCTCGCACTTGAAGACGATAGAGTTCTACGACGTAATAAGGTTTGAGAAACGCTCTCCGGATCTTTCGAGCTGCCAGGTGCTAGAGGTGCTGGAGTTTAATAACTGTCACATCTACGCCAATATCTCGTCCCAATCATTACAAAACCTAAAGATCCACTGCTGCTCGGTTTTTAGCTCTTCTTATGGCCGCATACACATTCTTGCCCCAAACCTTATTGGTTTTTGGCTAACTGCATCCAGCGGTTTGGCTCCTTTCCTTCATAGCATGCCGTCGCTAGTAACCGCAACTGTTGCCCTTGGAGGAGAGTGCCTGGACCGTTGTAGCTGTGGTAATCGGCCCTGTGAGGGATGCGATGTTCGATCCAGAGAAAAGGGCTGCTCTAAGGTTCTCAAAAGTTTGTGAGGCGCTATGAATTTGGAGCTGACAACAACAAAAAATATGGTATGCTCCGACTTTTGCTTCTCCTATTGTTGTTCCCTATATGCTACTATGTCCAATATATGTTTATATACAGTTCTCCATCAATAGAAGCATATTAAACTACCTCCCTATGTGCATTTCATATTTTCACCGATTCGCAAGTCTGAATCTTTAATGTTTGTACCATTATATCCCCTATGGTTGGTTTGATGCATACTAGTACTTGACACTTTAATCACTTTTATTATTCAAAGCGTATGGGATATAAATATTAATCTGAGCTACATTTCTGGCTAGTCTTAAGGTCCAGCATGGGATATATAAACCTCTATATATGTCTAATTACTGTTGAAAATATAAACCTGCAGAAAGTTCCCAATGAGTATGCTTCTGTTTCTCAAAATCATCATTCATGTTAGACCTTGAATTTTTCGCTAAACCTCTTTACTTTGTCCAGTTTATTACTGCTGTTAAAAGTATTTTCCTTGTATACCGTATTAGTTTGTTATACGGATACACATCGTGTACTATCAGGTCTTTGGCCTCCATATATAAACATGTAACCGGTGTGGACTCAAGCACCGTTCAACCTCAAAACCTAATATGGTATCAGAGCCCCTCCTCTCCTCGACCTAGCTGCCGCCGCCGGTCTTCTAGCCGACGCCGCCGCCATCACACCTTGCCGCCGCCAATATCTCTTCCCAATCATTACAAAACCTAAAGATCCACTGCTGCTCGGTTTTTAGCTCTTCTTATTTTTCGAAACGGGGTAGCCCCGATCTCTGCATCAAAGTGATGCATATGGCCTTCTTATAGCCGCATACACATTCTTGCCCCAAACCTGTGTTCGGCTAACTGCATCCAGCGGTTTGGCTCCTTTCCTTCATAGCATGCCGTCGCTAGTAACCGCAACTGTTGCCCTTGGAGGAGAGTGCCTGGACCGTTGTAGCTGTGGTAATCGGCCCTGTGAGGGATGCGATGTTCGATCCAGAGAAAAGGGCTGCTCTAAGGTTCTCAAAAGTTTGTCAGGCGCTATGAATTTGGAGTTGACAACAACAAAAAATATGGTATGCTCCGACTTTTGCTTCTCCTATTGTTGTTCCCTATATGCTACTATGTCCAATGTATGTTTATATACAGTTCTCCATCAATAGAAGCATATTAAACTACCTCCCTATGTGCATTTCATATTTTCACCGATTCGCAAGTCTGAATCTTTAATGTTTGTACCATTACATCCCGTATGGTTGGTTTGATGCATACTAGTACTTGACACTTTAATCACTTTTATTATTCAAAGTGTATGGGATATAAATATTAATCTGAGCTACATTTTGGGCTAGTCTTAAGGTCCAGCATGGGATATAAAAACCTCTATATATGTCTAATTACTGTTGAAAATATAAACCTGCAGAAAGTTCCCAATGAGTATGCTTCTGTTTCTCAAAATCATCATTCATGTTAGACCTTGAATTTTTCGCTAACCCTCTTTGCTTTGTCCAGTTTATTACTGCTTGTTATAAGTTAGACCTTGAATTCTTCTTTAACCTTCTTCACTTTGTCCAGTTTGTTTTCAGAAACTATTTGAAATGCTACCCGTTTTTTGGCAAGCTGAAAGCGCTGCTGCTCAATGAGTGGTGTATGGTTGATAACTTCACTGCACTGGTTTACTTTCTTCACCACTCACCAATTCTAGAGACGCTTACGCTGCGGCTTCATTTTGAAACTCGGGAGGTATATATTCTCCAGTATGATACACCATCCGTTCCATAATACTTGACTTAACTTTGTCTAGATTCGCATGTATCTAGCATTAAAACGCGTCAAGATACATGCGAATCTAAAAAAAGTTGAGTCAAGAATTATCGAACAGAGGAAGTAGTTTATGTCTTGGCGTACCACTTCTGTTGACTGAAGTAAAACATTTTTGTTTGCTATAGGAACCGGGTGTCACTGAAAAGGATAAAATTTACAATTCAAGTGTACCATCAATTATATCAAAGCATCTCAAGGTAGTCAAAATCATATGTGACACAAAGGAAGATGCAAGGGTTCACCATATTTTACAGATTCTCCGTACCCATGGAGTACTTTCTGAGCAAATTGCCATCCAGTAAACTCTGTTTGCATGTAAGTAACCATTACCTCTCTTTACTGTTATTAATTTTTTGGTAGTCACTAGTCAGCCTGTAAATGCAATACAAATGCAATACGGAGTAACATAACTCAATAAAAAGCTAGGCTACACTAAAGCAGCATTGGATACTTTATCTTCTTGCACTACTTTTACATCCTTCTAGCCAACAGAACACATACAAGCCCTGGTACCGACACTCTAGTCTCTACCTTAACGGGTGCCATTGGTGATGTTTGTCATGACCGTATGTGTAGACTGTACCCAACAGCAACATTCCCGAGCTCATTTGCTGGGTCAATAACTACAGGTGCTTGGTGGTCACAGCAGCATACCCATGGTTAACAAACTAACAGGTCTGTGTTAAATATAGGCAGTACTGATGGTAGAAAACTATAGCAGGGGTTGAGTGTTGTCTTCATGAAGGGACAGACAAAGTAGTTCTTTGGTTGTTTGAAGACCAAAGAAATGATCAAATTTTTTGCCTTTCAAACTACCAGTTAAACGTTCCATGTAATTAGCAAATTCTTCCAACATTCCAATAGCTAAATCAAGTTGCATTTTGGTCAGCCCATCCAAGTGAATTTCTCACAGTATTCTCTGCATTTTTTCCAAGTCTGACAGTCTCATACTCACAGTGACAGTGTCCTTTGTTGTTTATGCAGGATTTCATTTCGAGCTGGAGGTGTTCATTTGAGCTGGTCTACCTCGTCCCTTGTTATTCGTCCCTGGATGTAGTATCATCCGGTGTCTGCGTATTGCCTACTAGTGCCTATTCATATGAACTCGTATGTATTTTGCGTTGCCTGGATAAAGTTGTAGCGTGTTGTGTCACGGTAGTCTGCTTGTGCACTTGTGCTTTGTCTAGCCCTTTCTACTGTTGTTTCAGATTGTGTTAATACGTACCGTGTGATTGCCTGGACCTTTTTCTTAGCTTCCATGTTGCTTGAAATGCATGTCGCACTTATAATCAGTCTTTGCTCAGTCTTCATGATCATGTTGTGCATGATAACATAAGTAATCATGACCTCCCACAACTAGTCTAGGGACCATGTTTAAATAGGATAATAAACAATAGCAAAATGAGGTTGCGCACACAGGATGCAGCTTTGTCTGCGGGTATCCTCTTCCATCAACTGGTGGATGATGAACTCATCGGCTATCCAAAGACTATGAATCAAGCCATGAATTTTTTTTATCAAATTTTTAGGCAATAAATTTAGAAGAAAAAAAGAAACTTATTCAGTCAAATGGATGAACACCTTGCGCGCGGGGTGTGATCGAGGTGGTTGATTTCTTATTGACGAGTTGTGGCTGTCGAAGAGCGGCGGCCAGCGAGAAGGGCGGAGCTTAAATGGTTCTTGCGGCGGTAACACCGATGGTGTGATACGAGCTGCTAACGCCATATCCATCATGCGCACCACGCGGGGAGGGGCGTCAGGTCTCAAAAAACTAGGGGAGTGGAGGCGGTCCGACCTGGTGGCGAAAGGGGCGGTAACGAGGTTTTGGTGGGGAGAGAGGAGGGGAGGGGGAGGGGCATGGGCCACTTGGTAGAGGAGAGGTGGGGAGGGGGAGGGGGAGGGGGAGGGGGAGGGGGAGGGGGAGGGGGGAGAGGGGTGGTGTCACTGACATGTGGTGCCTACCTGACGGATCCTATGTGGTGGCCATGTTCGGCCACATTTAGTCAGATCCGAAGGTTGGGGGTATTTAAAGAGATGTTGGATGATTTTCATACATATTTAGACTGATAGGGGCGTAGCTCAGGAAGCATTTCGTGTCCGGACCCCATTGAGTCGATGGAGGGGGTTATAGTGGTGCTAGTGTTTTTTTTGAACGGTTGACGGGTGCACCACACCCGACACAAATGCTGCATTAAATGTCCGGAGATTACAGTGGAGCGTAAAAGAATGGAAAAATTACACAAAGGCCCATAGAATTTTATGCAAAGGACCTTGAAGAAAACTTGGAAAGCGATCCAGTCCTTCGTCCATTCCTTCTCCAGATCGATGAAGCTCCGGGGCTAGCCTGCGGAAGCATTGCTGGGGACAAACCACTTGGGAAGCAACGAAGTGGAACGCCAACGCACGAAGCGAAGCAGCGGCGGAGTGGCAACCCTACTGCCCTTTGGTCCGGCGCGATGACGAGACGAGGCGGCCAATAATCACCGGAGAGAAGCTCCAAAGCGAACCACCGCCGCGAATCCAACTCTGATAGCCACAACCAAGGTTGCCAAAGCCAGACGGAGGAAGAAGCCCACCGCGACACGAACAACACCAACACCCAGCCGAGGAAGAAGAGGCCGGCGAAGCACTCCGTCACCCCCTCGCCACCACGGCCGACCGGGAGACGAAGAACAACCACCATCAGCCACCGCTGCACCTTCCTCCCCCGCCACCACCACCGGCCGAACAAGGAGCCACACCTTCACTTCTCTGGCAAGCGCCAACTCCTAGGCCCTTTATTAGGGGCTGCTATAGTAGATCGGTCTGGCCCCTCCAGCTCCGGCCACCGAAGTGCCAAGAGAGAGCCGGTCAACCCCAGCTAGATCCAGATCTCGGCCGGCGATCTGGATCCGACCCCGTGCAAGGCCCAAAGCGCGGCGAGAAGCGCCGTAGAAAACTACCTAGAGACCTTACTCTACTCCAATGCCTCCCCTCCGCCGCCACCGGCCGGCATCATCGTCGGAGGGGCTCGGGTTCGGCCTGGCCGCTCTCACTCTCTTCTCTTTACTGTAGCAGAATGTAAGTACGATTGTTGCTAGTGGAGATGCTTTTATATGGACAGAATGTACGATTGTTGCTGCGAAATAAATGAATTTGATGCTTCAATGTTGCTCTTTCGAACAAGTGGATAATGACATTTTTATCAAATAATATATGTATTATCCATTTGAAACTTTGCATGCAAATAAAAGACACAATCATGTGTGTAGTTTTTGAAAACAAAGATATTTATTATTTGAAAACACAAAAAAAGGGCTGCGTGCTGTTGTGAGCGCTCCGGATTATCTATCTCCACAAACAGCATCAGCGGGCCGTGTAGCCGGTGAAGGCGCCAGAATCCAGATCCCTCTCGATTAGGATTAGGGATTAGTTTATAATTGCGCAGCCTATGAGAGTAATCAAATCGGGTAGCTAATCAACCCACGGTACCGTCCACACCACCACCAGCCCTTCAATCGCGCCTCCGTGTCCACCGATTCTCCTCCTCGCCGGAGAGGAGATCCCCACGCCGCCTCGTCCTCGCAGCCGACGACGTCGCCTCCTCATCAGCGCGGGGATAGCGGCGGCGGACGTTTCCGCCGCAACGCGATTCACCGCCGGTCGGTACGCATCCGTCTCCTCCCTTCTGTCTTTCCGCCTTTGTCGAATCGGCGACGGGATGGATACTCTGTTCGCAGCTTCGCATCCATCCGATCTCAATCGCCCTTCGTTCCACTGAATTGGACAAATTACTTTGGGTTGCGGCGGAATTATGATCAAATTGTTGCATATGTAGCCGTCCGGTATATCGGAATTTTGTAGCCATGGGCGTTTCTGTGTGTTCCTCTCCAAACGTGGAATTACTTCGGGTTGCGTGCGAGTTACGGACTGAATTTTCTGTTACAAGCGATTCTTGTAGTCATCACGGTATAGTGGTCCATGGTGTGCTGACCGCGAAATTTAGATCATGTGGATTCCCTAATGACTTCATTTTGCTGCTGCAAGCCTGCAAGTCATGAATCTGATGTATGTTCAGTGCAGTTGGGGGCTTCATTAAGTTTTAGCCGGGCTCCACTCGAGCCCTTCGTCTTAGTCATGAACCTGATAGAGCTAGCAATTTATTTCTGAAGGTACTCTGGAAACATGGACTTCCATTGTATTAGGACAAATCGTATGGAGCTATCAATTCATTAGTTCAAGATCTCATTCTTGTCACACTTCCATGGATATGGTTGTGATTCAGTCATTATTCTGTTTCAGCCTTGACAAATCGTATGAAGCTATAGCAATTCATTAGTAGATCTCACACTATGCCTGTAAATCTGCAATAGATTTGCTTATCTGTTTTCTCTCTCGTTGCAGCACCTGTATTTGAAGAACAGCAAAGGCAACGATGGCACTATCACGTAGTATGATAACATGTTTGGAGACCGGAAGACTTGCCGCGCTTGCAATGTTGGTCGGTTGTGGAATTTTATTGCAATTTTTGGTAAGCATCAAGATTCAGCAGCAGCTTTTTATTGGTTTTGATGTTGCCTAAACTGTGTAACTCTGTCTTCTTCAGGCATGCAGTCTGTATAACAACTGGTGGCCAATGTTAACAGGTTAGATAACTTTGTTTACCCGGGAACACCGTTATTCTGCAATTAGTTTTCAGGAATATGTAAATAACCATGGCATTCTGTGCAGTTCTGATGTACCTCATCCTTCCCATGCCAGTCATATTATTCCTAGGCTCTGATTCTCCGTCGATCATGTCAAATGAGGGTGATGGGTAAGTGGTGATCATTCTGTACCTGGCAACTGCTGATGCTTCATTCTTGTCACACTTGCCATGGACATTTTTCTATTCCCAAGGGCAAATCTGGTACCTGTAACATTATCTTCAAATGACCATGTTTAGATTCTAAAGATGGTTTGTCTATTGTTGAAATAAACAGAAGTTCCTGCATTATTGTAACCCTCAAATTCTTCGTCCTATATGGTAGATTTAATTCTTGTAGAGTACTAATTTTTATCTGACCTAATATCTCCACTGCAGGTGGGTGAACTTCACAAAGTTCCTGACAGGCGCATCAATTGTGGGGAGTATCGCCATCCCGTCGATCCTGAAGCATGCCGGCGTCATTGGGTGGGGCGCGCTGACGATGGAGCTGTCCTCTTTCGGGATCTTCGGGCTGGCCATCTTGTGTTACTTCCGGATAAACCGGGAGGACGAGTACATCAGCGCCTTCTGATCTCCGGCGCATCCTTTCCTGAACTAAGGCACCGCGTCAGCTTGATGTTGATACCCGTTAGAAAGATTTCTCGTCAACTTGTTAATATATCTACAGTACGATTTGGAGCATTGGTGTTTTGACCTTGTTTATAACTTTATATTAGCGAAGTGGGCCTGTTTAGTTGCATGTACATGTTATTCTGTTTAGGATTTTGATGTTCCACTGATGATCTGTCTCGTGTCAATTAGCTGTTTTCTTGAGATTATTGCATATATTTGCCATTCTCTTCACCACGGACGAATCAAACCACATCTTGCTTTAATCTGTCTAATAAATACTGTTGCATAGCTCCAGTTCAATTATACTTTTCCTCCTAATTCAAAATAAAAAAACAATGTTTACTGCTGTCTTTTGCTCTGTCAAAAGAAACAAGAACAAAAGTTGCTTAATTGCAGCCACCTAACGAGAACCTCTGCACTTTCACATAATTTTACCATAATTCTTGAACCGAATTTCCATGGATAACAATGGACAGTGGTGCAGCACAAGCGACCGTTCTGATCACAAAAAGGCCAGGACAAAATTTCAGCGGCTGCACTCATCTTGACTATACACCGGGTTCTTTCTAATTCTCATAAAAGAATAAACGCAAACCCGAAAGAAAAATGCCAACAAGAATATCTACATCATTCCAGTTCCTGAGTATGCGTTGCCGGCGTGGAGCTGCCTAGCCGGACCATTAAGGTAACCACCACCGCCGGCTGCCGGCATGTAAGAGCCATCAAACGGGTTGGAGGAGGCCTGAACCGACGGACCGGCCATAATCATCATCTGCTGGTACTGCTGCTGATACTGGTGCTGCTGCATCATGAAGGCCTGCTGCTGCTGGAGCATGTAGGCTTGCTGCTGCTGCTTCGAGGCGTAGAACGGGTTGTGCATCGGCTGCTGCTGCATCATCGTCATCTGAGCTGATGATGCAGAGATAGGTTGCTGTTGCCAGGGGTCATAGCTTGCGTTCTGTTGCGCTTGTCGGTGCGCGTCATTGTATAGGCTGTCGAGGGTGAGCAAGTCCAGTCCACCAGACTGTAACAAGATAAATATTTTAGTTTAGTTTTGAGAGATGATAGAATAAAGAGAAGGTAAGTTTGGTTTCTCTGAGAGATGATGATAGAATAAAGAGAAGGTGAGTTTAGTTTCAGAGAGATGATCGAATAAAGGTAAGGTAAGTGTTATATGCACCATTTTGCTTGACGCAGCAGCACTATTATTTGAACTGGGTGCAGTGACGAGTGCCAACTCCCAGCTAGTGACGACGTTTTCTGAACTAGCCTTAGGTGCTATATCTGCAACAGAGATCACTAATGAGCGCATGACTTCAGCAGTAGCCTGATCTTCTTGTTTTTTAACTTCCGAAAGGAATAATGCAAAAGTTCGTTTGTAACATATACGTTACCTGGTTGAACAATTGCTAAGGCCAAAGCATTCTTCTGATCTATTTCAGAAACGTCAGGAATTGGTTCATCCATCCCCTAACAAGTAAAGTTGGAGATGTTAGGTTGATTGAGCATAATGTTATTCTGAAAAATAAACATAATGTTTGCTTGCTGGAAAATTACCATTAAATCCACAGGCTCGGGTCTGGGTGCGACTTCTTTAACCGGCTCGGGTTCAGGTTCTTTTTCCGAAGTTGATACTGGGGGAGAAGGTGAAGTTGATGCTTCCTCATCTTCTGGTTTTTTCCTGTACTCTATTGCCAGCACAGCCTACAGAGAAACAAAAATCTCATAAAAACGTCTCCAAGGAGCAGGAATACGGAACAATGCCAACAAAGATCAATCTCAACTGAATCATCAAAAATCTTCATCTTGCAACGTTATTGTTGTTTCTTAATACAATGTTCCATAGAATATGTGGCATTTTAATTTTTTAAATGCAAGGATACTGTTTAACTGTGAGAAGTACCATCCATTATTGACTCGTAAAAGTTCCAAACCTGATTCCTTGAAGCAAGGGGCGCATCTCTCACGTACTCTTCCATAGTTTGTAAGAATGATGTAGGAGGCTGCATGCGTTACCAATGGGCTATCAGCAAGCTTACTCACATAAGAAAAACAATGAAACATATATACGAATAATAGCAGGATAAGATCCAAACCTGTTCAATTCTTAGCAACTTCTCGCCACGCCCAATATGCATGGTTTTACACACCTCATAAAATTCCGAAAGTTGCCCTGCCTGCATAACCATAATACGACGATGAGTTGCAGAGAAACACAGGCATGATTCAGCCACTTAGATTGCAATTTTAGGTGTTGTATAAAATCAATTCAAATTATTAGTTGACCAACAATAAAAAGAAGTAATTTACCTGATTGATTGCTCTTTTGAATATGTCAAGGGCCCTAATAGCATCATCCCTTTGCATCTCAAAGAACTGCATTGTGCACAAGATGTCAACTGACTAAAAACAAAGAAAGGTATACATTATCATTTAATAAAATAAGCTAGTGGGTGGTACCTTATCAACCAGATTGAGTATGCCATCATTGATAGCTGTATGGATCCTAACACTCTCCAGAGCAACCTTCCATTTACACGCAAAACAAAGTCAACAATTGCTGAAATCGCCATTAACTAGTAAACTGCTTGCAGATGTGCTGAATTCTCACCATTGAAAGAGCATGCTGGATTATGGTGTTATAAGATGACGACCCATGTGGCTGAAATTATATATGTCGCAAGTAAGCAGTGCACATTCAAATGTTATGAATCAAAAATATATAATCTGATTGAATAAGTAATGAATCACCTGGCAACCAAGTAGCCGAAAAAGAAGCTGCTCCAAAGCTGGAAGTTGTTCAAGCAAACCAGTTGTATCAAGATCTCGAGTTCTCTGCAGTAATAATATTTTTCATTAATTTAAGAGCTAAAGTGGCCCATCGACACTTATCCACTAAACTGAAAGTAAAGATTACATACACATTGGCACCCTATTTTCACAAGTAAATATGGCAAAGAAACACTACACTCTAGAGTAGGGATTCCAATGAAACTTGCATTAGATAATAGATACATACCAATGGGTCCACTTCGACATCATAATTAAGTACACGGTAAGACTCAAGTCTCTCTTCTAAGAATAAAGCATAATTGCGCACCCATGCAGAGTGATCCCAAGCTGAAAATTTAACAACATGTCAGGAGAAGTTAAAATGGTAGATCCAGGACCAGCGTGAAGTTAGCAAGTCACTAGAACCTTCAGCGCTAGAGCCATCTTTGAAACAGGACATATGCAGCATATGGCCACTAGATCTTCCATAACTGATTAGCTCTTCACGGAATGAAGGATCAGCCTCACGAAGGGCACGGTGTATGACAATTAATGTCTTGAGTGCAACCTGACAAATCAATATGGAAATGAAAATTTCATCAGTCAGAAGCACAATTTCACTTCACTTACTGAATATCACCCTGGTAGTATAGCAAGTAAAACAAACATCATTTGCTTGGATAATGGAAGTGCATGTAATATTTTCCTTTGCCAGGAAATAGATGCTAAACCTAAATGTTGAGCGATATAACAAACTATTTCAATTTTCAGGCAAAACAATACCCTGGTGAATTGCACAAAATGGGTAGATTACATTGACTCACTTAAAACAAGCATACTACTAGTATTGATAAACCTCTTAGAAATCATGAATAACAAAAAAAATCATAGTAGACATACCGCCCAGTTGCGTGTCTTGGAAAGACGTCTAGCAAGGGCACGGATGCAGTAGGCCACATCCGCCCGAGCCCTCCCACCAGAAAGATGGTGAAAAATATCTGAAAACAGCAAGTACACATGATAAGAAGTTCAGAACCATTGTGGAAAATCAATTTTGTTATTCTTCACAAAAAAAAATACTCTTGTTGTTCGTCGAAAATGAATTTGTGTACCTCTTATGTACTTCTCCTTTGCAGGACTCTCCACATGGTTCGTGGCCTTCACAATAGCGATGTCCAGTCGCTGTTACAGAGAGATGGATACGAAATAATTAGAGCAATTTCGACCGTGAACAGCAGGAGCTCTGCTTTTGCATTTATAGAAGAGGAAAAGAGTCCAAACATTTACAAATTACCAACACGAGCAGCAGCCGGCCAACGCTGCTATGCAACAACGCTACTAGGGATCTAATACTCATCCCAGCACTACTAAGGTTTAAACATTACAGGGGATACCACATTCATCCCAGGTCTGCATACCGCTAGACCACTCTACCCTTTGCTAGGTGTAACTCAGCTAGGTCAGCTCTGATCAGCCCAGCCAACTCCTGGGGGTTTAATTGTTTGTGATCGAATATTCTTCGTCCCCGCTCCTTCCAAATATGCCAGACGGTGTAAACTGACAAAGCGACCTCTCTTTTCTTCGTCTCGTCCATTTTGCCACGCCGGAGCTTATTCCACCATGTACTCACCGTGTTGCAGGTGGGCGCAATGCGGACGGCCTTGGGATTCGTTGTGGGATTCGTTGTTGCAAACTGAGCCCAGACCTCCTTGGTGTACGGGCAATGCAAAGCTAAGTGCTTGGCCGTTTCGAGCTCTTGATCACAGAGGCTGCATTCGTCGTCGTGCGCTAAACCTCTTGCACGTAGCCTCTCCGCAGTCCACTTCCTGTTCTGGAGAAACAACCAAAGGAAGAACTGCACCTTGCCGTCCGCGCGGATCTTCCACACCTGCTCCAGGTTTGGTTTGCTGATTCTTCCAATAAACTGAACTTCATACGCAGACCTCGCTGAGTACTTGCCATCCGTTGTTAGATTCCAAACAATGCTGTCCCTTCGATGGGGCTGCAGGTTGATGCGCTGCAGCTTAGTCCAGAGAGTTATGAATTGCAGGAGCTGGTCTTCATTAGCTATGCGTTGCAAGCCACCCATCCAACGCCCTCTGTCCAAGGCCTGCTTTACTGTGAGCTTCTTCCTTGCCGCTAAATGGAAACAAAACGGTGCGATATCCTTCGGTGCCTGCCGATCTAGCCACCTATCTGTCCAGAACCGCGCTGTTTCACCGCTGTGTACTGTAATGGTTGTGCAAGCTGCAAAAAGGTTTCTGTCGCTTTCATCACAGGGGGTTTCAGTTCCAATCCAGGGGCGGTCATGGTCCGTCCATCTGATCCATTCCCAACGCAGCCGGAGAGCTCTACTATATGCCTCCATGTCCTTGATGCCAAGCCCTCCATATCTGACGGGTGCACAGATTTTTTTCCAGCTCACCAAGCATTTTCCTCCAGAAACTTTGTCTTCTTCAGGTGCCCAAAGGAAGGAGCGTCTCAAGATGTTGAATCTTTTCAGCAGCCAAGGATCCGGCTTGAACATGGTTAAGAAGTATGTTGCGGTTGCCGTGATGACACTATTAATCAAAGTTACTCGTCCTTTGTGGTTTAGGAATTTCCCTTTCCACCCTTTGAGGCGACCCATTGCTCTGTCCACCAGAGGCTGAACTTCGACTCTCCGTGGTTTCTTGAATCCCAGCGGCAGCCCCAGATACTTGCAAGGCAGAGATCCTTGCGAGCCCCCAAACTCCTGAAGGATTGTGGGCACCTCATTGTCATCACATGCCACGGCATATGCCACACATTTTTCGATGTTGGTGCAAAGACCAGAAGCACTGCCGAAAAGCTGCAGGAGGTGCTGAATGGCAGTAATATCCTCCTTCGACGGATTCACAAAGAGAGCAGCATCATCAGCATAGAAGCTGGCTCGGATTCTTGCAATCCTGGGCTGCAGAGGCGAAATGATGTGATGCTCTGTTGCACTCTCGAAGAGCTTTTGCAGTGGCTCCATTGCTAAGATAAAGAGCATGGGGGATAGCGGATCTCCCTGCCTCAGTCCCCTCCTATGACTGAAAGCCTTTCCCAAATAGCCATTTAGCAAAATCCTTGAAGATGAAGAAGCAAGAATAATGGATATCAGGTCGCGCCATCTCTGTCCAAAGCCCATCCTTGTCAGAACTTGGAGAAGAAAACCCCACTTCAAGGAGTCAAATGCTTTAGCAATGTCTAGCTTCAGGAAGATCAAGGGGGACTTTATTTTATGTGCCTTCCTGATCACATTCTTGACATACAAGAAATTATCTTGTATAGATCTTCCTTTGATGAATGCACTTTGCCCCGCAGACACAAGATGCTTGAGCTCTGGGGCCAATCTATTGGCCAGCAGTTTGCATAGAATTTTAGCGCATCAAACTCACAGGCCTGTAGTCTCTTGCATCAACAGGCTCATTTTTCTTGGGCAGGAGGACAATGGAAGCAGTATTCAGTAAGTTCCAGTGCTTCCCTTTTAGGCAATGCATTAAATTCATGGCATCAAGCAAGTCTTTGCTGATTACTGCCCAACACTTCTTAAAAAAATCCCCAGTGAAGCCATCTGGGCCAGGCGCCTTCTCCCCATGCATTCCATCAACTGCAGCTCTAAGCTCATCCATCAAGAAGGGTGCATCCAGGTGACTCAACTCAGCTGTTGGCAGATTGAGACTTTCCCAATTTAGGTCAGTGGAGGCCGGAGTGTTTGTCCCCATCAGCTTTGTGAAGTGCTGCAACAAGATGTCTGCCTTTTCCTCATGCTTGGAAAATGTTTCAGTCGCATTCTTCAGGGTGGGGATGTGATTTTTCCTTCTCCGCCCATTGGCTCTGAGGTGAAAAAACTTAGTGTTCGCGTCGCCTTCTTTCAGCCAGGTTATTCTTGATCTCTGTCTCCATCTCACTCGGTCTAGAGCAGCAAAACCAAGCAGCTTGCACTTCAGATGGCGGCGAAGCTCTCGTTCATCAGCAGACAAGTCTCTGGTCTCTTGTGCAATATCCAGATTAAAAATCACATCGTCAGCAATGGAGGAAACAAGTTTGGTCCATTTGATGTTCTCTCTGTCCCATTTTTTCAGCGCCTTGGCAGTGCGGCTCAGCTTGGTATGCAGAACTCTGATGGCGTTTGTTGATCTGACAGGCTTTTCCCAGGCAGCTTGGACAACAGAGAGAAAGTCATCATGTCTCAGCCAGTGTGCCTCGAATCTGAACCCCGAGAAGTGTTTCCTTTCCATTTTGCTGAGCAGCAGCGGGCAATGGTCCGACACATTTGAGGATGCCGGGGTTAGCTGAAATTGCGGGTTGTCAAGCTCCCATTCTTTTGAGACCAGCACTCTATCGATCCTGGTGTGAGTTGCAGACTCCCTCTCGTTGCACCATGTGAACCTTCTACCAATTATTGGGTAGTCAATTAATTCGAGGTCCTGGATCAATGCTCTGAATTTTCCTAGCAGCCGCAGGTTGAGGTTGCCATTGCTTTTATCTGCAGCACTTGCGATGAGATTGAAATCACCCAGCAACATCCATCTAGCAGCCACCCTGGATTGGATCATGCGGATTTCCTGCATGAAATCTTCTTTGAGCTCATCCTCTTGCGGTCCGTAAACACCGGTTATGGACCAGGTTGTATTATCAGTCCAGTTCACCACCGTGCCTGAGACAGAGAACTGGCTCCCCGCCGTCAGGGGCTCCTCTATGATCTGGAAATCGCTTGTACAAGCAATCAGCACCCCTCCTCTCGCCCCATTGGCAGGCAAACAAATGAAGTTGTCACCGAACCTTGGTCCCAACATTTCAACCACCAGAGCCCTGGTCATGTTCTCAATTTTGGTTTCTTGCAGGCATACAATGTTGCACGGCTTATCAGAAAAGAACAGCTGCAGTGCTCTTCTCTTAGCTGGGTTGTTGGCCCCTCTCACATTCCAGTCTATGATTGCGAGCTCCATTGATAAACTAATATGAACACAGGCAGGAAACAAACAGCGAGGGGCGCAGGACAATCTGCCACCACCCGAAACACCGAACAACAGAAAAAACGTAACAGATACATGATACAGAGCTTGTTCTCGGTGAGCACCTGAATCGGCACGGTGGTCACTAATTGTTACCTTATAATCGCTGTTTACTTTGGCGATGCCGACGGTGGTGGAGTCCTTGAGGGCGCCGACGTACCTCCTCATGCTCGTGCCGCCGCCGGCCATTCTTCGCCAGCCAAAGGGGAATGGCACCTAATTCGACTGACTGATCTGCAGAGCAGAGCCAGCAGAATGATACGGAATGAGTTAGTGGTTAATCGGTAAACAGCCAATTCGCAATCGCTATAGGCCACATGAACTTCGCAACAGATGTGAAATGAAGTCGTAGGTATCCAATCTATTGAACGTGGCTCCAGGAACATACTAGTGAGCAACGGATAGGAGGCGACAAAATTGACAAGAAAACGAAGCAGAGCTGGAATTCGAAACTGAATTTTCCGAGAGGTGAGCCGAAGAAAGACGAAGAACACGTACGAGTTTCGGAGAGAAGAAATGGAGGCGACGGAGATGAGCTAAAAACAAGTAAACAAAACAAACTTAACAGAGAGCAGGGTAACAAATCCCCACCAGAAAATTCGGAGGCAGGGCAGCCAGCACGCTCCCAGCAACGGACGTACGTACTAGCTCCAACTGAAGTTCCTAAATACGGGCAGCGAAATCAGAAACGGTAAACAGTTTGAACAGATGTTTGGTGTGGCGGGCGGTGGATCACCAACCGAGCTGCTCTGTTGCGTTGCTGGAGCAAAGAAACAACGGACACGCCGAAAGAAAGGCTAAAAGAATCTGCAACTTGCTGCGATCACCAGCTCCAGAAATCGAAATCGAGCGAAGCCCCCCAACGCAGATTGAACTTATTTTTGCTAGATTTCACTTGCGAACTGGAGACCACGTACGCGCATTAGCTGAGGGACTCGCACCAATCAACAGGCTGAAATACCTGATGGCAGAAGCGGCGTCGACCTTCTCTCGCCGCCGGCGGGGAAAGAGGAGATGAGACCGTGAGACGGAGCCTCCGCCTTGCCTGCTTTCTGACCGGAGCTGGGAATGGGGAGGCGGGCGAGAGGCAGTTGGGTTCCTCTTGCTTGCTTCTCTTCTCTTTCACACGGCAAATGAGCGTGTGAGCTGGGAGGGAGAAGGGGAGGAGCAGCGGAGGGAAAAGCTATGCAAGTCTGTTGTTGATATTCTTTTGCCGCGTGGGGTGTGACATTGGCACACGTGTTCCCCGGCGTACCCTCCCCTTCCTCCCTCTGACCAGACCATTCGGGCGCGCCGCCGTCTTTTTAATTCGCGCCTCTTCCGCGTGGGCTTGACTTCGCTTCTTCTTTGCTCGTTCCTTTTTCTTTCTTTGGAATGGCTCTAGATCTATTGTTGTGACTTCTTGATCGTTTCTCCCTGTCAACGTCGGCAGCTCGGTCTCCTCCTTGCCAAAACTGTCCATGCTGTTTTGACCATGTGGTAGGCTCTGTGGAAGCTGGCTTAGTGGAAATAACTTTTAGACCATATTTTACATCTTATTTGGTAGCCCAGGTTACATCGCTGGGACTAAAAGTGGTGGGTGACTGGTTGACTGCATGCAAACATAATAAATGGCTCTGGTGATGCATGAATAGCTGTTTGGTTGCATGCAGACAACGATTATGGTCACCTCTTCTCTCGACCTTATCATACTACACTACCGTTACACACAGAAGTAATCAATTCATCTATAGCTACAACAGGTACTTAATCAAATGCATTCCCTAGCTATGAATGACAGTTAATAAGTTTATAGCTAACTACTACAATAGTGGAAATTAAATGGGGGGGGGGGGGGGGGGGGGAGTTTATCAAAGGGCGAGCAAATAAGGGGGAGTTCTTCTTCTTTCTTTTTTCCTTCTTCGTCCCTCTTCTTCCTTCTTCTCAGATGGCGGTGTTATCTCTAGCATCCCACATTGTATTTTCTTACTTTATTATTTTGTTCTTCCAGGCTTTATTGTCGTTCTGCTCCACGTCATGGCCAGTCTCAACTTGATCACCCACAATAGTTTGTGAGAATAGCTCATCTTCGCTTCAACCTAAGATCCAACTGTGAAGAATGCAACAAGTAAGAATTAACGGTCTAGTATCTTGATTCTATTTTTCCATGCAGCAAAGTTGTAATGACCCAAAAAGTAGCAACGATTTAGGACTCGATTGCAAATAGGAAAATTGAATTGCATGCATTTGAAATTTGTGAAAAAATTAAAACTTTGGTTTTAGGAGGTATGAGGGATTGAAATTGAACTCTAGTGTTGAGTTTTGACTTAGGTCAACACTAGGAATTGAAATTCAAATTTCAATATGAATTCATATTTTTAGATTTAGGAAAATCAAATTTGAATTATTTTGAGTGGAATCTAAAGATTCAACATCCATTACTTGATTTGTGTGAATCAATACTAACTTAATTATTATGAGCTCAGAATGGAGGTTTGATTTTCAAACTTTAGTTCATATTTCCAAAAATAAATAAGTAAATAATATATCACATAATAATAAAATATCACAAGATAGTAATAAAAATAAATGGAATTTTATTCCTGATATCAAAGGTATTGTTACAATATTTGATACAAGGAATAAGAATATAAGATTACATTAGGACTAAAACCCTAACACAAACTAAATAAAAAGAAAATAAAAGAATCCTAAAAATCTAAATCTTCATCTTATATTGATCTTCTTCTGAACCTGCACACAAAAACAAATAAAGGATATTGGCAGATCCAAATGTTGGATTAAAAATCCATATTTATTTAGAATCCAAGTTTCAAGTCCTGGAACTTGCCCTGAACCTTGTGTTGAGGTAAGGCAAAGGAAAAAAAACATCAAATGCTAAGATAGATGCTAGAACCAAATGGCAAGCTAAACCAGAAATAGGAACCAGAACCAGTAGTGCAAACATAAGACAAAGACCAAGTGTAGTATGTGTTGTTCTGTCAGTCACCAAAGAAGAACCAGATCAAAATCAAGCATAGCATCCAACTAGAACTTAGTACTAGCCAGTAGCCAGTAGCATAGCAGACCAGGAAAACAAATAAGCAAAAATAGGAATAATTAACAGAGAATAGAATCTTAAGATACCACAACCTTGGATTCTTTTAAAAAGAATTCAAGCATGCTAAATGAACACTTCACAGTTCATCACACATGTCACATAAATCACATATAACAAATATCAGAAATCATTAATTGCTGTCAGCAAACCAAGGAATTAAACCTAATTCCAAAACCCTAAAATCTGTAGAAACTAATTTTGGAAATTACCAAAATAACCCCAAACTGACATGCCAGTTTAGGCATATGACTTTAGCCCATACCTAGCATTGAATCCATGCTAGAAACCAAACTAGAGAGGCGGTATAAGCAGCTTAGTCACCATTTGCATGGGTGTCAGCAGCAGCATAGCCTTAGAGACCTATAAATAGGACCCCAAAACCCAACTTGAAGATCACAAATCCTCACAAAGCTCATAAGAAACACTCTCAGGTCAGAGGTAGAGAGAAAGAGCTAAAGAATCACCTTGAGGCTAGAGGCTCAAGGAGAGGAACTCCAAACACACCCACTGGTGTGAAGGAGATCTGAACAAAAATCAAGGCGAAAATCGAAAGCTAAACGCAGTTCTAGAAAAAGAAGAACACTCGTTGAATGATAAGAGTAAAAAACGGAGTGTTCTTGGCAAATGAAAAGCAAGGCAACTTCTCCAAAAGAAATTTGTTGGGGTCCAACCATTTATTGCAGAAAATAAAACTAAACAAAACTGAAAACTAAAAACAACTGACGCTCCAAGAAAGACGCATAATGCATGAAGCAATAAAAATATAGTGTGTTGAAAGGTGACCTGATTTTTTCCGATGAAGAAGGGGTGCCTCGGGGGCATCCCCAAGCTTTGACGCTTGTACCTCTTGGATATTTCTTGGGGTGACATGGGCATCCCCAAGCTTGAGCTTTTGTCCATTCTTCAACTCATCTCATCATTCTCCAATCCCTACACTTGAAAACTTCCTTCATACAAAACTAAACACAAATCTATTAGCAACATTAGTGTAAGCATAACATTGAATAAACCCTTTTTGCTTCAGGTTTCAACCTAAAACCACCACATATAAAGTTTATACTACTATAGCAACTTCCCCAAAAGTTCCGTGATCAAAAGAACTCAAAAAGAAAGCGATAAAGCGGCAAACACAAATATTGGCAGAAATCTGTCAAATCAAAAAGTGTTCAACTAATGAAAGTTTGTATATAACCTGAGGCATATGCACAAGAAATCGCACGTCCAAAAGATATACAGAGAATTTTCACGAATTTTTACGGTGCAGCACCGAAAAACTGTTTCAGGACAGCAACATCCCCAAATCTTACCTCACTCAAATTAGAGGCTTCTCTTGGCACAAAAACGAAATAAAAAGGATAAGGAGCGGTTATTACAGTAGTAATAACTTTCAAGACTCAAATAAAAGAAAAATTACTGAAAGTAAAACATTTGGTTATCTCCTAAGAGTGCTTTTCTTTAACGCCTTTGAGCTAGGCGCAGAAAATGCGAATCAAGTAATATCAAGTGATGAAGCGCTAGGGTCAGCGGGTGCCTTACATCTTCCTTTCTTACCTTTGCTCTTAACTCTAGGAAAGACGTGACTATTGCAAGGTGGAGAGATGAATCTTATATTGCCTTTTCCCACATCTATAACGGCGCCCAGGAGCTTCAGTAGAGATCTTCCAAGTGTGATTTGTCCTTTTCCTACACATTCAATAACTAGATAATCAGTAGATACCATTCTTCCTAGAACTTTTGTATAAATTCCTTCAGCTACTCCAACAGGAAATATAGTGGCATTATTAGTAAGAGAAATTTCTTCTCCCCCCTCAGAAAGTTTCTAAAGACTCAAAGATTCATAAACATCCTTTGGCATAAGACAAAATTCAGACATAATATCACAACGAGCATGAAAAGTTTCACCATTGATGGTGATTTTTACCGTAGGGTACCAACACGAAGGTTCAAAATTTGCTGGCACATAATCAAAATGTTGGCGCAAAGTATTATAGCAAGTATTCAAACTAGCAGTGCGAGTCTCAAGAGTATTAAGTCTATTAAAAATGCTCACAAGAGAGGAATCAAAATAAGTTGGCATGCTATAAATTGTAATCAACTTTTTTATAATATTGAAAGCTTGATCTCCATCACAATGAAGGAAATCTCCTTCTGCAGTAGCATCCAAAGCATATCTATAACGAAGAGCAAGTCCAAAGTAAAAGCAACTAAGAAGCAAACTCAAAGTCATTTTTGGTTCAGTTTTTCCATGCCAATCATAAATTCTAGACCAAGCTTCTTTAAAACCTTCCTCATCCTTTTGTTTAAAAGTGAAAATCATATCCTCGGGCGACATAGTAGTAGCAACTGAACTAGACATAATAAACAACTATAAAGGATACTAATTTTTTTTGTGTTTTTGATAAAACGATGCAAGTAAAAATAAAGTAAAAGCAAAACTAAAACAAAGTAAAGGATGTGCGTGCGAAACTCCCCTTGCAGAAGTCTTCTTTTTCCCCGGCAACGGCGCCAGAAAAATGTCTTGATGCGGTGCGGTGTTGATAGTTTTTCACCGTCCAGTTGGGAACCCCAAGAGGAAGGTATGATGAGCACAGCAGCAAGTTTTTCCCTCAGTAAGAAACCAAGGTTTGTCAGTCCAGGAAAAAGTCAATACTCTTGCTAGACTACTAACACTCCAACAAGGGCGCCGTTTACGACACTTGTTGACTCATCTTCAACTAGTAGCAACGCGGAACCTGCACACAATACAACCAAATACTTTACTCCCAACTTACGATGAGGTTGTCAATCTCACCGGTTTGCTTGAAACAAAGGAATGAGCGTATCGAGTGGAAAGCAATAGTAATATGCAAGTAAAGTAAACAGTGCAAGTAAAGTAAATAGGTGATAGCAATATAATGGAAATTGGACCGGGGTCCATAGTTCACTAGTGGTGTCTCTCCATAAGATAAAATAACACATGCTGGGTAAACAAATTACAGTTGGGCAATTGATAGAATAAAGACAACGTGATATGTCAAGAGGATCACTATGAGATTTACTCTGGGCATTACAACAAGATACATAGACCGTCATCCAACTGCATCTATGACTAATAATCCACTTGTAGCAAATCAATCCGAGAACTCCACAAGTATTAAGTTGCGAACAACAGATAACTGCATTAAGCAAAGTGTGTAATGTAAATAAAGCATATGCCCTTGAGCATATGAATGTTGTTTTCTCCCAAGTAGCAACAACACATCTACAACCTTAGAGGTTTCTGTCACTCCCCCAGATTAAATAGATGCATGAACCCACTATCGAGCATAAATACCCCCTCTTGGAGTCACTAGCAACTACTCGGCCAAGATAGCTACTAACAACGGAGAGCATGCAAGATCATAAACAACATAGAGATAACATAAGATAATATTCAGCACATCAACTCAATTATAACACCAATATTCATCGGATCCCAACAAACACAACATGTAGAATTACATAACGGTGATCTCGATCATGTAAGGCAGCTCACGAGATCTAAACATGAAGCACATGGTGGAGAAGACAACCATCTAGCTACTGCTATGGACCCATAGTTCAAGGTAGACTACTCACTCATCGCGCCGGAGGCAAGCATGGCGATGAAGAAGACCTCCGGTGGCAATTCCCCTCTCCGGTAGGGTGCCGGGAAGAGCTTCTGGACCCTCCCGATCTTGGGTCGACGGCGGCGGCAGATCGCGATGTATTCTGGAAAAGTCATCGGGTATTTAGGTTTTTCCCGTCGGGGGGTCTTTATAGGCGAAGAGGCGGCGTCAGAGGTGGGCCAGGGTGGCCTCACCACCAGGGGGCGCGGGCCAGGGGCAGGCCGCGCCGCCCTATGGTGTGGCTGCCCTGTGGCCCCTCTCCGTCTCCTCTTCAGTTCTCTGGAAGCTTCGGTAAATTTCTGGACGTCTGGCTTTTGTTTCGTCCAATTCCGAGAATATTTCCTGTGTAACTTTTTTGAAACACAAAAACAACAGAAAATAGGGAACTGGCACTGTGGCATCTCGTTAATAGGCTAGTTCTGGAAAATGCATAAAAATGCCACAAAGTGTAACAAAACACTAAGCAAATGGTGTAAAAACAAGCATGGGGCATCAAAAATTATAGATATGTTAGAGACGTATCAGAAAGCCAATAGTAGAAATTGTAGAGTAGAAGTTGCAGTAGAGGTAGAGAGAGAGAGGGTACCTACCTTGTGGGCGAGGGAGCCAAGCTCACCATCGCCGGAGTCAAGGCAGAGGCGACACAGGGAGAACCCCGAGGGGTAACTCAACCTGCACCTACCCATGGTCGAGGGAGACGATGTAGAGGAATTAGAGGAGCACCCCAAGACCAGCCATAGTCCCAAGAGCGCTGGAGAGGTCACCGGAGTCGAGCACGACCTTGTAGTCAAAACCCTTGATCCAATCTAGGATTGAATCAAGCCGTAGAGGACACAATCGATGGGAACTTTGGGATACGATTGTAGAGCGGAGTGAGATGAATCGATTGAGCACTAGAGAATCACCGGAGGTGGTCGGAGGTGGTCGGAGGTGGTCGGCATGGCGAGGCAACGGCGACGATGATTCAGTCGCCAGAGCGAGCGAGCGAGTGGAGTGAGAGAGAAGGGGGGCGATGTGGTTCGGTTCGATCAAACCGGTATGCTAGTTTTGACCAGTGGGGTCTTACCAGTGGGCCCATGGGCATTTTAGACTTTTCATAATTAGTTCAAATGCAATAATAGGAAATAAAGCCCTAGGAACCTCATAAAAATATTTTTGAACTCAGAAAAATGAGAAGAACACAACTAACATATTCAAAGGAATAATTGAAATACTTTTATTTTTGATGAATTTGAATTAAAGAAATCAAGTTAAAACTTGATAATTCAAAATAAAATTCTAACAAGTGTGCTTTAGTTGTTTCGAGTGAGCAAATTAAATTCTTATATATATATCTATATATATTCTAAAGGAGTATTAAAACATTCCTAAAATAGTAGTATCACCTTTGATTATTCTTTACCAATATACACTTTTCCAAACTCCCGCTGTATGAACACGATTTGTTACAACCTTCTGACGATTGAAAATCCTTCCATGCTACTCTTGAGTATGCTGGTTGACAGATGGAGAATTCTCTATACAGTTGGTTTGTCGTTTCATTGTGTGATAAAAAAAACTGTATAGGAAGAAAGGATCAATGAAATTACTATTGGAACAATAAAGTTTGAATAATTGATTGAAAAACCAATACACCAAAAAGGAATGAAATAAATCACCAGTGAAAACATTGCATAGCATATAGTTGCACTAGGAGTGTGATTTGAACTTTTGAAGTTTTTCTTAAGAATTGATTGCTAATCCAGGACCCGAGGTCAAGGGTCAAGTAGAACCTTTGAACTGCATTATCTTGCAATCATCAGGCAAGTTCACCCTTGCACTTAATTTTTTTTGTATAAACCTTTAAAAAAGGAATCACCTACACAAAACAAATTACTATTTTAAAAATAAATTGAATCACAATTGGTGGGTGACAAGGGTATAGATAATAGAGCCTATTACTTGAGTACCCCTGAGGCCCGTTAAACTAGGCCCAAGTGTAATTATAGTCGAAGTATGAGTCCATGTCGTATATCGATATTGTAATATGTATCGGACCCGACCGATTCCTTGAGACCTAGTCACCTATATATAGGGGCCAGGAGAGGCCAGTCAGGGACATATTGGGAGTAAGCCAAGACGACCACCACGTTTATTCTCGACACACACCTTGTTTGACTGATCTTTTACCTTTGAGTTCATCCGATGCCCTATTTCCCCGATCCTAAGTCCTTCATCTAGGCCATTTGTCGAGTTAACCCTCGTCAATGGGCAATGAAATCATGGTTTGATACATGAGAAAGTCATGTTGGTGGAGATTTCATTGTACCGGGAAAGTCCCTAGGAATTAATAACAGAAAGTAGTCATTGATTCCAAATCGCCGTACAACCCACGCTGACCACAGATCTTGGAATGGGACGAGCAAGTCAGAAGTTTCTCATCAGTTCCGTATATCTTCAGACGACTAGGTCGGGCTATGTCCCCGCGAGGAACTAAAGTGGGTGGGAGCCCGTAACGTCCCCATCTTGTGCCGCAGGATGATGATTTTAGTGTCTCAACAGGGATGGCATCTGATCGCGGTCGTTGACCGGTTCAATGCAAAAAGGTAGATTATGGAGTTAGGTAGTGCTCGACATGACTTGGAGAAACTTGGTAACATGCATCACTCCAAAGGAAGTGTGACTAGGGCAATAAGGCCAATGACATTTGTGGGAAAAGTAACGCACCTCTCGAGAGTGTAAAAATGTGACATGCTACTCCCTATCCTGGGAAAGGATTGCGAACGCAGCGAGGAAAGGAACTAAACAGAAGTGCTAACAACCCGTGAAGACTGATGAATTTAGATTTTAATAAAACTCTAAAACTTACCTTTTCTAAAAAACCATTTTCAAAAACCAAACCTTGGATAAAAATCTATGGTTACAAAGCACACATCACTTTTTAGAACTTGCTGAGTATATTTGTACTCAATCTATCATCTCATCCATTTCTAGACTTTTAACTGTGCAATACCAAGGAAACCAAAGCTAACTAATAGGAGGACGACGAGCTATACTACAAAGAGAACAGTGAGGACAGGGATGAAGAAGCACAGACATAGGATAGAATAGATGATATTCGCAACATAGACTTACCTAAATAAAATTGCAAAGCTCCGATGGTACTTAGCTTAGTAGTACTGATGATTAGAAGATTAGCTAGTTTGAATTAAATTTGAATTTGAATCCTCAATGGACCAATGAGGATCTTGAAACCTTTTTACATTATTGGTTGTTAAGTATGAACATGTAAAGTTGCAGACCCACAATGTTTCTGTTGCACCACTCTAAGGGATGTAATATTTGCAAATTGGTACTTCGTGAGTGTTATGTCAATGAATTGTACACTACAACATGCAGTGGTGTATTGGGTCACCGAAATGCCCTTTCAATAGTGACCATAAGGCTAGAGTGTCTGATATTGAATGATTCTTTGGTATTCTATAGTTGGTTTCTTGAAGATAACTCGTTGATATGTACCTAGTTTGCCTGAAGGGTGAAAAAAATCCCAGATCGGCATGCATATTCATCATATCTAATGTCTCACAAGACTAGTTGGGAAACCCCAAGAGGAAGGTATGATGAGCACATCGGTTAGTTTTCCCTTAGTATGAAACCAAGGTTTAATGGAGCAATAGGAAAAAGAAACCACTTCCGAAGGTTGTTGCTAGCTGACTTTGGCAACGGCGCCAGAAAAAGTCTTTGGTGGAGCGGTGTCGGCGCTAGCAGCAACGTGGAACCTGCACACAACACAACCAAACTACTTTGCCCCAACTTACGGTGAGGTTGTCAATCTCACCGGTTTGCTGAAAACAAAGGATTAGACGTATAGTGTGGAAAGAGATGTTTGCTTGCGGTGAAATAAAGTAATGCTTGCGGAAAGTAAACAGTGCTTGCAGTAGACGGTAATATAAATGTAAAAGAATGGATCGGGGTCCACAGTTCACTAGAGGTGTCTCTCCATAAAGGTAAATAACATGCTGGGTAAACAAATTACAGTTGGGCAATTGACAAAATAAAGAATGCATAACAATGCATGTACATGTCATGAAGATCACTATGAGATTCACTTGGGCATTACAACACAATACATAGACTGTAATCCAACTGCATCTATGACTAATAATCCACCCGCAGGATATCATCCGAACAACCCTTGGGTATTAAGTTGCAAGCAACAAATTATCGCCTTAAGCAAAGTGTGTAATGTAAACAATACAAATATACTTGAACAAAAGATTGTTGTTTTCTCCCTAGTAGCAACAACATATTTACAACCTTAGAAGTTATTGTCACTCTCCCAGATTACTAGAGGCATGAACCCACTATCGAGCATAAGTACGCCCTCTTGGAGTCACTAGCATCTACTCGGCCAAGATATATACTAGCAACGGAGAGCATGCAAGATCACAAATAATGTAGACATGATAAATCAACAATCTACTTGATATAGTACTCAATATTCATCAGATCCCAACAAACACAATATGTAGAATTACATAAATATGATCTTGATTATGATAGGGAGCTCACAAGATCTACACATGAGGCGCATGGAGGAGAAGACAACCATCTAGCTACTGCTATGGACCCATGGTCCAGTGGTGGACTACTCACGCATCACTCCGGAGGCTGGCATGGTGATGAAGAAGGTCTCCAGTGATGATTCCCCTCTCCGGTAGGGTGCTGGGAAGAGCTTCTGGACCCTCCCGATCTCGGGTCGACGACGGCGGCGGCTTGCAGTATGTTTCATGGAAAAAGTGTTCGAGGCCTTAGGGTTTTCTCGATGAAGGGAATTTATAGGCGGAAGGGCGATGTCAGAGAGTGGACCAGGGGCCCACACCACCTGGTTGCGCAGCCAGGGGTGGCCCGCGCCACCCTATGGTGCGGCTGCCTCTTGGCTGCTCTCCGTCTCTCCTTTGGACTCCGTCTTCATGTCAGGTAAATAGGAACTTTGGCTTTCGTTTCGTCCAATTCCAAGAATATTTCCTGTGTAACTTTTCTGAAACACAAAAATAGCAAAACATAGGAACTAGCACTGTGGCATCTTGTTAATAGGTTAGTTCCGGAAAATACATAAAAATACCACGAAGTGTAAACAAAACACAAAGCAATTTGTGTAAAACAAGCATGGAACATAAAAAATTATAGATACATTCGCAACGTATCAATCTCCAAGGTAGAATCTACCATCAGGGATATTCATCCCATCAGCGCTAGACATGCGCCAGAATGCTTGCATCATGGGCAGATCCTTCCTAACCAGCTAGCACATATTTGAACTTCAAATTGAAATCAACAGCTGACATGTAGCTGGTATAGTGCTTGCTTCTCCTATATGGTGAAGACTATGATCTGGGCACACTGGCTATTAGTCTGTCACATGAGTACCATTGTTTAGGCCAACACAATCCTGTCAAGAAAAACGATCAGGGAGTCATGAATCTGACCACATTAGGCGTGTGATGAGATGAAACTAGGGAATTTGTGCTCACCCTAAAATATGGAAACCATATGTAGTTGATATTATCTTGGGAGGTGTTTGACCACTTGGTGGCTTGACCATTTCTCCTCCCAGCTCTCCAACTGCATACAACACCTTTTGAAATAACGATAGTTAGTCTTCATGGATCTCCTGAATGTGATATGGATCACTCTAAACCTCTGGTTATGATCTAGAAACATGGCAACTTGCTCTTTCACAAAGGTATGGATGCTATCTTCAAGAAGTCCTCTCTCCCTGAAGGTTTTAACAAGTGCATGGAAGGGGGATCTTCTCTCATCCGAAGCATTTGTACAAACTCTACATCCTTGCAATTGTATGCGGTTCAGATTATCAATTCTCTCCTGATCTTGGTGTAACATATATAGGCCCATATGTGAGTCCGAAAAAGGTAGCTCTCCGCATTTTTTTCTTGTATAACGGTACATAGGACCCAAACTTGAATGACATCAGCGAGGGTTGATGCCCGATGGATAAGCTCAAGCTGTTTTACCTAAGTAAGGTGATCTAAAAATGAACTATGGCTAGTAGCTATAGTGGGAGCACATAGTGACGGAGGACTGCATCGGCATGCATTACCTCCGCCATGGCAGACGAGGGGGACGAACTTAGTGCGGAGAAGCAGGAGATGAGGCAGGGTCCGAGAACAAGATAAGAGAGAAGACGGTCTACGACAGTATATTTTATTTGAGTGTTAGGAAACCGTATTATCAAGAGCGGTTGCGCAATGAAAGTTTTGGGTAAAATTAATCGCATACACTAAATGCTAGGCACACCCACTATGTTTATCTTGGTTGAGAGAGAACCCCTTTTTATGGTTGTTGAGAATTTCTTAAGGGTGAAAGTTTCGGTGTGTTTTACATCGGAAGTTCTGGTGCTACGCGCCGGAAGTTCTGGTATCCAACCGCCTGCTTGAAGTTCCAGCCATTTATTTGGCATGCGCCAAGTGGTGCAACTCTGGTCTGAAACTTTGTCCGGAAGTTGGATTGGAGTGTGGCTCGAACTCCTGGTATGCATGATTTTGTTCTGATACCGGTCACTTAGAATGGAACTTCCGGTCCCCCAAGGAGCCAAAAAAAATAAAAACTGGCGACCTATAAAGGGCCCCCTTTGTCCCCAATCATAGCCGCCTCTTACCCCTCTCTCTCCTCCATTAATTAATGTTGAGCTTTAAACCTAGATCTCTCACTCTAGCCAACAAATCTCCATGTCCTTGTTGTTTCAGACCTAGATCTACGCTTTCACCAAAAGAATTTGATTCCCCCTCTCCCTTGATTCCATTCGAAACTTGTTTCTCTTGGGTGTTTGGGCGCCCTAGACGGAAGAGGTCATCTTCCAAGCTCAGTTATAGTGGTTAAAGCTTTTGATCATGTTGGAAACCTCCAATTGAGTCGTGGAGATAGTCTCAATCTTATTTGTAACGGTCTCGGTCACTAGCTTCAAGGCCACCACCTAGTGGATCGTGGCACCTTGGCTTGGCGAGGGCACGAGAAAAATAGGGTGGGCCTTTGTGATGCTTGATGAGATTTGTGTAACACTCCTCGCCAACGAAGACATATTTTCTCTAAAGGTAGAAACTTCAGGAATTACATAATTAATGGCAAAAATACACGATAAGTACATTTTCTCTCTCATTAAAAGTACACGTTTTTTGCATTTTCTCTATAACTATTAACTTCTCGAATCTCACATACATAGATACCTGAAGCTAGGTTTAACGGGACCGGTTTAACTTGTACACGTGTTTTTGATTCGGTGCTAGGAGAAAAGTAGAGGCTCGGATCCCTTCAGCGATAGGCGCCATGATTAGTGTGACTTCCCACTTGCTCAGAAGGCTGATACATCCACCTTAAACACAAAATGCGGAGGCATATGTCCCCTGCGTTTTCTAGAAGTCCTCTTATAGACACAATGCAAAACAAATATCCATGCAATTGTCTTCGACTCCAGATAAGAATGGCCAACTTCTTCCTTCTTCTCTGTTTACTTCATCACAAATATCCGCGCAATTTTGCATGTCAACGGAACAGTGTGGTCGGTTACCTAGCTCAAGGGCAACGCAAGTGAAGCTAAACACCCTGCAGTCTCAAGTTCTTCCTTCATCTGGCTGAATCTGCACGCATGGCAGCGCTCCTTTTTGCGCCACATCAATACACCCTAGTTGCGTTGATGTGCAAAAAGTTTGGTCGCGTCGAAATCACGCGGCTCCTTCCTCCCGAAAAAGGGCGAAATCACGTGCAAGAGATGCCATGCAAACGAGGGCATCGTCCATGGTTAGATATACGTAATGATCAGTGGGCGGTCGATTTCGTTGGCGTCTGTATCCGTTCTTTTTCGACGATTAATCAAATTACGCTCACGTCATTCAGCTTTTTCTAAGACACCGACAAATGCATACTGAATTCGAGGTCAAAATCGCTGTACATCATGAGCCTAATTAATATTCATATCCAAGTGTATGAGCAGTACCGTGTTAGCTGTGATGAAAACACAACATACATCAGGAGGCAACTGACGACTTTGTCCATGTCATGCCTGTTATTCTCTCCATCAAACTTAATTTACATCTTGTGTCTTGTGCTGCAACTATTCACTTACGTGGACAGCCCTGATTAGCTCGAGTGCAGAGGAAGCAGAGGTCCTGGCTTGCCTTGCATGCCTGAGGCATCTGATCAACATGCGATATGTATAGGCTACACTGGAGTCTGATTGCCTCGCCGTCCCAGTCCTTGGCGAGTAAAAGAAAGTATAATAAACCTAGTCAATTGGCTATACTCCCTTCATCCCGGTTTTAAGGACATAATTCACGAATCATGCAATCTCAAAATATCCCACCTTCTAGGCATATTAGTATTTAATGTGTTTAATTAGCAACTTTACATGAGCAGTTTTTGCATTTCCAAGGCCCAACAACCAATGCATACGTTTTCTTATTAATTAATGTATTCTTAAATAAGGATAAAGAGACAAATCTCACCACCAATCATAGATTAACTAGGGCTAAGAGATTTGCAAATTATGCCTTTAAAACCGGGATAGAGGGAGTAGTACTTGTCATCTAAACTACTAATAAAAGAGCAAACTTGAATTTCTCTAAAGCCACACCATAAAACGTACACAGGGAAACTAGGACCCTTAGATCTAATCGGTTTAGTCACATCTAAGAGACCATAATAATGTGGTGGTCTGCTAGGCTATTGGACGGCTCAGATGTAATGTTCTGCCAGGCGGACAATTGTCTCGGACGCCCGCACGATCTTCCCCGTAATCTGGGCATCTTAAATAATTAGCGTTTAATTAGGGAAACTCCAACTCTTTCAAGCCTCCATGTACGACCTTGCATTGCCTCTGCTATCTTTGATCCACTTTTTCCTTTGCCGGAAAAGGGGCGCTGCACCGTGCCCGGCCAGGTTCCGCTTCCAGTCAATCGGTCCCAGACGGCTTAGACCTCGGCGACGGTGACGCGCAGGACTACGGACGCAACCTGTGCGTCTCCACGAACACGCGCTACGCGGTGCCACTGCGGGAGATCATCTACCGGCTGAACGCCACGCCAAGAGTCGAAATCGACGAAACTAACCTCTCCAGCAAACTTCAGCACAAAATGAACCCAATCTGAAACTATTTCACAAAATAACCCTTTTTAGTAGCGCCCACAAGAGCGGCGCTATGCTCAGTTGCATAGCGCCGTGCTCTAGGGTGTTATCCTTCTGAACACGTGGCGTAGCGGGACCCACATCCGGCACCATAGCGCCGGAGCCAAGGGCGCTATGCTCTTATTGGGCCAGCCCACGAGTGCTGCGGCCGTCCAATGCTAACCGAGGTGGGAGTTTAGTCCCACCTCGGAAGCTGAGGAAGTTTTCGACCAACATATAAGCCGGCGTGTGAGAGGGACCCCGAGCTCCTCTCAACACACACATGTGCTGGCTTGCCCGTGCAGGCTACCTATCTCTGCCCTGTAGGCCCGCCTGGCTAGGCGTGCTGCTCGCTAGTAGGGCCTAGCCAGGTCTGGGCGGGCCTTTTTTTGCTCTTGCTTTTTGTGGGTCCCACGGTTAGGATAGCACCCCAGAGCCCGGCGCTATGCTACTGAGGGTAGCACCCGGACGGCCGGCGCTATGGATGATAACACCGGCATGGCCGGCGCTATGCTATGGAGGGTAGCACCCGGACGTGGGGTGCTAGAATACAGTACCGAATTGCTCGGGGACTTAGAATTTTTTGAGCTCGACCCTTTTTGTTACAGACTATAGCACCCCACGCCCGGATGCTACCCTCCATAGCATAGCACCGGCCATGCCGGTGATTTGGTTGACTACTGGGAGGTGGTAGGATACAGTATCGAATTGCTCAAGGACTTAGAATTTTTTGAGCTCGACCCTTTTTGTTACAGACTATAGCACCCCACGCCCGGGGTGCTACCCTCCATAGCATAGCGCCGGCCATGCCGGTGATTTGGTCGACTACTGGGAGGTGGTAGGATACAGTATCGAATAGCTCGGGGACTTAGAATTTTTTGAGCTCGACCCTTTTTGTTACAGACTATAGCACCCCACGCCCGGGTGCTACCCTCCATAGCATAGCGCCGGCCATGCCGGTGTTATCATCCATAGCGCCGGCCGTCCGGGTGCTACCCTCAGTAGCATAGCGCCGGGCTCTGGGGTGCTATCCTAACCGTGGGACCCACAAAAAGCAAGAGCAAAAAAAAAGGCCCGCCCAGACCGGGATGGGCCCTACTAGCGAGCAGCACGCCCAGCCAGGCGGGCCCACAGGGCAGAGATAGGTAGCCTGCACGCGCAAGCCAGCACATGCGTGTGTTGAGAGGAGCTCGGGGTCCCTCTCACACGCCGGCTTATATGCTGGTCGAAAACTTCCTCAGCTTCCGAGGTGGGACTAAACTCCCACCTCGGTTAGCATCGGATGGCCGCAGCACTCATGGGCTGGCCCAATAAGAGCATAGCGCCCCTGGCTCCGGCGCTATGGTGCCGGATGCGGGTCCCGCTATGCCACGTGTCCAGAAGGATAGCACCCTAGAGCACGGCGCTATGCAACTGAGCATAGCGCCGCTCTTGCGGACGCTACTAAAAAGGGTTATTTTGTGAAATAGTTTCAGATTGGGTTCATTTTGTGCTGAAGTTTGCTGAAGAGGTCAGTTTTGTCCATTTCGCCCGCCAGGACGCTTACTGTCCGTCTCCACGAGCTAGATGGTTGTCTTCTCCACCATGTGCTTCATGTTTAGATCTCATGAGCTGCCCTACATGATTGAGATCACCGTTATGTAATTCTATGATGTTGGTTTGTTGGGATCCGATGAATATTGGTGTTTATGATTAAGTTGCTGTACTGAATTATATCTTTTGTTATCTCTATGTTGTTTATGATCTTGCATGCTCTCCGTTGTTAGTAGCTATCTTGGCTGAGTAGTTGCTAGTGACTCCAAGAGGGGGTATTTATGCTCGATAGTGGGTTCATGCCTCTATTTCACCTGGGGGAGTGACAGAAACCTCTAAGGTGGTAGATGTACTGTTGCTACTAGGGAGAAAACAACATTCATATGCTCAAGGGCATATGCTTTGTTTACATTACACACTTTGCTTAATGCAATTATCTGTTGTTCGCAACTTAATACTACTGGGGTGTTCGGATTGATATCCCCGGGAGTGGATTATTAGTCATAGATGCAGTTGGATGGCGGTCTATGTATTTTGTTGTAATGCCCAGAGTAAATCTCATAGTGATCTTCTTGACATATCACGTTTATCTTTATTCTATCAATTGCCCAACTGTAATTTGTTTACCCAGCATGTTTTATCTATGGAGAGACACCACTAGTGAACTGTGGACCCCGGTCCTATTTACATCATATTGCTATCACCTGTTTATTTTCTCGTACTGTTTACTTTACTCGCATACTATATTGTTTTCCACTCGATACGCTCATAATCTTTGTTTCAAGCAAACCGGTGAGATTGACAACCTCATCGCAAGTTGGGAACAAAGTATTTGGTTGTGTGTGTGCAGGTTTCACATCACCTTCAGTCGTCACCGTCTCTCCTCTCCTGATCGATAAACCTTGGTATCTTAACTGAGGGAAAACTAGCCGCTACACTCATCATACCTTCCTCTTGGGGTTCCCAACGGGCTGGTCATTCACCACGCACAAGGACTTACTGCTCCACGTCAACTACACGCCACTAGCTACTTTTCTGGCGCCATCACTCGGTAGCAGCTAATTTTCTGGCGCCGTTGCCGGGGTGGAAGAGAAGACTTCTGCGAGGGGAGTTTTTCGCACACACATCCTTTACTTTGTTATTGTTTTGCTTTACTTTATTTTATTTTAGCTGCATTGCTTTATATCAAAAACCCAAAAAAATTAGAATCCTTGGTAGTTGTTTTTACTTGTTTACTTTCGTTTTGCTGAAATGGCCAATCCTGAAAACACCAAGTTGTGTGACTTCACTAGCACAAACAATAGTGATTTTATCTGCACTCCTATTGCACCACCTGCTACTGCTGCAAACTTTTATGAGATTAAGCCTGCTTTATTGAACCTTGTTATGAAAGAGCAATTTTCTGGTGCTAGTACTGAAGATGATGCAGCTCATCTCAACAATTTTGTTGAGCTTTGTGAGATGCAGAAATATAAGGATGTTGATAGTGATATTATTAAGCTCAAGCTATTTCCTTTTTCTTTGAGAGGAAAGGCTAAAGATTGGTTGCTGTCTTTGACTAAGAATAGTATTGATTCATGGGCTAAGTGTAAGGATGCTTTTATTGGTAGATACTATCCTCCTGCTAAGATTATAGCTTTGCGCAGCAATATTATGAAGTTTACTCAGTTTGATAATGAACATGTTGCTTAAGCTTGGGAAAGAATGAAATCTATGATAAAGAATTGTCCCACTCATGGACTGACTACTTGGATGATTATCCAAACTTTTTATGCAGGACTGAATTTTTTGTGGGGACCCCGGATTACCCATCCGGAATACCCGATATGCATACAATTCACGATCCCATGATCAGTGCGTCGTGAATCCACATATCCGAGTTGATAACAGAATTACATCATCCTTTACAAAATCAAATAATACTTACAATTGGTCACATGACCAAGCATGATATCGCCACGCAGGGCAAGTCTATAACTAAGCAGCGGATACCATGCATCGTTGATGACCCAAGCCATGCCTACTACCCTACAGGCAACTGACTGGGAGACGTTCCTAGTTCGCACCGGCGTCGTCAAACTCCTCACCATCATCCTCATAACCTTCTTCATAATCTGGCCAAGTTAATAGCCAGGGACAAAGCCGTGAGTACATTTGAATTGTACTCGCAAACCATCTAAGAGAGGAAATTTATTCACATGCTATATGGCTGTAGCAAGGGTTGGCTTAGTTTCAGTAACTATGTGCTACTAACTTCTCGTGTCGATATAGCATGTCCCACGACATTTCTATATCCTTATTAAAGAAGATTTGTAGAAAGATTCTCGTGTCGATATAGCATGTCCCACGACATTTCTATATCCTTACTAAAGAAGACACTTAGAAAACCTTTTTAGTTAAATCTCTAGGGAAGGGGGAAACTCCTTTAAAGAATAGATCGATGGTCAATCAAACATGACCACCATCCTTTTTAAATCCGGTCAATCACACATGACCACTTTCATTTCTTCGGCAGTACCCTCCAAGTACTCCGATCCATAACTGTACCACGGCAGTACCCTCCAAGTACTCCGTCCGGCACAAAACTCCATTTTTCCAGAAAAGCATTTATAAAACCAAAACCTGACATTGGGCAATGTAGTGATCTCCACAACCGTCCATGACCGAGGACGCGGCTATTCGAATAGTTTTACACTCTGCAGAGGTTGTACACTTTACCCACACCAACCGATAAATCCGCCGGGATACCACCACGGACCGTCATACACAAGTATGCGGGGTTCGGATAATCGATCGAAGCCCTCCATCTATCTCCCTTAGTATGGGTGCCTCCCCTGTGGAGTTTACCTCCCCGGCACGTCCCGGCAGTACCTCCTCCAGAGCGTAACTCCGGCGCCACGGCGGGAGAACCCAAGTGTCTTCCGGCCGGATAAATCCCGAAGGATCCCGATTTACTATTGCCCATAAACTAGCGGCAACCCGGATTCCGGAGTCCTGCAAACCCCTATATAGTATGAGGCTCCCCGCACTAAGGCAAATAAACTTCAAACTAAGCCCGTCCCATACCGGGTAATGTGGTTGCACTGTTTAATTGCTTCGAGCGACTACAAAGAAACACCGATGCCTTTTTCTAAATCCACCAACTCCTTTTCTCCATCACCCAAGTGTCCATTTGTCCCAAAATCATTTAGAAAACATTTCAGTGGAGTAGGTACTACTCCAAGGTTTTCGTAACCACTTTCGAAAACTTTTCCGGAAGTTATCCCATCCTAGAGTTTTTGGCCCCACTACAAGGGTTTCCCAAAGACTTCAATGCTAATCATCGAGCCTCTACAACAGGTGGTAATGATAGGTGGCAAGGGAGTCATCCTCCATGGATGATATCAATGTGACCTGTGGAGCTAAATCACCATCTATTGCTAACTAGGGATAATTAGCAATATAAGAAAAACAATGCATAGTAGTAAGAGTAAGAGTGGAATAATGCATAGTGTCGTGATAGGATTCAGGTATGAGTCAAGTAGATGGCTTGCCTTGGTTGTCTTGTCCCTGGTCTCCTTCCTCTTGATACTCAAAGTCTTCTCCCTCCTCGGTACACTCCTCGTTCGAATCTATCGCCGGAAAATAACAGCACACAATCAATATACATGCATACACAAGCCACAAACATTTCATTCAATCAACACCACACAAGCAAAGAGTATCAGAAACAAACAAGTTTAGAAGACAAAATCAAGGTTTTTAAGATTTTAGTTATTAAGTCAATCCTATTATAAACTAGGGTTTTTCAAACATAACCAGCACACCACCACTTCACCTCAAGCAAGCTTGCAGGTGGCCACATAGGTCAAATAACATTACTAAGCATACTTTCAGATAAGCAACAAGTTTTCTGATCCAAGACTTCATCTTATAAAAGTAAAGCTACTAAATTAATAGGGGAAACAATTTCTAATAGTAAATAGCCCTATACTCAACCCAAACATCAAGCAGGCATCATATTTGATCAAAACATGTCATCCAACATAGAATCAGATAGCTAACAATAATACAAACCCAACCAAATTGGATTTGCAATTTTCTGATTAACAGGGAATATTCTATGCATTTTATAGTGGAAATAACTACTGAATCAGAGATAAATCTACCAGAAAATCCTACAATTTCAGAAAAATTTATCCTATGGGCAGTAGCAAGAAATAACAATACAAGATCAAACAAAATTGGTTTCACCCAAAAATAGTTCACAGATTAGGTTTTAAAATTCCCTAAAGTCAGATCTGGTGGAATTTTGCAAAAATAACCAGGCCAAGAATAAAATCCTATTTGCAACCAGACCAATGGCATTAAAAAGGTACTGCATAGGGCTCCTCTACAAAATTGGATTCAATCCAATTAGGTCTCTGGATCTCAAGATATGAATTTTCTAGTGAAAAGAACACATTAAACTAGATTAAATGCCATAAATAAAACAAAATTTATTTTGGCAAGAAAATGATTCTGCATGCTAGATAAAAGGTTCTAGAACTCTCAGAAATTTATACACAAACATTTCATGCATTTTATACTTTGTTTAGGAATTAATCCTAACAGTAGATTAAACAGATCTGGAAAAATTATCATTAGTTTCTAAAAAAAATGCTCAACGGACCCAATCCAGATCGGATCTGGGCCGATTCGGCGCCGGCCCAACTGCTTCTGCTGCACGCGGGCGAGGCGCTCTAACGGCCGCTTGGCCGGGCCCATAGGTCAGCGGCCGCGGCGGACCGAAAGGGTAAGGAGCGACGCCGACCGTTCGATCAAGTCATGATCAACGGCCTGCGGTCGTCTCCTACCTCCGACCCAGGGCGAGCAGGGGCGGAACCCTAGCGCGGCCAGGCGAGCATGGCGGCCCGCCTAGGAAGCTCCTCCGGCGATGGGAAGGCGACGAGGAGGCGCGGCGGACGACGACGAGCTCGGAGAGGTCCGACAACAGCGACTTGGCTCCAGGTTGCAGATCTGCGCGACAGTCACGATGAGATCCACGTCGGGGATCACAGGGACTCTACTCCAGCGTCCCTGGGTCAAACGAACAGTAGGGTTAGGTAGGTACTGGCGAGGTAAGTGTCTGCAAGCAAAAATATATTGTAGGGGGAGCTCCAGATCGACGCCCTTCTTCTCTTCTTCCTTGCATAAGAAAATTAGGGTTTCCTCCATTGCTCTCTGCTATAGACCATGGGGTGGTTCTGGGTGCTCTGGAAGGACAGGGTGATGGGGAGGGAGTGAAATGGGAGTCCAGAGAGGTGCTGGAACACGCCATGGCCCTATATATAGAGGGGTGGTAGCATTTGGTGAACATAGTCGGTTTGGAACATGTGGGGCATGGGGAGGCGCTCTGGTTGGGTAGCAAGGGCGGTGGGGAGGGTGAGTGGGGGACGGAGGGTTGCCTTGACTGGGAAGGGTGGCTGCTGTCCACCTATTTTAATATGGAACAATATTTTAGCTTGTAACTTCTCCCTCTCTTTCCAAACACTACAAGACAAAGAGAAGAGGGTGCAGCTACAGTGGAATTCGACCAGAGGGTGGTGAGATTGCTGTGGAGGTTATGGTGGTTGCTTTGGTTTAATTTTCAAAAGATTTTTGAAAGCTTGAAGGAGATATGGTGAGGAGTGTATGCATGATGCAAATTTTGGGGTTGTTGGCTAGTCTTATGAGCACCAAGCAATGGCATGCATAGAGGGATTAGATGGGTGTGGTTTGGTGAGATTAACAATCTTACAAAATTGGAAGATTTTATTTGATGTTAGGCAGATTCACCAAATTTGAAAAGTGAAGATTTGCACTATACTACTTGAGACAAAGTGTTGAAAATGTGAAGATGAAACATTGAGGGATTTGGGCCCATAGGGTCCTATAGGAACAAGATAACATGGTAGGAGATTATAAAATACTTGATGAGGATAAAAAGTGCATAAAATAGTATAGGTACCATTCATATGCATTTTATTAAGCAAGAAAGATGGGATAGAGAAATAGTTAATTTGATGGAGAGAAGGTGATATTGAGCAAGAATAGCATTTCCCAATGCTAGTAGAGAGCAAATGAACTTGTGGAGGAATTTTATGATGAGTGATGACTAATTATCAAAAAGATCAAGGAAAACTAGAAAGTGAAATCAGTTTTGACTAGGGTTCAAAACCTAGTCACATAAGTAGGTAGCATACCTCAAAATGCACATGCAAGTGCATAGATAGTTAGAGTAGATCAAATGGAAGAGGAATAGGTCAAAGAATGGTCTCTGAACAATTTATTTCGAATTCTAGAAATGTGAGCAAAGGTGCATATGATAATAGTCAAATGGTCAGTGATTTGATTAGGGTCAGAAACAGGATTAGAGCAAGTAGCAGATGACCTCAAATGACCAAGTGGCAATGGAAGGAATGGAAGAACACATGCCAAATATGAGTTCTATGAAGGTACATTGCCATGGATAGAATAGATGAGCTTAATATAGGTGTTGGAAAATTGAATCTGTTAACAGACAGGAAGATAGTCTGCACACTAGGTGTTTGATAAAATGACGGCAATAAAATATTTTGTGTTAACTGAGAGGTGCCTTCTAAGATGGGAAGCAGATGATTATAATAACACCAGGGGTGCTTTCCTTGGGTTAGTTTGATTGGTTTTATGATTCCTCAAAATGGAGCTCCTAATGTCTCATGATAAGACTAAGACATTAGAGTTAGGAATTCAGGATTGAGATGAAAATAACAAGATAGGTTTGATTTGAAAGATAGAGTGGAAATAACTTACATGGGACAAAATATAAATTGATGAGTTTTGAATAGGTTAGGCCACAGGCCTAACTAAGGATTATATCTACACACAAGCAATTCATCAAAGTCAAGCAGTCACACAAGGTCAACTCACTACACAAGGTTAATCATTTGAAGCTAATCTAGCATTACCAGAAACAATGATTGAATAAGTGCCCAATGGTGATCATGCCGTGGTCAAGTAGAAAAGAGTTTCAAATAAAGGAGTAAAGCTTTTTGTAGACTTTTCAGAACCAGTGGAGACATAGCATCTTCTTTAGAAAGTTTTCTTAAAGGTGATTGAAATCCTTTTATAAACATCAACAAAATATAAGTTTGTAAAATAGTGGGACCACACCACCTGGTATGTCCCTATAGTTTTGTACATACTTAGTTTTAGCAAAAGCTTTGTTTCAAAGATAAATCTTGGCTCTTGTTTTGGACAAATAAAAATAATTTGAAAGAGGAGAGGTTGCCAGGATAATGGTTTTGGAAAAATAGCTAGAAGCATAAATAAAGGCATGATTACAATGGCACAAGGATTGTGTTGGTTCACAATAGTGTTCAACAAGAAACTCAAACATACGTCATTAACATAACAACCAAGACAAACAAGCAAGGAATAGTACTTCCAGAGGTTTGCTCAAAAAGTTTTTTTTTATTGGCCCTAATTTTTGGCTCTCTAAACACTACTCAAACAGGGTTACAAAAAGTGGGGTGTTACATTTTTCTTCAAGGAACCTACTTGATTCAGCTGCCGGAGGCACTTTTATGACCCTTACCTTGGGCGCCGCATCAAAGTTACTCGACAACATGATGGTAAATTATTCCGAATGGCACACCGAGAGAGCTCCACAAGGTAAGAAGGTAAATTCTATTGAGGAAACCTCTTCCTTGAATGATAAGATTGATACCATTATGGCTATGCTTGCTAATGATAGGACTCATGTTGATCCAAGTAATGTTCCTTTAGCCTCTCTGGTTGCTCAAGAAGAGCATGTTGATGTGAATTTCATTAGAAACAATAATTTTAACAACAATGCTTATAGGAACAATTTTGCTAGTAACAATTATAGGCCGTATCCTTCTACCAATGGTAATGGTTATGGTAATTCTTATGGTAATTCCTACAACAACACTAGGGCCGCGCCCTCCGAGCTTGAGGTAATGCTCAAGGACTTCATCGGTAAGCAAACTGCTTTTAATAAGTCTGTTGAGGAAAAGTTAGGCAAAATTGATATTCTTGCTTCTAAAGTTGATAGCCTTGCTCATGATGTTGAACTTCTGAAATTAAAAGTGTTGCCTAATGATGTGAAAGAGAACAATGTTTTTGCTACCACTAATGCTATCCAAGTTGGAATTGATGAAAATATTAGATTGTTAGCGGAATTGCATGCTAGGTGGGAAAGAGAAGATGAGATGGCTAGAGAGACCAAGGTATGTACCATTACTACCTCTAATGATGTTGCTCCTACTGATAGCAATCCTCTTACTTTGATTGGTGTAGAGAAAACTCCCACTCCTTGTGTAAAAAAGCCTAAAACTGCCAAAACTTTTTCTCAAAAGAGTGCTAAAATTTTTCGGAGTGTGGGAGATGATAGCTCTACTTCTTTTAATGATTTTGATGTTGATGGCTGCAATATATCTGAAGTTATTTTGTTCTTGCAAAAGCTTGCTTTGACTCCCAATGCTAGTTCTTTAAATATTGCTTTTACTAAGCACATTACCAATGCTCTCATAAAAATTAGGGATGAAAAGTTGAAGCAAAAAGCTTCTGTTCCCAAGAAGTTAGAAGATGGTTGGGAACCCATCATTAATATGCATGTTAATGGTTATAATTGCCATGCTTTATGTGATCTAGGTGCTAGTATTTCTATCATGCCTAGAAAGATTTATGACATGCTTGATTTACCACCGCTTGAAAGGTGTTATTTTGATGTTCCCATTGCTGATGTTGCTAAGAAGAAACCTTTGGGAAGGATTAATGATGTTCTTATTGTGGTTAACAATAACCTTGTTCCCGTTGATTTTCTTGTTATGGACGTTGAATGCCATGCTTCATGTCCTATTATTTTGGGAAGACCCTTTCTTCGAACTGTAGGTGCTATCATTGATATGAGGGAAGGCACTATCAAATATCAATTCCCACTAAAGAAAGGTATGGAACACTTCCCTAGGAAGAGGAAGAAATTACTTTTTGACTCTATTCTTAGAGCAAATTATGAGCTTGATGCTTCATCACTTGATATTACTTGATTCGCAATTTTCTGCGCCTAGCTCAAAGGCGTTAAAGAAAAGCACTCTTGGGAGATAACCCAATGTTTTCTTTTCAGTACTTTTTCTTTTATTTGAGTCTTGGAAGTCATTACTACTGTAATGACCGCTCCTTATCTTGTTTATTTCGTTTTTGTGCCAAGAGAAGCCTCTAATTTGAGCGAGGTAAAGATTTGGGGATGTTGCTGTCCAGAAACTGTTTTCGGTGCTGCACCGTAAAAATTCGTATAAATTCTCTGTTTATCTTTTGGACCTGCGATTTCTTGTGCATATGCCCCAGGTTATATCCAAACTTTTGTTAGTTGAACACTTTTCGATTTGATCAACATAAAATCCCTCAAAAATTCGACCTTTGTCAGCTGTTCAGTTTTGACAGATTTCTGCCAATATTTGTGTTTGCCACTTTATCGCTTCCTTTTGAGTTCTTTTGATCATGGAACTTTTGGGGAGGTTGCTACAGTAGTATTTGCTATATATGTGGTGGTTTTGAGTTGAAACCTGAAGCAAATAGAGGGTTGATTATATTTTATGCTTGCACTAATGTTGCTAATAGAATTGTGTTTAGTTTTGTATGAAGGAAGTTTTCAAGTGTAGGGATTGGAGAATGATGAGATGAGTTGAAGAATGGACAAAAGCTCAAGCTTGGGGATGCCCATGCATCACCCCAAGAAATATCCAAGAAGTACAAGCGTCAAAGCTTGGGGATGCCCCCGAGGCACCCCTTCTTCATCGGCAAAAATCAGATCACCTTTCAAAACACTATATTTTTATTGCTTTATGCACTATGTGTTTTTCTTGGAGCGTCAGTTGTTTTAGTTTTCTTAGTTTGTTTAGGTTGTTTGTTTGCTGCAATAAATGGTTGGACCCCAACAAATTTCCTTTGGAGGAGATGTACTCGTTTTCATTTGCAAAGAACGCTCTAGTTTTCACTCTTATCATTCATCGAGCGTTCTACTTTTTCTGCTGCTGCTTTTGGTTTTCGTTTTTGCCTTGATTTGCGTTCAGACCTTGTCATATCTTTTCATCAAGGTGTATTTTCGCCTCTGATCTTTATTGGTTTTCATCAAAAGAGGTGTTTATAAAAATTTCAAATGGTGTTGGAAAAGAGAAAAAATCTTTGTGCAAAATAGTGGTACAAGAAGGAGCTTGTGTAGACTGCGGCTTAGGCTTTTTCATGTCATGCTTGATGTCTTTTTGATAGTATGCTTAGTGGTTTTGCTGTAGCATGATTTGTCTCAAATAACTGAGATTGCTTAATGAGCCTTTGAAAAAATCATGCGTTGTTTTTATTGTATGGAAGCATTATTTTGGTTTTCTCCTTGATGCTTTATTTGGGTTGACTTGGCGCATGCTCACACATGTTAGACTCTTACAAAGTTGCCAATAGCCTTCATGATCATTTAGTTTTTGACTTTTGATGTCATCTTATGCTTCTTTTAATGTCGCTTTGTCGCTTTGCATGATTATGGCCATTATTGCTCTCTTAGTTGGTCGCTCCCAGTCTTTTGCTAGCCCTCGCCTTGTACTGAGTATGAGCTCTACTCGTGCATCCAACTCCTAAAAGCCAAAGTTTTCCAAAGTGTCCACCATACATACCTACTAGCAATTTGCTATTCCAAGTAAATTTGACTTGCTTTTATTTTCTCTTCAAATTAAACTCTTACCAGTGTTATGCGAAATTCGGTCAGTAAAGCTCTCACGAACCGGAAGGCACACTTTACTTTTTCCTGTTCTAAAAATTTGACATTGTGGTCTCTTATGTTGAGTTGTTATGCTTGCAAGTTGTAAGTTGGATTCTAGCCCAGCCATGCTGTCATGGGCAAGCTTTCAACATTGCACTTCTTATTTGAGTTGATATCGTGATCTTTTGTTTATGGATGCCCGCGGTGTGAAATGAATTGGGAATCTTGTAGGGATCATGGAGTTTGTATATGTGTTAGGGAAACGCCGGGCCGCCAATCTAAGCCATGCATAATTCATGGTGGAAATTTGCAGCATACCCATGGTGAACATACGACGACGCATCTCACAATAAAAAGCTAAACAAAAGGCAAATAAAAGAGATGTCGAGGTGTTCATTGTCTGCTTGTCCTGTCATTTTGGTGTGGGCTTGTTCCATGTCATCGGGCACGGAGGTACCCCATTGGCGGTTCTCAATGATATGCATATACTTACAATGACAAGAGCCTTGCTTGGGACTCTAAGTAAAGTAGCATGAGGTTTGGGTACTCGTATTCACGGGGCACGAGGTCTTCAACTTATGATTTGTCAAGCATATGCATCATAATTGTTCTCGCATTAACTTTAACCATTCAAGATGCTTATGATGGGGGCAATGAGAGCTCAAAGCCGGTAAGTACCATAATTTTTGAAGGTTATAAAACTTGCAATCACTGCTTCCCTCTGCGAAGGGCCTTTCTTTTACTTTTATGTTGAGTCACCACCTTCTTTCTTTATGCACCATTAAGAGAGCATAGTTGTCATTCTTAGTGTGATATGCATTGTCCCAAAGTTCATTGATTGATTCATGATGATTGGTTTCACTTGTTCTTAAATTATTTGTATCTAGTCGCCCTCTTAAACTTGAAGGTGTCCTATGCATTTATGTTTTGCTCTCTTTGAAGGACAAGCTGAAAACCATTTGTATGTTTTTCCTTATGATTTGAACACACGTTTGACTTTCATTGTTTCATTATCATGATCTTTTGTTTGTGTTCATTTGCATGTTTACAACATGGTTGCTAAGTTCTTACTGTCATGATTATATCTTCATGCCCATGTTTTAAGTTCTTATGATCCCAGCTCACAAATGCTTACATATGTGATCAAGATTGTGTAGGTGCATGTCACCTCAAAAATTATTCTTTTGTTATCACTTACCTACTCGAGGACGAGCAGGAGTTAAGCTTGGGGATGCTTGATACGTCTCAAACGTATCTATAATTTTTGATGCTCCATGATTGTTTTTACACCATTTGCCTATTGTTTCGTTATACTTAGTGGCACTTTTATGCATTTTCAGGAACTAACCTATTAACAAGCGCCACAGTGCCAGTTTCCTGTTTTCTGCTGTTTTTGTGTTTCAGAAGTGATACACAGGAAATATTCTCGGAATTGGACGAAACAAGTTCCTGAAGTCTTATTTTACCCGGAAGCTTCCAGAGATCCAAAGAGAAGTAGGAGGGGAGCCACCAAGGCCCCACACATAGGGGCGGCGCGGCCAGGCCCCTGGCCGCGCGGGCCCCGTGTGAGGGCGCCTGGCCCCTCCTCTGACATCGACCCTTCGCCTATAAAGACCCCCCGACGGAAAAAACCTAAGTACCCGATCAGATTTCCAGAACACATCGCGATCCACCGCCGCCGTCGACCCGAAGATCGGGAGGGTCCAGAAGCTCTTCCCGGCACCCTGCCGGAGAGGGGAATCGCCACCGGAGGTCTTCTTCATCGCCATGCTTGCCTCCGGAGCGATGAGTGAGTAGTCTACCTTGGACTATGGGTCCATAGCAGTAGCTAGATGGTTGTCTTCTCCACCATGTGCTTCATGTTTAGATCTCATGAGCTGCCCTACATGATTGAGATCACCGTTATGTAATTCTATGATGTTGGTTTGTTGGGATCCGATGAATATTAGTGTTTATGATTAAGTTGATGTACTGAATTATATCTTTTGTTATCTCTATGTTGTTTATGATCCTGCATGCTCTCCGTTGTTAGTAGCTATCTTGGCCGAGTAGTTGCTAGTGACTCCAAGAGGGGGTATTTATGCTCGATAGTGGGTTCATGCCTCTATTTCACCTGGGGGAGTGACAGAAACCTCTAAGGTGGTAGATGTGCTGTTGCTACTAGGGAGAAAACAACATTCATATGCTCAAGGGCATATGCTTTGTTTACATTACACACTTTGCTTAATGCAATTATCTGTTGTTCGCAACTTAATACTACTGGGGTTTTCGGATTGATATCCCCGGGAGTGGATTATTAGTCATAGATGCAGTTGGATGGCGGTCTATGTATTTTGTTGTAATGCCCAGAGTAAATCTCATAGTGATCTTCTTGACATATCACGTTTATCTTTATTCTATCAATTGCCCAACTGTAATTTGTTTACCCAGCATGTTTTATCTATGGAGAGACACCACTAGTGAACTGTGGACCCCGGTCCTATTTACATCATATTGCTATCACCTGTTTATTTTCTCGTACTGTTTACTTTACTCGCATACTATATTGTTTTCCACTCGATACGCTCATAATCTTTGTTTCAAGCAAACCGGTGAGATTGACAACCTCATCGCAAGTTGGGAACAAAGTACTTGGTTGTGTGTGTGCAGGTTCCACATCACCTTCAGTCGTCACCGTCTCTCCTCTCCTGATCGATAAACCTTGGTATCTTAACTGAGGGAAAACTAGCCGCTACACTCATCATACCTTCCTCTTGAGGTTCCCAACGGGCTGGTCATTCACCACGCACAAGGACTTACTGCTCCACGTCAACTACACGCCACCAGCTACTTTTCTGGCGCCATCACTCGGTAGCAACCTCTAGCCTGGAAATATCAGATTTATCTAGTCAAGTCAAATCAACATGTTATTAAATCATTGATATGAGATCCACTTGGTACAGATAATGACCAAACTGTGGTAATAAAAATAAGCAACGTTTTGGTTTAGCAACAAGAGTATGAAAGGGAGTAAGCTGCAAGCGTACCATTTTACGTGTAGCTATCAACTCCAATTCAACAGCAATGGACAATCTGTTCATTAGCACACCCTCGTCCACAGGATAAGCATGACATCCACATTCATGATCTCCACAGTTCTGCCCCATCCTCTTAGGGCTCGTTTGGCACCCATCATTTCATTTCATTTGGTAGAAATGAAATGAAATGACATGATGATATTATTTCATTTTGAAAAATCCACAGAAATGACAGGGTACCCAATAGGTATTAAGGTTAGACATGTGATGAAACCCATGGAATTCCAAATGAATTCCATAACCAATTCCGTGGCAGCCAAACAAGTAATTGTTAGAATCATAAATGAATTCCTTGATTCTAGCCCCAAATGATGGGAGCCAAACGAGCCCTTACAGAAATCGTGGCATCCATAGCGAAGCCCAACATAAGCTGATAATAGAAATGGCATGTACCCAAGGGACGGGGTCAGCCCACTGAAACGTTCAAGTTCCAGTGAGATAAGGTCCGGGGCAACAATGCTAATGCGGAACTTCACAGGCAAATTACAAGAACCAGTGATGCACAGACGCTTTAGTGATTTGGAACAAATGCTGGGTGCATCAATGCAACAGTTCCCCATCGTTAGATCCTCTAACACCGGGCAGTTGGAGAAATCCACCGAGGGGCCTTCGAAGCTAACATTCCAAAATTCCAGGATCTTCAAGTGCTGGGAGATGAAAGGCACATCATAGCATCGTGGATCCGGGTGATTAGAAGATATGACTATGAGCTCCTCAACTTGGCACGTTAGAGCGTACTCGATCAACAGATCGTCTTCTTCCTCGTCGCCATAGGAGCCCATCTCGCACTTTACGAGAGGCGAGTTTCCACGGAGGTGGATCATCAGCTTCGTGATCCGTTTGTAACGCTCGCACTTGTCAAAGTTTGGATTAAAATCGTAAAAGTTGAAGTCCAGGTGAGTGACGCGCCTCCAGAAGTCGCGCCACCGGGTGTCGAGCACGCAGGTCTGTAGGGCGTCGTCATCCGGGAGAAAGGACAGCACGTGGCAGAGGAGGTCGTCAGGGAGGAGGCCGAAAGGATCATCGCCGATGTCAGCAGCCATCTTCTGGCTGCTGGCTGCTGGAAGCCTGGGATGTGTCCTAGGTGAGATTCCTGTGAACGGCAGTGCCCAGCAGACGGTTGCGGTGTCCGCCGTGTACTTTCCGGCGAGTTGAGGAAGTGCTTTATCGTCGTGTGGACAACAGTCGCAACGCACTGCAAGGCTACCTCGATGTGATCTGGGGAGAGGCGAGCGTACAAAGCCACAAGCAAGCAACTTGATGAATCTGAACGTTCTTGTAGCTAGCGCACAGCGCAGGCAACTTTTGTCACGTGATTACAAGGGGGGCACACGGATATATTAGATACGTGAGCTCTGTATAACCAATACGTATTCTACTCGGACACAAGTCGGTCTTATATATGTCTTCCCTCAGGCTAAATTGCTGACTAGATAACCAATACTTATTCTACTCGGATACAAGTCGTTCCTATGTCTTCCCTAAAAAAAGTCGCTCCTATGTCTAGCAAGAACACAGTAGAAGGACATAGCTCTTTTTTGGCTTGAGTTCGTGAAGTTTGGATCGAGAGCGCCTGGCTGGATTTTACACCAGCGCAACCTTCACGTTCAGCCGGTTCAATTTATAATAACTAATCATTTGAATTGTTTGCTCTACTATTTAGATACCTGTTTGGTGGCGCTACTTTTTTTTTCAAAAAGGGGAGTGAGACCTTGGGCCTGATGCACATAGCCATTTTATTGGAGAGTTTATATGGTAGATTCGAAGTTTATTCTGAGATTTTGCAGGCTTGTATGATACAGCATCGACTACGTCAACATATTTTTCAGTATTTTTTTGAAACTTTTAAAAACAGAATTTAAAATTTTGAAAATAAAGACATCCATGGATCTTGGCCTCGATTTGTCCGCACTCTTGGGCAAACAGGGTTGTGGATGGACCGCAGTACCAAATGCAGCCTGGAACAAATGGGAGCAGCTAGTGTGGGTAGCATGCCAGATGTTGACAGTGGAAGGCATTTTAATCTCTTGATAAATTGGAAAAATGTTCATACGCACCGAAAGATATCCATGCATGGAAAAACTTGCTAATGCTTAAGAAGATACCGGGAGTAGGTAATATTTGTTTAGATCTGAGTTTTCAAAAGCAAGCAACCTGGCTACTTCCTTTTGGTTCATGATAAGGGTTGAAACCACATCTAGTACCCGCATATGCTGGTCAATAACTGCAGCACAACGTGTTCAAGAGCAAATATCAATAGAAAAATGCACAAGCGGCAGGATAACAAAACGGAAAATGTCCAAGTTGCAGGAGAGCAGGTATCGATACTAATTAGTTGCCCAAGCCCGAACCATCTTTGCTTCTTCCTGTTGCACAAGATGGTAAGGATTTTACAATTGATTTCTAGTACAAACGCACGCTAATCAAACAGAGCATGCATGCATCTGTCGATTGAAAATGGTCAAAGTATGTGTGCTAGCTGTACAGAAAATGGTGGGGATCGATGCACATGGTGTAATTAGCTAGCTAGAGATCTACAAGGGGAGGATCATCTATCAATTCAGCCTACACTGCTTACACACCCATCCAGACACAGCCAAGACACAGCACATACACACAGTCACACACACAATTCATCGATCCCTTCCCAACCATGGAGCTGGCGGCTGCTCCGGTGAGTGCAACAACAGGGGCCTTGAAACCCGTCGTAGTGAAGCTGGCCACTCTGATGGGCGACGAGCACAAGAGTCTGAAAGGGGTACATGTCGAGATTAAACTCCTCGCCGACAAGCTCTCTGCCATGGACACATTCCTCCTGAACATGGCAGAAGAGGAGGAGGAGAGGGAGGAGGAGGAGGAGGAGGAGGAGGAGGAGGAGGAGGAGCATGTCGGCGTGCAGGACAAGGCGTGGATGAACAAGGTGCGGGAGCTCTCCTACGACATGGAAGACTCCATCGACGACTTCATCATGCAGACAATCATCAGTGGCGACAAAGATGTTGACAACCCAGATCATGGCAAGGATTTCAAGGAAGAAAACATCTTCTTCTTGGAGAAGGTGAAGGACTTGTCAGGGGTGATGAAGGTTTGCCGTCAGGTCGGTGGATATTTGAAGGAAGAAATCGTCGAGGTGGTCCATGCAGCTGTGGACCCTGCAGCTCTCGCCATGTTTGAGCTCTTGTCAAAGCGAGATGAGCCCAAAACTGAGCTCCTCAAGTTGTTCACTCAAGATGAGGACGAAGGATGTGAGTTGCTGCTAGCTGAAGTGGCTGATGGATGTGAGACTCCACTGGTTGAACTGGATGGACGATCCGAGTTGCTGCAGGTGGAAGATGAATGTGATCTCGCCGAAAAAGAAGAACAGCAACAACAAGAGCAAGAACAACAAGATGAAGAAGAGAAAGAACAAGAAACAGAAGACGGGTGTGATCAGTCACCACTGGCTGAAGAGGATGATGGATGTGACTCGCCGCTGGCAGAAAAGGAGGATGGATGTGAGTCACCGCTCGCTGAAGAAGATGAAGAGGATAATGGGTGTGAGTCGCAAACACGGAAACAGCCCAAGGTGGTCACCATTGTTGGTGCTGGAGGAACAGCTCTGGCGAAACAAGTGTATGAAGAGCTCAGAGTGAAATTCGATTACTGGTCTTTCATATCGTTGTCTCCAAATCCAGAATTAGCAGGTATCTTGACGATGCTTCTCCTGGAATTTACTGGCGAATACAAAGAAACCGGGAGCGTGCAACAACTGATTCACGAAATCAAAGATTTTCTACTAGGCAAAAGGTAACAATCTTTACTTCTTTCTACTCGCTATCCTCAGATTGATAAAATTAAATTATTTATATATGTCATATGTCAGAGGGATATACATGTACATTTGTCATCAAAATAATTTCAAAGTTAGAAAATAAGAGCATGCTATTAGAAAATGTGATGTTTAAAATGTTTGTAGTGCTCCTGTCCAAATATTAAGGAAATAGAAGCGTCACATTTCTTATTTGTCTTTTTGTATGTTGCCAAGAAGATGTTTTCTGTATTTTTCCTTTTGGTGTTTTCTCTCTATATTAAAGTCACACTAACATCACTCAAATATCTACGTGCAGCTATTTAATTGTCATTGACGGTATATGGCAGAAAGAAACATGGGATGTTATCAAGCATGCATTCCCCATGACCAGTTGTGGTGGAATTATAATCACCACTACTCAATGTGAAGATCTCGCCGATTCATGCCGGTCATCCTTCAATGGCCATATTTACCATATAAGACCTCTTGATAAGATGCATTCCAGGAAACTATTTCATCATCGATTATTCAACTCTGAAGACAAATGGCATCCACACCTTGAAGTTTCTGATCAAATGTTGGAAAAATGTGATGGCTTACCTTTGGCCATCTTGGTTGTATCTGGTCTGTTGGCTAACACAGAAAGAGCAGAGCATCCATGGAATCATGTGAAAGATTCAATTGAGCATGCACTTCAAACAACAGATAGTGTCGAAAGGATGATGAAGGTCCTATCGGTTTGTTACTCTGATCTTCATCCTCGTGTGAAAAGTTGTCTCTTATATCTCAGCATATTCCCAAAAGGATCTATTATAAAGATGAATGATCTGATAATGAGGTGGACTGCTGAAGGATTCTTTCATGGAGAAGGAAGATATACAGTACATGAGTTAGGAGAGAGGTGTTTTAATGAGCTCATGAATAGGAGTTTGATACAGCCTATGAAGATAGACGAGTATGGTAAGGTCAAAAGTTGCCAAGTTCATGACACAGTTATGGACTTAATTATATCCAAGTCTGCCAAAGAGAACTTTGTTACTTTGGTTGGTGGTCCTAGTCTAACTATTGATCAGACACGACTCGAAGTTCGTCGACTCTCCCTCCAAGATATAGATGAAAGCAATTCTATCCAAGAGCTGAGCCTAGTATCTTCTCATGCTCGATCACTTATTGTATCTGGGCTATTGTGGGAAATCCCATCTCTGGATGAGTTCAAGCATTTGCGTGTTGTGGACTTTGCAGGTTGCAATCATTTGCAAAGTGATCATCTTGAAAACATTGGGAGGTTATTCCAGTTGAGGTACCTGAACCTCTCCGGGACAGGAATATTTGAGCTCCCGGAACAAATAGGACAACTATGTTCTTTAGAGATGTTGGACCTAAGAGCAACATGTGTAACTGAGTTACCATCAACTATAGTTAATTTAGAAAAATTGGTGCACCTATTTTTTAGTGAGCATGTTAAATTCCCTAATAGAGGAATTAAGAAGATGCAATCAGTAGAGACTCTGAAACAGGTCAGAGCCTTTAAGCAGCCAATTACATTTCTTCAAGAATTTGGCCAGCTACAGAATCTGAGGAAGCTGAATATCAATCTTGAAGATGATCAAGAGGTCACTGAAGATAGAAAGAAGGAGTGCATTAAAGCTATCACAACTTCACTCTGTGAGCTAAGCACACACAGTCTTAGTTCTTTAACTATCTGGAACTGTAGTTGCAGCTTATTAATGGAACAATGGTGCCCTGCTCCGCTCGGCCTCCAAAGACTTAAGACTTGGAGATCAACCTTCCTGCAGGTTCCAGATTGGATGGGCTCCCTCGCCAACCTTCGACTATTACGGTTTGATGTGGAGAGAGTCAGGTATGAAGATCTCTGCATCCTTGGAGGATTACCCGCTCTGCTCAATCTAACACTAGTCGGAAAAGAGATGTCTGAAGGAAAGCTCATTGTCAGTAGCGAAATGGACTTCCCATGCTTGAGGAATTTTTGTTACAGTATGTGGCGGGGGTTAGGGATAGACATGGTGTTTGAAGCAGGATCCATGCCCAAGCTAGAGAAGCTCAAGATTTACTTCAGCCCAACAATGAATGAGTATCTCTTCAGTACTGGTGGTATAAGTGGTGGTGGTCCTTTTGATTTCGGAATCGAAAACCTTCCCTGTAGCCTCACGACCGTCGTGTGCGAATGTGAATCCTTTAATGAAGATCACTCTCTTGAGGCGACAAAGGCGTCCCTGGAGAGAGCAGTCAGCACACACCCCAGCTCCCCTACTCTGGACTTCGTCATCTACTAACTAGCTATGCCTCTTCTCCTCATGCAGGTACTAGCTAATTTTCTCTCCCTATATTTACAGCTATAGTTTACATAAACTTATATATTTATTGCTCTCGGCCGTTGCCTGCTTAAGTTTTCTACTCCCTATATCTTCCTTTTTTACCATCCACCTTTAGTCGTTGTTGGTCATCTTGCTTAAACAAACTGCAAGCTCAAGAAAGCTCCGTGCCACTGATATACATAGTTTCTCAAACTAAACAACTTATAATCTATTATCGTTGACAAATAGCTTTGACAGTAAATAGGTTTGACGGTTTAACTTACCATTGCATGTGCTCACTGTTGAATTCTAACTGTATGTGTCAATCTCAATCATTTTCAGTCCTACTCTCGAGATGCTTCAATATCAGATCAATTGCGTGTTTCAGTCTCATGTCTCACGTTGGAGCTAGAGATTCTTCAGCTCGAGGAGACAGAGAAAAATTGTACCACCATTTGAGTCTGGGCGTGACCATGAGCTACTGCAAGTAGAGTGAACGATCCAAGAATCAGGAACATCACGTCCAAGAGGCTGTAGCTTAGACAATATAGTTTCTTTCTCACTGGACAGCTAGTAATTCAGATGATGCTCCTATATCTGGTTCCTTCACTCAGGATGTTACATTTATGCAGTGAAATTTTATAAGTTCCTCTTTCTGGATCATCCAAAATATGTCCTTTTCTTTCAGTACTCAGTAGTGATACTATTCTGCAGTCTATTGCATTTTTCTCAAAGATACAGTTCATTGTAGTTTACATAGTGACTTTTTTTGCAAACCAGGCAACTCCCTTTTTATGCAAATAGTAAGATTATCGCATAGCACCTGATAAGAGTTTTAACGCAAGCTGGGAAGAACTCACCTGCAGAGTGACAGATACTGCAAACTAGAAAAGAGATTGGAGAGAAACGCCACACCAATAGGGGGGGCGATCGGCTCACGTATATATATGCAACGTACAGGTGCCTTGGAAACCAAGGAACGTATCAATCTACAACTGATACAAATTAGGAGATTAAAGCAGGTAAGATTCCTAGCTAGCTATACAAGACGTGTACGTTAACATCCCCCCGCAGTCAATGCGTCGGTAGAGCGAACGCATAGACTGTACCGGAAGTCCAGAAATAACTGGGACGGGAGACCCTTTGTCATAATGTCAGCAAACTGATGCGTCGACGGCACATGAAGAACCCGAATTTGACCGAGAGACACCTTTTCGCGAACAAAGTGGATGTCAATCTCGATGTGCTTGGTACGACGATGCTGAACCGGGTTAGAGGCCATGTAGACAGCGCTGACATTATCGCAGAAGACGACGGTCGCAGTATGAAGGGGTCGATGGAGCTCCTGAAGAAGTTGGCGGAGCCAACAACACTCGGCGACAGCATGAGCGACGGCACGGTACTCTGCCTCAGCGCTAGAGCGAGAGACTGTGGCCTGGCGCTTGGAGGACCAGGAGACGAGGTTGTCGCCGAGGTAGACACAGTATCCTGAAGTGGACCGGCGAGTATCGGGACAACCAGCCCAGTCGGCGTCAGAATAAGCAGTGAGCGAAGTAGAGGGCGTGGAGTGCAGGCGAAGTCCGAGATCTAGTGTCCCCTTCAAATAGCGAAGAATGCGCTTGACGAGGTTGAGGTGTGGTTCCCGAGGAGCGTGCATATACAGACACGCCTGTTGGACGGCATGAGCAATGTCAGGGCGCGTCAATGTCAGATACTGAAGAGCGCCTGCAAAGCTCCGATACTCAGTGGGATCCGCAACAAGAGGACCATCATCAGCAGAGAGCTTGCAACGAGTGTCAATGGGAGTAGGACACGAGTTGCAGTCGAGCATGCCAGCTCGGTGGAGAAGGTCGACGGCGTACTGACGTTGCGAGAGCAACATGCCTGACGAAGAGCGAGTGACCGAGATGCCGAGGAAGTACGAAAGATCCCCGAGATCGGTCATAGAGAACTCGCGGTGTAGCAGGTCGGTGATATGCCGAAGGAGATCCAAGCTGGAGGCGGTGAGGATGATGTCGTCGACGTAGAGGAGCAGGTAGGCAATCTCAGTACCTCGTCGAAGAACGAACAGGGAGGCGTCAGAGAGGGACGCCACAAACCCTATCCGATGCGCATAGTGGGCGAAGCGCTGGTACCACGCACGAGGAGCCTGCTTGAGTCCATAGAGGGACTTGTGGAGTCGACAGACATGTTGCGGCCGAGAAGAGTCGATGAAGCCCGGTGGTTGCTCACAATAGACCACCTCATCAAGATTGCCATGGAGAAAGGCATTCTTGACGTCGAGCTGATGAACAGGCCACGCACATGAGGCGGCGATGCTGAGGACGACCCGAATCGTGGCCGGCTTTACGACAGGACTGAAAGTCTCATCGAAGTCGACGCCGGGCTGCTGAGAGAACCCACGAACCACCCATCGTGCCTTGTAGCGGGCAAGACCGCCATCGGAGGCAAACTTGTGTTTGAAGATCCATTTGCCTGAAACAATATTAGCACCATCCGGACGTGGAACAAGAGACCACGTATTATTATGAGCAAGAGCAGAAAACTCGTCCTGCATAGCCGCACGCCAGTTCGGGTCCTGGAGGGCACCCCGGTATGTTTTAGGTATCGGAGAGATAGTGGCGTGGAGAGCTGAAAGGTTGAGTTTGTTGATGGGCTTGACGATGCCGTGTTTTGCACGAGTGAGCATAGTGTGCGTGTTCTCAGCTGGAGGTGTAGGTGGCGGAGGTTCAACATGTGCTGTGGGGGTGGGCGAGCGTGGTGCCGAAGAGCCAGGCATGGGTGAGCTGAGCGCGGGCGAGCTGGGTGCTGGTGAGCTGAACGCGGGCGAGCTGGGTGCTGGCGAGCTGAGCACATGCGAGCCATGCATAGGAGAAGTAGGCGCATGCATGTGGGGCTGTACAGCCATGTTGGGTTGGGTTGGCAGAGACACCGGGAGCACATGTTCTGTGCTGGTCAGATCGAGAAGAAAATCCAGATCAGCCGCCTGGGTAGTAGAGGTGCAGCTGAACGGAAAGTGGTTTTCATCAAAAATTACGTGACGTGAAGTGATCACGCGACGTGAGGAGAGATCCAGACAACGATAACCACGGTGCGACGAGGGGTAGCCCAAAAACACGCAAGCAGTGGAGCGAGGGGCGAGTTTGTGTGGTGCCGTGGCGGACTGGTTTGGGTAGCATAAACAGCCGAAAACCCGGAGATCCGAAAAGGACACCGGTTTGTTATGGAGGAGAGTATAGGGTATGCGGAAACCTATAGCTTGGGATGGACGTCGGTTGAGAAGAAAGGTAGCGGCGGCAAGAGCCTCGGCCCAGTAGGGAGACGACATGTGAGCTTGGAACAAGAGGGTGCGGGTAATATCGTTGAGAGTGCGGATCGCACGCTCGGCTTTGCCATTTTGTGGAGAGGTGTAGGGGCAGGATAGGCGGAGGTGTGTGCCATGGCGAGCGAGAAACTCAACGAGAGTGGAGTTAACAAATTCGGTTCCGTTATCAGTTTGTACAGCAACTATGGGAAGGTTGAATTGGGTGCGAGCGTAGGCGGCGAAATTTATAAGAATGTCAGTGGTGTCGGATTTGCGACGTAGCGGGTACGTCCACATAAAGTGCGAAAAATCATCGACAATGACGAGATAATATTTAAAGCCAGAATTGCTCGCAACAGGAGAGGTCCACAAATCACAATGGATTAACTGAAAAGGAACAGAACTAATGGTTTGAGAGCGACCAAAGGGTAGTCGTACGTGCTTGCCAAGTTGACACGCATGACAGACCGTGGTGGCATTATTACATGGAATTGAAAAATGTTTGGATAAATGTGACAAAACGTCACGGCCAGGATGTCCTAAGCGGCGATGCCACAGCTCGGTGGAGTCGATGGAGGCGACGAGGCCGAAGGGGTGCGGTGAGCTGGTGCAGGTGGAGAACTCATAGAGCGGTCCGGGGCTACTGCAGCGTATGATCTCGCGCCGGGTTTGAAGATCCTTAATGGAAAAACCAAAAGGGTCAAATTCAATAGAAACTAAGTTGTCAGTAGTGAATTGACGAGTAGAAAGAAGATTTTTAATAATGGAAGGAACAACTAAGACATTATTTAGAGAAAAGGTTCTAGGTGGCGTGTGTATGGTAGTGTGACCGGTGGAGGAAATAGGAAGAGAGACACCGTTGCCAACGGTAACATGGGAGGAAGAGGGTGCATGGGAAGTAAAAGAGAGTATACCGGGGTCCGAGACCATGTGCGAGGTGGCGCCGGAGTCCATGACCCAATTGCCGGCATTGGAGGTGCCGGCGGCGCTGTTCAGAGCCGCCATGAGCGCGGAGCAGTCCCACGCGGGTGGAGCAGTGACGTTGCCGTAGGCGCCGGAGCCGAACGGCGCATACGACTGTACTGGAGAAGGTGCGTAAAGCTGCACAGCAGGAGGTGCGTACGGCTGCGCAGGAGGAGGCGCGTTGGAGCCAAACGCTTGACCATGCAGGGGCGCCAGCTGCGTCGTGTAGGCCTGATGGCCTGGTGGAACCCAGGTGGATGGGCGCCAGCTGGGCTGCTGCTGCTGCGGAGCATTGGGCCGTGGCCCAAGAAGACCTGGGCCTCCACCGCCTCCGGACGGACGCCAGTTGGACTGCAGAGCTTGAGTCTGGCCTGTGTATGGATTAAAGCAAATCCACGGGCCGGGCGAGGCAGGAGCGTTGCTGGTGCCGCCTCCGCCGTTCTTCTTCCTCCTCTGGAAGCGGCCATTGCCGCTGCCGCTACCATTGCCAGAGTTGCGGTTGCCGTTGTTGTCACCGCTGGACGGTGAGCTGCCGCCGCCATACAGCGCGACCTGAGGCGAAGGCTGGAAGATGTGGCCGAGCTGGGTCTCGCGGAGAAGGAGGAGCGACCGGGTCTGCAGAAACGTGGGAAGTGGGGACTGCATGGTGACAAGGGTCGTGATGTCGGCGAAGCGGGGACTCAGGCCGCGGAGGCATGTGAGAACCAGAGTTTGATCCGTCACGGGCTGCCCGACGTCGCGGAGGGAGTCGGAGAGGGACTTGAGGCGCTGGCAGTAGGAGGTGATGGTTTGATCTCCCTGGACGATGGCGCGGAACTCGGCTTCGAGGTGGACGGCGCGAGTCATCTGGTTGTCGAGGAAGAGGTTGCGGATGCTGGCGTAGGCCTCGAACGCAGTTTGCTGTTCGGCCATGATGATGTCGAGGATCTCCTCGCTGATGGAGCCGTAGAGCCATGAGCGGACGACGAAGTCCTGGCGGTTCCACTCCGCGGTGCGAGCCGCGACAGGGGTGTCGATGGTGACATGGTCGGTGAGCTCGTACTTGCCGAGAAGGACGACGACGAGCATGCGCCACTTGGAGAAGTTGGAGGCCTTGAGGTCGAGGACGACGGGGACGTGCGTTTTCACGCTGGCGACGTTGATGGCGTGGGAGGCCGGGGATGTGGCGGGAGCCACGGTGGTGGAGAGGGCCATGGTGGTGTCGGACTGCTGGGAGCCGGTCGTCATCACGCCAAGGCCAGAGGAGGTCTGAGCGGCAGAGCTCATGGTGTGCGGAAGCTAGCTAGCTAGGTTGGATCGGGAGAGGCTCAGGCAGATGCGATCTGCTCTGATACCATGCAAACTAGAAAAGAGATTGGAGAGAAACGCCACACCAATAGGGGGCGATCGGCTCACGTATATATATGCAACGTACAGGTGCCTTGGAAACCAAGGAACGTATCAATCTACAACTGATACAAATCAAGAGATTAAAGCAGGTAAGATTCCTAGCTAGCTATACAAGACGTGTACGTTAACAGATACCACACAGCAAAACAAAACTGAACATTCATCACCGTTGTAGCTTCATTCGGAAACTTGTCAGCACCATGACGAAGAGCATCCTTGGCTGCACCTGATTGCATGTCTTCCCAATGTACATCAGCAAAGCACATATGATGAAAATGGTCTCAAAAGGGACTTCACAAATTAATGTAGAACTTATTTGCAAATCATGTACTGTACGTACTTAGAACTTAGCTCCTGAGTTTTGACAAAAAAAGAAGATTTGATATGTACATATCGAGTTCCTTTTTTGCAAGAAGTGCTACAGTGTTACTCTGAAATTGTCTTACTGTGAACTGAACTAGGCACACATAATTCATCTACTTTAGACAAGTGTGTGTGAGCAGCAAGGAAGGGCCAACGTGCATGATAATACAAGGCCACAGCTGAAGTATGGGCCAATGTGGCAATTTGTGTCTTGCAGGCAGCGCAAATGCTGAGACTTGATGGATGTAATACCCTAATATTTAAAAAGAAGTTCAGTTTAGAAAGACCGGGCCAAGGCCCGGTATGGTGTCCAAGAGGCTCCGCCCGTGGCACTGCAGACTACCGGTTTCTGTGGGTAGCTTGTGCACATGCTGTGGTTCAATAGTCACCTAGTGTCTTCGAAAGAGTGGAAAGAAGTTTGCCGAGAAGATAAGCCCTGAGGTCAGCGACACCATGGTGTTCAAGTACAAGAAGGAAGGATTCAAGATGAACATGAAGTTTGTTGTAAACTTGGTCTGTTAATTAAGTAGTTATTCTGATTGTGTGTGCTACTGGTATGGTAACCTCACCTTTTTTTTAAAGGTGAACAGATATCATTGGTGTGTGTCACAGATAGTAACACGACAGTGGTTTGCATCTGCTGAGCCTAAAAGGGGAATTGCAGGCAACCAAACAAAACTGCATGTGTTGCCAGTGATGCGATGGAGGCAACCAAATAAAGTGGAGAACATTGTCCAGAGGTCGTTTCTCATGCCCCCCAGGGCCTAGCCCCCGGGAGCACAAATTTTGGCCGGGGCAACCAATCACGCCCCTACTGCATGAGTTTCAGCCGATCAGGTAAAAAAAACATAAGTTCAAATGAAGAATGAACAATCAGAACTAAAAAAAGGAGTAACTGGGAACCGAAGGAAGATGGTGCGCATGTTTTCTTGTTCACATGCATAAGCAAAGCCGACAATGTACAAGACTTGGAGGATGCAAATAACCAAATATTAGAAGAAGTGAACAGGAAAAAACATGGCAGCCTATAGTCGTGCAGCGAACTTCCGCATGCAGCATCAAATAACCAAATTATCCATTGTTGAAGTTAAGTCCAGGAACCATGTGTATTGTAATGCAGAATAGCAAGCCTCGCCCAACTTGATTTCACTACACAAAATAAAAAATGGCTAAATAATCTAGTAGGATCAATCTAAAGTTATTAAACAACAGTAAATTAAGAAGTTCTATAAAATGAAAAAAAAGTTAGAGAACCCGCAGGAGCTGCGCGTCATTGTATTAAGTGAAAGAAGACAGCAACATCATTTACAGGAAGAGTTACAGGCCTAATAGAGGCCACCACCATGCCTCCCATTAGGGGAGGACCCACACGGAACACAAAGAAGTCTACTCCTCGCGCATCCCATGTGGAGCCGAGACCCAAATGTCCCACTCGCTACAAATGCTATCGATAACCCTAGAGGTCGGCGATGCCACACGGTCAAACACCCGAGCATTGCGCTCTAGCCACAGGGAACGCATAGTGAGCATGATGAGCGAGTTTGCTTTCTTCGAGTCCCGCCGTGAAAGCCTCTCCACCACCATCGGCCACCACTCCGAGATCGTACTTGTGGCCGGCAGAACCGGGATGGGGACCCCTAGGCGCTGAGCCACACCGAACCACACCTGACCTGCAAACGGGCACTAAAGCGACAGGTGGTCGAGGCTTTCAGCACTCACCCCGCAGAGCGAGCAAAGGGGGGTTAGCGCGCATGCCTCGCCTGATGAGCCGGTACGCAGTCCAGCACCGCCGTCGCAACGCCAACCAAGCATGGAACTTCACCTTGAAAGGCGCAAAGGAGTGCCATACTTGTGCCGCCCCTGGCAGGCTCGTGGTCCCGTGGAAGAACGCCCTGTAGGCGGAGCCGGAGTTGTAGACCCCCTTCTCGTTCCACTTCCAACGGAAGCGATCATCTCCACCGCGGATAGGCACCTCGGCCATGGCGGTCCACAAACGGAGGAACTGGACCACCGCGTCGACCGACAACTCGCCGGCAATGTCGAGGACCCATGAGGAGTTCCTCAACCCCTGCTGAACCGTCCGCCGACGCCTGAACTGTGGCTTGACCAGCTTCAGAACCTCCGGGGCCAAAGAGTCCAGAGATCCAAGGATCTTTCCAGAAAAAAGTCTTGGCACCGTCGCCCACCGAAATCTGGATGGACGCGTTGAAGATCGCGAGGGCCTCCGGGAGTACCTTGAAGTGCAGTCCAGACCACGGTTTGGAGGAATCCGTTTTCTGGAACCAAATCCACCGAGCGCGCAGGGCGGCGTTGAGGTAGCGCAAGTTGTGGAAGCCCAGCCCGCCCAACGCCTTGGGCTGGCACACCTTCGCCCAGGCCACAGCGCAGCTGCCGCCCCTGGCCTCCTCCTTCCCGGCCCACAGGAAACCCCGCCGCAGCCGGTCCACCTCCTTGAGGAACTATGGCGGGAGGTCGAGCGCCATAAGCTGGTATATGACGGAAGATGTCATCACTTTCTGAACATAGGCGACTCTCCCATCCCGCGTCATGAGCCTGGCCTTCCAGAAGGCGAGCTTGTTCGCCAGTTTATCGAGCGCCGGCTGGAGCTCCGCCTTGGTCAGCGCCCGGACAGACAGAGGTAGACCGAGGTAGGTGCAGGGAAGTGGCCGCGTTGGGCACTGCAGCACCGGGGCGATGTCTGTGAGCAGCGCTTCAGGGCAGCGGATACTTAATGTTCTTTTTTTATGTAATCATGCAATCTATGGACATCATTTGGATGCTTATGCTCCAAAACTCCAGTCTCTGGTTTTGCATTAGTGTAATTACGAAACTTAGTTGATTCCAATGGACGTTGTTTTCTTGTTGCTGAGGGAAGTGAACTTTGAATTTCGACTGTATCATTAATTGATAAATCATAATACAGAGACATTGTAGGCATACTAATAATTGGAAAACAATGCAACGCATACTTATTTATCTAGGGTAATGCAATGCATACTATTTAGGTACTGTTCCATTTAACTGAATCTCAATGAATTGAGAAACAGTGGCTGGCAAGGGAGAAGAAAAACTACAACGGGGCATCATCACTACATCGCCTCAATAAGGTCTGAATGGCCATGTAAAAGCAATTTCTGCATTTTCATTGCAAAAGAAAGCAGATATACCTGATGAGATAGTACCTTCCAGTATAGTGTATATATGCCACTTCAGGCTTCTTCTTCCCTAGAACCATTTTCGCTGGGGCCATCATCTGTACCAAGATGGAGGTCAAATGAGCTTGTCGAAGAAGCATCTTCATTAGAAGTTCCATTAGCCACAAAATCAGTCATTAACTGTACTAGTAACTCATATTAAGAAGCCACTGCGGTTAGGATGTTGAGAACTCCACAGATCAAATGCATCACATTTCATGTTCTTGTTGAGGATCAAATACTGTTGCAGTGTATGAAATTTGCAAGTATAAATTGTTATTGGCATTCTTCACCAGTAATCCCCACATGAACAATGACCATCTCTAAAGTGATGGAAACGTATTGTATCCCCGGATGAACTATGACCACCTCTAAATTCGAAATTCTTTAAACTCTACAAGCAGCCAATAGAGTCCCATAGGCAGAAGGATGTGGCTCAAAGGGCATACATTGAATCAAGTTTACTGATCTTTCAAGCAAACCAGCTCGGCAAAGAAGATCTACCATGCAAGAGTAGTGATCAACCCGTGGCTCAATTCCATAGACTTACTGCATACTATCAAAGAAATTTATTCCAAAATCACACAACCCAGTGTGGATAAAAGGTAAAAGCTGTCAATACTGCCACCAAAGTAATCCAGTTCGGCTCAACTCCTTTATCCTTCATCTTCTTGAACAATTTGGTTTAGCAACCCGTCCATCCCGTGATGAGCATAGCCTGAAATCATTGCATCCCATGCAACTACATCACTTGCACGCATCTCACTGAACAGCTTGCAAGCACCCTCCAAGTCCCCACACTTGCAGTACAATGCTCACAAGGGACGTGCACAGTCACTCTCCTACCCAAGGGCAACTTCATGCACCACTGATGTATATGTCTCCCGAGTCCTAGTGCAGATAGGCTGCTGCATCCAAGGAGCACGCTACATAGCGTTGACTCACTTGGCCGAATGTTGGCGTCCCTGACCAGCAAGTTGTCCTCAAGGCGTTCTCCGAGCGTGAACTCTTCACATAGCCAGCAAACACCACATTCCACGAAACCAAATTCCTGATTGGCGAACTGGTTGCCTGGTTGGCCACTTGGCCTTCTGCATGTTGCCAGCATTCATGTACCCTGATATCATCTCCTCCGGTGCGTCCCTGAAGCGCACTCCTCTACCATGCCCATATATCTCCAGCGGAATCGAACCCGGAAACCATTGTGTTCCAGGAGACAGAGTTCCTCACCGGCATCGCCAGGAACACACCCTTGGCCTCCTCCACGGCCCGTTCCTCGACGTCACTGGCCGAAATCACGGAGAGGAGCTCCCTGGCGCCGGCGAGGTGACAGGGAGAAGCGTGCTGTAGGAGACGGCGTCATGGTCCGGGAATCTGTCGAACACATGGCGTGCGTCCGCAAGGCGGCGGCAGGGCGACCTCCGTAGACGGCGAGATGGCGCTTGTATTCTTCCGTAGTGGTTCTTACGGGGCATAGACGCGGAAGCCTCCGCCACGGCGCGCCCGACGTGTGCCGTACTGCCGTGGCGAGGGAGCGGGCACCGACGAGACCCAGACGGAGATGGCGCCCGATCATCTGCGTGGCTCCCGGACTGGCATGGCGGCCGAGCTTCCAGGCGGGCCTGGGAAAGTGGGAGGTGGGGAGGAGGAGCAGTAGAGACTAGAGAGCGAGCAGCCCCTCGTTGCCTCGTTGGTAATGGTACGCCGCCATGGACGAGGACAATTCCTCGAGGAGCGTCCACAGTCAAAGCTCTGTGCATCCCCCGGCCCTGCTCTGTTTCGGAAGCACTTCTCGAAACGACAATCGACAGGATATTACGTGTGACTTGCCTTTCACAATTCCTGCAGATATTACGTACAACGAAGGAACAAGCCGATGGTTGGCAGAAACTCGTGGCGAATGCAACCAATGGCAAATTGGCAAGAACCATCAGCATAGAAGTGGTAAAGCCTGAGGCTACAATTTAGGCATCAAACAATTTTTTTTAAACAGGCTTTTGTCCTGCTTTATAAATAAAACCATACGGAATTGATATAAAATAAATGAAAAATCTTTTACAAGCAGGTCACCATGAAAACCGACATATTAGATGGCGATGAGCCACCAACTCGATGTCGAACAAGAAAGGAGGAGATGTCATGCCTAACAAGAGGTGACCTAGACTACAAAGTCAAAGAAACTTCACGTCAAGACGATGATGCTGACACGCTGCACCATAATGGGACTTGAGCTCCCTTGCGACATCCCCAAGAGGGTAACGACGTGATCATCGTTGTCGACCCCACGGGGCTAGAGCTTTCACATGGAACCCAGTCATAGAGGGGATACAAAAAATAACATCCCCTAGAGGGTAGTGACGTCCGCAAACGTCACCGGCGTTGGCGCCAAATCACGGAGCTTTCGCTCAAATCCTCCATACCTTGATGCATGAGTCGGCCACACCGACACCAGGACCACCCGCTGCCAATCCCCTCGCCATCCACATGGCCAAAGGGATGACCACCACCATTGTGATGTTGCCTAGTGAAAGCACACATCCAGCCTCTCCATCCAGAGCTGCCGCCCCGGCATCCACGAATATGAACCCATAGTGAGATGCAACACTCCGCGGGGACAGTATATTAGAGGAGATAGGCTAACGCCAGCAGGCGTACGACCGATATGTTGTACACCCCGTATGCTGGCTGTCAGATCTAGGACGTCATGCCTAGTTCTGGCCTCATGCCGCGCCGCAATCCATCGGAGGAGTTCATCCTCCACCACCGGAGACGGTTGCCGACCAGACACGACATTTAGAGCACACCAGGCCCAGGTTAGGTTCGACCAAGCCCAGATCAGCCCCATAAAGCCCCCACCAATGAGGTGGAGATGCAACCCAACTTGGACTGAACCAACTTCTCGAGCCCTAGATGTTTCAACCATTCTTTTTCAAAGAATAAGTATTTGCTCTTCAAGCGGAAATCTTTGCTGGAACCAAGGACTAAGTGGAAGGGATTGGAGTCCCAATAGGCCACATCCCAAAGGAAGTAGTTGTGTGCATCGTTTGTTGTGCAGAGGCCGAGTGTGGACTCTAGGATTTTATCATCCGATGTAAAAAAATCTAGAGACAAAAGCCCTATCACTGGTGGAAAAAGGACCATTAATCCCGGTCTGTAACGGCCTTTAGTCCCGGTTGCCCAACCGGGACTAGCAAAGTGCGATTAAAGGCCCTCACCCTTTAGTCCCGGTTGCAAATGAACCGGGACTAATGGCCGTCCACGTGGGCACGGCTGGGAGCGCCATGAGAACCCGGACTAAAGTGTTTTGTTTTTGTGTTTATTTTTATTTCTATTTCAGATTATAGGTTTAGGGTTTATGCTTAATTAGGGTTCATTTTAATTTCAAGCGAGTTTTCGTACCTATATTCTACGACTAGTACATACACATTACACGTTGCTGCATGCATATATAATATTATACGATGTCTTACGACTGTATATACTACAATTTCAAACAAGTGTATGTATAACTATTTTTCAAACAAGTTTCAAAACAAACTAAGTTACATGGAGATCACTAAATTACAGATATTTTTCATTGTCCTCCACATAGTGTTCTCCTTTCTCACAAAGGACCTCCCTCATGATGAATCCTGCCAGCTCCTCTTGAATTGCTTTTAGGCGCTGGGTTGCTACGAGCTTCTCCCGCATCACATACAACTTTAAGAAGATCGATATGGATATATATAAGTTGGAAGAAACTCAACACAATTGATTATAATAAAAGAAAACTGTGAATATTATTTACGTACATCAAAATCCGTGGAACGTGCTCTCCGCTCACTGGTATACCACCGGATGAACTCGCAGACATAGAATCCACAGAGATTGGTCCCCGGTGGTTGCTCCAAACCCTTTATCTTTTTAAAAGTTAGCTGTTCTTTGAATTCACCTACTACCGACCTTCTGAAACGTGTCCAAACGCTACAGGGCAAAGGAAATGAACAAATGAGTTATTAAATACTTGATATCAGGAAATTAATGAAAGGAGCTGATATAGTCGGGTAATGATTGAAATTACTTTTGCAGCATTGCTTTCATGTCGCTAAACAGGACGTCAGGCTTATCCAATGAGTCCAAGATATGAACAGTTGATGTGTCCAATTGAATCTTTAGCAGAATCCAGTGGAAACTGCAGACACGCATGCATAACTCATCAATTACACTTAACATCGAGTAAGCAAAAAAGAATGTCTAGAAGATAGAAACACTCACTTGAAGTTGTAAGGAAATAGAAGTTCTCTTTTAAGACTTTGCTTGGCAAAAAATCTGAAGAGGTCATTCTCCACATCTCTGGGGTGATCTTATAACATCTTTTCATTAATGATATATGGGTCAATGAACCCAACGTCATGGATCCCCTTTTTTTGCATTCAAACATCTTAAATCTGCACAATAGCATACACAAATCATATAGTTAATTAAGATATATAGGCAATGAATGAGCTTAGCTAAATACTTGAATATAAATCACTTACAGACAATAGCAACTGATGGTAGACTTGTCGAGTTCACGCTGATTGAATATGTTAAACAATTCATCAATTGGAATATGTAACAGGTATCTTTTGAAGTAATGCTCCACTCTAACGTCCAAGACGATAAAACGTTTGAAGTCCTTTTTTTTATGTGCTCCTTGTACCAGCCGTTCAGATTTCGCATATGTGTTGATAGACCGCCCTCCTCCTCAGGCTTGATCAGAGCCCCCCCAGTACATATTGCTCTACTATCTGTCCCACTGGCACTTCTTCAAGGCCTAACATAACTAGAAGAGGCATATTCAATCCGTTCGCTGTCTCTTTGGCATCCCTTACAGTTATACCCAATAGTTTTGCAGCTCCTACTACTCTGGGGTCCAATAACAATCGGTCCTCTTCCAAATCGGCTCTGAAGGACATATCGATATCGGGGGGCCCGACTATGAGCGGGGGGACCGATTGATTCTTCTGGTCTCCAAGCTGGGTAATTTGTTTCCCGCTTCTTTTTGCCTTGGCCAAGTCACTTTGCCTTTCAATTTCGCGTTTATAGTCTGATGGCAGATTCATCTTATATTGGGGCTCTGCAGTAAGCATACCGTAAGCCTAGTCCTTTTGTTTATCGCTGTATGTCGGCTTGGGCTCAGGCACTTTCGGTGCCAAAAAGGCCTTCACTTCGGCGCGTACTATCGCCTCGTTTTCCTCGGGAGTCCGATCATAAGCTCTCTTGGGAAGAGGCTTTAGCGATGGCTCTGGTAGCTTCGTGGTCTTATGTACTACCTTATCAGTAGTACTAACCGTAGCGGCCCTGCTCCGCTTTTTTCCCGTCTGAGTAGTATTGGGGGGCGGCTTCGCCTGACGCGCTGGAGGTGCACTGGGGGACGGCGTTGGCTGACGCGCGGGAGGTGCACTAGGGGGCGGCGTCGGCTTATGCGGCGCCCGAGGTGGACTCGGCGGTGGCGTCGGCTGACGCGGCGCTGGAGGTGGACTCGGGGGTGGCGTCGGCTAACGCGGTGCCCGAGGTGGACTCGGGGACGGCTTAGGTGGACGACGTTCACCGGGGGAGGGTGGACTTGGATTCCTCGGAGTCGGTGGCCTTGGCGCTGAGCCTGGAAACTTGATGTATTTCTTTTGCCATAAAAAGATTTGGTGCTTGACATCTCCAAGTCTCCGATCCCCTTCAGGTGTAGCAAAATCAAGATCTAGGTCCTTGAACCCCGAGACTATGTCAAGCACCGAGACACGAGCATAGCCAGCCAGTATCGGGTTCCCATGGTGGAGTGCTTCAGGTAGACAAGGTAAAGCGTCGCCGCTCGCCACCTTGAAGGTCATGTTCTTCATTGGCTGATGTAGCTCACAATTTGTCATCTCCCTAACATCATCCACGGGGTAGCGAGACCCCGGTGCTTCATGCTCATCAGCTGGGATCTCCGTGGAAGCCACGCTGCTTCTCCGCTGACTACTAAGATCCAATGCTGGATCTTCCTGCAGCCGAGATCCGCCTCTCTGGCTAAGTTGATGTATCATACTCTTCATGTCGGCTAATTCACGTTCTACCTTGCCGATCCGATCTGCTTCCCGATCCTTCTTTCTCTTACGGCTTTTGTAACCGTATGGATCTTCGTGCTGAGAAAACCCTTCCTTCCATGGAACACCGGCGCCTTTGCCTCTTGTTCGTCCTGTGTGTTCTGGATTCCCGAGGGCGTGTGTCAGCTCGTCGTTCTCTCGGTTGACACGGATCAATCCCGCTTGAGCATCCTCCATTGCCTTAACAAGTTTTGCTGTGGGAGTAAAGGTCTATTTTCGATGAACACACTCCCCTGTTGCCGGGTCTAACGATCCTCCATGTTCGTACCACCAGTGCTTGGCCCTTTCAGGCCATCCCTCTGTACCTGAAGTGATTCCTCTATTCCTCAATTCATTCTCCATAGCTTCCCACTTGGGCACTGCACTCACGTAGCCGCCTGGCCCCAAAATATGGTGATGTTCATTCTTATCAGCATTTTTCTTATTTTTTCCGACATTTCCTTGGCTCTCTCAGAAGCCTTGAATGCCACAAATTCAGGCCACTATTGTCTCAACTTCTCGTATGCTCCTTCGAACACTGGAGTTTTCTTTTTCGCGATATACTTCGCGTATAACATTTTCTTGAAGCCCCGGAATGCTTCAGCCATCTTCTTGAGAGCGTACTGTTTAACTCTCCTTCTCCTTTCACGTCCACCCGGAATTTCATTACCATCATCATCCTTCTTGGAGTACTCCGGAGGTAGAATGAAATTTGCCATGAGCTTCCTCCAAAGGTCTTTCTAGGATCTTTTGTTCACAAAAGTAGCTCCAAGACATGCCTTCTTTGGCTCGTTCCATTCTTGAACCGTGATCGGGATCATGTCCCTAACAATCACTCCGCATTGATTTATAAATTTTGTTGCGTGCTATTTTGGCTCCAACGGTTTGCCATCTGGAGATATTACATCGATGGTCAGCTTCTGATTCGCACTCAACTTTTGGCTCGGACCTCATTTAGAATACGATTTGCTCAATCCGGAGGGCTGAAAAAAGAAAGAGTCGTTAATACATATATGCATATTCCCTTCGTATCACCAAAAGCTAAATCTATATACCTCGCCATCGGCGTTTGTTTACAATTGTCGTTCGGCATCGGTGTTTGTTTGCCCTTCGTCGTCAAACGTTTCTATCTCCATTTCGTCACCGGAAGGGTTAAGAAACGATGAAACATCTTCTTCAAGTTCAGCTTCTCCGGCACCTTCTCGGCCGGCTACTCCGGGGTCTTCTCGGTCGGCACCTTCTTGATGCACATATATGGCATTCTCACGTATCATGCCATATAAGAATTCTTTAGGGTGGCTTGGGTCATTTTGACCGTCCATGTTCTTTTAAAGACAGGTAAAACAAGTTAGTGACACATATTTGATCAATAACCCAAAAAAAGGGGCGTTGGCCGAGCGCCGACGCGGTGGGGGGAAGACCCCCTCACCGCATGTAATTCTTTCCGTTGTGATGTATACTTTTGGCCCTCTTTTGGGTCGCGTCGAGTAATTCAAAAACGGTGGAGAATCTTCTTTCTAACCTCGTTCTCTAAACAAACATATGAGCCACCTAAATAGAAACAGAGGGAGAACTCCTCGGGTCCGGTGTATGTAGGTCCTACGCGTATCTCTAGGTTGCTAATTTTACTAATATAACATGAATTATATAACTAAAAATTATACCATTTAAAAATAAAACTTCTAAACTTTGTTATGATATATTCTATATAAAATATTTCTTATATTATATTGATCAAATTAACGACCTAACGATAGATGCAGGACATGTAAAGGCGATTTAGACAGAATTAACCTAAACATGAATCTATTTCAAATAATAAACCACTTTTGAAAATATTTCACGGGAATAACCCCTTTTGGCCACGCCAGTCATGGTGGCGTGGCAGAAGGTGGTGCCACGCCACTGGTAGTGGCGAGACAGGTGCAGCCACGTCAGCTAAGTGGGTCCCGTCCTGCAAGTGCGGCGCCACTGGTAGTGGCGCGACACAAGAGCTTGCGGCGCCACTGTCAGTGGCGTGACACAAGTGCTTGCGGCGCCACTGGTAGTGGCGCCGCACTTTAGGGTTAGGGTTTTCTCCCAGCCCCGAGCTGGGCTCCTCCCTCACTTCCTCATCTCTTCACAGCATAGGCGGCTGCTCTCTCTCCCCCTCTCAATCCTCCCCCCAAAACCACCCAAATCGAAGCTTTTCTCCGTGGATTTCTCCTTCCCGAAGTCTCCTAAGGTACTCTGCATCATTTCCCATTCAATTGACCAATTGGAATTTGCATATTTGGTTTTGAATCCCCAAATCTTGGAAACCCTAGAAATATTGATTCACCCAAATTGCAATGTTGATTCTTGTTAATTTAGTCAATGTTGGCTTGTATGATGTGTTGGCTTGCAATGTTGATTCTTGTTAATTTGGTTAAATTGTATGATGTGTAGTGTATGAAGTATTTTAGTGTAGATTGTAGGTTAGGATAAGATTTTGTGAGGTAAGGGTTTGTTGTTATGGTAGGGTTAGGGTTAGGTTTAGGGTTTTCTTGTTATGTTAGGGTTAGGGTTAGGGTTATCTTGTTATGAAGTATGATGTGTTAGTAAATATTTGCATAGGTACTTATTATTTTTTTTACCTTATTGTTGTTATACCAAAAATAGGTATGGCGAGAATTGTTCATGTTCATCATGTTGACAAGGAAGCATATTTGAAAGGCAATATAGAGCCCGACCCGGATGAGCTTGACTTGGTGTTCGAGCGTACTCCTACGTACGCCGAGGTCTTGGAACAAGTTAGGATAGAGTTGAAATGGATGGACCCTAGTGATGTTGTTGAGTTGGAGGGTAGGCACAACGCCGGATTTGGCATGCACTTCCGTTGGAAGATAATGCGTATCAACTCCGAGCAACGTTGGGGTGCATACAAGGAGGTGGTGGCCGAATCTCTCGACAAGGCTCTTGAGTTATTTGCCACCAAAAAGGTTGGTGGTACTTTGCATGTGGACTTGAACCGGAGTGCCTCCCGGGTTGATGCTAGGAATTCTCCACCGAACCACCAAGAAGAAATGACGGATGGAAGGCCAATTTCAAAGGAGGCACTATCGTTGGAAGAGGAGGATGATGAGTGGGGGGATGATGACAATGATATTGAGCTTCATGACCATAATGTTGGAGATTTGGATATGTACTACACGCAAGAAAATATGGACCATGACATCCCGTACTCGCGATGCTATGCATCGGACTCGGATGACGATGGTCCCGAAGAAGAAGTTGATGAGGAAGGGTTCACGGCCAAGGAGGCCGAAGTCCACGAGAAGGTATTGGGACGAGATCATCGGATACCATTGTTCCGTGATCTTAGTCTCGCGGATGAAGCCACGGTTGACGACGGTGAGGGTATAGTGCTTGGACCAAGGCCTACTTCTTACCGGGATGGCAGTCATGAGAGTTATGGTATATCAAAAGGCTTGATGTTCAAAACCTTGCTGGAATTTAAACAATGGATCAAAGACTTCTCGGTTAAGTATCATCGTCCCTATATGGATCAAAGAAGCATACAACCGAATTCCTCGGTTGTTGTTAGCAATGGCCGATGCAAACCCGGGCATGGTTCATGTGGTAGAGCCTTATGGACAGGAAACAAGGATTTACAATGAAAGAACTGTCCGAGTATTTGGCCGTGCATTTTGGGCTTTCCAGCAATGCATGAAAGCTTTTGAGCATTGTAGACCGGTAATCTCCGTTGATGGGACATTTCTGACCGGGCAATATAGGGGGACTCTCTTGGTTGCAATAGCAAATGATGCCAACAGCCGTTTGGTTCCTTTGGCATTTGCTTTCGTTGAGGCGGAGAACAATAATAACTGGCAGTGGTTTTTTCACCTTTTGAGGACCAAGGTATTACCGCCACAAAGGGAAATTTGTGTCATCTCAGATCGGCATCAACTTCATCATCGAGAATGCTTTCATTGGTTAACTCCTCCATCCTAAATAATCCGACTATAATGTGAGCATATATGCACATAACTCATAAAATTCTTCTATAATAATTTATCTCCAACATTTCATCTAAAACTATACAATTCAACTAAAATTAACTTCAACTATAAAATTTATCTACAACTCATCCAATTAACATATATGTGAGCATCTATGCACACAATCAAACAATTAATGTACAAAAAATTCATATATTCTACATGTCTACATTTGCACATCACAAATAATCTAAATTTGCTAGTTAAATAACAAGCTACATAACATATAAATTAATACATTACAACTAGGGTTCCCAAATTCTACCATATTCAAACAAATTGCACATTACAACTCCACCATACAAATTAATACAAATCAATACAATTCCATCCATCACTAACTAGGGTTCCCAAATCCATCCATCAAAAACATTGATTTCAATCAACCATATCAATCCATGCATCAACCATATCAATCCATGAATCAACACTCAATCTAGAGGATTAGAGAAGGGGATGATGGAGAAGAGCAAGGGGATTGGAGGGAGAATACCTTGATGAAGATCTTGAGCAAGGGGAGTCTTTTTCTTGGTGGAGATTTTGAGAAGGGAAGGAGAGAGAAGAGGAGCCGCCGGCGCCGCCCTAGGTGAGGGAGAGAGGTGGGGAGGGAGGGAGAAGTGAGGGAGGGAGGAGAGGAGGGCGGGCTGGGCGGGTCCTAACCCTAAAGTGCAACGCCACTAGGAGTGGCGCCGCACGCACATCAGCCGCGCCACTCGGAGTGGCGCCGCACTCCCTTGCATCGCCACCGCCACTGGCGTTGCAACCACTTGTGTCACGCCACCGTGACTGGCGCGGCCAAAAGGGGTTATTCCCGTGAAATATTTTCATAAGTGGTTTATTTTTTGAAATGGTTTGAAGTTTGAGTCAATTTTGTTTAAATCGCCACATGTAAACCGAACAGTATGGAGTACAATCCTGGTTAACCAGAGATCACTTCTGTATGTACAGAGATCGAGAAGCAGCGTACATGCATGCTGCATGCAGTCAGTCGAATCCAATGTCTGCGTTGCATGCGTCAGTACTATACTGACTGGCGTTCTTCCCGGCGTCGCCTAGATCATGGCGCTGCAACCTGCAAGATGCAAGATGCATGCATGGACGAGCGAGAAGATCGAAGCCCCATGCGGTGGTGGCCAACTTTTCGGGAGGACTCCAGCAGCGCGTAGTGCTAGTTCTATCAGCGAAAGGAAGCGATCGATCGGCCCACGCGCATGCATGCCATGCCATGCAGCTCCCAGCACGCACGCACGCACGCACTCTCAGATGTTGATAGAGATAGACGGATCATGGACTGATGGAACCATCTGATCTGATCTGTTCTGAACGACGCACGCACACTCGATGATTCCCACGAGCACGAACCGACTGATCGATCGACATGTTGCCTCCGTGGACAGGAGGCTAACTAGCTTACACGCCTTTTCCAGCAGGGAACATATGACTTTAACCAACAAAATTTCGCGATGGAACCTTTGACATGTCCTCCTTTTCTCCTCCTCGATCACCGCAGGGAAGAGAGAGACAATGGTCCCTGGGCAACGGGTGTCACTGAGTTGGGCGGCATGGCGCAGCTCATTCAAGTAGCTAGGGCACAATTTGTGGACACGGCAACCGATGCATTTGATCGACGGCAGTGCCTTCCTGCCTGAAACAACCAAGTCCCAGCAACATATTGAGTGTATATAGTATATACTCGTTTATCTTGCTCCAAAGAAAATTTTCTGAAGTGTCTCCAAACCTAGCAACTCCGTGTAACCCAATGACTTCCCTCAGTATAAGTGCATGTACATCTGTAATAATTGCATCTCCGATCACAACAACATGATTGGTCACCTTATGATATAAATATACCACATGTACGAAATGCCATTCTCGAACTTAAATGTCGAGCTAATTTTTTTCCAAAGAAAAATTGCATTTGATCTGAAATGTGAAAAGAAACTCCTTGTACATACAGACATACAGTACGGAATGTCTTCAGAGATGCGGAAGAGGAAATTGCACATTCCACCAGGCTCCTCTCGTTTCGTTGAACATATCACCATATGGCCAGATTTTTTGCACTCTCCACCAGGTCTACATATAATCTGTTGCAACATGGTCTAAACACTCTTTTTATCAACAATGACAGCGGCAGGGTCCCACATGAATTGGCCAGACCATGCTGTTTCTAACCAATAGTGCATGATACATATATGAAGACCAAATATAAATTTATGACCAATTGTACATGATTATATGAAGATCAAATATAAATAAGTTGTGCATGATATATATAAGACAGATCCAACAAGCTATAGCATATCCAAGACAAGCTATAGCATATAAGACAGATCCAACAAGCTTCAGCATCCAAAGTACGTGCCATATGAGCATTACAGGCAACAAAATTCAGTATGTGCCACACATCCATACACGCAAGTGAAGCAAGATATCAAAAGAGAGCTACATCAGAACAAAATATAGCATCCAAGTCTGTGCCACGCGGGCTTTACACGCAGCACATGATCTGATTTGAAACATCACGACGATCTTTCTTGTTGACAATTATCTTGATAGTTTAGGCTAGCAGTGAAGTAAGAATACAACTTGATGCCTTCATACCCTAGCACTCCTAGGCGTGAGCCAGTTTCATTTTGTGTTCTCCCTGTAACAGTCGACTCTTGAGGAGGTGGATGTGGTACATGACGTGCAGGAGCGGGAGTTTGTGGTGGAGGAGGATGATGTTCAGGAGCTTGAGCTGGACTAGTATTTCGCCATGGGCCGGGCTGGAGGTGGTGTGCCATCTTCTGGTAGCCTTCTCACAGTCTACAAAGCATGTCAAATTTGGCAAACATTTTAGACATGGAACCATAAAAATATTAGAAGTATTACCTTGTGTTGTTCCTTTCTTATCGCCAAGTGGGGTTTCAGAGGCTGGGCACAGTTTGTGTACCTATGGCCATGGAGTTTACAATTTGAGCATTGAATTGTTGTCATTCTGTTTTGAACAGTTGACTTGGATGATTCATGTTGCCCTTTGCGCCTTTTCTTTTGTTTCCTTCCACGCTTAGTTTCATACTCAGGTGGATCTATGTCAGGTGAATTGGTTTTCGTCCATCCATGTTGTCCTGGTACTAGATAGATCAGATTCTTGTAGGCCTCTTTGTACATGGGCTTCTTAAGGAAGTCACTGACATAATCCTCAGGGAATTCTTTGGCTTTGTAGATAGCACTTACAGCATGTTTGCAAGGTATGCCGGTCAGGTCCCATTTGAAGCAACCACATGTCCTTTCGGCTGACCTCATAAGTCTTTTCAATATGTGTAACATGCCATAGATTTTTCTTGGAACATACAATATTTGTACACCATCTTGCATTTATTTTCTCCCATTCTAATCTTTCTACACTAGTAAGCTTGCACGTGCAATGCACGTCTTACCTAATAAAACATAATATTAGATTAATTACTAAATATGAAAACATATGTCTAATTTTTTTATGATATTGAATAGATACATATACAACAGAACCATACGAAGAATGTGCTACATTAATCTATAGAAACAGCTGGATAACAATTGCAAACTATCAATTGGCACAAGAATACGACATGGTGTAGTAAAAACCGCCATGATGAAGCAATGAAATCCCACGGGCTCAATAGTGCAATGGAAGTATATTTGCAGTCCGATGAAAACTGCAAAGTACTCTCACTTCCTAAATATAAGAATTTTGGTTAGCCAGATTGACTTTGCCATATAATTGGTGTACCGCAAATACATATATGAGGTTAACGGTGAACTAAACAAGTCAAACTCATTCTCATTCTGTATCGACTCCTTGAGCATATCCATAATTCCGGTTAGTCTTTTTTCCATCTGAAACATGCATTTCATTAACATATATGAATGTAAAATTGGAGCAATGTAGAGCAGACAATTTCTGAGAAACTAACTACTGCATTCCAAATAAAAAAACACACACCATAGTTTATCGGTTGCTATTGTTGTAGTCATAGTTCATCGGTTGCTATTGTTGTAGTCATAGTTCATTGGTTGCTATTGTTGTAGTCTAGGGTGTTATTTGAAGAGACAAATTATGTGTTTTATGTTCCCTTCTATTCAAAATTTCATGTTAGGTTATCTCTCTAGATTAACAATGTGGCTTGTTTTATAAAAATTATTGGGCAAATTTCGCAGTTAACCCTGCCAACAATACTGCACTTACACAAACAATTAAATAAAGGTTGTTTTGAAGATATAAGGCAATAAATATTACGCATTCAAACTTAGAAATCAGAGACGACAAAAAGTTATTTGCATAAACCTCTTGGCATACCAAATACGATAAGAATAGTAGCGAAGTGAGCAATAAATCATTGAGAATGGAGTACTTAACTAATCCAGCTCATGCTATTGCATCTATAATCTATAATACCTATGTAGGAGCAACCTACTAAGTGAATTCTCTAAACATGCAAGCATGCCACGTCACACAATCCTTTTTTTCCGGGCGTTTCCATACACGTGGACTGCAGTATGCTCAGTCAAAATCTTTTTTCCCGACCTTTTCTATGCACATAAGTTGACGGCAGTGTTTTAGATACGTACAATGCAGGCCTCTCACGAGCCCAAATGCAGCCCAGTTACATGGGCAACCCAAACCACAAAAAAGGGCACTGTTTGTCTTTCCCACTGTACTGGTATCTTCAGCCGCATCAAAGGATTCCCCATGGATTGGAAGCATTGAATACTTCCGTTTCCCCTTCCCAATCAACCCCGAGCCGGCACTCATGCTTCATCTCCCCACAATCTCCATTACAATCGGAAACTGATGGACGAATCCCACGAGTTTTTGCACATCCCCCCCCCCCCCCCCTCTTTAAAAACTGAGCTCCACACCTAGACACCTCATCCCGTCGCTGCGCCGCGCTGGTGAGCAAATCCCTCCCATCCTCTCTTGGCTACCTGTTTCATTCCCAATCCCGTTCTCTCTTGCCTACCTGTTTTGTTCGGCGTCATGGCGTAGTTGGAGATTCACTCAGCACCGGCCAGTAGCATACCAGGAAATTGGTAGTGGAGCCGTGGGCTGCAATTTGGGCGCACACATGGATTTCCTTTTCCTAATTATACTACTTCGTGGACATCTCTGGCCAGAGTTGTCGTTTCCACCTGCCATTTAACCTCCCCAAGATATGGCAGTTTAACTGGCCTCTCTACCCTAAGCCGTGGTTGTCATCCCGAATTTGTCCTTCAGATCATGGCAGCATTGGTTTGTGGTAATTATCTCTTATCTGTGCTATTTTATTCCTGCTGTCATAGTTAGTAACCCCTACATATATCCAGTTATATCTCTTTGTTTCAAGAAAATTATACAATAGTTAAAAAGATTTATGAAAAATTATGGCTCCACTGATAGAGTAACAAATGGAATGCTAATATCTTACGTGATTTGGTTAAACAGATCAGTAGGCACAAGTAGCAGACTGGCGAAGCTTTGGATCTCGGTGTCGGTTGTTTTCTTCCCAATCATCTACTGGTATCATTTTGTTGTTTGTTCACAACGGTACTCCAGTAACATATGTAGAATATTACTATTGTAGTCAGAAGTTACTAAAGTAGTTTCCAGTTGAGTTTACACGTGATTATAATCAACGGCGGAGCTGTGTGTTAGCTGTGGGGTCAGCAGTCAGCTGACCCCACAGCTTTTTTGGAAAACCCCTTCAATATATACATATTTGTGTATAGATCCTGCCTAAGTATGCACTCTGACCCCACATATGCACTCTGACCCTATAGGATTTTCCGGCTGACTCCGCCACTGATTGTAATGGGTTGAGATGACCTCCTTGGTTCCGCAGTCAATCTTCAGAGTTCAGACTGAGGTTCTTATTTCTTAGTACCTTAATACAAAATTGAAGGGCAAAAAAAGGAGCAGCTTATTTATATTGATGCCTTAACAAGATATTCGCTGAAGTTTATTTTAAATTTCCACTTAAGTTATCATTTCTTAATATATTCACCGGTACATGATGTTGGAATGGATTGCAGATTAAATCTGACAATGCTTTCTAAGAATATATAATAAAAATTAGCTGCAATCCAAAACATTTACTGCACTTATTTCTTGAACTCTTGAACTACTATTCACTAGTTAAATGCCCGTGCGTTGCTACGGGGCATCAAGTTATATGTTTTTAATAAAGATATATCTTGATGATGTATATTTCAAAAAAATTACTTTGGTCAAAACATATTCTGATTAATAATTTATTATTTGACATCATATTCATAGAAATTTATTATTTGACATCATATTTATTTTCATTAATATTCCACTTTCTGTTTATTCTAGAAGACAACTTTAATTATGTATGAATTGCCCTTTGTTAGGTCCGGGGTTAGGCCGCTACATATGCTTGATCTCAGTCTTATCGTTCCCCCCGTGCAATAGTCTGTTAGGTTATTATATACTGTTGAACCAAAAGCAGCTCCTACTTATCCTTTTTTTACACAAGCTCCTACCTATCTTAGAACGACTCAATGGGTCCAAAAGAAATTTGTCTCAACACCTCTACCTATATGTGTTATTATAGTTCAAAAAAAATATGAAAAATGCTTATGTAAAGATTCTTTAATTTTGTTAACACAATGCAAATTGGTGTTGGTGTGTGCATCAATTAGTGTAGAGGCTGGGGCTATGTTCCCTATTTCAAAAAAAATGCAAATTGGCATTATTGCACTTACTATAGTACTTTTTGTATGGAATCATAGTATTTCTTGTTTTTATCTCATTTTATTTTTTCCTGCAAAATTAGTATCCCAAATTCAACATCAGTGTCCCAAATTCACCGATGCCTTCACCATCATGGGTCATCAAGACAATTAGTTATATAAATGTTGTTTAAAATATTTTCAATTAGCTCCATTGCCAGTTAGACTATAAAGTTGTTATCCATGGCGACATTGACGATCACCACCTTGACGCCGTCTGGCAGTAGAATCATATCTCCCATCATCCACAGCAACGTAATTGCATTGCTTACCCATGATGGTGAAGCATCGGTGAACATGATCTACCCACATTTCAATAGTGCCGGGAAGAAGGTCTCGTCCTTGTTGAGTTGTATGAGCCGACAGGTGTGCCCTGGCAAATCAGCATCTCAGCCTCGATGGTCTTATATTACAGAAGGAGGACGTGGTTCTTGGCGAGACGAAAATGTGTTGTCATCGATGTTCAGATGGATGAAAGGGTACCGATTGTTCTCCTAGAGGTCCCTGGTCTGGGCCAAGAAGTGCAATGTGATGGTTGAAGTGTCGGAACCATCTGCCATAGGAAAGAACTCATAGTTGTAGTGTTGTACCGCCGCCGGTCTAGATGAGCGTGCCGCCAGGTGCGATGGTGCCGGAGGAGCACCAGGTGTCGGTGAAGACGGAGAGTGGGCGGAATGTGTTGGACGCGTCTTCGTACTCCGTGGAGTGCGGGGTGCAGTCTACGCGGAGAGGTCGGACCGGTCGAAGTCGGTGTGGTCGAAGATGATCACAGGATCATTGTGCAACAGCTGCATGTGCATCGCCTACACAAATGCTTCGCTGCAAGAGGTCCCACCACCCACCACCGCCGATTGCTGCCATCACAGGTGCAATGCTTGTGTAGGCAATGAACATCAGAAAAATAAGATCGCGATCAGTGATTTGAGCAGTTTAACCATGCGAATGTTTAGCTTGTGAGTAGCAAATCTCATGTATGCATATGAGCTGGTGACGATCGACTGCCTCATATGCACCGGCCAATCATTTTAGGTGTAGGCCTCTTAAGGTGTGGGATTTCGCTCAACGGGAGAGATGGGGTCATGCATGGTTATTATTTTTATTAGGATAGATTGATTATGATTTTGATTATGATGAGAGAAAAAATAATAATTTACTTCAATCATTCTGGTCTTCTAGTGCATTTCGCGGCACGCAATGATGTGGTGTTCAATGGTGCTAGAGCTGATGTGGAGGCCATTGTGGTAAGAGTTAGGAAGGAGTTTGGTAGGTGACGTTTAGCTAGTCTCTACCGTAATGACGCGCTTGGCGTTGCAGAGCCGGTGTCGTGACTAAAAGCAGAGTAGTTCTTTCACACTTGAGGAGATGCTACCTCTTATTTGTAGCATTTGGCCGGTCTTCAACGTTGTCTCTTCTATGTGATTAATACATCTGACTGCCAGGGTGTATTATCTAAAAATAATAATTAAAAATGATTTGAAGCATTTAACTACTCCGATCTGATTAAAAAAGGAAATTGATAAGAGAATTATTTTAACTGATGCCACCGCGGCTACCTTATACTAAATTTTTTGCGACTTTTCCTCTAAAAGAAGGGCGCGGGCGGAGCAGGTTCCATCCTATTGCTAAACTGCCGAAAGTACATTCTCTCCACGACAACTATCCCACAAAAATCGCCGACCATTAACTGATGTCACCGCTGCTTCTTCCCCAACTCAACTCCGTCTCTGGCTGTTTCCAATCTTTCCTTGAACAAACTGCAAATGAGGACGGTGGCGCCGGAGGCGGCCTCCATGGTGTGGGCGGCGGTCAAGTCGTGCACGCGGTGCAGTGGGGATTGACCGGGAGTAGTGCTGTGGGCAACAGTGCCCCCGTACAGGGCAAGCGTGGCCGCGTTCCGGCGATGGTATGAACTATTACAGTACATGTACGAACAAGACGAAGAACATGCAGGTTACATCGTACGTGGTGTTTTTTTTTGAACTAATTTAAGTCATACATGCTACCATGGGTTTGAAGAAGGAGGTGCTGATCGCTGACCATCCAATTCTCTTCATCGTTGCCCTCTGCTCAGGAAAACGGGAGAGCCTCTACTAAAAAAAATGGGAGAGAGAAGGCGCGATTGGGGAAGGGAGAGATACGAGGAGATCGGGCCGCATATCTTAGAGGGAATTACGGATTGATTAAGGGCGTGCATGAGGGGCAAGATTGAATGTTTTTTCTCCTCCCGGTCGTTCCTTAATGCACAAAGTATTAAGTTAGGCGTAATTGTTTCCTTTCCATTTTTGCTAGCGGTAGAATCGGAAATTAAAAGATGTATATTGAAAAGTGCCTTCACCAACTCCAATCTTATAGTTTAGATATAGTTTAGATTTAGATAAGTGCAATGCCAATTTGCACCATGTATTTCAGCAGCAACGCGTGGGGCATTATCTAGTTCATAAAAGTGAACGTGTCTTAGTTCAGAACAGAATTTCAGGCTACAATGCAAAACTTTGTACTCCTACATACAATTCTGGGTTCATGCTTTTTTCTTCCAAATATTGTTATGATCGAAATGAATTATTATGAATCATTGATATTTTTCAATTACTTACCAGATTCTTCTGGGTGAGCTATACTTATGGTGGCATCTAATCTGAAGAAGCAAGTATGCATCACAAATCAGCATCAAACCGTGGTGATTTTGTAGATGCGTTCGAATCAAGCATTTTAAGATGCAGTCTATGGAGTCATTCTACAATTGCCAGCACAAGCAATCTAGTCCATAGCACGGCTGACACTTGACACAGCACGGAGGATAATCGTTCACTGTCTGACCCAGGGACATGAGCTCCCGATTCATCAGAATCAAAAAAAAAGAAGCGGTGGAGAACTGACTGTTGTGGCAGACCAAAATTGCAATGCCGCAGACGGACGCCTTGGGCGATTCTAGCAACGGCGGTGCCGTCAGGCGGGCGAATGATGCCAAGGACGACCCTTGGTGGAGGCGGCTCTGTCATACGGCCGGACAGACAACGCTGGTTACTGTTGCGGGTGGGTGGTCGACGGCGGAATGTGGGCGGTGTTGGTCGCGTCAGAGCGGGGTTGGCACTTGGGCGGTGCTGCTAGGATGGGTAGGATGCGCTGCACGAGCTCGTCTATGGCACATGGTCAGGATTCGCGAGCGAACCCGAGAGAGAGAGAGAGAGATGATGGAGGGCGTGCCGGCTCCGGGGGCGGGGCGGAAACGTTTGGGGAGCTCGCCGGAGCGAGGCGGGAACGTTTGGGGAACTCGCCGGAGCGGGGTATGGAGCAGGGCGTGGAGGGCATCGAAGGAGCCAGAGAGCTCGCCGGCGGGCATGGAGCGTGTCGAAGGAGCCCCGATCTAGGAGAAACGAGCAATTAGCGGAGGCAGTTTTGCAGAGTAGTTGATTGTGGAGCGTGTGCGTGCCTGCCGTGGGCTGTTCTAGCTAGGAATCGCGTTATTTTCGGGTGGAGAGAATAAATTATTGTCAACGGTTTGATGGATAGCAATGGACGGTTAAGATTTTATTTTCTTGCCAAGTTTGCTCTTTTATAAATAGTGGAGATGGAGATATGTTGGAGTAATCTCCCATTGAACATGTTCTGCCCCTTCCCTTTTTGCTGCAAATCTAGGCATTAGTTTGCTCCTAATGGAATCTATCATGGTTACTATGGGCTTATCCCTGACTTTGAGTATGTAGCTGTTGAACAGCTCGCTAAGGTTATTGAAAACTAAGTCAGTCTTGGAACACACTGATTTTTTCCATGGGCCACTACACATGTCTTTTCCCCATAAATTTTGCATGCAGTTAGAACAGATGTTCCTGCTCATTGTAAAACAAATCAGATTCTTTTGAATAATTAGTATTATATTTTCTGATTTTACGACACAAGCAGGAGCATATGCGTGCAGGCTACAAAACTCCTTGTGACAAGTGGACCTTTCAGACGTAGTAAGAAAAAATGTGCACATGTAAGTTTGTCCTTTTGATGCTTAGACAGTATTATGGAGGGGTGATTTTATGTCATACTTCGAAAACACTCATATGATGTGATTATGTGCTATTTGAAACCTCGTCCCAACACATTATTAAGCATACATGAGGTAAATCGATATAGCTCAAATTTTTTTTTAGATGGTCTGATTCCACATTGATAAATCAAAATGCTACCTGACCTTTGTAAACAAGGAACATGGCAACATAAGAAGAAGAAGAAGATGAGAGAACTTAAAGCCTCTTTAAAAAGATAAGAGAAGAATAAATGAATTAAATGTCACCTATAGAAACTCAGAAACATATGAACCATATATACAACTACAACCAAGTTTGGATGCATGCTTCTCCCTCTTCACTTTGTATCAGTTAGGCCTTGTAATTTTAGTTATAAGCTAGGATGAAAGTTTGTTCCAAAAAAGGACACCTGATAAAATTTAAACGATAGAAAAAGTATTGGCATGACCGCTACGCGAAGATGACATGCACAAAAGAAACAGAATTGCTAATTTTTATTAGACTGAGAATTAGCTTAGGGCACAGTAGAGTCCTATACCATCAGATTTTCATCGTGATTCATGCAATTGAATTATAAGTTGAATTGCAACTGAGATTTTTTTAGTTGCAAACTGTGGCGGAGACAGGGGACTAGCAGGGCCTTGGCCACCCCTAACACCATGGATTTGCTCCTAGAATTTTATGAACAATAATGATTTAGCAAAAAAAAACTAATCACCCCCCTCCCTCCCTCAACCTGCTGCCACTGCCACTAGTTGCAAATTGGGCAACTAGAAACGATATATTTGGACCGTTAGATTTGCTTTAATGATTCATGCTAGTTATGAGTTACAACATGAGTTGCGTTGCAACCGATGGTATCAGTCTACTGAGCTCTATGCTAATTCTCAATAGACTAAGTCCTAATAAGAAAAGGAGAGCCGAGGAGACATAAAAGTTGCGGCACACCAGCTTGAGCCACCACGACAACATGGACGCATGGTGCGCACGACAAGACGGCATACACCGATAGGTCCGATACACGCACGCCGGCCGGGCGGGCAGTCGCAGTCGGGCGTGGGTGCATGATACGGCGCGCTGGCGCGTGCCTGTGCTGCCATGAAGATTGAAGAACCGATGGAGGACCACGCACTACGTATGTACGTACGCGTGCACCTCCGGCTGTCTTCATCCTGTGAGCTATGGCAATGGCATGGCCCCAACCCTGTGCTTAGCAGCCAGGAGCTACTGGCTATCTAGCTAGCTAGCGCACACATATATCGATCTCTTCTCCCGATCGATCGCCGGCCGAGGCGCAGACCAGGTCGGGCCTGGTTTGGTGTACTAGTCCTGCTAGCTAGCAGCTGAGGCATGCTTCTACAACATGGACGTCCTTGATGAGGGATTGGGACCTTTGCAGATCCCATAATTGGTGGTCCTCTCCTCCGCCCCTGCTGCGCATGCAGCTCCGGCCGGCCAGCTATCTTCGCCTTGCAGTCTCCCGGCCCCTAGATGCCCGATCCCCACTTCCGATTGCGAAGTTTACAATGGGTATCTCCTCCTTCTGATCAGGTAAGAATTATTTGGTGCGAAGTGGAGTACATGTCAAAAAAAAAGGTTCGAATTAACGTCATGGATATCTATTATTTACTTCACTGCATGCAGCCTGCCTTCATGCCACCTTTAAGACAAAGATGCTCGAGAAAGTACCAATATGCATGAGATGGAAGAAACTACGGATAGACAAAAGTAGTACCCAGCATGTGCTCGATCAATAAGGGCAGGAAAAGAAGAAGCTCCGCCACGGTAGATTTCCCAACCCTTTACCCAACACTGTTAGAGGATATGGAGTCTTTCATGGGTTTGTAGGGAAATTTTTCCGAGACGGAGCTTCCGAAGATGCCGTAGGGCGTGAGTACCAACGACATCTTCGAGAAGCTCTGCCACGATAGATTTCCCAACCTTCTAGGTTGGCTTGTTGAGATGCTTGCCATGGCGTATCGATGCTCCTTTTATAGGCACGGCGCCGCTTTAATTTGTCTTGTTCCTCCGACAGGGGCGTCGTGCGCTACATGCTTTATCTCATCGAGCAGTGCATCCACCCACGCGTCCTTATCCTGTCGACAGCTTTAGTCTCGGTTGCACCCACCAGCCGGGACTAAAGGTTACCCACACGTCCTTATCCCACCGACAGTTTTGTTAGATGACACAAAAACCACCTTTAGTCCCAGTTGTACCCACCAGCCGGGACTAAAGGTTAGATGGTTTTCCACGCCACTGCGTTACCGCCTATTTTCTTCCCGCACTTTTCACCGCTTCCCGCCTCCGTGTTCCCGCCATTTTTCACTATATATATGTAGGCTTGGCCTCCATTTACATATCACATCTAGACTCATATCTGCAAACCTCATTACTCTCTTCCATGACTTCCATCGTATCTCTAACCCCCTAGGAGGCGGAGGCGCTTTGCGCCTCAAACTACCCCTGCCCGCCGGGCTACCGCGTCCCCACCGGCTGGATGCTGAGCGTCGGAGGCGTACCGGTCCCTCCTGTCCCTCTAGGTGTGGCGCGCCAGATGGCCATCACGAACCACTACTACTTTGAGCTCACGCCAGAGCAGCGGAGGAATCCTCAGTGGCATCCCGACTACAGCCTGACTTGGGACGCCTTCTTCGTCAATCGGCGTGAGAGTGCGCTTGCTAGGCACGAGGAGGACGGCCCGCCTCGTTCGAACTTCAACGAGGCCGGCCGTCGGCTATGGTGGCTGATCCCTCGTTGATGGCGCCAGAAAATTAGCTGATGGCGACCAGTTGATGTGGGAGCAAACTGTCCTTGTGCGTGGTGAATAACCAGCCCGTTGGGAACCCCAAGAGGAAGGTATGATGAGTATAGCAGCTAGTTTTCCCTCAGTTAAGAAACCAAAGTTTAATGTCGATCAGGAGAGGAGAGGCAATGACGACTGAAGGTGATGCTTGCTAGTTTGCGACAGCTGCGGACAATTTATATATGGCGCCTCGTCCAAGCTTTGCTTGCTAGCTGCAACGTGGAACCTGCACACACACAAACAAATACTTTGCTCCCAACTTACGATGAGGTCGTCAATCTCACCGGTTTGCTTGAAACAAAGGTTATGAGTGTATCGAGTGAAAAACAGTAAAAGTATGCGAGTAAAGTAAACAGTGCGAGTAAAGTAAACAGGTGATAGCAATATGATGTAAATAGGACCGGGGTCCACAGTTCACTAGTGGTGTCTCTCCATAGATAAAATAACACATGCTGGGTAAACAAATTACAGTTGGGCAATTGATAGAATAAAGATAAACGTGATATGTCAAGAAGATCACTATAAGATTTACTCTGGGCATTACAACAAAATACATAGACCGCCATCCAACTGCATCTATGACTAATAATCCACTCCCGGGGATATCAATCCGAACACCCCAGTAGTATTAAGTTACGAACAAGTGATAATTGCATTAAGCAAAGTGTGTAATGTAAACAAAGCATATGCCCTTGAGCATATGAATGTTGTTTTCTCCCTAGTAGCAATATCACATCTACCACCTTAGAGGTTTCTGTCACTCCCCCAGGTGAAATAGAGGCATGAACCCACTATCGAGCATAAATACCCCCTCTTGGAGTCACTAGCAACTACTCGGCCAAGATAGCTACTAACAACGGAGAGCATGCAAGATCATAAACAACATAGAGATAACAAAAGATATAATTCAGTACAGCAACTTAATCATAAACACCAATATTCATCGGATCCCAACAAACCAAACATGTAGAATTACATAACGGTGATCTCAATCATGTAGGGCAGCTCATGAGATCTAAACATGAAGCACATGATGGAGAAGACAACCATCTAGCTACTGCTATAGACCCATAGTCCAAGGTAGACTACTCACTCATTGCTCCGGAGGCAAGCATGGCGATGAAGAAGACCTCCGGTGGTGATTCCCCTCTCCGGCAGGGTGCCGGGAAGAGCTTCTGGACCCTCCCGATCTTTGGGTCGACGGCGGCAGTGGATCGCGATGTGTTCTGGAAATCTGATCGGGTACTTAGGTTTTTTCCGTCGGGGGGTCTTTATAGGCGAAGGAGCGATGTCAGAGGAGGGGTCAGGCTCCCACACACGGCCCCCGTGCGGCCAGGACCCTGGCCGCGCCGCCCACGCGTGTGGGGCCCTGGTGGCCCCCCTCCTACTTCTCTTCGGATCTCTGGAAGCTTCCGGGTAAAATAAGACTTCAGGAACTTGTTTCGTCCAATTCCGAGAATATTTCCTGTGTATCACCTCTGAAACACAAAAACAGCAGAAAACAGGAAACTGGCACTGTGGCACTTGTTAATAGGTTAGTTCTGGAAAATGCATAAAAGTGCCACTAAGTGTAACGAAACAATAGACAAATGGTGTAAAAACAAGCATGGAGCATCAAAAATTATAGATACGTTTGAGACGTATCAAGCATCCCCAAGCTTAACTCCTGCTCGTCCTCGAGTAGGTAAGTGATAACAAAGAAATAATTTTTGAGGTGACATGCACCTACACAATCTTGATCATATATGTAAGCATTTGTGAGCTGGGATCATAAGAACTTAAAACATGGGCATGAAGATATAATCATGACAATAAGAAACTTAGCAACCATGTTGTAAACATGTAAATGAACACAAATAAAAGATCATGATAATGAAACAATCAAAGTCAAACGTGTGTTCAAATTATAAGGAAAAACATACAAATGGTTTTCAGCTTGTCCTTCAAAGAGAGCAAAACATAAATGCATAGGACACCTTCAAGTTTAAGAGGGCGACTAGATACAAATAATTTAAGAACAAGTGAAACCAATCATCATGAATCAATCAATGAACTTTGGGACAATGCATATCACACTAAGAATGACAACTATGCTCTCTTAATGGTGCATAAAGATAGAAGGTGGTGACTCAACATAAAAGTAAAAGAAGGGGCCCTTCGCAGAGGGAAGCAGTGATTGCAAGTTTTATAACCTTCAAAAATTATGGTACTTACCGGCTTTGAGCTCTCATTGCCCCCATCATAAGCATCTTGAATGGTTAAAGTTAATGCGAGAACAATTATGATGCATATGCTTGACAAATCATAAGTTGAAAACCTCGTGCCCCATGAATACGAGTACCCAAACCTAATGCTACTTTACTTAGAGTCCCAAGCAAGGCTCTTGTCATTGTAAGTATATGCATATCATTGAGAACTGCCAATGGGGTACCTCTGTGCCCGATGACATGGAACAAGCCCACACCAAAATGACAGGACAAGCAGACAATGAACACCTCGACATCTCTTTTATTTGCCTTTTGTTTAGCTTTTTATTCTGAGATGCGTCGTCGAATGTTCACCATGGGTATGCTGCAAATTTCCACCATGAATTATGCATGGCTTAGATTGGCGGCCCGGTGTTTCCCTAACACATATACAAACTCCATGATCCCCACAAGATTCCCAATTTATTTCACACCGCGGGCATCCATAAACAAAAGATCACGATATCAACTCAATTAAGATGTGCAATGTTGAAAGCTTGCCCATGACAGCATGGCTGGGCTAGAATCCAACTTACAACTTGCAAGCATAACAACTCAACATAAGAGACCACAATGTCAAATTTTTAAGAACAGGAAAAAGTAAAGTGTGCCTTCCGGTTCGTGAGAGCTTTACTGACCGAATTTCGCATAACACTGGTAAGAGTTTAATTTGAAGAGAAAATAAAAGCAAGTCAAATTTACTTGGAATAGCAAATTGCTAGTAGGTATGTATGGTGGACACTTTGGAAAACTTTGGCTTTTAGGAGTTGGATGCACGAGTAGAGCTCATACTCAGTACAAGGCGAGGGCTAGCAAAAGACTAGGAGCGACCAACTAAGAGAGCAATAATGGCCATAATCATGCAAAACGACATTAAAAGAAGCATAAGATGGCATCAAAAGTCAAAAACTAAATGATCATGAAGGCTATTGGCGACTTTGTAAGAGTCTAACATGTGTGAGCATGCGCCAAGTCAACCCAAATAAAGCATCAAGGAGAAAACCAAAATAATGCTTCCATACAATAAAAACAACGCATGATTTTTTCAAAGGCTCATTAAGCAATCTCAGTTATTTGACACAAGTCATGCTACAGCAAAACCACTAAGCATACTATCAAAAAGACATCAAGCATGACATGAAAAAGCCTAAGCCGCAGTCTACACAAGCTCCTTCTTGTACCACTATTTTGCACAAAGCTTTTTCTCTTTTCCAACACCATTTGAAATTTTTATAAACACCTCTTTTGATGAAAACCAATAAAGATCAGAGGCAAAAATACACCTTGATGAAAATATATGACAAGATCTGAACGCAAATCAAGGTGAAAACAAAAACCAAAAGCAGTAGCAGAAAAAGAAGAACGCTCGATTAACGATAAGAGTGAAAAACTGAGCGTTCTTTGCAAATGAAAACGAGTACATCTCCTCCAAAGGAAATTTGTTGGGGTCCAACCATTTATTGCAGCAAACAAACAAACTAAACCAACTAAGAAAACTAAAACAACTGATGCTCCAAGAAAAACACATAGTGCATGAAGCAATAAAAATATAGTGTTTTGAAAGGTGACCTGATTTTTGCCGATGAAGAAGGGGTGCCTCGGGGGCATCTCCAAGCTTTGACGCTTGTACTTCTTGGATATTTCTTGGGGTGATGCATGGGCATCCCCAAGCTTGAGCTTTTGTCCATTCTTCAACTCATCTCATCATTCTCCAATCCCTACACTTGAAAACTTCCTTCATACAAAACTAAACACAATTCTATTAGCAATATTAGTGCAAGCATAACATATAATCAACCCTCTATTTGCTTCAGGTTTCAACTCAAAACCACCACATATATAGCAAATACTACTGTAGCAACCTCCCCAAAAGTTCCGTGATCAAAAGAACTCAAAAGAAAGCGATAAAGTGGCAAACACAAATATTGGCAGAAATCTGTCAAAACTGAACAGCTGACAAAGGTCGAATTTTTGAGGGATTTTCTGTTGCTCAAATCAAAAAGTGTTCAGCTAACAAAAGTTTGGATATAACCTGGGGCATATGCACAAGAAATCGCAGGTCCAAAAGATAAACAGAGAATTTTCACGAATTTTTACGGTGCAGCACCGAAAACAGTTTCAGGACAGCAACATCCCCAAATCTTTACCTCACTCAAATTAGAGGCTTCTCTTGGCACAAAAACGAAATAAACAAGATAAGGAGCGGTCATTACAGTAGTAATGACTTCCAAGACTCAAATAAAAGAAAAAGTACTGAAAAGAAAACATTGGGTTATCTCCCAAGAGTGCTTTTCTTTAACGCCTTTGAGCTAGGCGCAGAAAATTGCGAATCAAGTAATATCAAGTGATGAAGCATCAAGCTCATAATTTGATCTAAGAATAGAGTCAAAAAGTAATTTCTTTCTTTTCCTAGGGAAGTGTTCCATACCTTTCTTTAGTGGGAATTGATACTTGATAGTGCCTTCCCTCATATCAATGATAGCACCTACAGTTCGAAGAAAGGGTCTTCCCAAAATAATAGGACATGAAGCATGGCATTCAACGTCCATAACAAGAAAATCAACAGGAACAAGGTTATTGTTAACCACAATAAGAACATCATTAATCCTTTCCAAAGGTTTCTTCTTAGCAACATCAGCAATAGGAACATCAAAATAACATTTTTCTAGCGGTGGTAAATCAAGCATGTCATAAATTTTTCTAGGCATGATAGAAATACTAGCACCTAGATCACATAAAGCATGGCAATCATAACCATTAACATGCATATCAATGATGGGTTCCCAACCATCTTCTAACTTCTTGGGAACAGAGGCTTTTTGCTTCAACTTTTCATCCCTAATCTTTATGAGAGCATTGGTAATATGCTTAGTAAAAGCAATATTTAAAGAACTAGCATTGGGAGTCAAAGCAAGCTTTTGCAAGAACAAAATAACTTCAGATATATTGCAGCCATCAACATCAAAATCATTAAAAGAAGTAGAGCTATCATCTTCCACACTCCGAAAAATTTCAGCACTCTTTTGACAAAAAGTTTTGGCAGTTTTAGGCTTTTTAACACAAGGAGTGGGAGTTTTCTCTACACCAATCAAAGTAAGAGGATTGCTACCAGTAGGAGCAACATCATTAGAGGTAGTAATAGTACATACCTTCATCTCTCTAGCCATCTCATCTTCTCTTTCCCACCTGGCATGCAATTCTGCTAACAATCTAATATTTTCATCAATTCCAACTTGAATAGCATTAGCGGTAGCAAAAACATTGTTCTCTTTCACATCATTAGGCAACACTTTTAATTTCAGAAGTTCTACATCATGAGCAAGGCTATCAACTTTAGAAGCAAGAATATCAATTTTGCCTAACTTTTCCTCAACAGACTTGTTAAAAGCAGTTTGCTTACCGATGAAGTCCTTGAGCATTACCTCAAGCTCGGAGGGCGCGGCCCTAGTGTTGTTGTAGGAATTACCATAAGAGTTACCATAACTATTACCATTGGTAGAAGGATACGGCCTATAATTGTTACTAGCAAAATTGTTCCTATAAGCATTGTTGTTAAAATTATTGTTTCTAATGAAATTCACATCAACTTGCTCTTCTTGAGCAACCAGAGAGGCAAAAGGAACATTATTAGGATCAACATGAGTCCTATCATTAGCAAGCATAGCCATAACGGTATCAATCTTATCATTCAAGAAAGAGGTTTCCTCAACAGAATTTACCTTCTTACCTTGTGGAGCTCTCTCGGTGTGCCATTCAGAATAATTTACCATCATGTTGTCAAGTAGCTTTGATGCGGCGCCCAAGGTAAGAGTCATAAAAGTGCCTCCGGCAGCTGAATCAAGTAGATTCCTCAAAGAAAAATTCAGTCCTGCATAAAAAGTTTGGATAATCATCCAAGTAGTCAGTCCATGAGTGGAGCAATTCTTTATCATAGATTTCATTCTTTCCCAAGCTTGAGCAACATGTTCATTATCAAACTGATTAAACTTCATAATATTGCTACGCAGGGATATAATCTTAGCAGGAGGATAATATCTACCAATAAAAGCATCCTTACACTTAGCCCATGAATCAATACTATTCTTAGTCAAAGACAGCAACCAATTTTTAGCTTTTCCTCTCAAAGAAAAAGGAAACAGCTTGAGCTTAATAATATCACTATCAACATCCTTATATTTCTGCATATCACATAGCTCAACAAAATTGTTGAGATGAGCTGCAGCATCTTCAGTACTAGCACCAGAAAATTGCTCTTTCATAGCAAGGTTCAATAAAGCAGGCTTAATCTCATAAAAGTTTGCAGCAGTAGCAGGTGGTGCAATAGGAGTGCAGATAAAATCACTATTGTTTGTGCTAGTAAAGTCACACAACTTGGTATTTTCAGGATTGGCCATTTCAGCAAAACGAAAGTAAACAAGTAAAAACAACTACCAAGGATTCTATTTTTTTTGGGTTTTTGATAAAAAAGCAATGCAGGTAAAATAAATAAAGTAAAGCAAAGCAATAACAAAGTAAAAGATGTGTGTGCGAAAAACTTCCCTCGCAGAAGTCTTCTCTTCCTCCCCGGCAACGGTGCCATAAAATTAGCTGATCCCTCGTTGATGGCGCCAGAAAATTAGCTGATGGCGACCAGTTGATGTGGGAGCAAACTGTCCTTGTGTGTGGTGAATAACCAGCCCGTTGGGAACCCCAAGAGGAAGGTATGATGAGTATAGCAGCTAGTTTTCCCTCAGTTAAGAAACCAAGGTTTAATGTCGGTCAGGAGAGGAGAGGCAATGACGACTGAAGGTGATGCTTGCTAGTTTGCGACAGCTGTGGACAATTTATATATGGCGCCTCGTCCAAGCTTTGCTTGCTAGCTGCAACGTGGAACCTGCACACACACAAACAAATACTTTGCTCCCAACTTACGATGAGGTTGTCAATCTCACCGGTTTGCTTGAAACAAAGGTTATGAGTGTATCGAGTGGAAAACAGTAAAAGTATGCGAGTAAAGTAAACAGTGCGAGTAAAGTAAACAGGTGATAGCAATATGATGTAAATAGGACCGGGGTCCACAGTTCACTAGTGGTGTCTCTCCATAGATAAAATAACACATGCTGGGTAAACAAATTACAGTTGGGCAATTGATAGAATAAAGATAAACGTGATATGTCAAGAAGGTCACTATGAGATTTACTCTGGGCATTACAACAAAATACATAGACCGCCATCCAACTGCATCTATGACTAATAATCCACTCCCGGGGATATCAATCCGAACACCCCAGTAGTATTAAGTTGCGAACAACAGATAATTGCATTAAGCAAAGTGTGTAATGTAAACAAAGCATATGCCCTTGAGCATATGAATGTTGTTTTCTCCCTAGTAGCAACAGCACATCTACCACCTTAGAGGTTTCTGTCACTCCCCCAGGTGAAATAGAGGCATGAACCCACTATCGAGCATAAATACCCCCTCTTGGAGTCACTAGCAACTACTCGGCCAAGATAGCTACTAACAACGGAGAGCATGCAAGATCATAAACAACATAGAGATAACAAAAGATATAATTCAGTACATCAACTTAATCATAAACACCAATATTCATCGGATCCCAACAAACCAAACATGTAGAATTACATAACGGTGATCTCAATCATGTAGGGCAGCTCATGAGATCTAAACATGAAGCACATGGTGGAGAAGACAACCATCTAGCTACTGCTATGGACCCATAGTACAAGGTAGACTACTCACTCATCGCTCCGGAGGCAAGCATGGCGATGAAGAAGACCTCCGGTGGCGATTCCCCTCTCCGGCAGGGTGCCGGGAAGAGCTTCTGGACCCTCCTGATCTTCGGGTCGACGGCGGCGGCGGATCGCGATGTGTTCTGGAAATCTGATCAGGTACTTAGGTTTTTTCCATCGGGTGTCTTTATAGGCGAAGGGGCGATGTCAGAGGAGGGGCCAGGCTCCCACACGCGGGCCCCGTGCGGCCAGGACCCTGGCCGCGCCACCCACGCGTGTGGGGCCCTGGTGGCCCCCCTCCTACTTCTCTTCGGATCTCTGGAAGCTTCCGGGTAAAATAAGACTTCAGGAACTTGTTTCGTCCAATTCCGAGAATATTTCCTGTGTATCACTTCTGAAACACAAAAACAGCAGAAAACAGAAAACTGGCACTGTGGCACTTGTTAATAGGTTAGTTCTGGAAAATGCATAAAAGTGCCACTAAGTGTAACGAAGCAATAGGCAAATGGTGTAAAAACAAGCATGGAGCATCAAAAATTATAGATACGTTTGAGACGTATCAGTGGCGTGGCCGGACTCTCCAGAGCGTCATGGCCTACCGTGGCCCCCGCCTGCGCTACCCTCAGTCTCAGCCCACGCGTGCTCACCCGCCGAGGTTCGACTACCGCGACCCCGATGCCAGTGACGACGACGTCGGCGACTACAACGACTATAGTGGCGACATTTATAGGGCTAGGCACGACTATGACTGAATCACTCCAACATTCGAAAACAAGTTCGGCCGATTGTGACTTAATCTGACCATGTACTTTAATTCCAGTTCAATCGTTTCCCCGCCTCTCGTGAGTGTTATTGTGATACATGATTAGAACAATACATTACATAAAATGTTTAATACATGATTAGAACAATACATGATTAGAACAATACATTACATAAAATGTTTAATACATGATTACACATCATTTCTTTGCTAGTGTCCCTTGCTTACGATTGTGGCGTAACCATGGAGAATCTTCATCATTTAACTTGAGTCTTGTGTCAGTGTTCACTTTGAAGGGCGGAATTTCACCAAACTGATTATAATCTTGTGACATGTCTGTCTTGTCCTCCACTCCCACGATGGTTATTTTCCCTGAAAGAACTATGTGGCGCTTTGGTTCATCACATGATGTATTCGCTTTGGTTCTTTTTCTTGGTTTGCTAGTCATGTTCTTCACATAGAAAACCTGAGCCACATCTTTGGCTAACAGGAGGCCCAAGTGTGGCCATCCTTGTTGCAGTAGGTGCAGTGGCGAGGACGACGACGACCCTGACCACGGTGCTGCTGATGTTGAATCTAGCCCTGACCCAGAGGAGTGAGTATCAGCGGCACTGAAGACCGCGGCTGAGTTGAGGGAGCAGACGGCAGAGGAGGACCATGAGCAGCAAGCACAGACGGAACCTCAAGAACACCAGCACCACGGAGACGAGTCTCCTCATCAGCCCGAAGCTCAGACAGCACCTCAGAGAGCGGAACACAACCACGGGCAAGCAGCTGAGCACGGCGGCGCTCGAACTCCTTGCGAAGCCGAGACAAGAACTCATAGATGCGCTGAAACTCCAAATCCGAGCGCACAATCTGGCAGCACGAGCATGTGCCACAAACAGTAGTATGAAGAGAGTCAAGCTGACGCCAGATAGCAGCACTCTGAGTATAGAACTCATCAATAGTGGAATCACCCTGCTGAAGAGCATGCTCCTCGCGAACCACAGACAGGTAAAGAGCATCCACAGACGGCTGATAGCGCTGACAGAGATGAGCCCACTGAGCAGCAACAGTAGAAAGACCCATGAACTCAGAAGCATACTGGGGCAGAACGCTGGAAGTGAGAACAGCAGCAGCACAAGCATCCTCATCCATCCACTAAGTGTAGGCGGCCAAATCCAGCTGATAGGTCTCAAGATCATCAGAGTACTGTTTGAGCTTCAGCTCATAGGCAGCAACAACACTATCATCGGCACTCTTAGCAGCATCCTTGGCCTCCTGAGAAGCACCATCGCTGGGAACAACCGGCGTCTGCGGAGTAGGAGCCACAGGAGCAGTGGGGTACGGCGGACAGGAGACCTCGCCGGAGAGCACATCCCACAAACGGAGACCGCGCATGTGAACACGCATAAAGGCGGCGAAATCAGGGTAATTCGCGCCATCAAAAATCACCGGGCAGTGAGGAATCACAACATAACCCGATGAGGAAGACATACCTCTCTCTCTTTTTTTTTCTTTTTTTTTTTGCTTTTTTTCACTCAGATCTCACAGCCGGGTCAACGGGGGGAACGAGGCGAGCGGGCGTCGATCTAGAAGCAGGCTGAGCCGATCAGGCCGAGCCGGGAGGTGGCGAGCCAGGCCGATCCAAGCGGACGAGGCAAGCGTGCGGCCAGGACTTCGATCCAAGCGGGCGAGGCAAGCGGACAGCCAGGACTTCGATCTGCGCAAGAGCCGGGAGCGGCCGATCCAAGCGGATCGATCTCCGTAGGCGGGACTCGATCTGATCTGCAGATCGATCAGAGACGAGGCCAGGGCCAGACGAGCAGAGTCCCGGGCAAGGGCCGGACGAGCACCAGACGAAGACGGGGATGGAGACGGGCGGGGCAGGATGACCAGACGAGGCACGGGCGACGAGGGCCAGCACCGGCGGCGGAGTCCTGGGCGACGGGGCTAGTGGCGCAGGCCCTGGCGGCGGTGATGAATACGGGCTCGGGATGGCTTGGAAGAAGAATACGGGGGATGATACGTCTCAAACGTATCTATAATTTTTGATGCTCCATGCTTGTTTTTACACCATTTGCCTTGTGTTTCATTACACTTCCTGGCGTTTTTATGCGATTTCCGGAACTAACCTATTGACAAGATGCCATAGTGTTAGTTCTCTATTTTCTGCTGTTTTTGTGTTTCAGAAAAGCTACACAGGAAATATTCTCAGAATTGGACGAAACAAGCTCCTAAAGTCTTATTTTTCCCGGAAGCTTCCAGAGATCTGAAGAGGCGAAGGAGAGGGGCCACAGGCTAGCCTCACACTAGGCTAGCGCGGCCCAGGCCCTGGCCGCGCCGCCTAGGTGTGAGGAGTCCTGGGGCCACTCCTGATGACGCCCCTTCGCCTATATAAAGCCTCGGGATAGAAAACCCTAGGGGAGTCGGTGAAATTTCCAGACCAGTTCCGTAGCTCTGCCGCCACCGCCGACGAATTATGAGGGACAGAAGTCTCTGTTTTGGCACCCTGCCGGGACAGGGAAGTGCCCCCGGAGCCATCTCCATCGGTCTCCATTGCCGTCTCCGCCGTCTCCATCGACCTCACCGCCATCTCCATCAACCTTGCTGTCTCCTATGATGAGGAGGGAGTAGTTCATCCCCGGGGCTGAGGGCTCTACCGGTAGCTATGTGGTTCACCTCTCTCTCCCATGATGTGATCTTTATATGATCGTGAGCTTTGTATCATGTTGAATAAGTAGATGTTACTCTTCTTCATTATGTGTACTCTAGTGTGTTATTAAAGTAATCTATTCCTCCTGCCATGGTGTAATGGTGACAGTGCGTGCATCATGGTGGTACTTGGTTTAGGCTACGATTGTGATCTCTTATGGATTATGAGAATAATTATCACTATGATAGTATTGAAGTGATCTATTCCTCCTTTCATGGTGTAATGTTGACAGTGTGTGCACCCTGTTAGTACTTGGTCTAAGTTGCAATAATATTTATCTTGAGTTGTGATTTGATTTGGATATCTCTATGAGTGGTGTTTGTCAAGTACTTGATGAACTTTAAGGAGTGCTTCGTAGCCCTACGCAATGATTAGTGTTGTTCAATAGGAGAGTGATTCAGAGTACCATAGTGAAGAGAAGTTATTTATTTGTTCAATTATGTTATATTTGTTGGGAGTGTGTCCACTAGTGAAAGTATGATCCCTAGGCCTTGTTTCCAAGCTTTGCACACTGTTTACTTGCTGTTTTGTTACTTGTTTGCTTGCTGCCATTTTTATTCCAGATTGTATTTACTACTTATAATCATATATACCACTTGTATTTCACTATCTCTTCGCCGAACTAGTGCACCTATACATCTGACAAGTGTATTGGGTGTGTTGGGGACACAAGAGACTTTCTGTATCGTAATTGCAGGGTTGTTTGAGAGGGATAGCTTTGACCTCTTCCTCCCTGAGTTCGATAAACCTTGGGTGATCCACTTAAGGGAAACTTGGTGCTGCTCTACAAACATCTGCACTTGGAGGCCCAACACTGTCTACAAGAATAGAAGCATGTGTAGACATCAAGCTCTTTTCTGGTGCCGTTGCCGGGGAGGTAAGGTAAAAGGTACTCGCATCCTCCTGTGTGAGTGCTCGGAGTTATTTCCTTTAGATTCTGCAATTATATCTTTTTGTTTCTTGTGTTTATTTTCACTAGTTAGGCTTAATGGAAAATAAAGAGTTCTTTAGTCTTTTTTCTGAGTTTAGATTTGATGAGAAATTGAAAATCCTTTGGAGCTTATTTCGCATAGCAATGTTATTAGTACAAATGCTTTGAATATCGTTAATGCTAATGCTATAGAAAAGTCTAAGCTTGGGGAAGCTGGTTTTGTTAAGTATGATATTTTTAGTTCCCCAACTTTAGTGGAGAAAGTTTGTTCTGATGATATTTTATCTCCCATATGTGATGTTTCTAATGATGCTTGTGCTCCTCATCCTTTTAAAATACCTATGAAAATTGTTGAACGTGTTATGAATAATCGCTATTCAGGAGATGGAACAGTCCCTCCGGGTGATCATTTACTCTTTATATAAGAATTATGCGAGTTGTTCAAGTGTGCAGGTATTTCATTAAGCCAAGTTAAGAGGAAGCTATTCTCTTATTCACTGAAGGGTAGAGCTGAGGAGTGGTATCAGCTGCTTAAAGATGGTCCATCTATTGCATGGGAGGAAATTGTACCTCTCTTTTATTCCAAGTTTTATCCTCCAAGTGAAATTCATAAAGATCGTAACCGGATATATAACTTTTGGCCTCATGATGAAGAAAGCATTGCCCAAGCTTGGGGAAGATTGAAGTTACTAATGCACAAATGTCCTATTCATGATCTTCCCCGCAGTATTGTTATTAATAATTTTTATGCAAGGCTTTCAGGATATTACAAGGACTATTTAGATGCATGCTTTGATGGGTCTTTCACAAGCAAGGATGTTGACACCAAGTGGGATATGCTTGAAACAATTCAAAACAATATTGAAGGTTGGGATAGCGACAAAGGTAAAGGATCAGGTATGAATTATGAGTTTGATTGCATTAAGTCTTTCGCTGAAACTGCTGATTTTCAAGAGCTTAGTGCTAAGTATGGTCTTGATCCTCAAATTATGATTGATTGTTTTAAAACCTTTGCTTCCCATATTAATTTTCCTAAAGGAAATGGGGACGTGTATCATGAACCTTTTAAAGACACTTGCATAGAAAATGATATTGTTGTTGATGATTCCAATAAACATGCTCAAACTTCTAAAAGTCCTATTTCTTATAAGCATGTTAATTTTTGTGGAGTACATAGACCTTGTGAACAGAGTTACAACAAGGAAGATTATTGTGTCCAACATGCAAATGAAGAAACCCGAATGTGGTACAAGGATATAGGCGAGATCGGTAAAAAGGTTTGTGAGCTTTATCCTTTTCTTTGTAAACATTGCGATGACATAGGTCACTTTAATTTCCAATGCTCAAGCCCTAATAGTTACTCTTCTAGTACCTTAAGTTTATATTGTGATGACAAGATTACTCTCAATCAGCATGATGAGATCACTTTGTTCTTGGCGTGTGACGAGATATCTAGAAAGATTGCTTTGATAGATATGAATGATGTTGATATTAATAGCACCCTTCGTGGTTATCGTCTCTATTGTGCTAAAGATTGCCTTGCAAATACTTACATATAAAATCTTATAAAACTTGATATTTTGCCAAGCTATGACAGGACCGATAGATGTTTTTATCTTATTAATAGAGAGGAGGAATCCTCCAAAGTTTCTTCTGTTGTTTCTATCAGCAAACCAGATTATGTGGAGAAGATGCCTTTCCCTCCTAAAGAATATGTGGAGAAGAAACCCTTCAAGTCTCTCCCTCCTAAAGGAGAGAGTAGGAAGAGTATGAAGAAGAAGAAGAAGAGGAGTGATACGTCTCAAACGTATCTATAATTTTTGATGCTCCATGCTTGTTTTTACACCATTTGCCTATTGTTTCGTTACACTTAGTGGCATTTTTATGCATTTTCCAGAACTAACCTATTAATGAAGTGCCACAGTGCCAGTTTCCTATTTTCTGCTATTTTTGTGTTTCAGAAGTGATACACAGGAAATATTCTCAGAATTGGACGAAACAAGTTCCTAAAGTCTTATTTTTCCCGCAAGCTTCCAGACATCCGAAGAAGTGTCGGAGGGGGGCCACCAGGGCCCCACACAAGGGGGCGGCGCGGCCCTACCCCTGGCCGCGCCACCCCTGTGTGAGGGCACCTGGCCCCTCCTCTGACATCGCCCCTTCGCCTATAAAGACCCCCCGACGGAAAAAACCTAAGTACCCGATCAGATTTCCAGAACACATCGCGATCCGCCGCCGCCGTCGACCCGAAGATCGGGAGGGTGCAGAAGCTCTTCCCGGCACCCTGCCGGAGAAGGGAATCGCCACCGGAGGTCTCCTTCATCGCCATGCTTGCCTCCGGAGCGATGAGTGAGTAGTCTACCTTGGACTATGGGTCCATAGCAGTAGCTAGATGGTTGTCTTCTCCACCATGTGCTTCATGTTTAGATCTCATGAGCTGCCCTACATGATTGAGATCACCGTTATGTAATTCTATGATGTTGGTTTGTTGGGATCCGATGAATATTGGTGTTTACGATTAAGTTGCTGTACTGAATTATATCTTTTGTTATCTCTATGTTGTTTATGATCTTGCATGCTCTCCGTTGTTAGTAGCTATCTTGGCCGAGTAGTTGCTAGTGACTCCAAGAGGGGGTATTTATGCTCGATAGTGGGTTCATGTCTCTATTTCACCTGGGGGAGTGACAGAAACCTCTAAGGTGGTAGATGTGCTGTTGCTACTAGGGAGAAAACAACATTCATATGCTCAAGGGCATATGCTTTGTTTACATTACACACTTTGCTTAATGCAATTATCTGTTGTTCGCAACTTAATACTACTGGGGTGTTCGGATTGATATCCCCGGGAGTGGATTATTAGTCATAGATGCAGTTGGATGGCGGTCTATGTATTTTGTTGTAATGCCCAGAGTAAATCTCATAGTGATCTTCTTGACATATCACGTTATCTTTATTCTATCAATTGCCCAACTGTAATTTGTTTACCCAGCATGTTATTTTATCTATGGAGATACACCACTAGTGAACTGTGGACCCCGGTCCTATTTTAATCATATTGCAATCGCCTGTTTACTTTTCCTGTACTGTTTACTTTACTCACATACTATATTGTTTTCCACTCGATACGCTCATAATCTTTGTTTCAAGCAAACCGGTGAGATTGACAACCTCATTGCAAGTTGGGAACAAAGTACTTGGTTGTGTGTGTTCAGGCTCCATATCACCTTCAGTCATCGCCGTCTCTCCTCTCCAAGATCGACATACCTTGGTTTCTTAACTGAGGGAAAACTAGCCGCTACACTCATCATACCTTCCTCTTGGGGTTCCCAACGGGCTGGTCATTCACCACGCACAAGGACTTACTGCTCCATCGCCAACTACACGCCACCAGTCTTTTCTGGCGCCATCACCGAGTAGCAGCTTCTTTTCTGGCGCCGTTGCCGGGGAGGAAGAGAAGACTTCTGCGAGGGGAGTTTTTCGCACACACATCCTTTACTTTGTTATTGTTTTGCTTTACTTCATTTATTTTACCTGCATTGCTTTTTATCAAAAACCCAAAAAAAATAGAATCCTTGGTAGTTGTTTTTACTTTACTTTAGTTTATCATGTTGTTCCCTAAGTTTGTTATGGAGGACCTCTCAGTAGGTAGTGGTTCAATTATTGGAAATAGAAATATTGAGGAGTTCTTTAATCACATTAGTATGCATGAGGAAGTTGAGGAAAAGTCTTGGATTGAGCTTGCTCCTAGTATTGAAGTTGCTTCTGTTTGTTTAATTGATATGTTGGAAACTAGGTTTGCTAGTCTTAATCCTTATATGCAATACATGTTCCTCAAGCTTCATGAAATTGAGGATCCCGAAAAGAAAGCTTTTATCTTGGAAACTCTGCGCCTAGAATTTAAGGATGTCATTGTTGAAGCTAGGAAGGTTCTTAAATGTTTTAATAAACTTGGTTCTCCTATAAATGTTATTAGTATAGATGATAAAGAGCCCGAAATACCTATTCCTTGCAAGCTTTTGGGATTGAGTGAAGCTTTTGAAAATAATTTTGACTGGATTTGTCCTGAAAATCTTTTTGATGAAAGTAGTGTGCCAAAGAATGATCACAAAGGGTCTTCTAAAACTTATGTGGATGAAATACAATGTCTTATTGATAAGACCTCTGCTATTGATCTTAATGCTTCTTCTGAAAATACTTGATTCGCAATTTTCTGCGCCTAGCTCAAAGGCGTTAAAGAAAAGCACTCTTGGGAGATAACCCAATGTTTTCTTTTCAGTACTTTTTTCTTTTTCTTGAGTCTTGGAAGTCATTACTACTGTAATGACCGCTCCTTATCTTGTTTATTTCGTTTTTGTACCAAGAGAAGCCTCTAATTTGAGCGAGGTAAAGATTTGGGGTTATTGCTGTCCTGAAACTGTTTTCGGTGCTGCACCGTAAAAATTCGTATAAATTCTCTGTTTATCTTTTGGACCTGCGATTTCTTGTGAATATGCCCCAGGTAATATCCAAACTTTTCGTAGTTGAACACTTTTTGATTTGAGCAATAGAAAATCCCTCAAAAATTCGTCCTTTGTCAGCTGTTCAGTTTTGACAGATTTCTGCCAATATTTGTTTTTGCCACTTTATCACTTTCTTTTGAGTTCTTTTTGATCATGGAACTTTTTGGGAAGTTGCTACAGTAGTATATACTTTATATGTGGTGGTTTTGAGTTGAAACCTGAAGCTAAAAGAGGTTGAATATATTTTATGCTTACACTAATGTTGCTAATAGAATTGTGTTTAGTTTTGTATGAAGGAAGTTTTCAAGTGTAGGGATTGGAGAATGATGAGACGAGTTGAAGAATGGACAAAAGCTCAAGCTTGGGGATGCCCATGCATCACCCCAAGAAATATCCAAGAAGTACAAGCGTCAAAGCTTGGGGATGCCCCCGAGGCACCCCTTCTTCATCGGCAAAAATCAGGTCACCTTTCAAAACACTATATTTTTATTGCTTCATGCACTATGTGTTTTATTGGAGCGTCAGTTGTTTTAGTTTTCTTAGTTTGTTTAGTTTGTTTGTTTGCTGCAATAAATGGTTGGACCCCAACAAATTTCCTTTGGAGAAGTTGACTTGTTTTCATTTGCAAAGAATGCTCTAGTTTTCACTCTTATTAAAAATCGAGCGTTCCACTTTCTCTGCTACTGCTTTTGGTTTTCGTTTTCGCCTTGATTTGCGTTCAGATCTCGTCATATCTTTTCATCAAGGTGTATTTTTGCCTCTGATCTTTATTGGTTTTCATCAAAAGAGGTATTTATAAAAATCTCAAATGGTGTTGGAAAAGAGAAAAAGCTTTGTGCAAAATAGTGGTACAAGAAGGAGCTTGTGTAGACTGCGGCTTAGGCTTTTTCATGTCATGCTAGATGTCTTTTTGATAGTATGCTTAGTGGTTGTGCTGTAGCATGACTTGTCTCAAATAACTGAGATTGCTTAATGAGCCTTTGAAAAAATCATGCGTTGTTTTTATTGTATGGAAGCATTATTTTGGTTTTCTCCTTGATGCTTTATTTGGGTTGACTTGGCGCATGCTCACACATGTTAGACTCTTACAAAGTCGCCATTAGCCTTCATGATCATTTAGTTTTTGACTTTTGATGCCATCTTATGCTTCTTTTAATGTTGCTTTGTCGCTTTGCATGATTATGGCCATTATTGCTATCTTAGTTGGTCGCTCCCAGTCTTTTGCTAGCCCTCGCCTTGTACTGAGTATGAGCTCTACTCGTGCATCCAACTCCTAAAAGCCAAAGTTTTCCAAAGTGTCCACCGTACATACCTACTAGCAATTTGCTATTCCAAGTAAATTTGACTTGCTTTTATATTCTCTTCAAATTAAACTCTTACCAGTGTTATGCGAAATTCGATCAGTAAAGCTCTCACGAACCGGAAGGCACACTTTATTTTTCCTGTTCTTAAAAATTTGACATTGTGGTCTTTTATGTTGAGTTGTTATGCTTGCAAGTTGTAAGTTGGATTCTAGCCCAGCCATGCTGTCATGGGGCAAGCTTTCAACATTGCACTTCTTATTTGAGTTGATATCGTGATCTTTTGTTTATGGATGCCCGCGGTGTGAAATGAGTTGGGAATCTTGTGAGGATCATGGAGTTTTTATATGTGTTAGGGAAACGCCGGGCCGCCAATCTAAGCCATGCATAATTCATGGTGGAAATTTGCAGCATACCCATGGTGAACATTCGACGACGCATCTCACAATAAAAAGCTAAACAATATAGCAAATAAAAGAGATGTCGAGGTGTTCATTGTCTGCTTGTCCTGTCATTTTGGTGTGGGCTTGTTCCATGTCATCGGGCACGGAGGTACCCCATTGGCGGTTCTCAATGATATGCATATACTTACAATTACAAGAGCCTTGCTTGGGACTCTAAGTAAAGTAGCATGAGGTTTGGGTACTCGTATTCACGGGGCACGAGGTCTTCAACTTATGATTTGTCAAGCATATGCATCATAATTGTTCTCGCATTAACTTTAACCATTCAAGATGCTTATGATGGGGGCAATGAGAGCTCAAAGCCGGTAAGTACCATAATTTTTGAAGGTTATAAAACTTGCAATCACTGCTTCCCTCTGCGAAGGGTCTTTCTTTTACTTTTATGTTGAGTCACCACCTTCTTTCTTTATGCACCATTAAGAGAGCATAGTTGTCATTCTTAGTGTGATATGCATTGTCCCAAAGTTCATTGATTGACTCATGATGATTGGTTTCACTTGTTCTTAAATTATTTGTATCTAGTCGCCCTCTTAAACTTTGAGGTGTCCTATGCATTTATGTTTTGCTCTCTTTGAAGGACAAGCTGAAAACCAATTGTATGTTTTTCCTTATGATTTGAACACACGTTTGACTTTCATTGTTTCATTATCATGATCTTTTGTTTGTGTTCATTTGCATGTTTACAACATGGTTGCTAAGTTCTTATTGTCATGATTATATCTTTCATGCCCATGTTTTAAGTTCTATTGATCCCAGCTCACCATTGCTTACATATATGATCAAGATTGTGTAGGTGCATGTCACCTCAAAAATTATTCTTTTGTTATCACTTACCTACTCGAGGACGAGCAGGAGTTAAGCTTGGGGATGCTTGATATGTCTCAAACGTATCTATAATTTTTGATGCTCCATGCTTATTTTTACACCATTTGCCTATTGTTTCGTTACACTTAGTGGCATTTTTATGCATTTTCCAGAACTAACCTATTAACGAAGTGCCACAGTGCCAGTTTCCTGTTTTCTGCTGTTTTTGTGTTTCAGAAGTGATACACAGGAAATATTCTCGGAATTGGACAAAACAAGTTCCTGAAGTCTTATTTTTCCCGGAAGCTTCCAGACATCCGAAGAAGTGTCGGAGGGGGGCCACCAGGGCCCCAAACAAGGGGGCGGCGCGGCCCTACCCCTGGCCGCGCCACCCCTATGTGAGGGCACCTGGCCCCTCCTCTGACCATGTGCTTCATGTTTAGATCTCATGAGCTGCCCTACATGATTGAGATCACCGTTATGTAATTCTATGATGTTGGTTTGTTGGGATCCGATGAATATTGGTGTTTATGATTAAGTTGCTGTACTGAATTATATCTTTTGTTATCTCTATGTTGTTTATGATCTTGCATGCTCTCCGTTGTTAGTAGCTATCTTGGCCGAGTAGTTGCTAGTGACTCCAAGAGGGGGTATTTATGCTCGATAGTGGGTTCATGTCTCTATTTCACCTGGGGGAGTGACAGAAACCTCTAAGGTGGTAGATGTGCTGTTGCTACTAGGGAGAAAACAACATTCATATGCTCAAGGACATATGCTTTGTTTACATTACACACTTTGCTTAATGCAATTATCTGTTGTTCGCAACTTAATACTACTGGGGTGTTCGGATTGATATCCCCGGGAGTGGATTATTAGTCATAGATGCAGTTGGATGGCGGTCTATGTATTTTGTTGTAATGCCCAGAGTAAATCTCATAGTGATCTTCTTGACATATCACGTTATCTTTATTCTATCAATTGCCCAACTGTAATTTGTTTACCCAGCATGTTATTTTATCTATGGAGAGACACCACTAGTGAACTGTGGACCTCGGTCCTATTTTAATCATATTGCAATCGCCTGTTTACTTTTCCCGTACTGTTTACTTTACTCGCATACTATATTGTTTTCCACTCGATACGCTCATAATCTTTGTTTCAAGCAAACCGGTGAGATTGACAACCTCATCGCAAGTTGGGAACAAAGTACTTGGTTGTGTGTGTGCAGGCTCCATATCACCTTCAGTCGTCGCCGTCTCTCCTCTCCAAGATTGACATACCTTGGTTTCTTAACTGAGGGAAAACTAGCCGCTACACTCATCATATCTTCCTCTTGGGGTTCCCAACGGGCTGGTCATTCACCACGCACAAGGACTTACTGCTCCATCGCCAACTACACGCCACCAGTCTTTTCTGGCACCATCACCGAGTAGCAAGGAGTAAGAGGCGAGAGGACATGGTATCTTCCCCTAAGCATTCTGATCCTGCTATAGATTATGATAATTCTGATTGGGATGATGTTCCTATGCCTGTTACCTATGTTAGTGATCATGATTGGGAAAAGCACTCTACTTTTGATATTGAAAATATTTTTGGTACCAATTCTAAGATTAATAATTGTTGTACCATTAGTGCTATCCATGTTCCTTCTTATGATGATATGTTTGAAGAATATGTTTTAAGAAATAGTTGTTCTCTAGCTTGTGATGATACTAAACCTCTAGTTTATGATGGTTATGATGATGGGTACAATATTTTCAGTTCACCTACTTTTAAGGAGAAAATTAGTTATGATTATAATATGCCTCCTATTTTTGATGATTATGGTGATGAGAATAATTATTCTGTTGAATCTGCTCCTACTACTATTGTTCATGTGGGGAGTATTACTTCTTTTATGCATGTGGCTCATGATAGAGATGCTTTATGTGATAGTTATATTTTTAGTTCTACTCATGATGCTACTGAAAGTTATTATGAGAGAGGGAAACATGGTTTGATGGATCTCAATAATATTGAGTTTCCCCTCTTTATGTTGCAATTCTTGAAGTTGTACTTGTTTTGCCTTCCTATGCTTTTTGCTTTGCGCTTTTATGACTTGTCTCTTTACACGACAATTTTTCATAGAAAGTGGTTTAGATTTAAATATGTTTCATACTTGCTTTTTGATGCTCTCTATTGCTTTAAGTTCCTATATGGCGCCTTTGCCTCAAGCTCTTATATGGCGCCCACATGAGCATCTTTGCAAATTACTGCGCCTAGCTCAAAGGCGTTAAAGAAAAGCACTCTTAGGAGATAACCCATTGTTTACTTTTAGTACTTTTTCTTTTATTTGAGTCTTGGAAATCATTACTACTGTAATGACCGCTCCTTATCTTGTTTATTTCATTTTTGTGCCAAGAGAAGCCTCTAATTTGAGTGAGGTAAGATTTGGGGATGTTGCTGTACTGAAACAGTTTTTGGTGTTGCACCATAAAAATTCGTGAAAATTCTCTGTATATGTTTTGGACCTGCGATTTCTTGTGCAGATGCCCCAGGTTATATCCAAACTTTCATTAGTTTAACACTTTTTGATTTGAGCAACAGAAAACCCTCTAAAAATTCGACCTTTGTCAGCTATTCTGTTTTGACTGATTTCTGCCAATATTTGTGTTTGCCGCTTTATTGCTTTCTTTTTGAGTTCTTTTGATCACAGAACTTTCGGGGAAGTTGCTACAGTAGTATATGCTATATATGTGGTGGTTTTAGGTTGAAACCTGAAGCAAAAAAGGTTGATTATATGTTATGCTTACACTAATGTTGCTAATAGATTTGTGTTTAATTTTGTATGAAGGAAGTTTTCAAGTGTAGGGATCGGAGAGTGATGAGATGAGTTGAAGAATAGAAAAAAGCTCAAGCTTGGGGATTCCCATGCCACCCCAAAAAATATCCAAGAAGTACAAGCATCAAAGCTTGGGGATGCCCCCGAGACACCCCTTTCTTCATCGGCAAAAATCAGGTCACCTTTCAAGACACTATATTTTTATTGCTTCATGCACTATGCGTTTTTCTTGGAGCGTCAGTTGTTTTTGTTTTCATTTTTCTTTTTCTTTGTTTGCTGCAATAAATGTTTGGATCACATCATGTTTGTTTTGGAGAGAGCTATGCTCTGTTTTTCATTTGCCAAGAACACTCCGTTTTTCACTCTTATCGTTTCAACGAGTGTTCTCTTTTTCTGCTACTGGGTTTAGCTTGTATTTTTCACCTTGATTTGTGTTTAGATCTTGTTATATATTTTCATCAAGGTGTATTTTTGCCTCTGGTCTATATTGGTTTTCATCAAAAGAGGTGTTTATAAAAACTTTGAATGTTGTTGGAAAAGAGAAAAAGCTTTATGCAAAAAAGTGGTATAAAAAGGAGCTTGTTTAGACTGCGGCTTAGGATTTTGTATGTCATGCTTGATGTATTTTTGATTGTATGCTTAGTGGTTTTGCTGTAGCATGACTTGTCTCAAATAACTGAGATTGCTTAATGAGCCTTTGAAAGAATCATGCGTTATTTTAATTATTTGGAAGCATTATTTTGGTTTTCTCCTTTGATGCTTTATTTGGGTTGACTTGGCGCATGCTCACACATGTTAGACTCTTACAAAGTCGCCAATAGCCTCTATGATCATTTAGTTTTTGACTTTTGATGCCATCTTATGCTTCTTTTAATGTTGCTTTGTCGCTTTGCATGATTATGGCCGTTATTGCTCTCTTAGTTGGTCGCTCCCAGTCTTTTGCTAGCCCTCATTTTGTACTGAGTATGAGCTTTACTCGTGCATCCAAATCCTAAAAACCAAGTTTGCCATTGTGTCCACTATAAATTCCTATGCATGGTATTTGTAAGCCATTCCAAGTAAATTTTCATGTGCTACCTTTCAAAAAACCTTCAAAATACTTCTCATTTTGTGACACTGTTTTTAGCTCATGGGGACGTTGTGGTCAGATTTGCTATCTTCCATATTGCTTATTCCAAAAAGAAAAAAAGGAGAAAAAAAAGAAAAGAAAAAGGCACTCCTCCATGAAATGTGAATGTTGGTGGGCATCCGATGGAATCGGTTAGCCATGGTTTGTGAAAGGAAAAAGGTGGGGAGGAGTGCCAAGCTTTATAAAAGAGCACAAAAGTGCCAATCTCTCTCTCAAAAACTTGCTTCATTTTTGTATGGAAGATAGTAAGAACCCCATTGCTAGTCGTTTACAAAAGCAACCACCTCTCAAAACTCAAGTTTTATCTCTCTGTTTTACAAATGAAAAGCTCTAGCACATGTTTAATCACTGCTTCCCTCCGCGAAGGGCCTTTCTTTTACTTTTATGTTGAGTCACCACCTTCTACTTTTATGCACCATTAAGAGAGCATAGTTGTCATTCTGAGTATAATGTTCATTGTCCCAAAGTTTATATTTGATTGATTCATGACTATGGTTTCACTTGTTCTTAAATTATTTGTATCTAGTCGCCCTCTTAAACTTGAAGGTGTCCTATGCATTTATGTTTTGGTATTCCATGAGGGTCAAGCTGAAAACCATTTACTATGTTTTTCCTTATGATTTGAACACACGTTTGACTTTCATTGTTTCATTATTCATGATCTTTTGTTTATGTTCTTTTTCATGTTATAACATGGTTGCTAAGTTTCTTCTATCAAGATTATGTCTTTCATCCCATGTTTTAAGTTCTTATGATCCCAGCTCTCAAATGCTCACATATATGATCAGGATTTTGTAGGTGCATGTCACCTCAAAAATTATTCTTTTGTTATCACTTACCTACTTGAGGATGAGCAGGAGTTAAGCTTGGGGATGCTGATACGTCTCAAACGTATCTATAATTTTTTATGCTCCATGCTTGTTTTTACACCATTTGCCTTGTGTTTCGTTACACTTCGTGGCGTTTTTATGCAATTTCCGGAACTAACCTATTGACAAGATGCCACAGTTCCAGTTCCCTATTTTTTGCTATTTTTGTGTTTCAGAAAAGCTACACAGGAAATATTCTCGGAATTAGATGAAACAAGTTCCTGAAGTCTTATTTTCCCCGGAAGCTTCCAGAGATCCGAAGAGGCGAAGGAGAGGGGCCACAGGCCAGCCTCACACTAGGCCGGTGCGGCCCAGGCCCTGGCCACGCCGCCTAGGTGTGAGGAGGCCTGGGGCCACTCCTGACGACGCCGCTTCGCCTATATAAAGCATCGGGACGGAAAACCCTAGGGGAGTCAGCAAAATTTCCAGAACAGTTCCGTAGCTCCACCGCCGCCGCCGACAAATTTCGGGGGACAGAAGTCTCTATTCCGACACCCTGCCAGGACGGGGAAGTGCCCCCGGAGCCATCTCCATCGGTCTCTATCGCCGTCTCCGTCGTCTCCATCGACCTCACCGCCATCTCCATCAACCTTGTTGTCTCCTATGATGAGGAGGGAGTAGTTCATCCCCGGGGCTAAGGGCTCTACCGGTAGCTATGTGGTTCACCTCTCTCTCCCATGATGTGATCTTTATGTGATCGTGAGCTTTGTATCATATTGAATAAGTAGATGTTACTCTTCTTCATTATGTGTACTCTAGTGTGTTATTAAAGTAATCTATTACTCCTGCCATGGTGTAACGGTGACAGTGCATGCATCATGGTGGTACTTGGCCTAGGCTACGATTGTGATCTCTTATGGATTATGAGAATAATTATCACTATGATAGTATTGAAGTGATCTATTCCTCCTTTCATGGTGTAATGTTGACAGTGTGTGCACCGTGTTAGTACTTGGTCTAAGTTGCAATAATATTTATCTTGAGTTGTGATTTGATTTGGATATCTCTATGAGTGGTGTTTGTCAAGTACTTGATGAACTTTAAGGAGTGCTTCATAGCCCTACGCAATGATTAGTGTTGTTCAATAGGAGAGTGATTCAGAGTACCATAGTGAAGAGAAGTTATTTATTTGTTCAATTATGTTATATTTGTTGGGAGTGTGTCCACTAGTGAAAGTATGATCCCTGGGCCTTGTTTCCAAGTTTTGCACACCGTTTACTTGCTATTTTGTTACTTGTTTGCTTGCTGCCATTTTTATTCCAGATTGTATTTACTACTTACAATTATCTATACCACTTGTATTTCACTATCTCTTCGCCGAACTAGTGCACCTATACATCTGACAAGTGTATTGGGTGTGTTGGGGACATAAGAGACTTTCTGTATCGTAATTGCAGGGTTGTTTGAGAGGGATAGCTTTGACCTCTTCCTCCCTGAGTTCGATAAACCTTGGGTGATCCACTTAAGGGAAACTTGCTGCTGCTCTACAAACCTCTGCACTTGGAGGCCCAACACTGTCTACAAGAACAGAAGCGTGTGTAGACATCTGGGGACAACGTTGACCAACGAGGGCGGTGGCCAGAACGGGAACCGGCAAAACAATGGCCGGGGCGAGCTGACGGCGGCGGTTACAAGCAGAGGATCGGTGGGTACGGGAACCCTAAAACCGGCTCTGATACCATGTTAGGAATAGACAAGTTGTATTACCTGGGGGCCAAAGGCCACAATATATAGTACATGTACAGGTGCAAATATGCAGGAAACCCCCTAACATATGGGAAAACTACAATATACATATATATACATCTAACAATAAACAACATAGAGATGATAAATCATTAAATCAACTTGACATAGTACTCAATATTCATTGGATCCCAACAAACACAACATGTAGAATTACATAACATAATGATGATCTTGATCATGATAGGCAGCTCACAAGATCTAAACATGAAGCACATGGAGGAGAAGACATCCATATAGCTACTGCTATGGACCCGTAGTCCAAGGTAGACTACTCACACATCACTCCGGAGGTAGGCATGGTGATGAAGAAGGCCTCTGGTGGTGATTCCCCTCTCCAGCAAGGTGCTGGGAAGAGCTTCTAAACCCTCCCGATCTCACGTCGACGACGGCGACGGCTTGCAGTATGTTTTCTGGAAAAGAGTTTGGGCCCTTAGGGTTTTCTCGATGGAGGGAATAAATAGGCGGAAGGGCGATATCAAGGGGTGGACCAGGCGGTCACACCCCCTGGTGGCATGGGCCAGGCCTAGGTCGTGCCACCATAGGGTGTGGCTGGCCCTGTTCCGTCTCCTGCTCTCCTTTGGACTCCGACTTCATGTCAGATAATTAGGGACTTCAGGTTTTGTTTCATCCAATTCTGAGAATATTTCCTGTGTAACTTTTCTGAAACACAAGAACAGCAGAAAACAGGGAACTGGCACTGTGACATCTCGTTAATAGGTTAGTTCCAGAAAATGCATAAAAACACCACAAAGTGTAAACAAAACACAAAGAAAATGGTGTATAAACAAGCATGGAGCATCAACTATTATAGATACGTTTGAGACGTATCACTCCCCGGCTGGTCTCACATGTATCCCACGTACATATCGCTCCCGGTTCATGACTTAGAGGTGTAAACTCCCACGTCGGTTCCACCAGGGGAACCTTGTGCTAGGAATGTCCAAACCTATGCTTACTATGTTCATATGTCCTAACCAAAGCTAAAGGAACACGCTAGCTCGCCTTAGTGCCGCCGTCCGAAGAAATCTAGGAGGTAGACCGCGCGGGGGCTGCTGGCTAGGGTTTCGCTCGAGAACGGGATTCGGGGGCCCAGATGCAGCCCAGAGCATGCATGTGGACCTAACATGTGTGTGCATGTGTGTTGGTAGGTTGACGGATGCAGTAGCTATAGCTCCCCAGCCGGTCTCACCTGCCTCCCACGTACATATCGCTCCCGGTTAATGACTTAGAGGTGTAAACTCCCACGTCGGTTCCACTGTGGGGAACCTTGAGCTAGGAATGTCCAAACCTATTCTTACCATGTTCATATGTCCTAACCAAAGCTAAAAGAACATGCTAGGCCACCTTAGTCCTGCCTTCTGGAGAAATCTAGGGGATAGACCGCGCGGGAGCTGCTGGTTTCGCCCCAGATTGGGCTTCAGGGGCCTGGATACAACCCAGAGCATGCATGTGGACCTGACATGTGTGTGCATGTGTGTTGGTGGGTTGACGAATGTAGTAGATATGGCTCCCCATCCGGTCTCACTTGCCTCCCACGTACATATCGCTCCCGGTTCATGACTCAGAGGTGTAAACTCTCACGTTGGTTCCACTAGGGGTAACCTTGTGCTAGGAAAGGCCAAACCTATGCTTACCATGTTCATATGTCCTAACCAAAGCTAAAGAAACACGCTAGCCCACCTTAGTGCCGCCCTTCGAAGAAATCTAGGGGGGTAGACCTTGCGGGGGCTGCTGGCTAGGGTTTCGCCCCAGAATGGGCTTCGGGGGCCTCGTATGCAACCCAGAGCATGCATGTGGACCTAACATGTGTGTGCATGTGTGTTGGTGGGTTGACGGATGCAGTAGCTATAGCTATATTGGCGCACTCCGGAGAAATCTAAGGAGGTAGACCGCGCGGTGCCTGTGGGATAGGGTTTCACCCCAGAACGGGCTTTGGGGCCCCGAAAAGCAAAAAAAAATCCTAAAAAATATAATAATACTAGAATTAATCATTAAAAATATATATGCACTTTAATAGATGATTTTGAAAAAAAAATTGAGGCTAAGCCGACGGCATGCCGTCGAGTCAGGCCCTGCATGGGCAACGCCGTTGTGCGTTGCCAACGGCTGACTCACGGTACATGTGTGACCCGACGGCCTCATTTGACCCGACGGCATGCCGTCGGGCGAGCCGGGTCTACGCCGACGGCATACCTTGCTCGACGGATATTTTTGTGTACGTCCGAGTGGAAGGTTTATGCCGACGACCCCGACATTTGGCCGTTGGCGTAGATTTAGGCCTTCGGCGTTGTAGTTCATTCATGTAGTGGATGGGTATCAGGTTTGGCGGCGTTTTATATGGAACTAGCCAGGTGGCCCTCGCAAATGCGAGGGCTTCCTCTTAAAGGTGGTGGAAATGAGTAAGACATAAATCTACAATTTCTTGAATGTAATATTTTTATAGGCATTAATGATATAATGCTAAATAAATTATCACATACGCGGGAATCATATTTAATCATCTTTAATATTATGGTCCAATGATAATAATTAATTTCCAAAAGACCATATATATACCACTCACCGTATATATCGTGGGTACGTGATACAAAATAAGTACACATAATTGAAGTTGTCAACTAACACAAGATCAAATTTTATCATGTGGTATTAGATGTCTGGTTAACATTATGTTTGTAGCTTGTTGTGTGTATGTACAAATACAGTTATGCACGTATATATGATATAGTTTAAATACTAATTAGAGCTTAATTGGGTAACCTACCATTTCTATGGCTAGATTTGTAGGCATTATTATTTTATTTGTGGTTTATTACTTATTTTATCTCTGATAATTTGGATGTTTTCAGGTTCACATATAAAAATAGAAAAATACTAAATTTTCACCATGCAGCTTTTTTTAGTTTCTCACCTTGTAATTTTTCAAAGAGGAAATTGTAGAGGAAGACCCTACAATATATATATAGGAAAAAATTCCAACCGTGAGGATTTGATTCCATATATGTAGATGTACATTAGCTTGTTATTTTCTCCTAACCAACATGCAAACTTTTAAAGATTTGATATTCGGCTATAATATTATTTATACTACATTTGACAAATAAATATTTATTTGGTGTGACCAATATGCACATGTTGCGCAAAACATTCTAGATAAAGGTACATATATGTTTTCAATATTTTTTCTATGTTCATAATACCTTAGCACCCACAACATTATTTGTATATATCTGACCGAGACGTTTTCTTACACATGTAGCATGTTAGCATATATCCAAAACTTGCCCGTCTCATAACGTGCCATATACTCACTCATTATAACATTTGATTTTTTTTCCCTAATCAACCACTTATCGACCTCTCTCATCGGTCTAGAACTATGCAAGTCTCGGAATAGATTTGTCCATGCATTTAATTTTCTCTATTGTACTCTGTTAAACTTATTTAATAATATCTATATCAACCCTTTTTATGCACCTAGGAAATCATATATATTTGATAAATGGAGCCATGTTCATACACATCCATTTCATTACTAGCATAAAACCCGTGCGTTGCTACGGCTCAATAAAAATAAAATAACAAATGATATATTTTCCATATATTGTGGGTGTAAATCGTTATTTGCATGGCATAGAGAGACCCTGATTCGAAATAACAATGAATTGATGGTAGATGTTAGTACTCTCTCTGTTTGGAAATATAAGATGTTTTAGCTTTGTAAAATGAATATATCTAGATATATTTTATTGTATAGCTAGATTCGCTCGAATCCATACACTAAAAGATGTCTAGATACATTAGCTTCACAAAGCCAAAACATCTTATATTTCCAAACGGATAGAGTAATAAGTGGTTCCATATTTAGCACCAATGCACCATTTCTGTATTTAATTGGTCAGCCAGTACCTTGCAGACCGTTGAATACCTCGCTTCGATACGTAGACTTGACAGAAGAAATATTTATTACTCCTATTTACATAATCAAATATTTAACCAAATCGAGCTATTGCGATGACGCACCTATGAGCCAATTAATAACAGCTTAAATAGAAAAAAAAACAAACATACATGCAATGGGCTGGGCCCAAGGCGCCGACAAAGCATAGAGCGGAAGGGAGGAGATCGGGTGGACTTCGGATTGAATTCCTGAAAGATGAGGGGCTAAAATGCAAAATGACTCGACGCACGGACGTACTTACGTACCGTCGCATCGCCGTCTTATTAATAGAGATTGGATATTATGTGTTACCCACCATGCATTTTTGCCTCTATTATTCTGAAAGTATCGTTAACATATGCATTCAATATATTCTAGTGTTATTACTGTGTCCCTGGATTGCCACTAAAAATTATAGGGATTTTTATTAACATTAATGTTCTAAATTTTATCTAGGATATATTTCTGCGTCATTTATTTTCTAACATGCCAACTTTTTTTGATTTATTTCATCAATATGTTAGTATTGATATACCATTGTGAATCGACAATTAATGAGTCGTTTAACATCTAGAATTTCAGTTTGAGGTAATATGATTAGAGCCTTGGAGAAAAAACTCATTTAATGTAGTGTATTCGATTGTCACTATGGATCTTGTGTGAGTATGGAAACATAATTGTATTTTGTCTGTCATACAAAACAATAGAGTTTGATGGCTATTTATAATCTTTTTTTTAACTCGATCTTTTCTTCTCCTCCGCATTCACTCATATTTCTTCTATCACAAATCTTTTACAATTTTCCTCACCAAAATTAAATCAGACAACATTTACCGCTTACGTGAATTTTGTACATTTCTACTTTTTGTCACCTTGGCTTTTGTTAGATTACATTTTTTGTGTCTGTGACTTGCCTTCCTTCCAAAAGTGGTGTTTCAGCTCTTGGGTGCATTATTATAAAAAATAAAATTCAAACCCGTCAAAAATAAACATCGATAGAAAATTTTCTGTGTATATCTAAACATTCTACGTTCTCTCAATTTTTAGGAATTTATTATGTGGGTTGTACAAAAAGACAAAAATCATCTTGCGAATAATCATATTGAAGCATCGATATTTGTCTTCTTACATGATACACACAAATAGTTCCTTTTTCCCCAAAAATTTATGAGAGCATAAATTATTTGGATTTGGGTGTGAATATTTTTTCTGGTTTTTTTGACATAAAAAAATATATATTCAAAGAATCAGTTCATATGCATCGGGAAGTTCAATTACATATTCTCTTCCTTAGACAAATCAGCCGGAGACAAAGCAATGGAGAAGAGCAAGGTTGACGATATTCTGCACTTGTAAGATGGACATAGACTTATATCGACTCTAAGTACGGAGAAGCACCAAGCAATGTTATATGCATGCATGTATGCATCTTCGGGGATATGTTTGTGTGTTATATGCATGCATGTATGCATCGAATTGGTATTGATATGTTATATGCATGCATGTATGCATCGAATTGATATGTTTGATGTATTTGTATGTTATATGCATGCATGTATGCATCGAATTGCTATGTATGATGTATTTGTGTGTTATATGCATGTATTGGATGTGTTTGAGGTTATATATATGAATATATATGTATTTGCAATTTTGAAATGCAGGGAATTAATGAAAAACAAAAAAAACAGAAAAAACTGGTGGTTCTTTGCCGTGCGTATGCGCACGGCAAAGGACCATTTGGTCACTTTGCCGTGCGCATACGCACGGCAAAGAACCGCCGTGATGTGCCCAGCTTATATTGCCATGTGGCTTTGCCATGCGTTTTGGCGATGGCGCACGGCAAAGGATGGCTTTGCCATGCGTTTTGGCGACGGCGCACGGCAAAGGCCGTGGTTCGGCGCACGGCAAAGCTAGCCGCATGGCAAAGAAAAACGCACGGCAGCGCCGCCACGCACGGCAACGTGCAAAACGCACGGCAACGTTCTACACACGGCAATGGGGAAGGACGCACGGCAAAGAAGTATGGCACGGCAGAGATGTTTGACGCACGGCAAAGAAGTAAACGCACGGCAAAGGGCGTTGCCGTGCGGTGCAGGAAAAACGCACGGCAAAGAATCCGTTGCCGGGCAGTACGTTGCCGTGCGCTCTTTGCCGTGCGTCGACGCACGGCAAAGCCTTTGCCTGACGTGCCTCTCTCTGATGCATTGCTTAGCTATCTCTTTTTTCCTTTTAAAAAAACGGCTAGGTTAGATAGTCCTAGCATGTTACGCTCTCTTATTTTCATAACCACATGCGACGGATGACTGTAACCGGATACAATTGGTTAGCTAGTTTTTTTTTCTTTTGAACACACACGCTCGGCTTAGATAAAGTCCTAGCATATTATGTTTTTTTATTTTCTTGTCAATAATGCCAGACGGACGTGCCTTGATATATTAATACATATATTTGGTATGCACCCGTATAGATCTGTAACGGAGTTGTCACGTGTCTATAGTTTGCGTAACTCTTATATCTTTTAAATCTTAACCATTAAAATTAAAATCAATGGTATATTTATTTCTAGCCTATGTGGATTAACACGGTGGCTCTATTCTAGACCCCCGTATTGTGCTTTTAGTATATAGTAGATAGATAGTAGATGTTAGGTTTTACTCTATTTGACAAAAATAATATGGTAAAGAGAAGTGTTTGATTTGTCGTAACGCTGAGAGCATAAACCATGTACTCCGTTTGAGATGCCCACTTGACGATGATAGATTAGGGTGCTTGATCTGATCTCTTTGAGACCACCATGGATCCTTGTCCGTGAAACACATGCTTGGTCAAATCAACAGGAATCAAGTGCAGAATGTTTTTCTGAGAACCGACAAAACTGAAGGTGATAAAAGATTGCTACTCCGTATGTACCAAAGCGGAGGCATGGTGGCTCTGGCCTCAGGTCAAGGGGCGCAGTCGCAAGGCGCTGCTACGCGCGTCTGTTGCGACTTGCGAGTAATCACGACCGCTACGCTTGGGGTCTGAAATGCCATCGGTGAAAATCCTCGTGCTTCTCTCCTGCCACAACTGCTGCTGAAAGCGAAGTTAGCGATAGACAAAATAATAAGAGGTGTTTTATGGTACCCTCAAATAAATAATAGCCCTTCATTTTTTCCATCCAATGGTCTACAAGAGTTGATACTTGTGTCAAAAATATGACCAGTATGATTTATACTGGTGTGAATTTTGGCACCACACTATAAAAAGGATATAGACAGGCCTGGCCCAATAAGCCCAACTCGTTGTTATTCCTGTATGTGAGTCTCGAAAAGAAATTCATAGGCTTCTCCTCCGCAAATCGATGTCGCTGGCTGGGTGCCGCCGCCGATCTCCCAATTGGCAACTCCGGCACCACCGCCACCGCCGCCTCAGCCCATCCCGCCGAGCATGTACGTCTTCTGCGCCAAGATCTCCACCTATATCACCAGTTCCTTTCCCTCAAATCGCCCCCTTGGCCTCGCCCCAATCCAAGATCCCACGGTGGCACCGCCGTCCTCGCTGGCCAAGAAGGTTCATGCTGCCATTCCCGCTGATCCTAACATGGCCAAATCAACCAAGGAACAATCCAAGACTCACAAGAGGTATGTGCATAGCATAGTTTATTGGTGATGCGGTGTTAACCCATCTGATCTGATCGTTGCAGTGTGCAGACCATTTTGATTGATCGACCCAGTTGACCTCTATTGGGATTCAGTATATATTGTCATGCGATATTGTCATAGAAATAATTAATAGCTATGTTTAGTCACCTGTACTTTAGGCTTAGATGCACGCATAGCAAAGGGTTGCTGTTGTAAATTGTTTGAAATTTCAGCTTTGGTCTCTGTCACTCTCGTTTGTTTCCAATAGGACTCGTTCTGTTTCTGGTACCAAGACATCCAAATATACAAGTGATTATTCATCTGACTCCCCCTGTTGGAAGACAGGAAAAAAGATTGGGTAGTCTTACTTGCTTGGTACACAGGACATGGCCGAAGCAAAAAATAAAAGATGTGGGAGAAGGAACTGCAGCACATGGTTGGGATGGTGGGTTCATCTCCTGACTATTTTTCATTGGTGAGCAGTAACGGCTCCAAGATTCAGTGAGATATAGGAAAATCCATATTCCATAAACTAGTAGTATATTGCTATTGTCATATCTCATGATCAATTATGTGCGCATAGTTATACTTAATTTAAGCAGATATTTTGATGTTTGTTAGATAATCATCTAGCTGTGTGTTTCTGATCTCTATTGTCTTGATTGATTCTCACCTGGATCTTGTAGTATAAGCTAGTTACTAAACTGATTAATGGATAATCACCGAGCTGTGTGCTAAATACTTTTGAGGCATGTACTTACATGTTTTTTGTAAGGGTTTTTGCTTGCAATCTTTAACCAGAAAACCTCGTATACTGCAGACAAGAAGAGGGCCAAGAATATAGAAGTCCACATGGATGCATAGAATTGAGCTAAAGAAAGTGATTGTGAATTCTATCATGAGGCTTCAAGCCTTCAACATGTCAAGGTAAGTACTGCAGTCACACCAACTCTTTTGTCATTAACTATGGCCCTGTTAAGATTCCTTAGCTGTTACTGAATACATATGCCTTTTCTTGTGCATTGCTGAGGCGTCTAAGGTAGCGGAACCAGAGATGGACAGAATGGTTAATGAAGTCAAGGAAACTAGAAGATAAAGAGGGCCTTCGGCAAATACGCGCTTGAGATCAAGAACAACTTGGAAAGTGGCACTGCCTTGCCAGATTAATATCCTTATGCAATGCTCCACGGCTTTTATCCACTCAACTTGCAGAGTAGATCATTGTGGTTTTCCCCTGTATGTAACTCGTGTCATAAGTTTTTACTGAAATGAAAGGAAACGATACTAAGTTGTGGTGTAATGATGTTGAGACTTATTAACATGTACAAAAAGTTATGTACTCCAAAGTGAGCTCCAAGTTACCGCTAGCCATGCAAAATTAACGTTTTTTTCATGTTAATGTACAGTATTAACTGGATATACTGCTGTCATGTCCTTTCATTTGCCGATGTCTATCATTATTCCGAATGCTGGTTGGTGCTGCTTGTCCAGCCGCCGCCCAGGATAATGTTTTTTATATTTATTCGACTATATCTGGGGTGGGTACCGTTTCCTTTTCCAGTTTATTTAATAGAAAACAAGTAACTTGAGAATACCAATAGGGGTCATCAAAAGGAGATGGTTTCTCACTTTCTCTTGATTGTAACAGGCTTGGTAGAGTCAAAGGCTGAAATAAAACACAAGGCTCAGGTCAAAGAAAGAAACCAAAGCGTGATTTGCTCCATCGCCATTGTCGGCTGAAATTACTGGAGGAGGTAACACAGAAAGTAAGGTTGACAAAATGAACAATATTGATTCAAGTATGTTATAGAGGAATAATGGCAATTATGAGCCACTGCTCTTGGTCTGAAAGATGCAAGCCATGTTGCCTCATCGATTCATGTTTGCATCATGATTTTAAAATTCTAACCAATTAGCTTATTATAGGTAAGTAAAACACCACTTTTTGCAACCTTGCTTGAGCTAGTTTCACATATGTCTTGTTACATATAATAATAGTAACGAGATTGCACACTGTCATTGTTGTTTCCATGAGGCAATGCTTTAGTAAAACCTGCAAGCTTGGATGGTATAACAACTATCGATACAGAATACTTCTTTATTTTTAAGATGACATGTGACTAGAAAGATCAAATGATAACGTACAACACCCTCTTGAAATACAGTAACCCAACACCATAATCTAAGCCACTGTCAGTGGTTAGAGTAATACTTAATAAGAATTTCTACTTATTAACACTCAACATCTCTCATGCCAATATCGTCAGAACCTAGTCAGTTTCTCAGTCACTCCAGTTATCCTCATCACTTCATCAGCTCCAAACTTCCTGCCGCTTCTTGTCGTCTTCCTACAGAAATTTTGTGGTGTCAATGATCAAATTTACACGAAAAAGTTTATGTCAGGGTATACTGTATGTGTACCGCGTGTGTGTATCTTTCCCTGTACCTAGTCAACACACACGCACACCACTTCCCCCACGTTGAGCAGTTAGTAGCTAGAGATAATGGCATCACACGATGGCCACTCAGTCATGGACATGCTGTATATAAACGCCTCCACGGCTGTGTAATGAAAGTTGTGTTGAGTTCTCTCCCCAATCCTTTTCTCTACAGTTTATAGTATATTCTGACTCACACTGACGTTGAGAGAATATAACTTACGACAAAAATTTAACAAAACTGCATGATGCCAATAGATAGATAATATATCATTTCACTCAAAGCTGGTTATGTTCAATTACGTAAACTGAGAATGCATACATATTAATTTCCTATTGATCTGTGATCAAGTTAGTAAAACCTAGGCTTGCAATTACAACACATTTGACCTCTTATTCAGGCAATGATCTGTACATGCAGGCAACGATCAGAACAACCACACAAACTAACAACAAAAAGGGGAAAAATCATATCACAGTGAAGATCCATGGTGTTCCTATGTGAGAGAGAAAGAGAGAGCAGTGCTGATGGAGGGAAAAACGTACCTCCTGCCACAGGCGGACAAACAAAGTGGTCGATGCGGAGGAACGAAGCGGAGTCCGCGTCGGAGGTGGAGATGGCGGCGGTGGCGTGTGCCACCTGGAGGAACCGGACGGGGGCTAGGTGGGGGCGGTGGAGGCGTGTAGGTGGCGGCGGCGTCTGCCCGATGCACGCGCTAGAGGCGGTGGATGCAGCGGCGGCGGCCGCGGCGGCGTCTGGAGGTGTGGTCGTCTTCAGGTCATGGTTATGTCGCCTCCCACCTCTTTTTTTTTCTTCGACAGAGAAGTGGAGGAGGCGGCGGCATGTTTTTTCTTCTTGAGCGCAATAATAGCGGATGGGCCTGCTGGGCCTAATCTCCATCAGAGAATCCGAGGCGTTAGATTATTTGCTACTTGTCTCTCTGTCATGACAAATAGAAGGTACCATAAAACTAGCCAATAATATATGGAGGACTTGCGGACAAGCTCGACCCAGAAAGTATCTAAATTCCACTTGTCAGAAAATTTTAGAGAAAATTGTCACTGTCAAGAGCTCCCTTTTCTCACATTTCTTAACCAGCCATGCAACTAATTGAGATGTCAAATAACTATGAGGTAATTGCCCATTGGTACAAAACCTTGTCCACGATGTGCAGTTTCATACAAAACGTTTTGGTTCGTTGTCCCGCGGTACAAACCATTGTCTACGGTGTGCAAATTCATACAAAGCCGCTCTGCTGCCGCCATGTGTCCATGCCATAGTGGAAAAGAATGCCGGCCCGCTTTGGACCATTTTGCAAAAACCACCTCGCGTTTGATAGATTTGTCGCCGCTGAAGACACATGCCAAATGCTGATATTGAAGACCTGACGTTGCGGGTTTCAATTATCGACGCCTCCTCTCTTCCCATCTGACCCTAGCGGCGGCAAAACCCTGGGCGGCGGTGGCGCATGGAGGAGTCCGAGGGCTTGATGGAGAGCACTGGTAGGTCGGCGGCACCTGCTCGCGAAGGAGGGGTGCGGTGGAAGGGGCAGGCCTGTGCCTAGTGCTGCTCGCTATCGTGCACAGCGGGAGCGGGATGCAGAGGCGGAGTCGGCGGCCATTGTCCGTGAAGCAAGGTGGCGCCACGAGAAGCTTTACAACAAGGCCATATTGCTCTACTGCATGCTGGCGTCCGAGGAGGAGAGGGCAGCCATGGCGGAGCCAATCGGCTGGCAGCCTGTGCTAGACACCGACGTGACTATGGAGGAGCACGTGCACATACTCCAGGCGCGGGTGAGCGAAATATTCCCGCAACAATGGCCGGAGCGGCCTATGGCACCACCATCCCCTCCTGCAACGCCAAGGCCGAGTCGGAGCTGAATGATCGAGCCATCTGGAAGGAGGACGATGCCTGGGCTACTGTTACTGGGGAGTACTTCTGGAAGGAAGCAGATGACTGGTCGACAGCGACGGCGGGAAGGATTGAGCTTGATGGTGAAAAGGTAATGCCCTGGTTCTTCTCTGCTTTGATTTGCACTGGAACCATCTCGTAGTTAACTGAACATGTTTGTGCAGTGCAATATTCAGTTAACTGAACATGTGGAATATTATTCATTTTTCAGAAGCAATGCTGAGAAGTAATGATGGTGATGAAGCTTGCTGAACTAGAGCATGAGATAGAGAAATTGAAGGCAGAGAAGAAGCACTTGGTGAAGAAGCACTTAGAGGAGATGAAAGCTAGAGATGGCAATGAATCTAGGTTTTTCTGTGTTCTTTGTGCATGTGTACTGGTGTATGCTTGTTTAAGCATGATCAGTAGGACCCCAGATCCTCCCCCTCCTCCTCCCAGGCGCCGCCAGGAGGGGGATCCCAGATCCCGCCGCCGTCTAGCCCCCCCTCTTCTCCCCTCGCCGCCGCCACGGGGCATGGCCTGGCAAAGCCGGGGCGTTGCCGGCGGCGGCGGGGACACCTCCTCCCCGTGCGAGCGCCTGCGCTGTACGGGCGCGGTGCCGGGACGGGCACCCCGGTGTCTCAGCTATCCTCGTGGCGGTGCGAGGAGATGCTGCGGCGCGACGGGCGGCGCCCCTTCGTCGTCCGCGGTGGAGGTCGGATCCCAGGGCGGCGGCCCTGGATATGGTGGCGGCGGCGCGCCTCCTAGCGAGGCTGGTCGCCCTCCTCGACCACGTCGTCAAGCTCTTCGCAGGAGGTGAAGACAAGGGCGGCGCTGGGCTTGGTGGATCGGATACCGGTCTTGCGCAAAGGTTAGCCTCCGGGGGAAACCCTAGATCCTCGGATCAATCGATGGTGGCGTTCAACATCATTTCCTTCTTGGAGGCATCGGTTTGGAGCTTCTTTGTGGTTATCGATTCCTGTCTACTAGTCCGGGCAACTCCGGGGGAAACCCTAAATCTGGGCCTCCCGAATTGGATGACGGTGGCGTTCAGCGTCGCTCTCCCACTTGTGGGCGTCGTTTTTGGAGTTGATACTAGTTGGAGGATCCCTGAGGCGGTGCGGTGTTCTTCTACTACATCGACAACACTGGGTCTCGGCAGTGTGGCGCAGTGGGGTCTCGGTGTCGGATGAATGTTGATGGATTCGCGCAGGGCGGAGGCGCTGTCTGGCGTCATGGTGGCGTCGACGGGAGGTCTGTCAAGATCATTGCGGAGATCTATGCTTTGAAGAAGATGTGTGGAAGACGGTGGCGACGACTCCTGTAGCGTGTACGCAGGGGCACACTGACTGTGGTGCCGAATTGAATGATGTGCGTAGGTGTGCGGTTAGGGCATAGGTTCTAACCATGGCCATCCCCTTCATTTCTGTTGGTATTGCGATTTGTCGCAAAGTAGGTGGCTTCAGGCTGATCGATGTATAATCTTGTAAGGCTCTTACGATTGTTTTATTAAAATAAAAAGGCTGTGTGCATCCTTTGGATGCAGAGGCCGGGATACCCCATTTCAAAAAAAAAGCATGATCAGTAGGGTTCTTGTGTAGTTTTCATCATCATGTTTAGTGAGTGAGTGTGATAGATAGATGTTTTTGAGAGAAGATACCTCATCATACTAGGAAAGTCAACTCTGTTTAGGGCTCTACTCTGGCAACATGGGCGACCGTGTCCCGCCGCCGCCAACCCTCTACGAGAGTCCATCGGAGCGCAGAAGGAAGGTGCATCGGGAGTCATCGCGGTCTACGCGACATGGGGTAGAGAAGGGATCGGGCGGAGTCTGATCAAAACACGGCATAGGAGGAGCGGCGGGCCTATCTATAAAATCCCCCGCCTGTGGAAGCCTAGATCAATTAAGAAACATCGCCACTTTCGATCCTGGGCGATCTGATCTAATCCCAGGGCGATCGATGGCATCGAGGAAGGTTGAGGTGAGTGAGGTGGGAGATGGATCTTGTTAAGGAGTATTAGTATTGGTCTAGGTCTCTAGGAGTCCGTATTTATCTAGAGCTATTATCCTTGTACTACAAGTCAGATGTACTATATATTGTGGCCTTTGGCCCTCAGATAATACAAGTTGCTATTTGTCTAATATGGTATCAGAGCCTAGACTTTTGGTTGCATTGGCTAGTGCATGAAGTTTGACATGGTAGCAGAGCCCAGGGTCTCGAGTTCGAGTCCTGGTTTTCGCAATTTATTGTAAAATTGCTGTCGCCCCCTTTGTGTCCACGTGTTGACTTTCTCTTCTCCCGTTTGTATCCACATGTTGACTTTCTCTTCTCCTGTCTCTGTCCACGTGTTGACTTTCTCTTCTCCCGTCACACGTGAGTGGGGATGTTGAAATGTATAAGTGAATTGTCTAGCCCTTTCCATCAGTTCGGACTTTTGGTTGCGTTGGCTAGTGCATGAAGCTTGATAGATCTGACCAGAGAGGGCGGGCCGATGCGTCCCCCAAACCAACCTGGGTCAGCGTCTTGAAGCTCCTGACGGAACTATACCGAGGCATGCACAATCGGGGCTACAGAACGTTGGCTTGTTGATGGCACCGCCAGCTGGTGGGGGCGATCAAGGGGGTCTCGGTGAGAGACCCACCCGCCTGAAGCCAATCGGTGGTTCTTCGACAGGGGCGTTGACAACCCAGAGAGCGCAGCGTGACCGTTCTTTGTATGGCAATGGGAATTGGCATGATGGACAGGAAGAGGAGTTGGGTTTTGGGCAGGACGCGGAGGTGCCGATCGGCGGCACTGTGGACATGGAGGATGATGTCTACCTGGAATTTGATGAGGAGGAAGAGACGGTGACGGTACCGCCGGAACCAACCTCGTGGAAATTGCTGGCAAGGTACTATGCAAGTTTTAGGCCGAACATTACATCCATGTTCACACACTTTGCAGATGATGTTTGGCAGCTGCGCACGGGCATCAGATACTTGGAGCGAGGGAAGAATTACTATATGATCACCCTGTTTTCCCAGGGTGATTATGATTTTGTTCTGAAAGGCGGCAGAATTACTAGATCAAACCATTATGAAGTATGGTGGGAGAGGGCGGCAGAATTACTAGAGCTTATCGCCATGGCATGGGACGAGGCCGGGACGAAAGATGACCTCAGGGGCATTCGAAAGGGCTTGGATAGTGTCATGGGTGTGCTTCAGACGTGGAGCAAAAATAAGTTTGGGAACCTTCTACATGAACTGGATAAGTGTAGAAAGTAGCTGGAGGTTCTGATGCAGAGTGGTAATGATCGTACTGCAATTAGACGGGTGACGGATCATATGAATGAATTATTGTACCGAGAGGAGATGCTTTGGTTGCAAAGATCGCGAATTAACTGGCTAAAGGAAGGGGATGGGAACACCAAGTTTTTCCACCAGGAAAAACAAGATCAAGAGACTAAAAGATGCAAACAATGTGTGGAAAGATGTTCCATCAGAGATGGACAGAATGACAACATCCTATTTTAAGGAGCTTTTTACCCGTGACCCTAACCTAAACTATTATGAGTTGCTTAATATGCTGCAGGTGCGGGTGACGACGGGGATGAATGAAAAGCTATGCCGGGAGTTCTCGGAGGAGAAAATTAGCGACGCCTTGTTTGAAATTGGCCCCCCTCAAGGCTCCGGGTGTTGATGGATTCCCTGCACGCTTCTGTTAAGGGAATTAGGATACATTGAAGGCTGAAGTTATAAATGCGGTGAGGCTATTCTTCTTAACAGGAAATATGCCCGATGGAGTTAATGATACAGCGATTGTGTTAATTCCAAAAAATGGCCAGCCTGAAACACTCAAGGATTTCCGGCCAATTAGTCTATGCTCAGTTTTATACAAAATCATCGCCAAATGCTTAGTGAATCGGGTAAGACCGATCCTAGGGGATATTATTTCAATCAACCAGAGTGCATTCGTCCCGGGGAGATTGATCACTGATAACGCCTTGGTAGCTTTTGAATGCATGCATTTTATTGAGCACAACAAGAAACATGAGAATAATTTCTGCGCCTACAAACCGGACTTGTCAAAAGCATATGATAGGGCGGACTGGGGTTTCTTAAGGAATGCGATGGAAAGAATGGTTTTCTCTCACAGGTGAGTGAAGTGGATAATGTCATGTTTCACCACTGTGATTTATTCTGTGAAATTCAGTGGAACCCTTCTGGATTCGTTTTCCCCTTCTCGATGTCTTCGGCAAGGTGATCCCCTATCCCCCTTCTTATTTCTTTTTGTCGCTGATGGTTTGTCGGCGTTGCTGAATAGAGAGGTACAGGACCAGCACATTACAACCTTGCGAGTGTGTAGACGCGCCCCAGGTGTCTCCCACCTCCTTTTTGCGGACAACAGTTTATTGTTCTTCAGAGCAAAGGTGGAGGAAGCAACGAGGATCCAGGAGGTACTGAATGTGTATGCTTGTAGCACGGGGCAGCTCACAAACCCGGACAAGTGCTCCATCATGTTTGGGGACTCATGCAGCCAACAGGTGAGAACTGATGCTAAAAAAGTGCCGAGGGTTCCACAGGAGACCTTTGAGACTAAGTACCTGGGGCTACCCACACCAGAAGGACGAATGAATAAGGGGAAATTCAAAAGCCTGCAGGAAAAGCTCATAAAACGCCTTATTCAGTGGGCAGAAAATTATTTGTCACAAGGAGGCAAGGAGGTGTTAATAAAGGCGATTGCGCAGGCAATCCCGGTGTATGTCATGGGCATTTTTAAACTCCCCTTTGGCCTACTAGATGAACTGACAAAGCTAATACGGGATTTCTGGTGGGGTTCAGAGAAGGGGAAGAGGAAGACTAATTGGCTTTCTTGGGATAGTATGATGAGACCAAAGGACCAAGGGGGCATGGGGTTTAAGGACATGCACCTGTTTAATCAGGCCCTACTTGCAAGACAGGCGTGGCGACTCCTACAACAGCCTCATACCCTATGTGCCCAGTGTTTGTTTCACTAGGCTAGATCAAAACTTGGTAGTGTATCTTTTCTGTGTCACTGAACAAGACATTGAGAGAGAGAGAGAGATCGGAGAGGAAGAGAAATCACCTGCACCTTGGCTCGATGAGCCCGAGCCGGTAGCCATCGGAGAGGGCGACGGCGTGAGCGTGGAGGGTGAGAGTGGCGGCAGACTTCCCGTCAGCACTGCGCGGACCCTAGATCGGGAAGGGTGTATCGGTGGGGAGAACGGCTCAGACGAACCTCGTAGTTCGAGCCGCCGGCCCCCACCTCTTTATATAGCGCAGGTGACAGGGGCCCGTCAGCCATAATGGGCTGAGCGCCCCCGATCAGGGCGCGAATCATAGGGGCCTGGTGGGCCGTTGGGCCCACACAGGTGGAGATCAATCTAACATTCTCCCCCTTGATCTCAACTTTACTTTTAACTTTATACTTTATACTTTACTCGTTTCATCACGGATCAGTACATAGAGCATGTTTCATCGTCACAGCTCAATTGCCGATAGAATCAGACAACCACTATACATTTTTCTGTTTTGAAACAAATTCTGTTACTTTCGGGCCTCTTATGATCCAGGAATCATAGGCTTGCCATTAAACCCATGCCGGCTAAGTGTTCCTTGAACACATTGGGTGGTAAGCCTTTCGTTAGCGGATCCGCAAGCATATCCTTTGTCCTTATATGCTCGAGACTTATAGTTTGATCCTGGATTTTATCTTTCACAACATAATACTTTACTTCTATTGGTCTGGTAGCTTTACTTGACTTGTTGTTGTGAGCATAAAATACTGCAGGCTGGTTGTCACAGTACATCTTTATTGGTTTGTCAATACAATCCACTACTTTCAAGTCGGGTATAAATTTCTTTAGCCATAACACCTGATTTGTGGCCTCAAAACATGCTATAAATTCGGCATACATCGTGGATGATGCAACTATTGTCTGTTTGCAGCTTCTCCACGAAATAGCCCCTCCTGCGAGAGTGAACACATATCCAGTTGTGGACTTTCTTTCATCTTTGTCTCCCGCATAGTCTGCATCTGAATACCCTTTTATCTCTAGGAAATCAGATCTTCTGTAGGTTAGCATGAGGTCTTTTGTGCCTTGCACATAGCGCAATACTTTCTTTACCATCTTCCAGTGCTCTATGCCTGGATTTGACTGATATCTACCGAGTACCCCGGTGATAAAAGCTAAGTCAGGGCGAGTGCACACTTGTGCATACTGTAAGCTTCCAACAGCCGAAGCGTATGGTACTGCTTTCATTTGATCGATCTCATATTGATTCTTGGGGCATTGATATTCCCCAAAACTGTCGCCCTTGACTATCGGAGCAGGTGTGGCATTACTCTTATGCATATTATACTTTATTAGAACTTTTTCTAAATATGCCTTCTGTGATAGTCCTAACACTCCATTCTTTCTATCTCGGTGAATTTCTATGCCCAAAACATATGAAGCTTCACCAAGATCTTTCATATCAAAGTTTGAGGACAAAAACTTCTTTGTTTCTCGCAGAAGACTAACATCACTGCTAGCAAACAGGATATCATCCACATACAATGTTAGGAAAATATATTTCCCACTTTTAAACTTTGCATAGACGCAGTTGTCCTCGATATTTTCTTTAAATCCAAAACTTTTGATGGTATCATTAAACTTTAGATACCACTGTCTAGAGGCTTGCTTTAATCCATAAATGGATTTCTTTAGACGGCATCCCATGTGTTCCTTCCCCTCCATGAAAAAACCCTTGGGTTGTTTCATGTACACTTTTTCTTCTAAATCTCCATTTAGAAATGCCGTCTTTACATCCATTTGATGCAACTCTAAATCAAAATGTGCAACTAGTGCCATTATGATTCTGAAGGAATCCTTACATGAGACCGGAGAAAATGTCTCATTGTAATCTACCCCTTCTCTTTGTATAAATCCTTTTGTCACTAGACGCGCTTTATACTTTTCTATGTTCCCGTTAGAGTCATACTTTGTTTTGTAGACCCATTTGCAGCCTACTGTTTTGGCTCCTTTGGGAATTTCCTCTAAGTCCCAAACATTGTTGGAACTCATCGACCTCATTTCATCTTCCATGGCCTCTAGCCACTTCGATGAGTTGGGGCCTCCCATAGCTTCTTCATATGAAGTGGGATCACCTTCCATATGAACTGTTTCTGTGTTATAAACTTTATAGTCAGTAGAAATAGCTGATTTCTTGACTCTTTTGGACCTTCTAAGGGCCTCATTCTCTGGCTCATTTTGTACCTCAACTTCTGGTACATCTATTAGAGGTGGCTGCTGCAGCTCCCTTTCATGCTCAACGAAGGGTTCAGTCGGCTCCTGACGGACAGGTTCCGAAACTTCACTCCTTGTTGTCACGGGTGGAGTTACAACAGGTGCTTGCACCGCAACCTCAGGGGTTGCCGGTGCAGGTACAACAGGTAGCGAGAAAAATGGCTCCTGAATCATTGGATTAGGTGCATGCACCCTCTTCTCCTCAAGATCAATTTTCCGAGCTACCATGCTCCCCCTCATCAATTCGTCCTCCAAGAAGACTGCATGTCTCGTTTCTACAAACTTTGTGTATTTATCTGGACAGTAGAAACGATAACCTTTTGATCTGTCAGGATAGCCAATGAAGTGGCAAGTTACTGTTTTGGGGTCTAACTTTGCAATATTTGGATTAAATACTTTTGCCTCAGCTGGGCTCCCCCAGACCCTTAAGTGGCGCAGGGAGGGAACTCTCCCTGTCCACAACTCGTACGGTGTTTTGGGCACCGACTTGCTTGGTACTCTGTTGAGAATGTGAATGGCGGTTTTAAGTGCCTCCATCCATAATCCCAATGGCAGGGTGGAATAACTCATCATACTGCGCACCATATCCATAAGAGTACGGTTACGCCTTTCAGCTACTCCATTTTGCTGAGGTTCGCCCGACATAGAATACTGGGCGACTATTCCATTTTCCTGTAAGAACCTTGCAAAAGGTCCAGGTACTTGACCATATGGAGTGTGCCGACCGTAGTACTCCCCACCACGATCGGACCGGACTATCTTAATTCTTTTATCATGTTGATTTTCAACTTCTGCTTTGAATATTTTAAATTTATCCAATGCTTCAGATCTTTCTTTAATTGGATAAATATAACCATATCGGGAGTAATCATCTGTGAATGTTATGAACGAGTCATATCCATCCACACTTTTCACAGAAAATGGTCCACAAATATCAGTGTGGATTATTTATAGTGTTGCTGTACTTCGGTTTGCACCCTTTTTAATTTGCTTTACATACTTTCCTTTTATGCAATCTATGCATTGTTCTATATCGGAGAACTCTAACGGAGGAAGAATATCATTTTTAATGAGGTTTTCGATTCTTCCCCTCGAAATATGGCCTAATCGACAGTGCCATAACTTCGATGAGTCATGAGTTCTCTTTCTTTTCTTTTGTTCTTTGTTCGACAAGGAAGTTTGTTCATTCACATTACACACAGAATGCACTTTTTCACGTAAGGATAACAAATAAAGCTCGTTGTGAAGTAAAGCAACACCCACACAAGCATCTTTAAACCATATGGCACACTCGCCGTGTGCAAAATAACACTCATAACTGTCTTTATCCAAACGTGATACACTTATTAAGTTTCTGTGAAGTGAAGGAACAAATAAAACATCTCTAAGCAGAATCGAAAAACCATCAGCTAACTCCAAGGAGATGTCGCCAACAGCTTCCACGTCTGCTTGAACTCCATTCGCAACTTCAATGCATCTTTCGTTTCTTTTCATAGTCCTTGTCGAATGGAATCCCTGTAAAGAATTTGCAACATGAACAGTCGCACCTGAGTCAATCCACCAAGTAGATTTCGAAAACTGTGAATACAAGGATTCATTAACAAAAGAAACTGTATTTATACCTTTCCTTGCCATTATGGACTTGAGCCATACTGGACAGTCTTTCTTGAAGTGCCCAGTCTTCTTGAAGTGGAGACACTGGTCTTTATCCACTGGGAGAGTGGGCTGATGATACTGTTGGGGACCTTTGCCATATGGCTTGGAGGGAGAACCTTGATTGTTGTTCTGGAAGTTCTGGCAGTTTCTTTTCTTGTTGTCCTTGACATAGTTGATTGAACCACCATTTGAGGCTTTAAGCCTATCTTCCTCTTGTACACACATGGCAATCATCTTTTCTATGTCCCATTTATCAGGGGACATGTTGTAGTTGATAACAAAGTTATCAAACTCTTTGGGCAATGAAGCCATGACAAGGTGAACAAGCAGAGAAGGCTTTAACTCCAGATCAGCATCCATGGGCTTCAGTTTAGAAGCCATGTTGCTCATCCTCAAGATGTGCTCCCTGATGCCATGTGCACCTCCTGTGTACTTTTCTGTGACTAGCTGCTTGAGCAGCTGGGTAGCATACACCTTTGAAGAGCCAGTGAACTGGCTCTTTATCTTTTTCAGAAACTCCCCAACGGAAGTGCACTCTGCGATTGAGCCCGCAATGGCGTTCTCAATCGTATTCTTTATAAAGGTCATACACTTTTTGTTTGCATTGACCCACTTTTGGTTCTCTAGCACATATGCCAGCTCCACTAGAGCAAAGTCCTTTTTCTTTTTGTCCTATGCAGCATCATCATCATTTGCATCTCTGGCTGGCTCTGTCGGCTTGACCGGCTGTGGAGTGTCCACAACCCAGTCGACCTCAGCGCAGACAAAAGCCAGATCAACTTTCTTCCTCCACTCAGTGTAGTTGTCACCCCTGAGCGTCGGAACGTCTTTGAGGCAACTCATCAGACTGTAGCCTCCTGAATTTCACAAAGATGTGAGATAACGAAACAATTGTATGCATTAATCCAACGTTGGTATAAATCAACACATACAACTGTTTGTGCAATTAAAACTATATTACCGTTGGGCAAAAGTAGAGATAAATGCACCTTTTAACATATAATTAACAAATCATGATCATGCTATTAACAACGTTGGTCATATAATAACAAAATCACAATTAACTTTAAAGTCACTTTATCACATCTTTCAAAAAAAAAATACCACTTTATTGCATTTAAGCAATTTATTTTAACTATTTGCAGCGGAAACATGAATAAAATTCATAAACTTTAAACTTTATAGAAAAGTTTCTGTAACTTTTGAATTCTCTAAACAAATTTTCGTTGGAATAATTTGAGCAGAGAAAACTATATGAAATTTGCTCAAAATCTGAACAAAAACAATTAAAACTGTGTTCTGTAAATAAAATAACAGAAAAAACTATTCGGCCCGCAGCCTAAACGCGGCCCACGGCCTTCTTTACTCGCTGGGCGCCCTGTGCGGCAGTTAAATGCCGCCACCCCCTTTCCGGCCCAGCTAGGCGCGGCCCAAAAGGCCTGCCAGCACCCGCCGCCAGCTGCTAGCCGTCGGATTGAATCCGACGGTCCAGCGCTAGCCTCGCTGGGACAAAACGGTCCCGACCGGTTAGGGCGGAAACCCTAGCCCCCATTTCATCCCCACTGTCTCTGCTCCCGTCGGCGGCTGGAGGTTCCCGGAGAGAGGGTGGTGCCGGAAGACTTCCCGCCGGCGACCGACGGCGAGCCCGTGGCCGGCGAGCCTTTCCCCATCTATTCCCCTCTAACTTTTCTCCATCCACCGCAGCCCCTTCTCTATCTCGCTTGCGCGCGGCGGCGGCTGGAGAGGGCCGAGCCCCCCGCCGGTCAGTCCGGCGCCGGCCGCGCCTCGCCGGCGACGGCGACGCATGCCGCGGCGGCGGCCTTCCCCACTCTTTTCTGCTCGCGGTCGGCACCCCGAGGCACCCGAGGCCACCTTCCCGAGCTCCTCTGCGCCGGCGACGAAGCACAGCGAGGAACGGCGGTGGGTGGTGCGCCCTTTGCCCCCGAAGGAGTTCTCTCTTTCGGCGGTGGCGAAGGCGAAGTGCCCTCTTCCACTGCCCATGTTCTTCTTCCCCGTGCCTCCTCTGGATGCTCACGGGGATCGAGCGGAACGGACGCGGCCGGAGGCGGCGCACTTTGCCGGCGGCCCGAGGCCAACCGGTGAGTGTCTTTCCCCTTTTCTCTCCGTGATTTTCTTTTGGGATTTTGACTGAGGGGAAAACTAGGGTTTGCACTTTGAAATCTTTTCCACCGAAAACCATCTAGCACTAGCAAAAGATGCTCTGATACCATTGTTTGTTTCACTAGGCTAGATCAAAACTTGGTAGTGTATCTTTTCTGTGTCACTGAACAAGACATTGAGAGAGAGAGATCGGAGAGGAAGAGAAATCACCTGCACCTTGGCTCGATGAGCCCGAGCCGGTAGCCATCGGAGAGGGCGACGGCGTGAGCGTGGAGGGTGAGAGTGGCGGCGGACTTCCCGTCAGCACTGCGCGGACCCTAGATCAGGAAGGGTGTATCGGTGGGGAGAACGGCTCAGACGAACCTCGTAGTTCGAGCCGCCGGCCCCCACCTCTTTATATAGCGCAGGTGACAGGGGCCCATCAGCCATAACGGGCTGAGCGCCCCCGATCAGGGCGCGAATCAAAGGGGCCTGGTGGGCCGTTGGGCCCACACAGGTGGAGATCAATCTAACACCCAGGTCCTCAAGGCGAAGTATTTTCCGCAGGGCCTTCTTATTGACACTGTGTTCACTGGCAATGCATCAGCTACGTGGAGAGCATAGGCAAATGAAACTACGTTTCATGCTACGCCGGTAACCTGCCTGATATGTGGAACAGAGAATGAAACTACGTTTCATGCTATGGTCAAATGCCCACACGCACGAAGCCTCTGGGAAAGTATGAATGAGGCTTGGGATCTACCAAAGGAGGACATGTTGTTTGAGCATAATCCTGACTGGTTCATGCATGTGCTCAAAAACCTGGACGTTGATCAGCGAGCAGGCTTGTTGATGCTGTTATGGCGCATCTGGCATGTGCATAATGAGATCACCCACAACAAGAAACCTACACCTATCGAGGCATCTAAGAGATTCCTTGCAAGTTATATGGACTCGTTGCTACTCATTGCTTACTGATATAGCGAAGGGTAAACAGGTCGTCGACTGTCAGCGTGGCTTTGGCAAGAAACGGTGTCAGACTGATGAGTGACCACAAACAAAGCAGAAGTGGAGGCCACCGGATGAAGGAACCACCAAGCTCAATGTTGATGGAGCGTTTTCTGTAGATGGTAGAGCAGGTGTTGGCATGGTCCTGCGTGGTTCTGATGGTACCATGATTGTTGCAGCATGCAGACAACTAACTGCATGTGCGGACACCCTCGAAGCTGAGCTCGCGGCCATTGAAGAAGGCTTGACCATGGCTCTACACTGGACAACGGTGCCCATCGTACTCAAATCGGATTGTATGGAGGCCATCAACCTTATTGCGGTAGGAGCTCCAAACCTATCGAGATATGCAATGAGAGTTTCGAATATTAGGGAAAGTATTAATGAAAGAGAGATAGCTATAGCTAAAGTTAGCAGGGTGGCAAACTTGGTGAGCCATTCCCTCGCGGCTTTAGGAAGAGTGCAGGAGAGGAATGCAGTCTGGCTGCAAAACCCACCGTCACAAATCGCTGATGCGATTATGGCTGATTGTAATATTCTGTTTAATTAATATATCTCCTTTTCCCCGCAAAAAAAGAGTGTGATGGATAGATGCTTCTGCATCTTGTGACTGATATATCTTGTGACTGATATATCATACATCTGCCTTTGCAAAAAATGGAATAAAGCTATGGTTGTCTTCTTCTCCCTTGTACTATTGTACTTGTGTAGTTTGACTATCTTGTTCTTCCCCATTTTAGCAGCCACCTCCTTTCTACAAAGATAAGTAAGTCCACTTACTCTTGCTGCCAACATTGATGATACAATGGACCTCCACTGGAATGAGAAGAGAAGGAGGAGCACTGGTTCCAGGGGTAGTGTGGCTATGTATGAAGAGAAAGAAGTGAAGGTGTATCACCGTAGGAGTGTGTAGGAGAGGGAGGCGACATAATCAAGGAGAGAGGCAACCATGAAGAAGAAGGAGATAGAAGCTGTGGAAGGCGTGAAGAAGCTAGATGAAAAGGCAACCCGGTGCAATCTTGCCACTTATGTGCCAAAAAGGATTGAAAAGCAATTTATTGCTGCCTTTTTGCTGGTGAATATGAAGAGAGGCCTAGACACATTAGCTAGGAGGATCAGGTATGGGCCACATTTCTAGGTGAATAAAAGGGAGACCATAGTGTGTTTGTGTGGTGAGACTGAGTGTGTTTGTGTAGTGTGAGTGTGACTGCTTCTGAGCTTTGCTTATGTAGTTTGAGTGTGAGTGTGAGTGTGAGTGTGTCAGCGCATCAGTTTGTGTATGTGAGCACCTATCAAAAAATAATACAAGTGCACTGTCTTGTTGTTCAACATCTCTTCATATAAATCTCATAGAACAAAAGAGTAACACAAGATAATTCTCAGAGGACAAACTAATGGTCTCAGAACATAAATTTAAAGTAAAGGTCTCAGAACATAAATTCTACATTGTAGGAGCATTCTGTGTGATCTGGATTTATTCCTGGAACTCTTCATTAAAATCAGGAATGGCTCTTTGCTGGGATCCCGCTTGTTCATCACCAAACAGCCACCAATGGGCAGATCAATGCACAGTGGGGTATGCGCTTGTCCTCTTTCTATCTGTTTCAGGTTGTGATGTATCAGCTTTAGTGCTTGCTTTCCTCTTTGAAGAAACTCTGCCTCTTCCTCTAGCAGGTTTGGTTCCTCCATATTCTACTGCTTTCTTCTTGCCCCTTGCCCTGCCTCTGCCTCTAGCACTCACCTTTGCTGATTTTGTGTTCCTTCCTCTGCCTCTTCAACTAAACCCGACCTGTTTTGTGCAGTAGTAGTTCTTGGTGCTGGCATGGAATCTCTTGCTGCAACCACAAATGTACTCTCATCAGGAAGAGGACTTGCACCCTTGGAAGAGGTAAGTGAGCTCTTTCCTGCAGCACAACAAGTTTATGTCTCAGCTAGAGGAAATACAAGTTATTAAATAGGGATTTCTATTTTCGTGCCCTCAGGTCCTTAGTTGTACTCAGTTTTCCCCAGCTCCTTAGTTTTTCCTCAGTTTTCCCCAAGCCCTTGTCTGAAACCCTCAGAAGGAGCTCGGACGGGAGGATTCCCGTTTAGTTGACCGTTCCATGCTGACGTGTGGGGCCGCGTCGTGTGGGGCCGTGTCGCGTGGGGCTGGTAGAAAGGGACCGCATGGGACAGGACGAGACCGGGTCGCGTGGGGCTGGAAGAAAGGGACCGTGTGGGACAGGACGAGACCATGTTTGGTTTTACGTGAGAGCTCGGTTTTGTCTCTCTCGGCCCAAATTGACATTTTTCAGAGCGCATTTCCCCCTCTCTCTCTGTAACAGTTCTCTCTCTTTTCACCAAATTAGTATCAAATCTAGAGAAGCTTCTATTTTTGTCTTTCTTCAATGATTGTTGCCTTTTGGCCCTCATTTTTTGCCCAATATGGTAACAAATCTAGTAGCAAATCTAGAAGCTAGTATAGGATAAATTCACAGCAGCATAATAAATCCAGAAAACTAAGTATAATACATAAACTGCATACAGCAGCCAAAAGCAGCCAATAACGATGTTAATATTCACGACAAACTAAGCTGAAAATAATACAAGAAATTGCATGGCCAACATGAAGATTAGGATACCCCAGGATGAATGAATCTGTTCTTCATTCATCATATATTTCTTCGTCGCTCCATTCTCTGATCTAAAAGAAATATTCATTGAACTCCTTCCGTCTGCAGTGTGCAGCCAATACATCCTCCAAACGGTATGGCCTTTGTTCATTTCTCAGACCGTACTTTCCTAATCTATCCACACGTAGTGGCCACTCATCCCAGGCCTTTATATCATCAAAGTACTCTCTTATTAAACCCAAATCCGTGTAGTAGATGCAGCCAGGTCGAAGTGTCGGGTGCACTCTGGTGTCGACGGAGATACACCGGATATGATGGACGAAGAAGGCACGACTGCCAATGTTACTGACGGCATAGAGAGAGCGGCTCTTAATGTCCACATGGTACACCAATGATTGACCTTCCTCCAAACGACCGCCCAACAACACAAGCAACAGATCACCATCCGACTTCACAAGGTAGAACTTGTCATTTCCAAGTTCTGAAAATGAAAATAGTGTCTCCATGTTGACAGTGCTCGTGCGCTGCTCCAACTGGACATTATTGGTGCACACTAATCTTCCGAATTCAAAATTGTTCACAGCTATTGCATACAATTCACCATTGAATGGGGTAATGCAACGCATAGAATGGTGCTCGATCGAAAATCTTCCTTCTCCCCAATCTTCATCTATACCCTTAGTTGGAGTGCTCTCATCGACCCAAGCAATTTCCGCCGGGTAATATGTGGAAACGAAGATCATAGTCGGGGACTTCATTAGAATAACAGATGGCATCTGCGCCTCAAATATAGTGTTCAATGTCTTTGTGAGTGGGTTCAGAAGCCGTATCTTGTACGGCTGGTTCTTCTGGGCAAGCACGATGACGCCATGACAAAAGCCGACGAAGTAGTATCTAAAATATATTGATGAAGATAACATTCAGCACTAAGATGTTTACGATTGAAAATAAAAATAGATTAACTCTATAGATATGGAGGAATTTGAATCTTGCATGAACTTTTGTTAGATCGATGGTGACGTAGCGGGATGTGCGGAGGTTGAGGAAGCTGAACTCAGCGGCGCATGGAAGGGCGTGTTCTACCATGATCCATTCGTGCAGGTGCACGTCGGGCTCAGGTAAATCTGAGCGCCAATTTCTACAAACTTACCTCAAAGCAGAGTAGGTGTCCACGTACTCCTTATTCGCCAGTAAGCAGTCGCAGATCTTGTGAAGTGGTCCGTCACCCTTAAGAGAGGCCCAGTTCACGGAGGCGCCGCGCTTGGATGCGCCGCCCTCGGAGGTGACGGGCTCGGCGGCGACGGCCTCGGATGCGACGGGCTCGGCGGCGACGGGGTCGGATGCGACGGGCTCAGAGGCGATGGGCTCGGAGGCGACGGGCTCGGGGGCGACGGTCGCCGGCGCATTCTTCTTCTCCATCGCCGGCAGGGGAGCGCGCGTAGGGCGGTTGGGGTTTTTTCCTTCGATTTGGAGAAGGTGATGGGACGTGAGAGGCGTGGTTGCGTGCGTGAGTGAGAATGAGACTGTGTGCAGAGGGAGGAAGAGAGGGGCTCTGTATAGGCAAAGTGATGGTTGGTCTCTGTACAGGCACCGCGACACGCGTCTGTGGTACTGATTGTCTGCACCGTTACGTGTACTCAGTTCTACCCTCGAGTCTTACACTGGAAAAATATCTGTACTCAGTTTTCCCCTCGAGTACTAATACTGGCTAGTGCAATATACTCAATTTTACCCTCAAGTGGCTGGTCAACAGAGAGTCAACAAATGGGATTAAGCTATCTAATTGAGTCATTTCATGCGTAAAAAAATTCAAAAAAATAAAATCATAGTGCCTCCTACTCATGGAGTCTTGTTACGCGACCTGCCACGTAGGAAATCATAACAATCATATATAAATCAAGTTTTAACACAAATGACCACTTCTCAAATCACTAGTAGCTATGAAGGTTCATGGCTTTCCACTCAAATCCCTTCTCAAAACATCTATACCCAAAACATAGTTTGTCTGAATGAGGCCATAATTTTCACACTCATGTATATTCGAATTGCTAATAAGGTAGGCCAACCTGGGTTTCATTATACAAAACATGTGTTTTTCTTTTTCTAAATCTCTTATTTGAATTCCTTAGCCTGTTTACTATATACTTGCCCTTGGATCCTTGATACTACTCAGTTTTACGCCTCTCCCTTCTCACAGAAGCCCAAACTTGGCCTGATTGGTTGAGCTGTTGTCACACGGATCGTGCCCACCTACCGTCGATCCTATGATCTAACGGGCAGGATAACCCCTCTTTCTCTCTCATCATGGCCACCCTCTCTCTATCTGTCGGTGGCAAACTACTACCCCTCTATGTATGCTAAATAACGAGTTTGCCACCGGATTCAACAAGTTTGGTAATCACGAATTTCCATTTCTTGTAGGCATTACTTTTCACGGTAAAATGATAAACTATCACGAATTTCCATTTCTTTTAGGCATTACTTTTCACGGTAAAATGATAAACTATCACGAATTTCCATTTCTTGTAGGCATTACTTTTCACGGTAAAATGATAAACTATCATGAATTTCCATTTCTTTTAGACATTACTTTTCACAGTAAAATGATAAACTATCACGAATTTCCATTTTGTTTAGGCATTACTTTTCACGGTAAAATGATAAACTATCACGAATTTCCATTTCCATCAAGATAGTCCGCATTACTTTTTTGTTGAGATATAAACCCCCCACAACGGTCATCTCCTCCTTAATTTATTGTGTAAACCCCACAACGGTCATCTCTACCTTAATTTATGGTGTAAACCCCACAACGGTCATCTCTCCCTTATAAACCCCCACAACGGCCATCCCTCATGTCAATAGGTTCTGCCTCTCTCTTCTTCATTCACATAGACTTGATCCAGTGCCATGGCTTCCACATCTCGGACGCCGACCGGAAGGGGAAGGGGAAGGGGAAGGTGAAGGGGCGGCCAGGGTGGTGGATCATCATCATTGCCACCACCACCGTCAACACTGCCATTGATCATAGAGGAGTTCTTCATCACCATCTATGAAGACCCTTTGGCCAAGAAGGTACGTACGTGTTCCCACAAATATGATGCATGTGAGTAATTATGTGCATGTTCTAAAAAACCTTTAATTTCAAACGATCGGCGCTCGATCTCTTTGCTGGCACTCCCAAAAAAGTTTGCGGACTATCTTGACGGCCAGGAGCCCGCTAAGGTGTATCTGCGAGCAGCTGACTGCGGTCCTCGTCTCTAGACCGTGGAGGTCCTATTTGACGGACAAGGCCGGATGTACCTCGACAAGGGCTGGGAGAATTTCGCCATCACGCACGGTGTGGATTTCGGCTGCTTCCTACACTTCAAATATGAAGGCGATGATGTGCTTACAATGAAGGTGTTCGACGGAACAATGTGCAGGAAGTACTACTACATGGGCGACGAAGATATTGACGATGAAAGCGACGACGACGTGAAGCCATGCGTCCATCCCCTTTAGATAAGGGGATTATGACCAAGAATATATATGTAGCTTCATATGCATCGATTTAGAGATCTAGCTATTTTTTATATATTATGCATATAAAAATAATAGGGAATCGCAATTTCCACCATGATTCGAGCACCACAGCCTCCAAACGATGCCGATGCCGATATCGGCATGGTCAGAACGGCTATGCATGCTCGCCGCCACTACTAGGTCACCATCGGGATGCACCCTCAATCCCGTCCCCTCATTCAATCACTGACACACCAGAGATACCGCCGAGGCCAATGACGAACGTACATGCTGATGCCAATGCCGAACATGCACGCCACTATGGGCACGGCTACCGCGCCCCGCTATGCTGGACGCCACAGACCACCGTGAGGTCTTTCCCTTTGCCACCACACTCCCCTAGCACCCATCTATACACACCAGAAAGGAGAGACACTAGTTTTCTCTACATTGCTCGCGTTCGTGTCCGACACCATTAGTCAAAGTGTTGAGGTTGTCATCGATGTCCTCGACCATTTCTTCTCTTCTTTGCATGGTTAAACGCGTCTAGTTCATATCTATCTAATGTGTCTGGTCTCGCCTCATGCAGTTCTTTGTGGATGTCGATCTCATCTTGGCACCCTGCAGGCCACCTCCTCCGTGCCATCGCTGTAGAGCTCCATTTAAAAATTTAATCCTACCCGTGTATTGCCCCTTGTATCAGCGTCATGGCCCCACTTGTCATTCGATATACCGAAGCCCCACTCGTCCGCGTTTTGGTCAGGGATACGGCGATGCTTACGGTCAAACAAAGATGGATGGTCTGATGTGTCTTTGTGGGCTCTACGTGGCCCCACTAGTTAGCAGATAATGGTAAAAGTTGTTGACCCGTCAGGCAACCGGCCGTTCCAGCACTTGTGAGGATTTCAGACAAGGCCTTGGGAAAAACTGAAGAAAAACTAAGGAGCTGGGGAAAACTGAGTTCAACTAAGGACCCGAGGGCACGAAAATAGAAATCCCTATTAAATATGACCAGAAGACAAAAAATTACCTATTGTCCAATTATGTAGACTATGCTTTCCTGGTTATGCATTGGATCATTTGAGGGATCAGGGTTTTGGTCAAATATATGCTGCAACATCATTGGATCATCATACTCCTCATCTCCAACATTCACATTCACTGTGTTAGGCTCCTCCATCCACTTGGCATGCCCTTTTTTTTGTTGTGGTTAGGATTTCCACATATTGTGCAATGCATAGTCATGCCTGCCCTAATTAGCTTAGTGACACCTTTTTCACCTTTTCTTTTGTTCTTTTTGGGCCTACCCATAACCTTGGTGTAGAGGAGGATGAACTTTAGGCACATTCATTTTCTGCCAATGAACCCTTGATTTCAGAGGCACCAGGGGATAATCATAGGCTCTTCTATATGCTTCAATGGTATAGCATGTGTGAACCAAGGAGCAAGGATCCCTCCTTTTTTCTCTGCAACATGCAATGGCATGATGGCATGGAATGCCTGTCAACTGCCACCTCTTGCAATCACCTACCCTGCCTACCATATCAACATTGTAGGTCCTCTCATACTCATGAGATGTTACATGAAATTGAACTCCTCCTGCATGAGATGCACCTAGCTTCTTAGCCCACTTTGTGGCTTTATCAAATTTTTCTTTATCTTTGGATAAATAATACCTATCCATTTCTTTGCTTATTTCAGCTTGCCAACATTTCCGTGCATCATATTGTAGAAAAGGGTTTCAAGCATGGAAAACACTGGAAATTCTCAATTCTCTACCTCAAGAATGTAGCTATTGAAAACCTCTGAGTGATTATTTAGGAGCATGTCACATTTAGGGAAATCACTAAAGAAAGCTTTAACAAATGAGTTGGGTTGCAACTCCTCCACCCATTTCCATGCATCTTCATTATCAGCTTTCAGCTTCTCCATGTTTCTCTCCCAGGTAGGTATATTAGTTGATCTAGCAATTTCCCACAGATCATTTTTGAGGGTTTCTCCTTTATGTTTTGTGTGGAAATTTTGGTACATATGCCTCACACAATGTCTATGCTTTGAATCTGGGAAAACTGTCTTGACTGCATTTATCATGCCCTTCCGCCTGTCACTCATAACGGTGAAAGGAGCTATGTTTGTTATGTTGAGATCATCTTTGAGAGTTGCGAGGAACCGCTCCCAGGAACTTGTGACTCTACCTCAACTAGACCCATTGCTATTGGAAAAATGCAGTCATTTGGATCAATGCAGTCATTTGAATCAACTAGACCCCAATCATAAATTTGCAACTACTACTTTCTCATGTCTTCTTGTAATTCAAAACCTCTCCAAAATAAACCAAGGAGAAAATCAACACCAGCACTACCTCTTGGGAGATCAGCATTACCCTCTAGACAAACGCCTTATCCATGCTCGAGTTGGCATCAAGGGGAGACGACCATGCCATGCAATGGCATCCAATTTCCAAATCTTGCCCTCTCTCTCTCTCTCATATCCAACTCAACTAGTGAGCAGCCATTTCCTCTGGCCTACCTGCACCATACGGTACCACACCCAACCCTTCTACTAGCCCTAGGATCCCTCTCTCCCTCACTTTTAGTCCTTGGACCGAAAAGAGGAGACACCTCCACCTCCCTATTGTCTATGATGCATAGAGACCGGCTAGTGACCCTGGCCGAGTCCCCATGCAACCCTCTCCCTCACAGACAACCCCTCTCTCACTCACTCTCACCGCAAAATTAGGGCATCTCTAGTGGGCCGATGCAAACCGGTGACCCAAAGCGTCTGTCCTGGTCCATTTGCATCGGCCCACATAGAGAAAATGGGTCGCTGTTTGGCAGGCCTAGGCAGTGAGCCCATCGGCCCGACGCATATCGGCAATGGCGATGGGACATCGGCAATGACCACCAGCGACTTCCAGCGCAATGGTAAATCTCCCGCCGATGATAACTCATGTTTACTGAGCGTGCGCGGCTAGAGATTGATTCCCGCCCCCGCCCTTGGCTAGAAATTATCTTGCCCCCGCCCTTGCCCAAAAATTATCCCACCCCCGCCCTTGGCCGGAAATTATCCCGCCCACGGCGCCATTTCCTGCCACGCACCGCCTATATAAGCAGGCGCCACCGGTGGGAATGAGCACCCACCAAAACCCTAGCCAAGGAGAAAGCACCACCCAAGATCCACCCTAGCCATGCCTCGCGGCAAGATTGCCAACTGGACGACGATCCGCAACATGTGCCGGTGGTGCTTCGCTGCCCAAACAGCGGAGGAGTTGGAGGTGCACGCTGTGGAGCTAGGTTGGCTGCAGGCTGAGGATGAGGTGGCCGCCTTCGAGCGCGAAGGCGAGGCGGCCATGGTTAGGGCACTGGAGGACGCAACCGCGGTTGTAGCTGACATCGCCGTCAGCAAGATGCGCGCCGCCGCGGCCATGAAGGCGGTCGAGGCGGTGGCGACGGAGGCTGCCATGGTAGCCCTGCGCGCGATGTGCAATGACGCGACCATGGTCTCGCTGGAAGCGGTGGCCATGGAGGCCACCAAGGTTGCCGTGATCGAGCTGCACGACAGCGTCCTCACGCGCCAGGCCTCGGTCGAGGCGCAGATGTATGACGATGACGCCGCAGACGAGGAGTCGCGCGTCGCTGCGACGGCCGTGGTGGCCCCCGGATGACAGCGTGGCTACTGATCGACGGCGACGAGAAGGAGGTGGAGGATGACGATGATGAGGAGGCAGAGGCAGGGGCGGAGGAAGAGCGCGACGCCGAGCTGCGTGTTGCGGAGGAGGAGCGCGTCGCCACGGCAGAGGCTGAGCCATAGCGCATCGCCGTGACAGAGGCGGAGCGCGTCACCACGGCGGAGGCGAAGCGCGTCGTTGAGGCCTAGGCTGTGGAGCGTGAGGAGGCAGCGGAGCGCGCCGCGCACTGGGCGTCCAAGATGGACAAGGCCCTCGCCTACCGGAGGGACATCGATCGGAGGGATGTCCATCTGCGGGAGGCGAACAACCACCTTGAGACTAGGCAGCGGCTTGTGCGGCACCGGATTCTTCACCGCCAGGAAGCCGCCATTCGTGTCGCCATGGTGGCTATGGGGGCCGCTGACGCCATTGACAACGACGATGGAGGCGCCCTGGAGTAGGGAGACGGCGGTGGTGGCTACGTAGCGGCGGTGCCGACCACATAGCCACGACTTCCCACGCCGGGACGGCGACGCTGAAACCGGAGACTGACCACTGGACTCTAGGATAGGCCATTTAGTTCTGTTTTGTGGGCCCTTTTTGTGATGAGTGTCACGCCCCAAAACCGGGCCTAGTCGTGACAACCGCCACATATTTATAACCTTTTGATTATAAACATGTAAGGCTGAAAAAGAACATATTTAGAAGCTAAAACATGGTAAAACTTTATTTATTATCTCTGCTAATATACATGTCATTTTACAAATAAGCTTCTTTATTTAATTCCCTCCCGTGTGCTACTCCTACTCGTTGCCATCACTTCTAAACATGCTCAAATCTGCAAAAGAATGGAAATAGCAAGGGTGAGTATGATGGCATACTCAGCAAGCATACATGCAAAGGTACAGATTAATGGCACCGGATCAAAATAAAAGGATTACAGGAATCAAAGATAAAGTAGCTGCTGAATACAATGAGTTCACACTAGTGGAAAACAGGGCATCAGTCCCGGTTCGTTTGGGCCTTCAGTCCCGGTTGCACAACCGGGACTAACCAACCGGGACTGATGCCCAATCATTAGTCCCGGTTGCTATACGAACCGGGACTAAAGAGAGACCATGTGGCAGGGGCTGGGTGCTCGTGGGCGTAGGACCTTTAGTCCCGGTTCGTGTTACGAACCGGGACTAAAGAGTCCACACGTGGCAGCCTCTGCTGCTTTTTTATTTTTCTGGATTTCAATTGTTATTTAGGGGTTTAGGGTTTATTTGTATAGCATTACAACATAATATACAAGTCGATACATATATAATATATTTGGTCCGCCAAGCATATACATACAAGTATATAAGATCACGACTTGTTCACACACATATAGATACAACTTGTTCACACACATAAGATCACGACTTGTTCACGCACATAAGATCACGACTTCTGTTTAATTACACAAATTGTCTAATCGAAACTGACATGAAATTCACCCTTTGGGTTAATGACATGTTCAAGCAGAAATCCGGCTAATTCCTCTTAAATTCCTACTATGCGTTCAGTCGGTGAGAGCCGATTCCGCTTTGCTTCGAACTACGAAGAAGAAGATCAATATGAATATGAATCATCGTCATAACAAAATTGATGCCAATAAATGAATTTGTCAATATATTGTTTACTTACTATTTGAAAATCAATTCCTTTAGTGACCTCCGCACGAAGGTTCTCGCAAGCATAGTATGCACATAGATTAGTCCTCGATGGCTGCCTCGCACACTTTACGAGAATAGATTTTAGTCAGTGACATATCAAGATTGATATACTTAATGGTATTTGAAACTAGAAGTAAAGGGATATATGGACCTAGCTCGTACAACTTACCTCGATCGTACGGTACCTCAGCTCATTTTTCCATTCACCTTTTGCTATGCTTATAAACCGTTTCCAAACACTGCCGAGCAAACAAAATGAATAGATGAGTTATAGATGAACGAAAGAGACCGATATAATGCCGTAATGATTGAAATTTACCTATTCATCATATCAATGATGCTTTGGTATTCATTAAGTTTTTTATCCAATGAGTCAAAGATTTCAACCTTTCCATAGTCAGGTTCAATCTTTAGCAATATCCAGTGGTAACTGCGTGCAAGTTTAATTATATAAGTTAATAACTCATCAATTACACTTACAACATCGAGTAAGGAAAAGTAACTATGTATAAGATAGTAACACTCACCTGCAGTTGTATGGGAACAGTATTCTAGCTCGGTATTCCTGCGTAAGTAGGAACTCTAGCAAGATATCCTCCGTCTCCTTGCGTTTTTTCTGTATCATCGCTCCGTTAACTCGATTTGGATCAATGAATCCAACTTGGAAGACATTCCTTTTCTTACATTCCATACTCTTCATTCTGCATAATAAACAGCGTAGTGAGGGATAATTACATGCAAAGAACGAGTTGAGCTAGAGACTTATAGAAATAATGAATCACTTACAGACCATAAGCACTGACGAGAGATTTGTCGAGCGCGTCTTGATTGAATAGCTGAAAGAATTCATCAAACTCAATATGCACCAAGTCTTCACCTAAGAAATGGCCCTCTGTGATTTTCATAAGGAGAAATTCTTGCGTGCCCTTTGCGGCTTGCAGGTACCACTTATGCAATTTTCGCATTTATGTTGGTAGATTTATTTCAATCTCAGGTGGGACCAGACTCTTCCCCTTTTCATATTGCCGTGCTATAGGCGCCTTTGGGATATCTTCATGTACCAATTGAGAAAGAGTCAAACCAGCTTCAGCAGCAAAGGCAGCGGGATTGGGTTGAGCAACACTCCCACCAGCATCACTAGCAAAGACCTTTAGCGGGGAGATCGATTTTTTGGTCTGTGCTCCAAGCTGGGCAACGTCTCTTTTCCATCTTGCAGTTGCGCTTGTCTTATTAGCTTCTTTTTTTGCATCTACCTGCTTATCCAAACAACGCTTGTAGTCATCTGGCTTACGCAATTCATATTGCGAAGCTTGGGTAAGCATATCAATGGCCCACTCCTTCTGTTCCAGAGTATATACCTGCTTTGGTGTAGGGGTCAGGTGTAGGGCTGCAAGCTTCCTTTTCACTTTGGCTCTGTCCTCCGCCTGAATTTCTTCAGCAGTCTTCTCGATAGGAGGAGGCGGCACCGCCTTAGCTTTCTTGGCCCGTTTCTTCGGAGAGACATTGCTAGTGGACATAGCAGCGGACTTGCCATAACTCTGGGACTTACGAGTGGGCTGAGGCGGCGGAGGTGGCGGAGGCGGCTGACATTGAGGTGGAGATCGATGTGGACTTGGGGTATGGTGGTAGTCATCCCTGTCATCGTCGGGAGGTGCTGAATTGCGAGGACTCGGAGGAGAGGGTGGCCGCCTTGGCGCCGAGCCTGGAAACACGATGTGTTTCTTATCCCAAATAATTATACCACCCAATACTTCTCCCAGTGTTTCCTCCTCTTCAGGTCCAACGATGTCAAGATTGAGGGACTCATAACCCCTTTCAATTGCATCCACCCCGACTTTAGCATAGCCAGCTCGAATCTCATGGCCATGCCAGGTTTGTCCAGGTCCAGATGGCAACACATAGCCAACCGCCACCTTCATCGATATGTTCTTCATGGGAACATGCAGCTCATAGTCTATCTTCTTGGTGATATCATCCACGGGGTAGTGATCCATCGGTACCTCCGTGGAAGCCACGCTGCTTCTCCGCTGAGATCGGTCACCTGATGCATGTTCTAGGTGTTTCTGATGCTGAGTTGCCCCTTGCGACTTTAATTCCTCCAGTGCCTTCTGCTGAAGTAAATACAACTCTCTCAGCTCAGCCTGTTGCCTTTCTATGCTCTCTATCCGTGAGGCCTCCTCCTGCGCCTTTCGCTTCTTCGCTCTCTCTCGGCTTCTATAAGTCTGGCTCTCTTCGGCGAACCCAGACCTCCACGGAATGGCAGAACCCAGACCCCGTGTTCGTCCTGTGTGTTCTTTGTTCCCGAGGGCCTTTGTCAGCTCGTCATTCTTTCTGTCCGGCTTGAACGTCCCCTCTTGAACCTCGGCGATTGTCTTGACAAGTGCTCCCAGGGGTTCAGCAATTTGTTTCTTCTCTTCGACTAATTTCCCTGTTCTCTCATCATAGACAGCCCCATGGGCAAGTGCCCAATTTCTTGACCTTCTGGGCCATTGTTCTGTTTCTGGTTTGATGCCTTTTTCTCGTAGGGTGGCCTCTTGCATATCCCACTTAGGCTCGGCCCTTTTGTAGCCACCTGGACCCAACTTATGATGATATTTCTTTTTCGCGGCATTTAACTGATTTTTCTTACTCCTTAGCTTACCCAGCTCGGACTCCTTGTACTCCACAAATGCGTCCCAGTGATCCCGTAGGAACTCATTGGGGCCAGTAAATTCTGGAGCTTGTCGATCGGCGTTGACATAGGCGTTCCATAACCTCTTCTTGTGGTTATTGAACTGTGCAGCCATCTTCTTGAGAGCCCACTCCCTGACTTTCTCCTTCTGTTTCTCTGCTTCTTCCAGGGACTCGGTGACCGGCAGATTGAAATGTGGAATGAGGGAATCCCAAAGTCTGTCTTTCAAGACCTTGGTGACATAATTAACTGTTGCACCCTCTTCTGGCTCTGGCTGTGCTGGCTCTCCCTTTGCCGCCTTGGGCTTATACCAATATTGAATGCTTATCGGCACCATGTCCCTGACAAGACATCCACATTGATGTGTGAACGTATTTGCGACACTCTTGGGTTCCAACGGTTCACCTTCATTTGAGAGACGCCCAATCATGTAATGCTGATTCGATGCCAGCCGTTTGGCCGGGCCTCGCTTCTTTCTAGAAGATTCAGAGGTCTAAAATAAGAAAACACTCGTTAATATATATACCACATAATGCATCGTCATCTACTGATTCATGAGTAGAGCTAGTCTTCATATATATATACCTCGCCGATCCGTGTTATTAAGTCATGTCCAGTCCCTTGTGAGCCGTCCTCGCAATCATCATTTTCCGATTCATGCGGCTGCTCCTCCTCCATTCCCTCACCCGACTCGTTCAAAAATTCTGAGCCGTCTCCTTCTGCACGGGTGGTACCCTCTCCTTGTGCACGGGTACCCTCTCCTATAATATTCAATATCTCTTCTTCACCTTCTCTTCCGGCGCCGAAATCCATAACTGAAATCCATAACATTTCTATCTATTCACTTTCTAACTCTATATATCAAACATAAATAAAATCTAACATAAATAAAATCTAACATTTCTATTTCTAATAGCATTTCTATTTCTAATAAAATCTAACCTAAATAAAATCTAACATAAATAAAATCTATATAGCATTTCTATTACTATTCATTTTTAACATATCTATATATCTAACATAAATAGCATTTCTATTACTATTCATTTTTAACATTTTACATTTCTATTATCTAACCCTAAATTTGCATTTTACTAACTAGCATTTTACTAATAGTAATAGCATTTCTATTACTATTCATTTTTATTACTATTACTAATAGTAATAGCATTTCTATTACTTTTACTAATAGTAATTGCATTTTACTAACTAACATAAATAACATTTTACATGTTAAAAATGAATAGTAATAGCAATTCTATTACTATTACTAATAGTAATTGCATTTTACTAACTAGCATTTTACTAACTAGTATTGCTAACTAGCTAGTATTTTAACACTAAATTCTAACTACTAGCATATTAACTAACTAGCATTTCTATTATCTAACCCTAAATTCTAACTAATATATATTCTAAGTACTCTAATTCTAACACTAATTCTAACACAAATTCTAACTAGTAATATTACTAACTCTATTTTGTAAGTCTATTACTAACAATATTCCTATTTCTAACATTTCTAACTATTAACTATTTCTAATTATTTCTATTTCTAACATTTCTAACTATTAACTATTTCTAACATTTCTAACTATTTCTAACCCTAACAAATAAATTTCTAACTATTTCTAACTATTTCTAATTATTTCCTAACTATGAACTATTTCTAACCCTAACAAATAAATTTCTAACTATTTCTAATTATTTCCTAACTATTAACTATTTCTAACCCTAACAAATAAATTTCTAACTATTTCCTAACTATTTCTAACTATTTCTAATTATTTCTAATTAAACAAAAATTTAACAAAAAAAAGTTAGAAAATATATATACCTGCTGCAGGGGGCGGCCGGTGTTGCAGGGGGTGGCCGGGCGGTGGCCGGCGCTGCAGGGGGTGGCGGCGGTGCTGCAGGGGGTGGCTCGGGCGGCGCTGCAGGGGGTACGGCTCGGGCGGCGCTGCAGGGGGTGGCTCAGGCGGCGGCCGGCGCTGCAGGGGGTGGCTCGGGCGGCGGCGCTGCTGCAGGGGGTCGGCGACGGCGGCGCTCGGCGATTCTGCGGCGGCGCTCGGCGATTCGGCGGCGGCGGTCGGCGATTCGGGCCGGCGACCGCAACGTTGGAGACGATCGACTCCTCCGCGCGCGCTGGAAACTGCTAAGTGCTGGGGGAAGAAGAAGGGGGCGGCGCGGCGCTATATATACCCTCCCCCTTTAGTCCCGGTTGGTGGCTTCAATCGGGACTAAAGGGGGGTCTTTAGTCCCAGTTGAAGCCACCAACCGGGACTAAAGACTTTCCGGCGGTTCGCGTCCGAGTCCCAGACCTTTACTCCTGGTTGGTTAAACGAACCGGGACTAAAGGTGTAATAAATGGGCGCCAATGCACAAATTTTTTTAGATTTCATTTGAAAATATGAATTTTGAATTTCAAATTGAATAACTTCTGCATATTTTAGAATTTGATAAAACTTTGAATATGAAAAGTGTTTGAAATTGAATAACTAATTCAAAACTATTTTCTATTTTCAAAATCAATTATTCTAACTATTCAAACAATTAACTATTTTGCCATTTTCAATTAAAACAATATTGATTAAAATTCTTTTTGCATATTTTAGAATTTGATAAAACTTTGAATATGAAAAGTGTTTGAAATTGAATAGCAAATTCAAAACTATTTTCTATTTTCAAAATCAATTATTCTAACTATTCAAACAATTAACTATTTTGCCATTTTCAATTAAAACAATATTGATTAAAATTCTTTTTGCATATTTTTGAATTTGATAAAACTTAGAATATGAAAAGTGTTTGAAATTGAATAACTAATTCAAAACTATTTTCTATTTTCAAAATCAATTATTCTAACTATTCAAAACTATTGATTAAAAATCTTTTTGCATAGTTTAGAATCTGACAAAACTTGGAATATAAAAAGTGTTCGAATTTGAATAACTAACCCAAAATCATACATTTACATCAAAGGTTTAATACATTATTACACATCACCAACATCCCCATCTAGTGTTGGGGTTTCCTTCTGCACCGTAACCATGGAGTATCTTCTTTGTTTAAGAGGAGGGTTGGGACAGTGTTCACTCTGAAGGGCGGAATTTCATCAAACTTGTTATAATCTTCTGACATATCTGTCTTGTCCTCCACTCCCGCGATGATTCTTTTCCCTGAGAGAACAATGTGTCGCTTTGGCTCATCGTGTGATGTATTCGTTTTCTTATCTTTTCTCTTTCTCGGTTTTGTAGACATGTCCTTCACATAGAAAACCTGAGCGACATCGTTGGCTAGGACGAATGGTTCGTCCATGTACACAAGATTGTTGAGATCCACTGTTGTCATGCCGTACTTTTGGTCTACAACTACCCCGCCTCCTGTCAGCTTGACCCATTTGCACCGAAATAAAGGGACCTTAAAAGACGGTCCATATTCAAGTTCCCATATCTCCTCTATGTAACCATAATATGTGTCCTTTGTCCCATTGTCATGTAATGCATCAAAGCGGACACCACTGTTTTGATTGGTGCTCTTTTTATGTTGGGCGACCGTGTAAAATGTATTCCCATTTATCTCGTAACCCTGGAAAGTCAATATAGTTGAAGATGGTTTCTTGGCCAACATGGACAGCTCATATCCAACAGTGCCGTCATTTATGAGAAGTGTTTGCAACCAACCACCAAAAGTCGCCATGTGCAACTTTGTAATCCAGGAGTTAGACTGCCCAGGGTTTTCCGAGCGTACAATATTTTTGTGTCGCTCCATATACGGCTCCACCAACGTGGAATTTCGTAAAACTGTGTAGTGTGCTTCACTCAAAGAATGTCCGTCCATACAGTATGCTGATTTCATTCCTAGCGTGCCTTTTCCACTCAGTCTCCCCTCATGCCGCGATTGAGGAAGACCAATCGGGTTCAGGTCAGGAACAAAGTCAACACAAAACTCAATGACCTCCTCTGTTAGATAGCCCTTGGAGATGCTTCCTTCTGGCCTAGCACGGTTATGCACGTATTTCTTTAAGACTCCCATGAACCTCTCAAAGGGGAACATATTGTGCAGAAATACTGGACCGAGAATGGTAATCTCTTTGACTAGGTGAACTAAGAGATGCGTCATATTATTGAAGAAGGACGGTGGGAACACCAACTCGAAGCTGACAAGACATTGGGCCACATCATTCTGTAACCGTTGTAGATCTTCTGGATTGATTACCTTCTGCGAAATTGCATTGAGGAATGCACATAGCTTCACAATCGGTACTCGAACATTTTCCGGTAGAATCCCCCTCAGTGCAACCGGAAGCAATTGCGTCAGAAGCACGTGGCAGTCATGAGACTTTAGGTTTTAGAATTTTTTCTCTGCCATATTTATTATTCCCTTTATATTTGACAAGAATCCAGATGGGACCTTGATACTGCTCAGGCATTCAAAAAAGATTTCCTTCTCTTCTTTGGTAAGAGCGTAGCTCGCAGGACCCTTAGAATCCTCCGGATGCATGCCGTCTCTTCTTTTCATACGGTGCTGGTCCTCACGTGCTTCTGGTGTATCTTTTGTCTTCCCATACAAGCCCAAGAATCCTAGTAGGTGCACGCAAACATTCTTCGTCATGTGCATCACGTCGATTGCAGAGCGGACCTCTAGGAATTTCCAATACTCAAGCTCCCAAAATATAGATTTCTTCTTCCACATGGGTGTATGTCCGCTAGCGTCATTCGGAACAGACAGACTGCCAGGACCCTTTCCAAAGATTACTTCTAAATCTTTGACCATATCAAATATATCATCACCAGTATGGCGTTTAGGCTTGCCCCGGACTTCTGGCTCGCCCTTGAAATGCTTGCCTTTTTTTCTTCAATTGATGTTTCAGCGAAAGAAATCGACGATGCCCGAGATACGCCACCTTCTTACTTTTATCTAAATATATACTATCGATCTCACCTAAACAGTGCGTGCATGCATTGTATCCCTTGTTTGTCTGTCCTGAAAGGTTACTAAGAGCAGGCCAATCATTGATGGTCACGAACAGCAACGCTCGTAGATCAAATTCCTCTTGTTTGTACTCATCCCACACACGAACACCTTCAGTCTGCCATAGCTGTAAAAGTTCATCAACTAATGGCCTTAGATACACATCAATGTCATTGCCGGGTTGCTTCGGGCCTTGGATAAGCACTGGCATCATAATAAACTTTCTCTTCATGCACAACCAAGGAGGAAGGTTATAGATACATAGAGTCACGGGCCAGGTGCCATGAGTGCAGCTCTGCTCCCCAAAAGGATTCATGCCATCTGTACTTAGACCAAACCTCAGGTTCCGTGCGTCTTCTGTAAACTCTGGGAAATCTCTGTCGATTTTTCTCCACTGCGACCCATCAGTGGGGTGTCTCAACATCTGGTCACTCTTACAGTCTTCTTTGTGCCACCTCAACAACTTGGCATGCTCTTTGTTTCTGAACAAACGTTTCAACCGTGGTATTATAGGTGCATACCACATCACCTTGGCAGGAACCCTCTTCCTGGGGCGCTCGCCCTCAACATCACCAGGGTCATCTCGCCTGATCTTATACCGAAATGCACTGCACAACGGGCATGCATTCAAATTCTCATACTCACCGCGGTAGAGAATACAGTCATTAATGCATGCATGTATCTTCTGCACCTCCAATCCTAGAGGGCAGACAATCTTCTTTGCTTCATACGTACTGGCGGGCAATTCGTTATCCTTTGGAAGCATCTTCTTCATAATTTTTAGCAACTTTTCAAATCCCTTGTCAGATAAACCACTCTCTGTTTTCCATTGCAGCAATTCCAGCGTGCTTCCTAGCTTTTTCTGGCCGTCTTCGCAATTTGGGTACAAATCCTTTTTGTGATCATCTAACATGCATTCCAACTTCTCCCTCTCCTTTTCACTTTCACAGTCAATCTGTGCATCAACAATGACCTGACCAAGATCATCAGCGGGCATATCTAATACCCGTTCTTCACCTTCTTCTTCTTCATTATCTTCCATTGCGGTATCGGTGGTTTCAGGGAACTCAGGATAGTTGTCATCATTCTCTTCTTCATCGTTCTCTTCCATCATAACCCCTCTCTCCCCATGCTTGGTCCAACAATTATAGCCGGACATGAAACCGAACCGGAACAGGTGGATGTGAAGGGTCTTTGTGGAGGGGTAATCCTTCTTATTTCGACAACCACCGCATGGACAACACATAAAACCATTCCGCTTGGTTGCCTCAGCCACCTTGAGAAAAGAATGCACGCCTTTAATGAAATCTCCAGAGCGTCGATCGGCGTACATCCATGCTCGGCTCATCTGCATTATATAAGTACATATCAAATGCAAATCAAATATACAATTTCTATTTCTTTCTCTAATTTTAGTTTGATAAGTAAGAATAAGTTAACAAAACTTTAGTCCCGGCTGGTGGGTACAACCGGGACAAAAGGTGGTTTTTGTGTCATCTAACAAAACCGTCGGTGGGATAAGGATGTGTGGGTAACCTTTAGTCCCGGCTGGTGGGTACAACCGGGACTAAAGCTGTTGGCAGGATAAGGATGTGTGGGTTGATGCACTGCTCGATGAGATAAAGCATGTAGTGCACGACGCCCCTGTCGGAGGAACAAGACACAAGTAGAAGCGGCGCCGTGCCTATAAAAGGAGCATCGATACGCCATGGCAAGCACAGCTCGAAGGCAGGGAGAGTTTCATCCCCATGGATGGAGGAAAGGGTTGGGAAATCTCCCGTGGCAGAGCTTCTCGAAGATGTCGTTGGTGCTCATGCCCTACGGCATCTTCGGAAGCTCTGCCTCGGAAAAATTTCCCTGCAAGCCCGTGAAAGACTCCATCTCCTCTAACAGTTATGGAATAAAGGGTTGGGAAATCTCCCGTGGCGGAGCTTCTCGAAGATGTCGTTGGTGCTCACACCCTACGGCATCTTCGGAAGCTCCGCCTCGGAAAAATTTCCCTGCAAGCCCGTGAAAGACTCCATCTCCTCTAACAGTGTTGCGTAAAGGGTTGGGAAATCTCCCGTGGCAGAGCTTCTCGAAGATGTCGTTGGTGCTCACACCCTACGGCATCTTCGGAAGCTCCGCCTCGGAAAAATTTCCCTGCAAGCCCGTGAAAAACTCCATCTCCTCTAACAGTGTTGCGTAAAGGGTTGGGAAATCTCCCGTGGTGGAGCTTCTCGAAGATGTCGTTAGTGCTCACGCCCTACGACATCTTCGGAAGCTCCGCCTCGGAAAAATTTCCCTGCAAGCCCGTGAAAGACTCCATCTCTATTTCTATTGCTATTTCTATTTTTCTATCGCCCTCGAAGATGTCGTTGGTGCTCACGCCCTACGGCATCTATCTCTATTTCTATCGCTATTTCTATTTTTCTATCTCTATCTCTATTTCTATTTCTATGTTAGCTATGTCTACTTCTATTTTTATTTTTAATTCTAACATTTCTATTTCTAATAGCATTTCTATTTCTAATAAAATCTAACCTAAATAAAATCTAACATAAATAAAATCTATATAGCATTTCTATTTTTACCTCTATCTTCACCTATTTGTACACATAATCAAATGAACATCTAAATAATTGCTCCCATAAAAAAACACAAATCTCTCTACTTCTAGAGTATTAAATGAGCTAAATTACCAATGAAAGACAAAAGCACAAAATTCCTCACCTTTTAGTCCACTTAAATTGAAGTGGGGACAACAATTTGTGACAAAAAATGGTGGTCAAAGAGGATGAACTCGAGCTAGGTTTGTTGCATGAAGAACACTTGAGAGTGGAGAGGGGGAGTGGCTGGCTCGGGGAGGAAGAAGGAGCTGTTTTATATAGGGAAGTCATTAGTCCTGGTTGGTAATACCAACCGGGACTAAAGGCTTAATCTTTAGTCCCGGTTGGTGTTACCAGCCGGGACTAATGAGCCTGGCAACGGCCGGATTCGACCCCAGAGCCTTTAGTCCCGGTTCGTAATACGAACCGGGACTATAGGTTCAAAACGAACCGGGACTAATGAGTTCTGGGGTCCTGCGGCCGAAAAAGCGGTGGGGCCCAGGGCATCAGTCCCGGTTCAAACAGAAACCGGGACTAATGCCCTGGAATATTAGGCCGGTTTTCTACTAGTGTCAAAATGGAATGGAAGGAAATGGTGAAAAATATCCGGCATCACACATGACAACAAGCCTTCCCTACCCGGGAGTCACAGGGGTGAATATCCACACTTTTACACTCTATAGAGGGGTACTCCGACGTCGACAGTCTCGACCAGAACCATACAGATACTAGTCGAGCAGTGCCCTTTGACCCACTAGAACCCGAACACCTGAATCTACTAATGTCGATCGCTCCTACGGATCCATCATCGACACGTTCCCGGATAGGATCGTCCCTAGCAGAGAACACAGACAGTCTCATACCTGAACTGTGACCGGTACAATACGATTGCTGTCGTGATACCAGAATTTACCAAACAAGGATTTACAACAAGGATTTACAGAGGAACTAGATCTTAACAGATATATTCACCAAGAAAGTATGACCAGATGCTCCACAAATTAATAAACTTGGTCGCGTGTATGTAAGCTACCATTGACTAGAGATTCCTCATCAGGAGTATAGAACCGAATCAAAGTACACGAGGAACAAGACCAAGTACCAACAAGTGACATGCAGGGGTCATATCACTAGAAGCTAGTCATCAGGTAGTGTAGAGCTTAATTAACAAGTAGTAGTAATAAAGGGATTGGGGCATTGTACCATCGACATGGCTACAAGAGCAAGAGAGATGGTGCATAAATCAACAGATACTAGGCTACTAGCTATATACAGGAATCAAATAGCTAGCACGGTACAAGAGAGAGGAAGATAATCAAAGGAGAGGGATGAATGCATGCTTGCCTGATCTATCTTGATCGAATAATCTTCAACAGAAAACCAAAGTGCTAATATTGATATTCATCCAATCTAGACTGGGCTCTCTCCGACGATGGATCGATAGGCCGATCTTCCCACGGAAAACCAGCAAGCAGTAGTACAACTACTGATCTACTCTGCAACTTCGTCTCCAAAATATTGCCGTATGGCCGCATCTTCTATCTCACTAGTTCTGGGTCTCGCTGGATCTCTAGCTCAATGATTTCTCTCTTCTATTCTCTTGGTTGGAAGTAGTAGTGTGTACTGTGGAGTGCCCAAGCCCAACAGCAACAGCCTTTTGTAGGGAATTAGCACCGCTACAATCAGCTAAATATCTAGCCGCTCTACCGCTCAAGCAAAAGAGTTACTTTGATGGCTCACTCTCCCTCACACGTGTTGATGACTCACAAGTAAACGCCATGCACGAAACCACGCAGCACCTTGCCGACTAAACCTGGCCAGTATGCTCCAAGTACATTCCTAATTAAATACTCCAATGCTAATTCACGTTTGGCAAGTACTACTCATGCACAGCTCAAGATTCTACACTCGATGGCTCTAGCCAGGGGCGGACCGAGAAACGGGCCAAGCCCCGGGCTGGCCCATGTGTGTAGGCTTAGAAATACTGGTTTACATGATTTTTTGCAAATTTCAAAGCAAATTTTAGTGCATATTTGGGCCTAAGCCTAGGGCTGCAGCACGGCTGCCCTGGGTGCAGATCCGCCCCTGGCTCTAGCTACAACATGCAAGTACAAGGCCAGCTATAAACTTATTTGCTTGAATAAAACTTGTGCCATACATATCAAATTTAATCTTCTTTATCTTAAACAGGAGATACCTGCAAACTCAGTAGATTAGAAGATAATTATTATCTAACTTAAATTAAATTAATAACTCGAAATTTTGGGTTCTCACAATGAGTGTATCAACTTGTAATGAACTATTATTAATATGATGCCCTACTAATATGTTGCTGCCATGTGGGCCCGTGGTAATCTAGGGAGGACGCGCTGCCGTCCGCCACCATCCGGGCCGACGCAAACCTGACCCAAATTTGGGCCAGAGATGGGTCGACCCGGACGCGTCGGTCCGGATGCATCGCAGGGTGTTGGCGATGCGCCGGTCCAGTCGGACCAACTCGGACGCGCGCGGACGTGATGCGTCGGCCCGATGGAGATGCCCTTAGGGAATCTCCAGCGGGCCGACGCATCGCGTCCACGTGTGTCCGAACGCGTCCGACCGGACCGGCGCGCCAGTTGCGCACGCTCTAGCGGGGTGACACAACCGGACCGACGCGTTGATGACCCACAAGTATAGGGGGTGTATCGTAGTACTTTCGATAAATAAGAGTGTCGAACCCAACGAGGAGCAGAAGGTGTTGATGAGTGGTTTTGATCAAGGATTCACTGTAAATACTAGCAAACAGGTTTTCAGGGGTAATTGGCAATACGAGTAAATAAAGTGCTAGTAAATAAAAGACAGTAGTAACAATTGCAGCAAGTGGCTCAATCCTTTCTTCAGCAAAGGACAAGCCGGTTGTGTACTTATAATAACCAAACGTTCTCGAGGACACACGGGAGTTTCTGTCAAGAGCTTTCGCTTCATAAAGCCAATAGTCTTTATTGGTTTGATAGGTGTTATGGGGGTGAACCTGTGCTAGCGCACTACCCTTACTAGGATAAATACACACTTGTGATTATACCCTCCTGCAAGCATCCGCAAATACAAGAAAGTAATTAAGATAAATCTAACCACAGCCTTAAACTCTAAGATCCTACGCTCCCTGGTGCAATGGTTTCTCAACGGAGGTTTAGGTTTCTGTCACTCCAGCAACCCCACAATCGGTAGCCAAATACACAATGCATCTCACTAGGCCCATAAATGGTGAAGTATCATGTAGTCGACGTTCACATGACACCACTAGTGAAATAGCACCACAACAATATCAAACCATTAAATATTTCTCAACAATAGTTCACTACTAACATATTGACTTCTCCCATGTCCTCAAGAACTAAACGAACTACTCACAAGACATCATATGGATCATGATCAGAGGTGAAATAATGGTAAATAACAATCTGGACATAAACCTTAATTCAACGGTTCCACTCAATAGCATCAACTACAAGAGTAATCAACACCGAGAAAGTTTCCCCTATGAATATAACAAGATCCAACTCAAGATGTTACAGCGGGATGACGTGGTGATGGTGGAGATGAAGGTGCTGGTGATAGAGATGGTGATGATGATGATCCCGATGAAGTCCGGTGCGATGGTGATGACGATGGCGACGATCTCCCCTCTCCGGAAAGGAATTTCCCCGGCAGATATCTCCCTGCCGGAGAGCTTTTCTCTCTCTGGTGTTCTCCGCCCCGCAGAGGCGGCTGTGTCTAACTCTGAGCCCCCCCTGACTTAGGTTTTTGGGGACGATGAAGTACACGAAGGGGCGAGACCAGAAGTGGGCCAGGGCGGCCTCACACAGGGCTGGCGTGGCCAGGGGTCAGGCCGCGCCACCCTGGCGTGTGGGCCCCTCCTGGCTCCTCTCGACTCCTCCTTCTGGCTTCCTGAGTATTCTGGGAAAATATAATTTCCTGGTATTTTTCTGGAATTTTCCTGATCTTCAAAATATGGTCCCTTGATGGTCCTTTTTCCAGCAGAATCCTGACTCCGGCAGCAAATCCTCCGATGATCATCAAACATGTGGAAACAAAGGAAATAACATAAGTATCAACTCTAAATATGAAATATATCAATGAATAACAGTAAATTATGATACAAAATAGTGATGCAAAATGGACGTATCAACTCCCCCAAGCTTAGACCTCGCTTGTCCCCAAGCGAAAACTAAACTCGGTAAACATGACCACAGGTTTATGGAGTGAAGTATCGATAATCAAAATACGGACAAGAAGCATCACAATTACCAAGGCACAAATTATAATAGACAGCAACTCCCCTTTATAAGATATAGACTTGCAATAGGTAAAAGGGAATCACATGTAAAGATGCACAAGGTAAACTATAATTGGCAATGGCAAACCTTAGTTCTTGGTCAAAGAATGAAGAACAAGCTATTTTTTCTTTTGAACAGAGCCTTTTAAAAATAGAGCTAATATAGCAAAGACCATATGCTCAACGAAACAAACTTTTGCATTCATAGAAAGCTTTCAAAGATATATTCCTTCAGACAAAAGCAGTATACAAAACAAGGAAGATAGTAAACATGATTAAACGGATCAACATATGAATGAGTGAAACATAACAACTCAAATGCTTGCTGGGGATAGAAGGAAATAGGTTGACTCAACATAAAAAGTAAAAGATAGGCCCTTCGCAGAGGGAAGCAGGGATTAAACATGTGCTAGAGCTTTTCATTTGCAAAATAGAGGTAAAAAGTTATTTTGAGAGGTGGTTGCTTTTGTCAACGACTAGCAACGGAGTTCTTGATATATTCCATACTAAACAAGTGAGAGCGGTTCCGAGATATTTGATTAATTGGCACATTGGTGCTCTTTTATAGCTTTGCACTCCTTCCCACCTTTTTCCTTTCTCAAACCATGGCTAACCGATTCCATCGGGTGCCGACCAACTTTCACATACCATGGAGGAGTGCTCTTTTCTTTTTCTTTTCTTTTTGAGATTATAATGGTCTGACCAGCTCCCTTGCAAAATTAATGACGAGCAGATGAAGCTGCCTAGTTGAGGGGTACTTAATTTAGTATGGAAGATAACAAACCCATCCACTATGTCCTCATGAGCTAAAAACAGTGGCACAAAATGAGAAGTGTTTGAAGGTTTTTGAAAGGTAGCACATGAAAATTTACTTGGAATGGCATGAAATACCATGCATAGGAATTTATAGTGGACTCTTTGGAAGTAACTTGGCTTTTGGGATTTGGATGCACGAGAAGTATTTCCTCTCAGTATAGGTTTTTGGCTAGCAAGGCTGGGTAGCAAGCATAAGAGTTGCATGAAACAGACAAACATACATATAATAAGAACAATCATGCCAACTCCCTTGAAGGTACAATGATTTTGACTTTAGGAATAACAATGCTTAAAAGCCAAACATAAGGGAAAACTGAAGTGATGTAACTACAAGCACTTCTTTACTCTTTTCTACTCAAACCTCAAGGTAATGTTGCTACTGACCGAGCTAGGTTTACCAAAACCAACTAAATTTACTCATGCTCCCAAAGTGATACCAATACCAATCAACAAGACTAGTCATACAAGAGAGATTGCAAACTAACATAAAGTGTGCGGAAAGTAAATGATAAAACTTCTCATTAATATTTTATTACCGCAACTCACACCAAGGGATACATAGATAACCAACTAAGGAGGATACTTCCAAACTGCAAACTATTCTATAAGATAACTTCTCTATTCATGATATGACTCTACTTGAAAAGTAAATGAGCAAAAGGTAATGATGTGATACCGCGGCACTCCCCCAAGCTTGGAACAAGCCAAGGGGATGCCTATACCGATGACGAATTACTCCTTTGGCGATGGCGATGGATAATCTTTGATAAGCTTCTCAATCAAATCTTTCAGATCATCAATCTTGTGCTCGAGGTTACGAATCATCTCAGAATTGTGCTCAACACGGTTCATGAACCTGTCAGCAAGAGAATCCCAGCTCTTGGAATTATTTCCCCATCCTTCTTCACTCTTGGAGCTTTCTATCCCTGCATTGTTAGAACGATCTATATCCCAGCCAGAGGGTAATTGTGATCTGGGCACCTTTTGAAACTGATATTCATGAATTAGAGTATGGAAAGGATTTTGGCCTGACGGAGATGTCCGTGGAGCTAAGGTGTGACGCAGCACACCCCCTTCGGTCCTTATGCGAGCACTCTTCTTGAACTTGTCATGATCTGTCACCACCCCTATGCTGGCAATCATGGTGTTTGGCCTTGAACTTTGATCTTCCTCCTCGTCTTCACTTTCAACCTCTTCTTTCAGCCGGAAGTCTTTGGTGTCATCTTCCGGAGGTGTCTTCTCCTTGTCATCGCTTGAAGAGGCCATGACTCCCCCAAACTTAAGATCAACTCCTGACAGAAACAGCTCAAAACAAAACACGACGAGAAAACAATATACAGACCTCGGGGACTCCGGGGGGTTAAATAGGCGAAAATTATACATCGAAACGAAGTCACAGGAGGAAACCGGGACGGAAAAGAGTTCCGGGGTGTTCTCACACCTAGGTGGCGCGGCCAGGGATGGGCCCGCGCCACCTATGTGTGAGGAACACACGAACTCCTTTTCCTGCCCGTTTTCATCTCGTGATTTTTCATATTTAGTAAAAACAACAAAAATATTAAAGGAAGAGCTTTTCGCGAAACTTCTCTGACTAGAACTGTTACCTATTTGAAAACGAACTCTGTAGGTACCTGCAATTTGTCTTGGATGAATTCTTCCGGAGAAACTGTTTCAATAACATCAACATCTTCATTATAAGAATCTCCAGAAATATAATGTTTGAGTCTTTGCCCATTCACCACTTGTGTAGAGTCATCCTTCAATGAAGCAATCTTAATAGCACCTGAGCGGTACACTTCCACAATAACATATGGTCTTTCCTATTTAGAGAGTAATTTTCCTGCAAAAAATCTGAGACGAGACCTATACAATTGAACTTTCTCACCAACATGAAACTCCCTCTTAAGAATTCTCTTATCATGCCATTGCTTGACTTTCTCTTTAAAAAGCCTGGCATTCTCATACGCTTCGTTTCTCCACTCATCTAGAGAACTCAAATCTAACAACCTTTTCTTACCGGCTAGTTTAAAATCTCTATTAAGCTCTCTCACTGCCCAAAAAGCTTTGTGTTCTAATTCTAAGGGCAAGTGACACGCTTTTCCATAAACCATCTTATAAGGAGACATACCCATGGGGTTCTTATAAGCAGTTCTATAAGCCCATAAAGCGTCGTTTAACTTACTAGCCCAATTTTTCCTAGATCTATTGACAGTCTTCTGCAAGATAGACTTGATCTCCCTATTTGAAAGCTCTACCTACCCACTAGTTTGGGGATGATAAGCAGAAGCAATTCTATGATTGACATCATATTTAGCAAGAGTTTTTCTAAAACCACCGTGAATAAAATGAGAACCTCCGTCAGTCATGAGATATCTAGGCACACCAAACCTAGGAAAAATAACATCCTTAAGCATTTTTAAAGAGGTCTCACCATCGGCACTCTTTGTAGGTATGGCTTCTACCCATTTAGTAACATAATCAACAGCAACAAGTATATGGGTATAGCCTTTTGAGGGAGGAAAAGGACCCATAAAGTCAAATCCCCAACAATCAAATGGTTCAATAACAAGAGTGTAATTCATAGGCATTTCATTGCGTCTAGAAATATTACCAACTCTTTGACATTCATCACAAGATAAAACATACCTTCTAGCATCTTTAAAGAGGGTTGGCCAATAAAAACCTGATTGTAGAACCTTTTGTGCGGTTCTATCTCCAGCATGATGCCCTCCATAAGCACTACTATGGCATTTCCTTAATATCTCTTGTTGCTCATATTCCGGTACACATCTTCGCATAATACCATCAACTCCTTCTTTATATAAGTGTGGCTCATCCCAAAAGTAGTGCCTCAAATCATAGAAGAATTTTCTTCTTTGCTGAGCTGTAAAAGTTGGAGGCAAATACTTGGAAACAATAAAGTAAGCATAGTCAGCATACCAAGGAAGGTCTCGCGAGGTTATATTTATTGCAGCCAACTGTTCATTTGGAAAACTATCATTAACAGGAATAGGATCAAAAGAAATGTTTTCCAATCTAGACAAATTGTCAGCCATGGGATTTTCAGCACCTTTCCTATCTACGATATGCAAATCAAACTCTTGTAAAAGCAACACCCATCTAATAAGCCTAGGCTTAGCATCTTTCTTAGTCATAAGATATCTAATAGCAGCATGATCAGTATGAATAGTAACTTTAGAATCAACAATGTAAGATCTAAACTTATCACATGCAAAAACAACAGCAAGAAACTCTTTCTTAGTAGTAGCATAATTCTTCTGAGCAGCATCAAGAGTCTTACTAGCATAATAAATAACATTCAACTTATTATCTACTCGTTGTCCAAGAACAGCACCAACAGCAAAATCACTAGCATCACACATAATTTTCAAAAGGTAAATTCCAATCAGGTGGTTGAACAATAGGAGCAGTAGTTAAAGCCTTCTTAAGAGTTTCAAAAGCTTCCTTACAATCATCTTCAAAGACAAATGGTACATCCTTTTGAAGAAGATTAGTAAGAGGCTTTGAAATCTTAGAGAAATCTTTAATAAACCTCCTATAGAAACCAGCATGACCAAGAATACTACGAATACCTTTAACATCTCTGGGACAGGGCATTTTCTCAATTGCCTCCACTTTTGCTTTGTCAACTTCAATACCTCTTTCAGAAATTTTATGTCCAAGGACAATTCCTTCATTCACCATAAAGTGGCATTTCTCCCAATTAAGAACAAGGTTAGTTTCTTCGCACCTCTGCAAAACTTTATCAAGGTTGTGCAAACAATTATCAAAAGAAGTTCCATAGACGGAGAAATCGTCCATGAAGACCTCCACAATTTCTTCACAAAAGCCATGAAAAATAGCAGACATGCATCTTTGAAAAGTAGCAGGGCATTGCATAAACCAAACGGCATACGTCTATAAGCATAGGTTCCATAAGGACAAGTAAAAGTGGTTTTCTCTTGATCTTCTTTCTTAACAGCAATTTGAGAAAAACCAGAATAACCATCAAGGAAACAAAAATGAGTCTTCTTAGACAACCTTTCTAACATCTGATCTATAAACGGTAAAGGATAATGATCTTTCTTAGTAACTTTGTTTACCTTCCTATAATCAATGCACATTCTATAACCAACTACTACCCTTTGAGGAATAAGCTCGTTATTCTCATTAGGCACAATAGTCATACCTCCTTTCTTTGGAACACAATGAACAGGACTAACCCATCTACTATCAGCAATAGGATAAATAATACCAGCATCAAGGAGTTTTAATACCTCATTTCTTACCACATCCTTTATCTTGGGAATTAGGCGGCGTTGATGCTCCACGACTGGCTTTGCGTCTTTCTCCATATTAATGGCATGCTGACATAAAGTGGGAGAAATCCCTTTTAAATCATCAAGAGTATATCCCATAGCTCCTCGGTGTTTCCTCAATATCTCCAATAATCTTTCTTCTTCCTTTCCTGAAAGTTTAGAGCTAATAATAACAGGATATATTTTCTTATCATCTATATAAGCATATTTAAGATTATCAGGCAAAGGCTTTAATTCAAAAACAGGATCTTCTTTAGGCGGCAAAGTGGTACCAAGATCCTCCATAGGTAGATTATGCTTGATTAATGGTGGTTGACGAAGAAGAATATCGTCAATCTCTTCTCTTTCCTTACTGAAAACATCACTTTCGTGATCTTCCATGAATTGCTGCAAGGCATTATTAGGAGCAAGTGCAATAGAAGCAAGCTGTTCAACTCGAAAATTTTCATTAGGCATGTCATTTTCATAAGAAGTCTTAGCAAACTTGGAAAAATTAAACTCATAAGACTCTCCATTAAACTTAGTAAAAAAATTCTCCTTCTTACAATCTATCACGGCGCCACAAGTGTTCAAAAATGGTCTACCAAAAATAATAGGACAAGTTTTACTAGCCTCCTTACCAAGTACTAGAAAATCAGTAGGGTATTTAGTCTTACCGCAAAGAACTTCCATATCTCGAACAATACCAAGAGGCCAAACAGTCTCTCTGTTAGCAAGCTGAACAACCACATCAATATCTTCAAGTTCACAAGCGCCAATCTCATGCATAATTTCTTTGTAAAGCTCTAAAGGAATAGCACTTGCACTAGCACCAATATCACATAAACCATAATAGCAATGATCTCCAATCCTGACAGAAATAACAGGAACACTTGTTTTCCTATGCTTTTTAGGATGTGAGAGAATGTTAGAAGCATCTTCACAAAAAAGAATATATTCATCCCCTACATCTTTAGTAACAAGATACTTCCATATAGCTATAGGAGACTTAATAGTAATTTGCTCATCAGGCTCTGCAGCTTTCTTAGTACTTTTATTAGACACACTTACCAAAGTAGAATACTTTTTTACCTTAGCAGGGAAAGGTGTCTTCTCAAAATAAGGTTCAGGCACAATGCTATCAACAGTACAAACTTCCGTAGTGATGACTAGTTGATGAAGGAGATTATTGTTCTTCGTCCCCCAGCAGCAATCCTTGTGCGTGGTGAATGACCAGCCCGTTGGGAACCCCAAGAGGAAGGTGTGATGAGTATAGCAGCTGGTTTTCCCTCAGTTAAGAAACCAAGGTTTATCGATCCGGAGAGGAGAGACGGCGATGACTGAAGGTGATGCGGAACCTGCACACACACAACCAAGTACTTTGTTCCCAACTTGCGATGAGGTTGTCAATCTCACCGGTTTGCTTGAAACAAAGGTTATGAGCGTATCGAGTGGAAAACAATATAGTATGCGAGTAAAGTAAACAGTACGAGAAAAGTAAACAGGTGATAGCAATATGATGTAAATAGGACCGGGGTCCACAGTTCACTAGTGGTGTCTCTCCATAGATAAAATAACACATGCTGGGTAAACAAATTACAGTTGGGCAATTGACAGAATAAAGATAACGTGATATGTCAAGAAGATCACTATGAGATTTACTCTAGGCATTACAACAAAATACATAGACCGCCATCCAACTGCATCTATGACTAATAATCCACCCCCGGGGATATCAATCCGAACACCCCAGTAGTATTAAGTTGCGAACAACAGATAATTGCATTAAGCAAAGTGTGTAATGTAAACAAAGCATATGCCCTTGAGCATATGAATGTTGTTTTCTCCCTAGTAGCAACAGCACATCTACCACCTTAGAGATTTCTGTCACTCCCCCAGGTGAAATAGAGGCATGAACCCACTATCGAGCATAAATACCCCCTCTTGGAGTCACTAGCAACTACTCGGCCAAGATAGCTACTAACAACGGAGAGCATGCAAGATCATAAACAACATAGAGATAACAAAAGATATAAATCAGTACAACAACTTAATCATAAACACCAATATTCATCGGATCCCAACAAACCAAACATGTAGAATTACATAACGGTGATCTCAATCATGTAGGTCAGCTCATGAGATCTAAAGATGAAGCACATGGTAGAGAAGACAACCACCTAGCTACTGCTATGGACCCATAGTCCAAGGTAGACTACTCACTCATCACTCCGGAGGCAAGCATGGCGATGAAGACGACCTCTGGTGGCGATTCCCCTCTCCGGCAGGGTGCCGGGAAGAGCTTCTGGACCCTCCCGATCTTCGGGTCGATGGTGGCGGCGGATCGCGATGTGTTCTGGAAATCTGATCGGGTACTTAGGTTTTTTCCGTCGGGGGGTCTTTATAGGCGAAGGGTCGATGTCAGAGGAGGCGCCAGGCGCCCTCACACGGGGGTGGCGCGGGCCAGGGCCTGGCCGCGCCGCCCCTGTGTGTGGGGCCCTCATGGCCCCCCCTGCTACTTCTCTTCGGATCTCTGGAAGCTTCCGGGTAAAATAAGACTTTAGGAACTTGTTTCGTCCAATTCCGAGAATATTTCCTGTGTATCACTTCTGAAACACAAAAACAGCAGAAAACAGGAAACTGGCACTGTGGCACTTGTTAATAGGTTAGTTCCGGAAAATGCATAAAAGTGCCACTAAGTGTAACGAAACAATAGGCAAATGGTGTAAAAACAAGCATGGAGCATCAAAAATTATAGATACGTTTGAGACGTATCAAGCATCCCCAAGCTTAACTCCTGCTCGTCCTCGAGTAGGTAAGTGATAACAAATAAATAATTTTTGAGGTGACATGCACCTACACAATCTTGATCATATATGTAAGCATTTGTGAGCTGGGATCATAAGAACTTAAAACATGGGCATGAAGATATAATCATGACAATAAGAACTTAGCAACCATGTTGTAAACATGCAAATGAACACAAACAAAAGATCATGATAATGAAACAATGAAAGTCAAACGTATGTTCAAATCATAAGGAAAAACATACAAATGGTTTTCAGCTTGTCCTTCAAAGAGAGCAAAACATAAATGCATAGGACACCTTCAAGTTTAAGAGGGCGACTAGATACAAATAATTTAAGAGCAAGTGAAACCAATCATCATGAATCAATCAATGAACTTTGGGACAATGCATATCACACTAAGAATGACAACTATGCTCTCTTAATGGTGCATAAAGAAAGAAGGTGGTGACTCAACATAAAAGTAAAAGAAAGGCCCTTCGCAGAGGGAAGCAGTGATTGCAAGTTTTATAACCTTCAAAAATTATGGTACTTACCGGCTTTGAGCTCTCATTGCCCCCATCATAAGCATCTTGAATGGTTAAAGTTAATGCGAGAACAATTATGATCCATATGCTTGACAAATCATAAGTTGAAAACCTCGTGCCCCGTGAATACGAGTACCCAAACCTCATGCTACTTTACTTAGAGTCCCAAACAAGGCTCTTGTCATTGTAAGTATATGCATATCATTGAGAACCGCCAATGGGGTACCTCCGTGCCCGATGACATGGAACAAGTCCACACCAAAATGACAAGACAAGCAGACAATGAACACCTCGACATCTCTTTTATTTGCCTTTTGTTTAGCTTTTTATTGTGAGATGCGTCGTCGAATGTTCACCATGGGTACGCTGCAAATTTCCACCATGAATTATGCATGGCTTAGATTGGCGGCCTGGCGTTTCCCTAACACATATACAAACTCCATGATCCCCACAAGATTCCCAATTCATTTCACACCGCGGGCATCCATAAACAAAAGATCACGATATCAACTCAATTAAGATGTGCAATGTTGAAAGCTTGCCCATGACAGCATGGCTGGGCTAGAATCCAACTTACAACTTGCAAGCATAACAACTCAACATAAGAGACCACAATGTCAAATTTTTGAGAACAGGAAAAAGTAAAGTGTGCCTTCCGGTTCGTGAGAGCTTTACTGACCGAATTTCGCATAACACTAGTAAGAGTTTAATTTGAAGAGAAAATAAAAGCAAGTCAAATTTACTTGGAATAGCAAATTGCTAGTAGGTATGTATGGTGGACACTTTGGAAAACTTTGGCTTTTAGGAGTTGGATGCACGAGTAGAGTTCATACTCAGTACAAGGCGAGGGCTAGCAAAAGATTGGGAGCGACCAACTAAGAGAGCAATAATGGCCATAATCATGCAAAGCGACAAAGCGACATTAAAAGAAGCATAAGATGGCATCAAAAGTCAAAAACTAAATGATCATGAAGGCTATTGGCGACTTTGTAAGAGTCTAACATGTGTGAGCATGCGCCAAGTCAACCCAAATAAAGCATCAAGGAGAAAACCAAAATAATGCTTTCATACAATAAAAACAACGCATGATTTTTTCAAAGGCTCATTAAGCAATCTCAGTTATTTGAGACAAGTCATGCTACAGCAAAACCACTAAGCATACTATCAAAAAGACATCAAGCATGACATGAAAAAGCCTAAGCCGCAGTCTACACAAGCTCCTTCTTGTACCACTATTTTGCACAAAGCTTTTTCTCTTTTCCAACACCATTTGAAATTTTTATAAACACCTCTTTTGATGAAAACCAATAAAGATCAGAGGCAAAAATACACCTTGATGAAAAGATATGACAAGGTCTGAACGCAAATCAAGGCGAAAACGAAAACCAAAAGCAGTAGCAGAAAAAGAAAAATGCTCCATGAACGATAAGAGTGAAAACTAGAGCGTTCTTTGCAAATGAAAACGAGTACATCTCCTCCAAAGGAAATTTGTTGGGGTCCAACCATTTATTGCAGCAAACAAACAAACTAAACCAACTAAGAAAACTAAAACAACTGACGCTCTAAGAAAAACACATAGTGCATGAAGCAATAAAAATATAGTGTTTTGAAAGGTGACCTGATTTTTGCCGATGAAGAAGGGGTGCCTCGGGGGCATCCCCAAGCTTTGACGCTTGTACTTCTTGAATATTTCTTGGGGTGATGCATGGGCATCCCCAAGCTTGAGCTTTTGTCCATTCTTCAACTCATCTCATCATTCTCCAATCCCTACACTTGAAAACTTCCTTCATACAAAACTAAACACAATTCTATTAGCAACATTAGTGCAAGCATAACATATAATAAATCCTCTTTTTGCTTCAGGTTTCAACTCCAAACCACCACATATATAGCAAATACTACTGTAGCAACTTCTCTCAAAGTTCCGTGATCAAAAGAACTCAAAAGAAAGCGATAAAGTGGCAAACACAAATATTGGCAGAAATCTGTCAAAACTGAACAGCTGACAAAGGTCGAATTTTTGAGGGATTTTCTGTTGCTCAAATATAAAAGTGTTCAACTAAGAAAAGTTTGGATATAACCTGGGGCATATGCACAAGAAATCGCAGGTCGAAAAGATAAACAGAGAATTTTCAAGAATTTTTACGGTGCAGCACCGAAAACAGTTTCAGGACAGCAACATCCCCAAATCTTTACCTCACTCAAATTAGAGGCTTCTCTTGGCACAAAAACGAAATAAACAAGATAAGGAGCGGTCATTACAGTAGTAATGACTTCCAAGACTCAAATAAAAGAAAAAGTACTGAAAAGAAAACATTGGGTTATCTCCCAAGAGTGCTTTTCTTTAACGCCTTTGAGCTAGGCGCAGAAAATTGCGAATCAAGTAATATCAAGTGATGAAGTGCTAGGATCAGCACGTGCCTTACGTCTTCCTTTCTTACCTTTGCTCTTGACTCTAGGAAAGACATGATTATTGCAAGGTGGAGAGGTAAATGTTATATTGCCTTTTCCCACATCGATGACGGCGCCCAGGAGCTTCAGAATGGATCTTCCAAGTGTGATTTGTCCTTTTCCTACGCATTCAATAACAAGATAATCAGTAGATATCATTCTTCCTAGGACTTTTGTAAAGACTTCTTCAGCTATTCCAAGAGGAAATATAGTGGCATTGTTAGTAAGAGAAATTTCTTCTCCTCCCTCAGAAAGCTTCCAAAGGCTCAAAGATTCATAAACATCCTTTGGCATAAGACAAAATTCAGACATAATATCACAACGAGCATGAAAAGTTTCACCATTAATGGTGATTTTTATTGTAGGATACCAACTCGAAGGTTCAGAATTTATTGGCTGATGTCTACGCACTTCTATTCTTGTAGACACTTGTTGGGCCTCCAAGTGCAGAGGTTTGTAGAACAGCAGCAAGTTTCCCTTAAGTGGATCACCCAAGGTTTATCGAACTCAGGGAGGTTAGAGGTCAAAGCTATCCCTCTCAAGCAACCCTGCAATTACGATACAGAAAGTCTCTTGTGTCCCCAACACACCCAATACACTTGTCAGATGTATAGGTGCACTAGTTCGGCGAAGAGATAGTGAAATACAAGCGGTAGTGATGATTATAAGTAGTAACTGTGATATGGAATAAAAATCGCTGCGAGCAAACATGTAACAAAACAGCAAGTAAACGGTGTGCAAAGCTTGGAAACAAGGCCTAGGGATCATACTTTCACTAGTGGACACACTCCCAACAATATAATATGATTGAACAAATAAACAACTTCTCTCCACTATGGTACTCTGAATTACTCTCCTATTGAATAACACTAATCATTGTGTAGTGGCTACAGAAGCACCCCTTAAAGTTCATCAAGTACTTGACAAACACCACTCATAGAGATATCCAAATCAAAGCACAACTCAAGATAGATATTATTGCAACTTAGACCAAGTACTAACACGGTGCACACACTGTCAACATTACACCATGAAAGGAGGAATAAATCACTTCAATACTATCATAGCAATAATTACTCTCATAATCCACAAGAGATCACAATCATAGCCTAAACCAAGTACCACCATGATGCACGCACTGTCACCGTTACACCATGGCAGGAGGAATAGATTACTTTAATAATACCACTAGAGTACACATAATATCTGAATAATAACATCTACTTGTTCAACATGATACAAAGCTCACGATCACATAAAGATCACATCATGGGAGAGAGAGGTGAACCACATAGCTACCGGTAGAGCCCTCAGCCCCGGGGATGAACTACTCCCTCCTCATCATAGGAGACAGCAAGGTTGATGGAGATGGCGGTGACGTTGATGGAGACGGCGGAGACGGCGATGGAGACCGATGGAGATGGCTCCGGGGGCACTTCCCCATCCCGGCAGGGTGCCGGAACAGAGACTTCTGTCCCTCGAAATTCGTCGGTGGCGGCGGCAGAGCTGCGGAACTGTTCTGGAAATTTCGTGCACTCCTTTAGGGTTTTCTGTCCCGAGGCTTTATATAGGCGAAGGGGCGATGTCAGAGGGCTGCCAGGGCCTCCTCACACAGGGGTGGCGTGGCCAGGATCTGGGCCGCGCCAGCCCTGTGTGAGGGAGGCCTGTGGCCCCTCTCCTTCCTCTCTTCGGATGTCTGGATGCTCCCGGGAAAACTAAGACTTCAGGATGTGGTTTCGTCCAATTCCGAGAATATTTCCTGTGTATCACTCTGAAACACAAAAATAGCAGAAAACGGGGAACTGGCACTGTGGCACTTCGTTAATAGGTTAGTTCCGGAAAATGCATAAAAGTGCCATGAAGTGTAACGAAACAGTAGGCAAATGGTGTAAAAACAAGCATGGAGCATCAAAAATTATAGATACGTTTGAGACGTATCAGCATCCCCAAGCTTAACTCCTGCTCGTCCTCGAGTAGGTAAGTGATAACAAAAGAAATAATTTTTGAGGTGACATGCACCTACACAATCTTGATCATATATGTAAGCATTTGTGAGCTGGGATCATAAGAACTTAAAACATGGGCATGAAAGATATAATCTTGACAATAAAAACTTAGCAACCATGTTGTAAACATGAAAATGAACACAAACAAAAGATCATGAAAATAAAACAATGAAAGTCAAACATGTGTTCAAATCATATGGAAAACATAGCAAATGGTTTTCAGCTTGTCCTTCAAAGAGAGCAAAACATAAATGCATAGGACACCTTCAAGTTTAAGAGGGCGACTAGATACAAATAATTTAAGAACAAGTGAAACCAACAATATGAATCAATCAATGAACTTTGGGACAATGCATATTACACTAAGAATGACAACTATGCTCTCTTAATGGTGCATAAAGATAGAAGGTGGTGACTCAACATAAAAGTAAAAGAAAGGCCCTTTGCAGAGGGAAGCAGTGATTAAACATGTGCTAGAGCTTTTCATTTGTAAAACAGAGGGATAAAACTTGAGTTTTGAGAGGTGGTTGTCTTTGTCAACGACTGGCAATGGGGTTCTTACTATCTTCCATACAAAAACGAAGCAAGTTTTTGAGAGAGAGATTGGCACTTTTGTGCTCTTTTATAAAGCTTGGCACTCCTCCCCACCTTTTTTCCTTTCACAAACCATGGCTAACCGATTCCATCGGGTGCCCACCAACATTCACATTCCATGGAGGAGTGCCTTTTTTTTCTTTCTTTTTTTGGAATAAGCAATATGGAAGATAGCAAATCCGACCACTACGTCCCCATGAGCTGAAAACAGTGTCACAAAACGAGAAGTATTTTGAAGGTTTTTTGAAAGGTAGCACATGAAAATTTACTTTGGAATGGCTTACAAATACCATGCATAGGAGCTTATAGTGGACACAATGGCAAACTTGGTTTTTGGGAGTTGGATACACGAGTAGAGCTCATACTCAGTACAAAATGAGGGCTAGCAAAAGACTGGGAGCGACCAACTAAGAGAGCAATAATGGCCATAATCATGCAAAGCGACAAAGCGACATTAAAAGAAGCATAAGATGGCATCAAAAGTCAAAAACTAAATGATCATAGAGGCTATAGGCGACTTATTTTTGTAGTCAACATGGTGTGAGCATGTGCCAAGTCAACCCAAATAAAGCATCAAGGAGAAAACCAAAATAATGCTTCCATACAATAAAAACAACGCATGATTTTTTTCAAAGGCTCATTAAGCAATCTCAGTTATTTGAGACAAGTCATGCTACAGCAAAACCACTAAGCATACTATCAAAAAGACATCAAGCATGACATGAAAAAGCCTAAGCCGCAGTCTACACAAGCTCCTTCTTGTACCACTATTTTGCACAAAGCTTTTTCTCTTTTCCAACACCATTCAAACTTTTTAAATCCAACTCTTTTGAGGAAAACCAACATGGTCCAGAGGCAAAAATACACCTTGATAAATAAATATAAGAAGATCTGAACGCAAATCAAGGTGAAAACGAAAACCAAAAGCAGTAGCAGAAAAAGAGAACAATCATTGAAACGATAAGAGTGAAAAACAGAGTGTTCTTGGCAAATGAAAAACGGAGTTCATCTCCCTCCAAAACAACATGATGTGATCTAACCATTTATTATAGCAAACAAAACAAAACTAACTAAGAAAACTAAAACAACTGACGCTCCAAGAAAAACACATAATGCATGAAGCAATAAAAATATAGTGTTTTGAAAGGTGACCTGATTTTTGCCGATGAAGAAGGGGTGCCTCGGGGGCATCCCCAAGCTTTGACGCTTGTACTTCTTGGATATTTCTTGGGGTGATGCATGAGCATCCCCAAGCTTGAGCTTTTGTCCATTCTTCAACTCATCTCATCATTCTCCAATCCCTACACTTGAAAACTTCCTTCATACAAAACTAAACACAATTCTATTAGCAACATTAGTGTAAGCATAACATATAATCAATCCTCTATTTGCTTCAGGTTTCAACTCAAAACCACCACATATATAGCAAATACTACTGTAGCAACTTCTCTAAAAGTTCCATGATCAAAAGAACTCAAAAGAAAGCGATAAAGCGGCAAACACAAATATTGGCAGCAATCTGTCAAAACTGAACAGCTGACAAAGGTCGAATTTTTGAGGGGTTTTCTGTTGCTCAAATCAAAAAGTGTTCAACTAATGAAAGTTTAGATATAACCTGGGGCATATGCACAAGAAATCGCAGGTCCAAAAGATATACAGAGAATGTTTACGAATTTTTACGGTGCAGCACCGAAAACAGTTTCAGGACAGCAACATCCCCAAATCTTACCTCACTCAAATTAGAGGCTTCTCTTGGCACAACAACGAAATAAAAAGGATAAGGAGCAGTTATTACAGTAGTAATAACTTCCAAGACTCAAATAAAAGAAAAAGTACTGAAAGTAAACAATGGGTTATCTCCCAAGAGTGCTTTTCTTTAACGCCTTTGAGCTAGGCGCAGTAATTTGCAAAGATGCTCATGTGGGCGCCATATAAGAGCTTGAGGCAAATGCGCTATATAGGAACTTAAAGCAATAGAGAGCATCAAAAAGCAAGTATGAAAGATATTTATATCTAAACCACTTCCTATGCATAGGAATCTTGTAAGAAAATAAATCAATGAGGCACATAGTAGCAAGCATGGATAAATAAAACAAGTGCCACTTCAAGATTTGCAACATAAAGAGGGGAAACTTAATATTGTTGAGATCCATCAAACCATGTTTCCCTCTCTCATAATAACTTTCAGTAGCATCATGAATAGAACTAACAATATAACTATCACATAAAACATCTCTATCATGAGCCACATGCATAAAAGAATTAATACTCACCACAGGAACAATAGTAGTAGGAGCAGATTCAACAGAATAATTATTCTCATCACCATAATCATCATAAATAGGAGGCATATTGTAATTATAACTAATTTTATCCTCAATAGTAGGTGAACTGAAAATATTATACCCATCATCATAACCATCATAAACTAGAGGTTTAGTATCATCACAAGCTAGAGAACTACTATGTCGCAAAGCATATTCATCAAACATATCATCATAGCAAACTTTGTCCACTAAAGCTGGGGAACTAAAAATATCATGCTTAACAAAACCAGCTTCCCCAAGCTTAGACTTTTCTATAGCATTAGCATTAACGGTATTCAAAGCATTCGTACTAATAACATTGCTATGCGAAACAAGCTCCAAAGGATTTTCAATTTTCTCTTCAAACACTTCATATCTAAACTCAGGAAAAAGACTAACGAACTCATTGTTTTCCATTAAGCCTAACTAGTGAAAATAAAAACAAGAAACAAAAAGATGTAATTGCAGAATCTAAAGGAAATAACTCCGAGCACTCACACAGGAGGATGCGAGTACCTTTTACCTTACCTCCCCGGCAACGGCGCCAGAAAAGAGCTTGATGTCTACGCACTTCTATTCTTGTAGACACTTGTTGGGCCTCCAAGTGCAGAGGTTTGTAGAACAGCAGCAAGTTTCCCTTAAGTGGATCACCCAAGGTTTATCGAACTCAGGGAGGTTAGAGGTCAAAGCTATCCCTCTCAAGCAACCCTGCAATTACGATACAGAAAGTCTCTTGTGTCCCCAACACACCCAATACACTTGTCAGATGTATAGGTGCACTAGTTCGGCGAAGAGATAGTGAAATACAAGCGGTAGTGATGATTATAAGTAGTAACTGTGATATGGAATAAAAATCGCTGCGAGCAAACATGTAACAAAACAGCAAGTAAACGGTGTGCAAAGCTTGGAAACAAGGCCTAGGGATCATACTTTCACTAGTGGACACACTCCCAACAATATAATATGATTGAACAAATAAACAACTTCTCTCCACTATGGTACTCTGAATTACTCTCCTATTGAATAACACTAATCATTATGTAGTGGCTACAGAAGCACCCCTTAAAGTTCATCAAGTACTTGACAAACACCACTCATAGAGATATCCAAATCAAAGCACAACTCAAGATAGATATTATTGCAACTTAGACCAAGTACTAACACGGTGCACACACTGTCAACATTACACCATGAAAGGAGGAATAAATCACTTCAATACTATCATAGCAATAATTACTCTCATAATCCACAAGAGATCACAATCATAGCCTAAACCAAGTACCACCATGATGCACGCACTGTCACCGTTACACCATGGCAGGAGGAATAGATTACTTTAATAATACCACTAGAGTACACATAATATCTGAATAATAACATCTACTTGTTCAACATGATACAAAGCTCACGATCACATAAAGATCACATCATGGGAGAGAGAGGTGAACCACATAGCTACCGGTAGAGCCCTCAGCCCCGGGGATGAACTACTCCCTCCTCATCATAGGAGACAGCAAGGTTGATGGAGATGGCGGTGAGGTCGATGGAGACGGCGGAGACGGCGATGGAGACCGATGGAGATGGCTCCGGGGGCACTTCCCCATCCCGGCAGGGTGCCGGAAGAGAGACTTCTGTCCCTCGAAATTCGTCGGTGGCGGCGGCGGAGCTGCGGAACTGTTCTGGAAATTTCGTCCACTCCTTTAGGGTTTTCCGTCCCGAGGCTTTATATAGGCGAAGGGGCGATGTTAGAGGGCTGCCAGGGCCTCCTCACACAAGGGTGGCGTGGCCAGGGCCTGGGCCGCGCCAGCCCTATGTGAGGGAGGCCTGTGGCCCCTCTCCTTCCTCTCTTCGGATGTCTGGATGCTCCCGGGAAAAATAAGACTTCAGGATGTGGTTTCGTCCAATTCCGAGAATATTTCCTGTGTATCACTCTGAAACACAAAAACAGCAGAAAACAGGGAACTGGCACGGTGGCACTTCGTTATTAGGTTAGTTCCGGAAAATGCATAAAAGTGCCATGAAGTGTAACGAAACAGTAGGCAAATGGTGTAAAAACAAGCATGGAGCATCAAAAATTATAGATACGTTTGAGACGTATCATTGGCACATAATCAAAATGCTGGCGCAAAGTATTGTAGCAAGAATTCAAACTAGCAGTGCGAGCCTCAAGAGTATTAAGTCTATTAAAAATGCACACAAGAGAGGAATCAAAATAGGTTGGCATGCTATAAATTGTAATCAACTTTTTTATAATATTGAAGGCTTGATCTCCATCACAATGAAGGAAATCTCCTTCTGCAGTAGCATCCAAAGCATATCTATAACGAAGAGAAAGTCCAAAGTAAAAACTACTAAGAAGCAAACTCAAAGTCATTTTAGGTTCAGTTTTTTTATGCCAATCGTAAATTCTAGACCAAGCTTCTTTAAAGCTTTCCTCATCTTTCTGCTTAAAAGTAAAAATCATGTCCTCGGGCGACATAGTAGTAGCAACTGAACTAGACATAATAAACTAAAATTAAAGAAATAGCAACTACCAAGGATTCTAATTTTTTTGGGTTTTTGATAAAAAGCAATGCAAGTAAAATAAATAAAGTAAAGCAAAGCAATAACAAAGTAAAGGATGTGTGTGCGAAAAACTCCCCTCGCAGAAGTCTTCTCTTCCTCCCCGGCAACGGCGCCAGAAAAACAGCTGATGACTAGTTGATGAAGGAGATTATTCTTCTTCGGCCCCCAGCAGCAATCCTTGTGTGTGGTGAATGACCAGCCCGTTGGGAACCCCAAGAGGAAGGTGTGATGAGTATAGCAGCTGGTTTTCCCTCAGTTAAGAAACCAAGGTTTATCGATCAGGAGAGGAGAGACGGCGACGACTGAAGGTGATGCGGAACCTGCACACACACAACCAAGTACTTTGTTCCCAACTTGCGATGAGGTTGTCAATCTCACCGGTTTGCTTGAAACAAAGGTTATGAGCGTATCGAGTGGAAAACAATATAGTATGCGAGTAAAGTAAACAGTACAAGAAAAGTAAACAGGTGATAGCAATATGATGTAAATAGGACCGGGGTCCACAGTTCACTAGTGGTGTCTCTCCATAGATAAAATAACACATGCTGGGTAAACAAATTACAGTTGGGCAATTGATAGAATAAAGATAATGTGATATGTCAAGAAGATCACTATGAGATTTACTCTGGGCATTACAACAAAATACATAGACCGCCATCCAACTGTATCTATGACTAATAATCCACCCCCGGGGATATCAATCCGAACACCCCAGTAGTATTAAGTTGCGAACAACTGATAATTGCATTAAGCAAAGTGTGTAATGTAAACAAAGCATATGCCCTTGAGCATATGAATGTTGTTTTCTCCCTAGTAGCAATAGCACATCTACCACCTTAGAGGTTTCTGTCACTCCCCCAGGTGAAATAGAGGCATGAACCCACTATCGAGCATAAATACCCCCTCTTGGAGTCACTAGCAACTACTCGGCCAAGATAGCTACTAACAACGGAGAGCATGCAAGATCATAAACAACATAGAGATAACAAAAGATATAATTCAGTACAGCAACTTAATCATAAACACCAATATTCATCGGATCCCAACAAACAAAACATGTAGAATTACATAACGGTGATCTCAATCATGTAGGGCAGCTCATGAGATCTAAACATGAAGCACATGGTGGAGAAGACAACCATCTAGCTACTGCTATGGACCCATAGTCCAAGGTAGACTACTCACTCATCGCTCCGGAGGCAAGCATGGCGATGAAGAAGACCTCCGATGGCGATTCCCCTCTCCGGCAGGGTGCCGGGAAGAGCTTCTGGACCCTCCCGATCTTCGGGTCGACGGTGGCGGCGGATCGTGATGTGTTCTAGAAATCTGATTGGGTACTTAGGTTTTTTCCGTCGGGGGGTCTTTATAGGCGAAGGGTCGATGTCAGAGGAGGGGCCAGGCGCCCTCACACGGGGGTGGCGCGGGCCAGGGCCTGGCCGCGCCGCCCCTGTGTGTGGGGCCCTGGTGGCCCCCCTCCTACTTCTCTTTGGATCTCTGGAAGCTTCCGGGTAAAATAAGACTTCAGGAACTTGTTTCGTCCAATTCCGAGAATATTTCCCGTGTATCACTTCTGAAACACAAAAACAGCAGAAAACAGGAAACTGGCACTGTGGCACTTGTTAATAGGTTAGTTCCGGAAAATGCATAAAAGTGCCACTAAGTGTAATGAAACAATAGGCAAATGGTGTAAAAACAAGCATGGAGCATCAAAAATTATAGATACGTTTGAGACGTATCACGTAGCTGCAGCAGGTATATGACTAATAGAGTCTTTATAAGGCGCATGATATTTGTTCCAATCTTTCTTTGGAACATCAATATAAGAGGCAAAGGCCTTAAGACAATTAGCAAGTATTTGTGAATCAAGACCATAAGCAGTGCTAACACTATGAAAGTCATCGGTTCCCATAAAAGATTTAATGCATTCATAATCATAGTTTATACCTGACTTCCTACCTTTGTCGTTTTCCCAACCTTCAGCATTTTCTTGTATACGGTCTAGAAGTTTCCACTTAGCATCTTCTTTCATATGAGTAAATGATCCAAAGCAAGAAGCATCCAAATAATCCTTATCAGGAAGAGTAAGCCGCGCATAAAAATTATCAATAACAATATTATTGGGGAGCTCATGAATGGGGCATTTGGGCATTAGTAACTTCAATCTCCCCCATGCTTGGGCAATACTTTCTCCATCATGAGGCCAAAAATTATATATCCGGTTACGGTCTTTATGAATTTCACTTGGAGGATAAAACTTGGAATAAAAGAGAGGTACAATATCCTCCCATGCCATAGATGGACCATCTTGGAGTAGTCGATACCACTCTTCAGCTCTGCCTTTCAATGATAAAGAGAATAATTTCTTCTTGACCTGGCTTGGTGAAATACCTGCACATCTGAACAACTCGCATAATTCATGTATAAATAATAAGTGATCACCCGGATGGACAGTTCCATCTCCTGAATAGCAGTTATCCATAATACGCCCAACAATTTTCATAGGTATTTTAAAAGGATCAATTTTAGCAGGTGGTGGCGGTGGTGGTTCCTCCACATGTGCAGCAGTAGTAGAAGTGTTTCCAAATAGGAAACCAAATAGAGAGTTCTCCATAGCAGAGTAAAATAAAAGACAAAATAAAAACAATACTCACAGCGACGGTTACCTTTACCAATTCCACTCTTCAATAGCGCTACACTCCCCAGCAACGGCGCCAGAAAATAGTCTTGATGACCCACAAGTATAGGGGGTGTATCGTAGTACTTTCGATAAATAAGAGTGTCAAACCCAACGAGGAGCAGAACGTGTGGATGAGTGGTTTTGATCAAGCATTCACTGTAAATACTAGCAAACAGGTTTTTAGGGGTAATTTGCAATATGAGTAAATAAAGTGCGAGTAAATAAAAGACAGTAGTAACAATTGCAGCAAGTGGCCCAATCTTTTTTTCAGCAAAGGACAAGCCGGTTGTGTACTTATAATAACCAAACGTTCTCGAGGACACACGGGAGTTTCTGTCAAGAGCTTTCGCTTCATAAAGCCAATAGTCTTTATTGGTTTGATAGGTGTTATGGGGGTAAACCTGTGCTAGCGCACTACCCTTACTAGGATAAATACACACTTGTGATTATACCTTCCTACAAGCATCCACAAATACAAGAAAGTAATTAAGATAAATCTAACCACAGCCTTAAACTCTAAGATCCTATGCTCCCTGGTGCAATGGTTTCCCAACGGAGGTTTAGGTTTCTGTCACTCTAGCAACCCCACAATCGGTAGCCAAATACACAATGCATCTCACTAGGCCCATAAATGGTGAAGTATCATGTAGTCGACGTTCACATGACACCACTAGTGAAATAGCACCACAACAATATCAAACCATTAAATATTTCTCAACAATAATTCACTACTAACATCTTGACTTCTCCCATGTCCTCGAGAACTAAACGAACTACTCACAAGACATCATATGGATCATGATCAGAGGTGAAATAATGGTAAATAACAATCTGGACATAATCCTTAATTCAACGGTTCCACTCAATAGCATCAACTACAAGAGTAATCAACACCGGGAAAGTTTCCCCTATGAATATAACAAGATCCAACTCAAGATGTTTACAGCGGGATGACGTTGTGATGGTGGAGATGAAGGTGCTGGTGATGGAGATGATGATGATGATGATCCCGATGAAGTCCGGTGCGATGGTGATGACGATGGCGACGATCTCCCCTCTCCGGGAAGGAATTTCCCCGGCAGATTTCTCCCTGCCGGAGAGCTTTTCTATCTCTGGTGTTCTCCGCCCCGCAGAGGCGGCTGTGTCTAACTCTGAGCCCCCCCTGACATAGGTTTTTGGGGACGATGAAGTACGCGAAGGGGCGAGACCAGAAGTGGGCCAGGGCGGCCTCACACAGGGCTGGCACGGCCAGGGGTCAGGCCGCGCCACCCTGGCGTGTGGGCCCCTCCTGGCTCCTCTCGACTCCTCCTTTTGGCTTCTTGAGTATTCTGGGAAAATATAATTTCCTGGTATTTTTCTGGAATTTTCCTGATCTTCAAAATATGGTCCCTTGATGGTCCTTTTTCCAGCAGAATCCTGACTCCGGCAACAAATCCTCCGATGATCATCAAATATGTGGAAACAAAGGAAATAACTTAAGTATCAACTCTAAATATGAAATATATCAATGAATGATAGTAAATTATGATACAAAATAGTGATGCAAAATGGACGTATCACGCGTCCGGCCCGAACCATCGCTAGCCCAAATTTGTGGAAGGTTTGTGTCGGCCCGAACGCTGCCGGATGACGTGTGTGTCCTCCCGCTAACGCCACGGGCCCGCATGGCAGCAAAACAGATGTGACTTAACGTTGGCGCCTGCGCTGGGCGCGACGCTGGAACACGCAACGACATCAATGCCGGCGTAGAAGCTTAGGAGCTGAACGCTGACCGACGCGATGATGCCTGAGCTTCTACGCGGCCATTGATGACAAAGCCTGTAGGCGCTGCGCGGGCGGTGGCCGCCCAGCGCTTTATAACTAGGCGCGCTCTGGCGCTGCTCCCGCACACACCACCAGAGCAACCCACACCCACCGCAGAGCAAGCACGCACTGGAGCCCATGAAGATGCCTTCTTGGCCGAGGAAGACGAAGAACGACCACGAGGCATCGTCCAACCGCGGCACACGCCGGAGCGGCAGGGCCCCCTCCTCGCCAACACCAGCGTCTCTTCTTCGCCAGCTAGCTCGGGCGCCTCAGGCGGAGGATTACGTGGGGCGAGGGGCGACCATCGATGAGTCCCCACCGTGGGAGCAAGATCGCCGCTACGTGCGCCTCGAGGAGTGCGAGGCGCTCTGGGCGGCGAACCAGAGAGTCGACCACCACGACATCTCCCTCCCCCACGGCTGGCACCTCAACCGTGCCAGGGTGCTGGTTCTGTCGGCACCGCCGGTAGGTCTGAGGCTGGATGCGAAGATCCGCCGCCGCATCAGCAACCTCCCCTGGGCGCTGCGGGAGGACCTCCAATACTAGAATAGGCAGTTCTGGTATGACTTCCTCAGCTGGGAGCACACGGCGCGGCGCCGTACCACCCGCCACGAGGACTTGCAGCCGTGGGAGGCGCACGACGTTGCCGAGTTACCCCCTCAACAAGGAAGACGAGGACGACGAGAACTACCACATCATCAAGGAGGAGGCCATGGAGGATGTGCCGCCGGGCGCCGGGTACCTGCCCCCAGAGTACCAGGCACTCATGGATGGCGGCTACGACGAGGAGGCCCTTCTCCTGCAGGCCTTGGAGGCGTCTAAGGCGGACGAAGAAAAGGTCTGCCCCGGCTACAGCGAGGCCATCAAGCTCACGGGCTTCGTGGCCACACACCTGGCCTCGCTACCTGATCCCTTGTTGATGGCGCCCGAAAATTAGCTGATGGCGACCAGTTGATGTGGGAGCAAACTATCCTTGTGCGTGGTGAATAACCAGCCCGTTGGGAACCCCAAGAGGAAGGTATGATGAGTATAACAGCTAGTTTTCCCTCAGTTAAGATACCAAGGTTTATCGATCAGGAGAGGAGAGACGGCGACGACTGAAGGTGATGTGGAGCCTGCACACACACAACCAAGTACTTTGTTCCCAACTTACGATGAGGTTGTCAATCTCACCGGTTTGCTTGAAACAAAGGTTATGAGTGTATCGAGTGGAAAGCAATATAGTATGCGAGTAAAGTAAACAGTACGAGTAAAGTAAACAGGTGATAGCAATATGATGTAAATAGGACCGGGGTCCACAGTTCACTAGTGGTGTCTCTCCATAGATAAAATAACACATGCTGGGTAAACAAATTACAGTTGGGCAATTGATAGAATAAAGATAACGTGATATGTCAAGAAGATCACTATGAGATTTACTCTGGGCATTACAACAAAATACATAGACCGCCATCCAACTGCATCTATGACTAATAATCCACTCCCGGGGATATCAATCCGAACACCCCAGTAGTATTAAGTTGCGAACAACAGATAATTGCATTAAGCAAATTATGTAATGTAAACAAAGCATATGCCCTTGAGCATATGAATGTTGTTTTCTCCCTAGTAGCAACAGCACATCTACCACCTTAGAGGTTTCTGTCACTCCCCCAGGTGAAATAGAGGCATGAACCCACTATCGAGCATAAATACCCCCTCTTGGAGTCACTAGCAACTACTCGGCCAAGATAGCTACTAACAACGGAGAGCATGCAAGATCATAAACAACATAGAGATAACAAAAGATATAATTCAGTACAGCAACTTAATCATAAACACCAATATTCATCGGATCCCAACAAACCAAACATGTAGAATTACATAACGGTGATCTCAATCATGTAGGGCAGCTCATGAGATCTAAACATGAAGCACATGGTGGAGAAGACAACCATATAGCTACTGTTATGGACCCATAGTCCAAGGTAGACTACTCACTCATCGCTCCGGAGGCAAGCATGGCGATGAAGAAGACCTCCGGTGGTGATTCCCCTCTCCGGCAGGGTGCCGGGAAGAGCTTCTGGACCCTCCCGATCTTCGGGTCGACGGTGGCGGCGGATCGCGATGTGTTCTGGAAATCTGATCGGGTACTTAGGTTTTTTCCGTCGGGGGGTCTTTATAGGCGAAGGGGCGATGTCAGAGGAGGGACCAGGCGCCCTCACACGGGGGTGGCGCGGGTAAAATAAGACTTCAGGAACTTGTTTCGTCCAATTCCGAGAATATTTCCTGTGTATCACTTCTAAAACACAAAAATAGCAGAAAACAGGAAACTGGCACTGTGGCACTTGTTAATAGGTTAGTTCCGGAAAATGCATAAAAGTGCCACTAAGTGTAACGAAACAATAGGCAAATGGTGTAAAAACAAGCATGGAGCATCAAAAATTATAGATACGTTGGAGACGTATCACTACCGCCACCACCACCACTCCCGCCGCACGCGTGGCCGTTTGCCGACTACAAGGGGTAGGAGGTGCCACCGCTGCCCGGAGTTTCATGCCGCCAACGTCGCCATGACCACCCGCAGGGGGTGGTCATCAACCCGCCACCGCAGCCCCAGCAGGAGGTCGTCATTGACCTCGTCTCCGACGACGACGAGTAGCTGGCGGTGACGTAGTTGCGGGCGGATTAGTTTTTAGGGTTTCTTTAATTTTCCATTTTAAATTTTTTTTCTATCAACTAGTCATCAACCCACGCGACTTGCGTGGGCTAGCTACTTTGCAATATATATTTTTGGAATTGAAATTAATTAGGTTAATTGTCTTGAGTAGACTTACTAGGAAGTTTTGGCGCGGCGGCACGCCGTGCCCGTGAGATCGATGCTTGCAAGAGTTTTGTAATGGTAGTGCTAAATGGTATCCTTTCAAGAATATTATCTATACATAAAAGCAAAGATTGGCTAATGGTACTAATGAATATCTACTCCATGAGCCATATAGATCTGTTAACATAATCCATATAGATTTTTTGCACAATATATAACCATTAAGCATCCTGCCCAAGGATTCTACTATGACTATGACACAGTCAGGCCATTCTCACGCAGCTTTTCCCTCCATGGCTGACGACCATGAGTCGGAGATCATGCCTGCCCACTCACGTTAGTAGCCTTCTCGCCTCCATATCATCTTCACCAAATATTTTCATCCTATGATTCAACTCATTTTCTGTGTCCTAAATGTACAGCTGAGCATACTTAGGAACTGGATTATCGTCTAGCGGAAGTACAAAAAATCATGAGTGGGATTAAGCATCACCCTGAGAAACAATTGCCACATTTTGCTTCTGCAGTCAACCATATAGGCTACCAACTTCCATAAAGATGTCCTGGAACAGGTTTCTTTGCTGCACCGTAAAAATTCGTGAAAATTCGCAGAACGTCATTTTGATCTGCGATTTCTTGTGCACATGACCCAGGTTATTATCTAACTTTCATTAGATTTGCACTTTTCAATTTGAGCAACAGAAGATTTACGAAAAAATTGATCTTTACCAGCTGTTCTGTTTTGACAGATTTCTGCCACTATTTTCATTTACCTCTTGATCTCTTTCTTTTTGAGATCTTTTGATCACAGAACTTTTAGAAGAAGTTGCTACAGTAGCTTATGTTTTAATGGATGTTATAATTGAGTTGAAACTGAACCAAAGAGTAGATCTATTATCTTGCATACACTAATGTTGCTAATAAGAATTGTGTGAAGTTTTGTATGAAGGAAGTTTTCAAGTGTAGGGAAAGGAGAATGATGAGATGAGATGAAGTATGGACAAAAGCTCAAAGCTTGGGATGCCCCATGGAACTCCTTCTTCATCAACAAAAATATCAGGTCATCTTTCAAGACACTATATTTTTATTGCTTCATATGCTATGTGTTTTTCTTGGAGCGTCTTTATTTTTGATTTCAGTTTTCTTTTGTTTTGTTTGCTGAAATAAATGGTTGGACACCAACATGTTTCTTTTGGAGAAGACACACTCTGTTTTCATTGTCTAGAATACTCTAGTTTTCACTTTTATCGTTCAACGAGTGACGAGGGGTTAACTCGACAAATGTTCTAGATGAAGGACTTAGGATCGGGGGAAGAGCAACGACTAGAGATTCCAGGATCGAGATTGGCACACGATGTACCCAGGTTCATGTCCCCTCGGTGGAGGATCGCTACATCCTGCTAGCAATCTAGTAGATAATCACAATGGTGTTTACATGGTGCCGCCGTAGGCAGAATATTGTATCTAGTCTATGTCTAATCTATCTTGTATCTCTAGTATTGCTTGTCTATGATATTCGATGTCTATGAGATTGTGTTCTCAGTTGTCCCTCTAGGGGCGCCCCTGCCTGGCTTTATATATGCAACCGGGCTAAGGTTTTACAAGGATCCTAGTCAAATACGGATTAGAGCCTTTCTTCTTCGTCTCCAAGTCATCTTCAAGTCCTTGTTCCAGTCCACCTCCATAATGGGCCGGACCTGGTATACTAATCCGCGGGTACCCGAAGGGCATATCCATGTCAGTAGCCCCCGAGAGTCAATTCGAGTTGCAGACTCGGGTTGAGTCTCAAAACTTCAATCTTTGACTTCTTCAATCTTCGACTTCTTGAAATCTTTGATTTCTTCAATCTTCGACTTCTTGAATTTTCGACTTCAATTCTTCGACTTCCTGAAATCTTCGGGTTCTTGAATCTGCGCTCCTGATGGGAGTGAAATGTCGAGTTTATTTTCTAGTGCTTGCCACCGACAATGGACTCAAAATTTTCTTCCTCGCTCTTCATTGATGATCTTCTCGGAGTAAATCTTCATCATTTTTCTCGAAGTAATTCTTCATCGGGTGCGCGACCAGCGCTCCCGATGGGAGTAGCCCCCGAGGCTATGGTCGGATACTTGTAGTCGATCATAGGCTCCAAGTTTCTTCCTCTTCTTCATCTCTTCTTGTCGAATTCTTTCTCTCGAAATTGACTTTCTATCGGGTGCGCGGCCAGCGCTCCCGATGGGAGTAGCCCCCGAGTCTATGTTCGGATACTTGTAGCCGGGCATAGACTCAAGTTGTACTACTCGAAGAAGTTCGGCTCCTGTTGAAGGACTTGATGATTTTGTTGACTCCTGCAGAAAATATTAATAATTGTGAAATATATTGTCTCTCAAAGAAATATTGCGTTTGCATATTGTAATGACGATGATGTAGTATGTAAAATAAAACTCGATGTTTTTTATGCAATTTTTGTTGCTCGTACGTAAGACCCTTTCGTTACCCTGATGCACTTCACGGCTCGATCAGCTACTCAGGTCAGACGTAAATCGATGCGTGTGCCGCATTTGAATTTCAAGATACTTGCTAAGCCTTTTCGTTAACCTGACGCCCATGCTTTTGGCCTTGCCAACCGTTAGTCGAGCTTCATGCGACTGTAAACTAAATTGACAAGTATTCGACAAGGAACGCCAGCTAGCTACTAGGGCTTTCACAATTTTTTTCGAAGTCAATGATATGCAAGATGATTGTTCATGGCGGAGCCCCCGAGTGTTGGGTGCGGCGAATTGTAAATGATAATCGATTCTTGGAAGAGGAAAACTTAGCTTTTATCGGGTGCGGCATGGACGATGCGGCGTAGTCGATGATGACATAGTCGAGTTGTTGTCGTAGAATCACAACCACGATTGGAGGCGAAGTTGTTGTCGAGCCCCCGAGCATCGCTGGGATCGTCGTGTTGCTGATGTCGACGAAATCGCAGATCTTGAGGGTGAATTTCCGCACTCCGGGGCGAGTTGATGTCGAGCCCCCGAGCGTTGCCGATAATTTGCGCGAGTGCACGACGGCGAGCCCCCGAGCGTGGCAAGGCACAGACGATGCATGATTATGTTCGTTATTGCTCTCTTAGTTGGTCGCTCCCAGTCTTTTGCTAGCCTTCACCTGTACTGAGAGGGAATACTTCTCGTGCATCCAACTCCCAAAAACCAAAGTTATTTCAAAGAGTACTCTACAAATTCCTATGCATGGTATTTCAAGCCATTCCAAGTAAATTTTCATGTGCTACCTTTCAAAAAACTCTTCAAAATACTTCTCATTTTTTTACACTGTTTTCAGCTCATGAGGACGTAGTGGTCGGATTTGCTATCTTCCATCTTGAATTAAGTACCCCTTGACTTGCATGCTTCATCTGCTCGTCACTAATTTTGCAAGGGAGCTGATCAGACCATTGTAATCTCTAAAAAAATGAACATCGGTTAGCCAAGGTTTGTGAAAAGAAAAGTGGGGAGGAGTGCCAAATTTTATAAAAGAGCATGTATATGCCAAATTTTCAAATAACTCGGAACCGCTCTCAACTTTTTTAGTATGGAAAGATAGCAAGAACCCCATTGCCAGTCGTTGACAAGAACAACCACCTCTCAAAACAAGTTTTATCTCTGTTTTACAAATGAAATGCTCTAGCACATGCTAAATCCCTGCTTCCCTCTTTGAAGGGCCTATCTTCTACTTTTATGTTGAGTCTTCATCTTCTACCTTTATGCACCATCTAGGTGAGCATAGTTGTCATTCTGAGTATAATGTGCATAGTCCCAAAATTTATTATTGATTGATTCATGATTATGGTATTGCTTGTTCTCAAATTATTTGTATCTAGTCACCGTCTTGAACTTGAAGGTGTCCTATGCATTTATGTTTTGCTACTCCATGAGGGACAAGCTGAATACCACTTTGCTATGTTTTTCTATATGCTCGAAACAAACAATTGACTTTCAAAGCATTATTACTCATGATCTTTTGTTTGTGTTACTTTTCATGTTGCAACATGGTTGCTAAGTTCTATTGTCAAGATTATATCTCTTATGCCCATGTTTAGAGTACTTTGATCTCAGCATGCAATGCTTTACATCGTTTTGATCAAGACTGTGTTGGTGCATGTTGATTGGCGGTGCTAGCCACCCAGTTGGGAACCCCAAGAGGAAGGTATGATGAGCACAGTGGCATGTTTTCCTCAGTATGAAACCAAGGTTTAATCGAACCAGTAGGAGAAAGAAACCACTTCTGAAGGTTGATGCTAGCTGGCTTTGCGATGGCTCCAGACAATTTGTTTATGACGCCTATCTGGGCGTAGCTTGGCATCAGCAGCAACGTGGAACCTGCACACAACACAACCAAAGTACTTTGCCCCAACTTGCAGTGAGGTTGTCAATCTCACCGGTTTGCTGTAAACAAAGGATTAAACGTATCGTGTGGTAAAAGATATTTGTTTGCAAGAAAGTAAATAATGCTTGTACAAAGTAAACGGTAATATGAATGTAAAAGAATGGACCGGGGTCAACAGTTCACTAGAGGTGTCTCTCCATAAAGATAAATAATATGCTGGGTAAACAAATTACAGTTGGGCAATTGACAGAATAAAGAATGCAAGAAATGCATATACATGTCACAAGGATCACTATGAGATTCACTTGGGCATTACAACGTAATACATAGACCATAATCCAACTGCGCCTATGACTAATAATCCACCCGCCGGATATCATCCAAACAACTATTGGGTATTAAGTTGCAAGCAATAGATTATCTCCTTAAGCAAAGCTTGTAATGTAAACAATACAAATGTCCTCGAACACAAGATTGTTGTTTTCTCCCTAGTAGCAACAGCACATCTACAACCTTAGAAGTTGTTGTCACTGTCCCAGGATAGCAGAGGCATGAACCCACTATCAAGCATAAATACTCCCTCTTGGAGTCACTAGCATCTACTCGGCCAAGATATCTACTAGCAATAAAGAGCATGCAAGATCATAAACAACATAGAGATGATAAATCACAAATCAACTTGACATAGTACTCAATATTCATCGGATCCCAACAAATACAACATGAAGAATTACATAACGATGATCTTGATCATGATAGGCAGCTCACAAGATCTAAACATGAAGCACATGGAGGAGAAGACATCCATCTAGCTACTGCTATGGACCCGTAGACCAAGGTAGACTAATCACACATCACTCCGGAGGTAGGCATGGTGATGAATAAGGCCTTCGGTGGTGATTCCCCTCTCCGGCAGGGTTCCGGGAAGAGCTTCTGGACCCTCCCAATCTCGCATTGACAATGACGGTGGCTTGTAGTATGTTTTCTAGAAAAGAGTTTGGGCCCCTAGGGTTTTCCTATTGAGGGGAATATATAGGCGGAAGGGTGATGTCAGGGGGTGCACCCGGCGGTCACACCCCCTGGTGGCATAGCCTAGGCCTGGCCCGCGCCACCAGCAGGTGTGGCTTGCCCCTGGTCCGTCTCCTGCTCTCCTTTGGACTTCGTCTTCTTGTCAGGTAATTAAGGACTTCAGCTTTTGTTTCGTCCAATTCTGAGAATATTTCCTGTGTAACTTTTCTGAAACACAAAATAGCAGAAAACAGGGAACTGACACTGTGGCATCTCATTAATAGGTTAGTTCCGAAAAATGCATAAAAACGCCATGAAGTGTAAACAAAACACAAAGCAAATGGTGTATAAACAAGCATGGAGCATCAAAAATTATAGATACGTTTGAGATGTATCAAGCATCCCCAAGCTTAACTCCTGCTCGTCCTCGAGTAGGTAAGTGATAACAAAACAATAATTTTTTAGGTGACATTCACCAACACAATCTTGATCAAACGATGTAAAGCATTGAGTGCTGGGATCAAAGTACTCTAAACATGGGCATAAGGGATATAATCTTGACAATAAAACTTAGCAACCATGTTATAACATGAAAAGTAACACAAACAAAAGATCATGAATAATAATGCAATGAAAGTGAATTGTTTGTTTCGAGCATATAGAAAAACATAGCAAAGTGGTATTCAGCTTGTCCCTCATGGAATAGCAAAACATAAATGCATAGGACACCTTCAAGTTTAAGAGGGTGACTAGATACAAATAATTTGAGAACAAGCAAAACCATAATCATGAATCAATCAATAATAAATTTTGGGACTATGCACATTATACTCAGAATGACAACTATGCTCTCTTAGATGGTTCATAAAGGTAGAACGTGAAGACTCAACATAAAAGTAAAAGAAAGGCCCTTCGCAGAGGGAAGCAGGGATTTAGCATGTGCTAGAGCTTTTCATTTATAAAACAGAGATAAAAATTGTTTTGAGAGGTGGTTGTTCTTGTCAACGACTGGCAATGGGGTTCTTACTATCTTCCATACTAAACAAGTTTTGAGAGAAATTGGCACATTTGTGCTCTTTTATAAAGCTTGGCACTCCTCCCCACTTTTCTTTTCACAAACCATGGCTAACCGATTCCATCGGGTGCCCACCAACTTTCATATACTATGGAGGAGTGCCTTTTTTCTTTTCTTTTTTTCCTTTTTTTGAAAGGTTACCATATGGAAGATAGAAAATCCGACCACTACGTCCCCATGAGCTGAAAACAGTGTCACAAAATGAGAAGTATTTTGAAGAGTTTTTTGAAAGGTAGCACATGAAAATTTACTTGGAATGGCTTGAAAATACCATGCATAGGAATTTATAGTGGACTCTTTGAAATAACTTGGTTTTTGGTGGTTGGATGCACGAGAAGTATTCCCTCTCAGTACAGATGAAGGCTAGCAAAAGACTGAGAGCGACCAACTAAGAGAGTAATAACGGCCATAATCATGCGTAGCGACAAAACATTATTAACCAAAGCATAACGTGGTATCACAAGTCAAAAACCAAATGATCATAGAGGCTTGAGGCGACTAGTTAAAGTTAAACATGGAGTAAGCATGCGCCAAGTCAACCCAAATAAAGCATCAAAGGAGAATACCACTATAATATGCTCCCATATAATAAAAACAATGCATGATTCTTTTCAAAGGCATATTAAGCAATCTCAGTCATTTGAGACAAGTCATGCTACAGCAAAAACTACTAAGCATGTAATCAAAATATCATCAAGCATGACATGCAAAAGTCTAAGCCACAGTCTAAACAAGCTCCCATTTGTACCACTATAAGCATGAAACTTTTTACTCTTTTCCAACACCAATCAACCTTTTTGAAACAACTCTTAAAGATGAAAAGCAACATAGACCAGAGGTCTAAACACACCTAGCTACAAAGAACTAACAAGTTCTGAACAAAAATCAAGGTGAAAAACGAAAGCTAAATGTAGTATTAGAAAAAGAGAACACTCGTTGAACGATAAGAGTAAAAACTAGAGTGTTCTTCGCAATGAAAAACGGAGTTTGTCTTCTCCAAAAGAAATATGTTGGGGTCCAACCATTTATTGCACAAACAAAACAAAAGAAAACTGAAAGCAAAAATAAATACGCTCCAAGAAAAATGCATAGAATACGAAGCAATAAAAATAGGGATTTCTATTTTCGTGCCCTCAGGTTCTTAGTTGTACTCAGTTTTCCCCAGCTCCTTAGTTTTTCCTCAGTTTTCCCCAAGCCTTTGTCTGAAACCCTCAGAAGGAGCTCGGACGGGAGGATTTCCATTTAGTTGACCGTTCCGTGCTGACGTGTGGGGCTGCATCGTGTGGGGCCGCGTCGCGTGGGGCTGGTAGAAAGGGACCGCGTGGGACAGGACGAGACCGCGTTTGGTTGTACGTGTGTCTCTCTCGGCCCAAATTGGCATTTTTCAGAGCACCTTTTCCCCCTCTCTCTTTGTAACAGTTCTCTCTCTTTTTACCAAATTAGTATCAAATCTAGAGAAGCTTCTATTTTTGTCTTTCTTCAATGATTGTTGCCTTTTGGCCCTCGTTTTTTGCCCAATATGGTAACAAATCTAGTAGCAAATCTAGAAGCTAGTATACAATGTTGTCAGAATCGTGACTCAAATCGTAAAATCGGCCGAGTTTACGATCCCACATGTAGAAATCGATCTAAAGCGTATACAGAATCGTTTTTGGTTGAGTCGTCGTAGGGTCGCGCTACAAGTCGTGGGATCGGATGAAATCGCCTGCCGAGTCGCCGATGTGAACGACTCTGGCCCAAGCTATAATCCAGGCCTTTTTTTCTTAAGATGGACGGTTGATAGCCCATGTGCTAACCCCTAAATATGCATCTACCTTTGCCTTCCTGGCGCATTCGATCCTGTTTGTGGCGGCCGTGCCCGTCTCTCTCCCTCCCTCGATCTTCTCATCTAAATCTGACATACTCCGTACCAAGGTGGTAAACGTGGAGGACAAAAGTGACTAACGAGAAGATCACAAGGTGCTGCACTTCGATCCTGTTCAACTTGTTACTTTTGTTTATTTTATTTAGAATCAGATCTGGGGTGGAGTGAAGGTCTGCATGCATGTCGTGCAGCCAACACCTGTATTAGTAATCGGCTAATCGGCTAAAACTAGTAAATAGTAATCAGCTAGCTAGCTTACAGATGGGTTTTATTTTCAAATTGGCATTTATCCGATTTTTTGTCACAATTTGTTTAGGCAATATGTAAACTATAGCTTGAACAAAAAACTGATCCTGAACAAGAAGCTGAGAATATGGTCAATAATTTTACTGAAGCATGAACTGGAGTTGCTAATATTAACAAATCATTTCCTTGTTTGTTTTATAAATCATTATTGTTTTTGTTTCTTAACAGGTTGAGATGATCTTGGATTGGACAAAGAGTATCCTGCTATACCATCCACAACCAATGAAGAAGACAATCTTAATTTTGACGATCAATACAATTTAGTGGTTCTTCTTCTCCAACAATATTGTGAATTGTTTTACGATGAACCTATATGTTTGAAACCTACCGCTTTGCTCAATTCTTTTTATGGGTATGCACTTATGCTACTTCAGTCAAGCTACATGTTACTTTTTTTCATTTTGTTACGAAATAAATGCTCATGACCCTTTGTCAACTCATGTAAATATTTAAAAATCTAGTGTTGGTAGAATCGGGTAGAATCTTAGATTCTAGGACTCGATTCTACGATACGATTCTACCAGAGCAATTCCGGTCTGATTTAGAATCACGATTCTGACAACCTTGCTAGTATAGGACAAATTCACAGCAGCATAATAAATCCAGAAAACTAAGTATAATACATAAACTGCATACAGCAGCCAAAAGCAGCCACTACAAGGATTCCAGTCTATTGCAACAAAAATATTTGTTGCAATAAGTACAAAATTGTTGCGATAAGTACCTATTGCCACATAATGATGTTCGTTGCCATCCGTTGCGACAGGACGCATGGTAATAGGTTATCGCCACAGAAAACCAATTGTTGCAGAAAAAGCGTGCTATTGCAACAGTCCTATGGTAATTTGCCACATTTTCCTCCGTGGCAGCGCACACTTGATGCCACAATTTTGGTTGTGGAAATAGCTTGGTGCAACAGATAATTAAACATGGTGATTATTAGTTCGTGGTGATAGACACGTGTGGCAATAACCTATGTCAACAAAGCTTTCTTCGTGGCGCATAATATTTCCGTGGCAATAGTCAATTGTGGCAATACCTTTAGAGCAACAATTCTTATTTTGTTGTATTAGTCTTTTGCCACGAACCACTATGTTTGTGGCATTCTCTTATAGCAACAATATTGTAGTAGTGGCAACAAAAAATTGCAACATACTCTTTTTGTGGTGATAAAAAGTTATCACGACGAACAAAATATTTGTGGCGAGAAGTTCTTGCAACAATATAAGCATTTCGTTGTGATAGTCTATATCAACAAAATTGGTTTTGGTGGCGCCAAATATTTATCTCAACAAGCAAGAGGGTCGTGGTGATAAGTTATTGCAACAACATGAAGTGCTCCGTAGCAACAGTCTAGTGCAACAAAACAAGTAGCAGTGGTGATTGAGATTCGACGCAACGCTGTATTTTCTGTGGTGGTAACCTTTCGCAACCAAAAATAGGTTGTGGTAATAGCCAGTTGCAACCAAAAAAAATACGGGAATTCAGTTACATGATTCAAACCATACGTATAAGATGTAGATTCACAAACATCATATTTCACAGAGCAAATATCCATTAAATGAAACTCACATATAATTTAGCAATCATTCAACATAATAAATGTGCCATCCTAATTAAGTGCCAAGACTAAGCTGTACGGGTCATTATTTGTTTCCTGCAATCAAGAAATTAAAAAAATTATTTTCATTGACAAACTAAAATAGTGGAAGCAAGTACTTGTATGCATGTGAGTATAGGCCATTGATCATATCAAATCAGGGTCAACATGAAGATAAAGCAAGGTTGTGACTTACCATTGCTTGAAGCATTCGAGAATTCAATTTTGAAGCTTGTGCTAGCTGATTTGGAGAAATTACATTCTTCCTTGTACCTAGGGTCCCAGTAGTACTTTATAACCATTTAGAGCACCTCACCCATTCTTCTTCTTCCAGTTTCTACAGTCCCAATCATACAAGAAACATTGCAGTACTCAGTATTAGATTGTAAGAAACCACAAGACAAATATAAACCAAAATTAGTACCATTCTATAATAGTGCACGGTTGCGACCAACATGGGATGGCCATTGATCCAGTGCAAACTTATCATTACCACAAACTAGTGTCAGATTGTTCTTGAGTTCCTATACGATATTTAACTATTTTGAAGATGAAATATTTAACCAATACCAGGATTTTCTGCATTATATCAAAACAACTTGAATGACAAACAATTTACCAGATCTGCGTTGTCCACGGTTAAGTTTTGTATGTTGTTATACTTTCCATCTTTGTTAAGACAACAAAGCCTTTCCTTACTGAACACAAAAAGAATTAGGAGACTTAGCATTATCAAAGCATTGGTGTTGTGTACCTTGTAGAAAGGAGTAATGTGAAGCATCTCATTCCTCTGAAGCGTGCACATTGCCTGACACAGCCCGAACTGCATGTTAATCGCAAATGTTAATTACCTTCACAGTTATGGCATAAATTGATGTGAACATAAATATTATTACCAAGTTGTTGTAGCATTTAGGTTATAACATGTATGGTTGGTTTAGTCACAAGAATTAACAAACAAGTTAATTTTCATCTACCTTGCAGTAGCATTTAGGTGGACCAGATTTGACTTTTTTTCAATGTCAGCACTTGGAATCCACATGACCAACTGGAAAATAAATATTACTATTACTCGTGTAGTATCTTGAGATTCAAATAAGTAGAATTAGTTTCTATTAGATAAACTTCATGTTATACAGCAGCAGTAGTTGCTCTTGGACTAGGACCTTGAGGATTAAATTGCCTATATCTACCTTCCAGGTTAAAAGCTCAAGTAATGCTCAAATTAATAGGATCATTTTATAGTTCTGTACTACATAGCCTAGAGTATCGCAAGCTACTACATCAAGCCATAGTACAATTACGTTGTGGAATGCAGTACATAAACTGTAGCATAGAGCATCACAAGCTAAACCCTCCGAACCCACCGATTTTAATCCTAAGCACATTTGCTTGAGAAGCCAGGGGTCCAAACGGAACAACAGGAGCACACATAAGCATGGGTTGAGCACATATTGAATTCTAGCAAGCTGATCACAGACTACCTTTTCCATGTAGATGCCTAATATTTCTTTTGAGCAAGAAAATAATTATTAAGTGAATTTGCTGGGAACTCAAGCACTGTTAGCAGTAATAAATCTGAAACCTAAACATCATCCATGAGTCCTCTCTGCGTAACAAATTTCTATGGAGAGTTTACATGAAAGATTTGTCCTTGCCTGATGTAATGAATTATGCAATGCAAAATAGGATAAACAACCAAGACTGGTCTGTGTTAAACATTCATACTCAAGTTTGATAAATGCATCCAGTCGCTGAAACAACACTAGCAACAGGTGACTATGATCTCTCCAACCAAACCGAACTAAACTGATTGGGAGAACTGTGGTTTTAGCTAACGGGTGCAGATCAGTTACGTACATGTGTTAATTGTTAACTGAAATCCCTACGTGCTAACTGAGCAATCCTGAACCAAAGTGCTAGCTGAATGAGTCTGAACCTAAGTGCTAGTTGACATCAGGAACTACAAATATTCAGCTTAGACCCGGCCCAAGTGTGTCATCTGTGCAACGATGGCGCCCACCGTGGCGGCAACGGCCACTTTGTGGGCATGTCTAGCTGCTCAACAACTAGTTTGTGCTCGGCGGAGAAGTAGAAGCGTAGTGGTATGGCTGTCACGGACGTCACCACCCATGAAAAGGAAAGGAAGGGAGAAATCAAGGCGTGTACCTTACTGCCGTCACGGGATCGGCGAGGTGTTGGTAGTCTTGGTCGTGGTCGCGGCCGCCATGGCTGTGGACGCCGTGGCCGAGGATGTGGACGTACGGTATCTAATATAGCATGTCGAACGTCTCCCAGCTCGGCGTGAGTGCCGCCGCCTTTCCGGTCGCCAGCGAGGGGGCCTCTCGCATCCCAGCGGTTGTTCTAGTAAGATAGCGAGGCGGGCTATTGCATCCCGGCGGCCATGCCGGAGGCGACAGTGAGGAGCGCTGCAAGGCGGCCGTCGACGAGTTAGTTCTAGGATGGAAAGGGGCCGGTGCGCTTCACATCTAATCTATGCGGAGATGGGAGAAAGGAATAACCTGAGAAATTCTCCGTGCGATGGACTCTGGTGTGATTCGCAGCGTTGAAGCCGTCGTGACGCCGTGGGACGAAGGAGAGATGAACGAGAGTTCAGATCCAATCCCGGTGTGATGACGCCGTGATTTGGTTTATAGAGAATTAATCGCGATTAGTTATGAGCACTAATGGCGTTTAGCGGGAAGGTTAAAAACATTGGGGCAATTAGAGTACACTTTAAATTATTTGGTGGAAAAGTAAATACTCCCTCCATTTCAAAATATAAGATGTTTTAGCTTTATGAAGCAAATATATTTAGACTTCTTTTAGTGTGTAGATTCACTCGAATATACACACTAAAAGGTGTCTAGATACATTTGCTTCATAAACCTAAAACATCTTATATTTTGAAACGGAGGGAGTATAATTTTTGGGAGGGAATGTTTAGAATAATAAAATAAATTGGAAAAATAATAATTCAAAGCAATACTCCCACCGTTCCTATATATATATATATATAGGAGGTATAGTTTTTAAATAAATTTCCAAAATATACGACTCCTGCCAAATTTACCGCTAGATTTGTGGAGTAGTTGTCTGCTACATAAGATATTTCACAAACAAATTTGATCAGGAGAGAGAGGAGATTGGGAGTTTCCTTATTTTTCTTCACTTTTACGTCTAAACCAACAAAAAATAATTGCCTAACCTATACGTTAATATTCGTGCAAAAAACTATACCAATCGTATATGTCGGTTGTGATTGCGAAGAGAGTATGAAGTCGGCATACAAACAACAGCTGAGCCGGCCAGGGGTAATGGAGGTAGTGTGGGCTAGGGCTACCCTCATTAACAAAGGTTGTACTCTTACCTTGAAACATAAGTTGAGGTCCTAAATAATGGAGCTATATGTTTCCCTACCTCTATCATATGGAACTTTAATAGTTAAAATTCTAAATATGTCACCTCTCTCTGACCGCCACCATTGAGAGTCGCCCCTAAGCAGTCGGGCCATTCTGATGCTCTCCTCGACGGTGCTGCCGGGCCGAGGAAGCTAAGGAGCGACACCGGTCTTGTGTATAGATGTAGTTTTAGCAGTTTTTGTAGGAGTGTTCCCGTGTTTGGTGTCATGTGTGTCCTAGAGGCTGCTTTGGAGTAGTGATGCTGCATGTTCAAGGACTCCATTCTCGGGGCCCCAAGTTTGGTGGTTGACTCGAATGACCATTTGGTGGTCTTCTTCCAAGCAGTGGGAAAAAAAATTCATCTTATATACAACCACCAATTGGAGGCCCCTTGATGACCTCGTGGCGACACCCCACTTCCTCTTGGTTCCAAGTGGTTTCGTCCCCAGTATCGACAAGGAAGGTCGCAGTTCGAGCTCTCAATGTTCCGACGGTAGCAGAGGACATGATTGCGTTGTTCAGGAATCTTTTCAGGAACGGCAAGCGGATGGCAGGGTCCAAACAAAGTAGTAGTCGACTAGAAAGTGTTGGCGAAGCCGTACATAGCGCCCTGGAGACCCAAGTCTTTGGAAGTAGCCACCACCAGCAATGCTCAGCCATCATCTCTAAATGCCACAATGGGGATTTCCCTCACGGCCATGGCAGCGCCTTCAAGAAGGAAATGGCGCCATGACGATGTCGCTGCCTGGTCCGGTAAACCAGACCTAAGGTTTCCCCCGGCACCAAATAGGGAAAAGCACGGTCAATCCCAAGATCACGCCTCCAAGGAGAAAGCGGTACCCGCGGGCATCGCCATGGCCAGCGTCCAAAGCCTTGGCAAACCCGCCTGAGCTGGTATGGTACGGCGGGCCTGAGAAGCTAGCAGAGAAGCTAGCAGAGAAGCACGGAGGCGTTGCTGCCGCCCACGCCAAACCCGCAGAGGAATCCCACGCCATCGGATACCCGCGAGAAGAAGAGTGTCCTAGCGACGGGTGAGAGGGAGGCCGCAGACCGTGAAGGTGGTTCGGGAGCTCGTGGAGTTGCCCCGCTTTGGCTGCCCGCTGTCGGGCGATGAGGGCGTCCTGCTCAAGGACCAGTTGTCCAGTTGAGATTGAGGGGTATAAAATTATAAGAAATAATTTATACAAGACTTTTTTGTAAAATTAGTAAAAACAAGTCTTTTTGTATTTGCCACGTAGACCATTCCAAAATATATGATGTTTTAGCTCATCATCGTCATGCATGTACGTAGACATCTTTTAAAGGGACGATGTACGTAGACATCTTTTAGTGTGTAGGTTAAAAATAAAAAGAGTGAACCTATATACTAAAAAGTATCTAGATATATATATATATATATATGGCAATGATGGGCTAAAACATCTTATAGTTTGAAACGGAGGGAGTATTTATATGTCCAAAAGCCCAAAGATAACAGTTATCTGACAAAATTGGTTCAAATGTGGTAGTTCTTTATTATTAATTCATTTGGGCTGAAACGGATCTACAGCAAATTGGATTAGAGTGGTGCGGGCTGACCAGTATAGCCGTTTGGAGCGGCGCAGTTTGGGCTGGAAAACAAAATCTTGAACGGACTGAAACCGTGGGTTTTCAACCCGCACAGGTCGATCGGATACCCACATTACCTTGCTTTACGTTGAAGCTTCTCGTTCCTGTACGACCGTGTCTCTCGACAGACTTTGATTAGTACAGCTTTTGTTGCCCCGTGGTTCCTAGCCGTGGTCTGTAACCTGTTTCAAACCGCAAAATTGAAATGAATTGGTGCGGGCTTAGGGGCTGGTGCGGGTTGGGTGCTCAGTGCTATAGATTATTTACTGGGTTGGATTGGTGTGGAAGTATTTCGCAAAAAAAAGGATTGGTGTGGAAATGACGTCATCGTGCTGGTTGGCTGGTGCGGGTGCGATGCAGTTTGGCCACCATTCTAACACACGTACAGTAAAAAACACCAGTGCTCCACCACGGCACCACCACTGCTATAAGTCAAGAACACAATGGGTAAATAGCAAGGCCATACGAGCCCACAGAATATTTAGAATCGTGTTGGGCAGAACTAGTCTAGTAATTGGCGTAGCTGAGTACTGCACAAGACAGTCCAGTCCATTGGTCAGCAATTAGCCCATGGAAGTAGGCTGGCACGCTTCGCCAGTGCATCCACTTCAAGCTGGTAAGTTTAGTACCACCTCATGTAGGGAGTGTGAAGGGAGCAACAATGTGCTTATAAATGGCAGCATGTGTTCGCAATCAATGTTCAAACTACTATGCCTAGAAGAACGTGTGTTATTACTCTCTCCGTTTTAAAATATAAGATGTTTTAGTTTTGTGAAGCAAATATATTTAGACATCTTTTAGTGTGTAGGTTCACTTGAATGTACACACTAAAACATGTCTAGATACATTTACTTCATAAACCTAAAACATCTTATATTTTGAAACGGAGGGAGTATAAGTTATTCCTATTAATTTTGGGCTACGCATTATAATGAGAGCAGCCATTTGGAGCTCAGGCTCCATGTGCCAGATTTTGAAATTTTGAATTTTGATGTCTTCAAATTTTTTGAAAAAATATCATAACATAGACAAGTATTCTATATGTGTGCAAATTTGTAGACCCAAGTATGTTATATTTTAGGCTCAGCAAAAATGATAAATTAGGATTTTGGAGTGTATGAACAATAATGAACAGTTGACTGAAAACTTGATTTTATCTTTTTGTGAGATTTTGTCATTCTTATAGAGCCTAAAATATACCGTATTTTGTTCTAAAAATTTACACAATGATAAAGTACAACATTTTCTATGTCTACATAATTTTTTTTGAATTTTTTAAAACATCTAAATTTGAATTTTTAAAGCTTGAAAGAAGAAAAACTCAAAACAGGCTCACTAGAGCCCGAGCTCCATTTTGATAAATTATAATATATTATTTATAATATATTATTTATAATAAATTATAATATAATATACAGATGGTAAGTGCCCGATGGGTTTACCAATTTGGTCGGGTTGGGCATGGGTAGAGAGATGTAATTAGTCTAGGTGCAATATTAGAGAGATCAATCAACTGAGAGAGAGAGAGAAATTAATCAATCGAGTGCACGTCGTCGGAGCTCTGTCTGGAGGTGCAGCCGGTGCGGATCTTCTTCCTTTGGTGGGCGGCGGCAGCCAGAGAGCCCATGCCAATTCTTCCCCTGTCCAACATCGCTACATTTGTTTTTGATAGGAACGTCGCTAGATTGATACAAGGAAGAAGAACGTCTGGTAGTGGTAGGTGTGTCATGGGGGGTATTTTCTTTGGAGGGTATCACGCAGGCTAAGTGGACACGCAAGGAGACCAGTGGGCCTTCTATTATCATGGGTCGTAGCAAGACGTCACTAATCTTCCTTGTTCCATCCTATGTTCCTATCTTGTCGGGTTTATAGTCCCCAAATTGTTTGGATTGTGTCCCACCTATCAAACCATATGTTCCAGAGATGTATACCCTTGTTGTTTCACTTTTTTGGCAACCACGATCCTTGACCCTCATTCCTGTGCCTCGACCCAGACTTCCTGAAAACATGGAAACTATGGTTGAAGTGAAGGTGTTGTGTGTTTCTCTCCAAACTTGAGCTTATTTGCCTTTGATTAGTTGCTGTTGTCGGATCTGGAAGGGATGATACATGAGAAGGCCCGCGTCACCCTCTGACTTGCTCCACCGGATCTCAGTCCAGCCTCTCAATATTGACATGAAGTAGTTAGGTCAAAGTCACACAACCCCTCATGTCCTTGGATGGTTTCAAGTTTTCAATCATCCGGGCTGCTTGGGCATGGACTTTTTCTGCATGTCCTAATATTGCCATCAAGGGCAAGACGATTCGGCTCACTCGGCCCAAGCAACCTTTTCCTTGCCAAGCGAGGCTAGCTGCCCCACAAAGCTCATATATCTCCCCTCAGCAAGGCTATTTTCCTGGTACCAGACACCTCATGTGGCTCAACAAGGCTATAATGGATTTTGCCGAGGAACTAAAAGTGCCCCTAGAGTTTCCTACAGCAAAGTGAGATAAACTAGTACATCCCTTTAATCAAATTGTTAGAAAAAGTATAATAAAGAAAGAAAAATTAGGAGCAATAGGACACTATAGAGAATATTGTCGCAATATCTTGTTTCCTTTTTTCACAGCAGAAGAGGATTGATGAAATATTTTGTACATATTACCACAGATGCACAATTTGTCGCAATATGTAATAGTTATTGCAACAAAGTAATTCTGAGGCAAAAAATTGCGCTATCACGACCAACACATGTTTTGTTGCAATATAGAGCCAACTTTTTGCAAAAATATCTATAATTAATGCAACATGCGAAGGTTGTTACAATATCTTTCCAAATATTACAACAAAGATTTATTTTGTTGCAATACCAACTCTATATTGCAACAAAGGGGCCAATTCACGCAACACATCGTACTTGTTGCAATATCTCTACAATATTACAATGATGCTGCAATTCATTGCAATATGTGGATTCTATTGCAACAAAAAGGGTGCATGGTGCAACAAAACTAAATTGTCACAATATATAGATCCTATTACCACAAATGAGAATTTTCTGGTAATATCACATTTTATTGCAATAAAACATAGTTGTAGCAAAAAATATTGTTGCAATAGACCGGAATCCTTGTAGTGAGCCAATAACGATATTAATGTTCACGACAAACTAAGCTGAAAATAATACAAGACGCAATGTATGGCCAACATGAAGATTAGGATACCCCAGGATGAATGAATCTGTTCTTCATTCTTCATCATATATTTCGTCCTCGCTACATTCCATGAGATGAAGGAAATATTTACTGAACTCCTTCCGTCTACAGTGTGCAGCCAATACATCCTCCAAACGGTATGGCATTTCTTCATTTTTCAGACTGTCGTATCCTAATCTACCACACATCGTGGCCACTCATCCCAGGCCTTTCTATCATCAAAGTACTCTCTGATATAATCCAAATCCACGTAGTAGATGCAGCCAAGTCGAACTGTCGGGTGCACTCTGGTGTCGACGGAGATACACTAGATATAATTGACGAAGAAGGCACGACTGCCAATGTTACTGACGGCATGGAGAGAGCGGCTCTCCACACGGTACACCAATGGTTGACCTTCCTCCAAATGCCTGTTGCCAATGCTGCCGCCCAACAACACAAGCAGCAGATCACCATCCGACTTCACAAGGTAGAACTTGGAATCATTTCCAAGTTCTGGAAATGAAAATAGTGTCTCCATATTGACAGTGCTCGCGTGCTGCTCCAACTGGACATTGTTGGTGCACACTAATGTTCCGACCTCAAAATTGTTCACAGCTATTGCATACAATTCACCATTGAACCGGGTAATGCAACGCAGAGAATGGTGCTCGATCGAAAATCTTCCTTCTCCCCAATCTTCATCTATATCCTTAGTTGGAGTGTTCTCATCGACCCAAGCAATTTCCGTGGGGTAACCTGTGCAAACGAAGACCATAGTCGGGGACTTCATTACAGCGATTGACTCCATAATAACAGATGGCATCTGTGCCTCAAACATAGTGTTTGATGTCTTTGTGAGTGGGTTCAGAAGCCGTATCTTGTGCGGCTGGTTCTTCTGGGCAAGCACGATAACGCCACGGTAAAAGCCGATGAAGTAGTATCTAAAATATATTGATGAAGATAACATTCAGCACTAAGATGTTTACGATTGAAAATAAAAATAGATTAATGATATGTCTCCAACGTATCTATAATTTTTGATGCTCCATGCTTGTTTTTACACCATTTGCCTATTGTTTCGTTACACTTCGTGGCACTTTTATGCATTTTCCGGAACTAACCTATTAACAAGTTGCCACAGTGCCAGTTTCCTGTTTTCTGCTGTTTTTGTGTTTCAGAAGTGATACACAGGAAATATTCTCGAAATTGGACGAAACAAGTTCCTGAAGTCTTATTTTACCTGGAAGCTTCCAGAGATCCGAAGGAGAGAAGGAGTAGGGCCACCAGGGCCCCACACATAGGGGTGGCGCGGCCCTACCCCTGGCCGCGTGGGCCCCGCGTGAGGGCGCCTGGCTCCCCCTCTGACATCGCCCCTTCGCCTATAAAGACCCCCCGATGGAAAAAAACCTAAGGACCCGATCAGTTTTCCAGAACACATCGCGATCCGCCGCCGCCGTCGACCCGAAGATCGGAAGGGTCCAGAAGCTCTTCCCGGTACCCTGCCGGAGAGGAGAATCGCCACCGGAGGTCTTCTTCATCGCCATGCTTGCCTCCGGAGCGATGAGTGAGTAGTCTACCTTGGACTATGGGTCCATAGCAGTAGCTAGATGGTTGTCTTCTCCACCATGTGCTTCATGTTTAGATCTCATGAGCTGCCCTACATGATTGAGGTCACCGTTATGTAATTCTACATGTTTGGTTTGTTGGGATCCGATGAATATTGGTGTTTATGATTGAGTTGCTGTACTGAATATTATCTTTTGTTATCTCTATGTTGTTTATGATCTTGCATGCTCTCCGTTGTTAGTAGCTATCTTGGCCGAGTAGTTGCTAGTGACTCCAAGAGGGGGTATTTATGCTCGATAGTGGGTTCATGCCTCTATTTCACCTGGGGGAGTCACAGAAACCTCTAAGGTGGTAGATGTGTTGTTGCTACTAGGGAGAAAACAACATTCATATGCTCAAGGGCATATGCTTTATTTACATTACACACTTTGCTTAATGCAATTATCTGTTGTTCTCAACTTAATACTTTTGGGGTGTTCGGATTGATATCCCCGGGAGTGGATTATTAGTCATAGATGCAGTTGGATGGCGGTCTATGTATTTTGTTGTAATGCCCAGAGTAAATCGCATAGTGATCTTCTCGACATATCATGTTTATCTTTATTCTATCAATTGCCCAACTGTAATTTGTTTACCCAGCATGTGTTATTTATCTATGGAGAGACACCACTAGTGAACTGTGGACCCCGGTCCTATTTCCATCATATTGCTATCACCTGTTTACTTTCTCGCACTGTTTACTTTACTCGCATACTTTTACTGTTTTCCACTCGATACACTCATAACCTTTGTTTCAAGCAAACCGGTGAGATTGACAACCTCATCGTAAGTTGGGAGCAAAGTATTTGTTTGTGTGTGTGCAGGTTCCGCGTTGCTATTGGCCGAAGACGAGTCAACAAGTGCACCCTTGTTGGAGTGTTATTAAGCCAGTCTGCATCACCTTCAGTCGTTTGTCTCTCCTCTCCAAGAACGATATTAAATCTTAGTTTCTTAACTGAGGGAAAACCATCTGCTATACTCATCACACCTTCCTCTTGGGGTTCCCAATGGGCTGGTCATTCACCACGCACAAGGACTGTTGTTGGGGGACGAAGAAGAATAATCTCCTTCATCAACTAGCCATCAGCTGTTTTTCTGGCGCCGTTGCCGGGGAGGAAGTAGAAGACTTCTGCGAGGGGAGTTTTCGCACGCACATTCTTTACTTTGTTATTGCTTTGCTTTACTTTATTTATTTTACCTGCATCGTTTTTTATCAAAAACCCAAAAAAATTAGAATCCTTGGTAGTTGTTATTTCTTTACTTTAGTTTATCATGTTGATCCCTAAGTACGTTCTGGAGAAGCTCTCAGTAGGTAGTGGTTCGATTATTGGCAAAAGTAACATTGAGGAGTTCTTTAATCACATTAGTATGCATGAGGAAGTTGACGAAAAGTCTTGGGTTGAGCTTGCTCCTAGTATTGAAGTTGCTTCTGTTTATTTAATTGACATGTTGGAAACTAGGTTTGCTAGTCTTAATCCTTCTATGCAATACATGTTCCTTAAGCTTCATGAAATTGAGCATCCCGAAAAGAAATCTTTTATCTTGGAAACTTTGCGCCTAGAATTTAAGGATGTCGTTATTGAAGCTAGGAAAGTTCTTAAACGTTTTAATAAACTCGGTTCACCTATAAAGGTTATTAGTACAAATGATGAGGGAGCCGAAATACCTATACCTTGCAAGCTTTTGGGATTGTGTGAAGCTTTCGAAAATAATTTTGACTGGATCTGCCCTGAAAATCTTTTTGATGAAAATAGTGTACCAAAGCATGATCACAAAGGGTCTTCAAAAACTTATGTGGATGAAATACAGTGCCTTATTGACAAGACCTCTGCTGTTGATCTTAGTGCTTCTTCTGAAAATACTTGATTCGCAATTTTCTGCGCCTAGCTCAAAGGCGTTAAAGAAAAGCACTCTTGGGAGATAACCCAATGTTTTCTTTTCAGTACTTTTTCTTTTATTTGAGTCTTGGAAGTCATTACTACTGTAATGACCGCTCCTTATCCTTTTTATTTCGTTTTTGGTGCCAAGAGAAGCCTCTAATTTGAGCGAGGTAAAGATTTGGGGATGTTGCTGTCCTGAAACTGTTTTCGGTGCTGCACTATAAAAATTCGTATAAATTCTCTGTTTATCTTTTGGACCTGACATTTCTTGTGCATATGCCCTAGGTTATATCCAAACTTTTGTTAGTTGAACACTTTTTGATTTGAGCAACAAAAAATCCCTCAAAAATTCGACCTTTCTCAGCTGTTCAATTTTGACAGATTTCTGCCAATATTTGTGTTTGCCACTTTATCGCTTTCTTTTGAGTTCTTTTGATCACGGAATTTTTGGGGAGGTTGCTACAGTAGTATTTGCTATATATGTGGTGGTTTTGAGTTGAAACCTGAAGCGAAAAAGAGGTTGATTATATGTTATGCTTACACTAATGTTGCTAATAGAATTGTGTTTAGTTTTGTATGAAGGAAGTTTTCAAGTGTAGGGATTGGAGAATGATGAGATGAGTTGAAGAATGGACAAAAGCTCAAGCTTGGGGATGCCCATGCATCACCCCAAGAAATATCCAAGAAGTACAAGCGTCAAAGCTTGGGGATGCCCCCGAGGCACCCCTTCTTCATCGGCAAAAATCAGGTCACCTTTCAAAACACTATATTTTTATTGCTTCATGCACTATGTGTTTTTCTTGGAGCGTCAGTTGTTTTAGTTTTCTTAGTTGGTTTAGTTTGTTTGTTTGCTGTAATAAATGGTTGGACCCCAACAAATTTCTTTTGGAGATGTACTCGTTTTCATTTGCAAAGAACGCTCTAGTTTTCACTCTTATTAAAAATCGAGTGTTCTTCTTTTTCTGCTGCTGCTTTTGGTTTTTGTTTTCGCCTTGATTTGTGTTCAGACATTGTCATATCTTTTCATCAAGGTGTATTTTTGCCTCTGATCTTTATTGGTTTTCATCAAAAGAGGTGTTTATAAAAATTTCAAATGGTGTTGGAAAAGAGAAAAAGCTTTGTGCAAAATAGTGGTACAAGAAGGAGCTTGTGTAGACTACGGCTTAGGCTTTTTCATGTCATGCTTGATGACTTTTTGATAGTATGCTTAGTGGTTTTGCTGTAGCATGACTTGTCTCAAATAACTGAGATTGCTTGATGAGCCTTTAAAAAAATCATGCGTTGTTTTTATTGTATGGAAGCATTATTTTGGTTTTCTCCTTGATGCTTTATTTGGGTTGACTTGGCGCATGCTCACACATGTTAGACTCTTACAAAGTCGCCAATAGCCTTCATGATCATTTAGTTTTTGACTTTTGATGCCATCTTATGCTTCTTTTAATGTCGCTTTGTCGCTTTGCATGATTATGGCCATTATTGCTCTCTTAGTTGGTCGTTTCAGTCTTTTGCTAGCCCTCGCCTTGTACTGAGTATGAGCTCTACTCGTGCATCCAACTCCTAAAAGCCAAAGTTTTCCAAAGTGTCCACCATACATACCTACTACCAATTTGCTATTCCAAGTAAATTTGACTTGCTTTTATTTTCTCTTCAAATTAAACTCTTACCAGTGTTATGCGAAATTCGGTCAGTAAAGCTCTCACGAACCGGAAGGCACACTTTACTTTTTTTCCTGTTCTAAAAATTTGACATTGTGGTCTCTTATGTTGAGTTGTTATGCTTGCAAGTTGTAAGTTGGATTCTAGCCCAGCCATGCTGTCATGGGCAAGCTTTCAACATTGCACTTTTATTTGAGTTGATATCGTGATCTTTTGTCTATGGATGCCCGCGGTGTGAAATGAATTGGGAATCTTGTGGGGATCATGGAGTTTGTATATGTATTAGGGAAACGCCGGGCCGCCAATCTAAGCCATGCATAATTCATGGTGGAAATTTGCAGCATACCCATGGTGAACATACGACGACGCATCTCACAATAAAAAGCTAAACAAAAGGCAAATAAAAGAGATGTCGAGGTGTTCATTGTCTGCTTGTCCTGTCATTTTGGTGTGGGCTTGTTCCATGTCATCGGGCACGGCGGTACCCCATTGGCGGTTCTCAATGATATACATATACTTACAATGACAAGAGCCTTGCTTGGGACTCTAAGTAAAGTAGCATGAGGTTTGGGTACTCGTATTCACGGGGCACGAGGTCTTCAACTTATGATTTGTCAAGCATATGCATCATAATTGTTCTCGCATTAACTTTAACCATTCAAGATGCTTATGATGGGGGCAATGAGAGCTCAAAGCCGGTAAGTACCATAATTTTTGAAGGATATAAAACTTGCAATCACTGCTTCCCTCAGCGAAGGGCCTTTCTTTTACTTTTATGTTGAGTCACCACCTTCTTTCTTTATGCACCATTAAGAGAGCATAGTTGTCATTCTTAGTGTGATATGCATTGTCCCAAAGTTCATTGATTGATTCATGATGATTGGTTTCACTTGTTCTTAAATTATTTGTATCTAGTCGCCCTCTTAAACTTGAAGGTGTCCTATGCATTTATGTTTTGCTCTCTTTCAAGGACAAGCTGAAAACCATTTGTATGTTTTTCCTTATGATTTGAACACACGTTTGACTTTCATTGTTTCATTTTCATGACCTTTTATTTGTGTTCATTTACATGTTTACAACATGGTTGCTAAGTTCTTATTGTCATGATTATATCTTCATGCCCATGTTTTAAGTTCTTATGATCCCAACTCACAAATGCTTACATAGATGATCAAGATTGTGTAGGTGCATGTCACCTCAAAAATTATTCTTTGTTATCACTTACCTACTCGAGGACGAGCAGGAGTTAAGCTTGGGGATGCTTGATACGTCTCCAACGTATCTATAATTTTTGATGCTCCATGCTTGTTTTTACACCATTTGCCTATTGTTTCGTTACACTTCGTGGCACTTTTATGCATTTTCTGGAACTAACCTATTAACAAGTTGCCATAGTGCCAGTTTCCTGTTTTCTGCTGTTTTTGTGTTTCAGAAGTGATACACAGGAAATATTCTCGGAATTGGACGAAACAAGTTCCTGAAGTCTTATTTTACCCGGAAGCTTCCAGAGATCCGAAGGAGAGAAGGAGTAGGGCCACCAGGGCCCCACACACAGGGGTGGCGCGGCCCTACCCCTGGCCGCGCGGGCCCCGCATGAGGGCGCCTGGCTCCCCCTCTGACATCGCCCCTTCGCCTATAAAGACCCCCCGACGGAAAAAACCTAAGGACCCGATCAGTTTTCCAGAACACATCGCGATCCGCCGCCGCCGTCGACCCGAAGATCGGGAGGGTCCAGAAGCTCTTCCCGGTACCCTGCCGGAGAGGAGAATCGCCACCGGAGGTCTTCTTCATCGCCATGCTTGCCTCTGGAGCGATGAGTGAGTAGTCTACCTTGGACTATGGGTCCATAGCAGTAGCTAGATGGTTGTCTTCTCCACCATGTGCTTCATGTTTAGATCTCATGAGCTGGCCTACATGATTGAGATCACCGTTATGTAATTCTACATGTTTGGTTTGTTGGGATCCGATGAATATTGGTGTTTATGATTGAGTTGCTGTACTGAATATTATCTTTTGTTATCTCTATGTTGTTTATGATCTTGCATGCTCTCCGTTGTTAGTAGCTATCTTGGCCGAGTAGTTGCTAGTGACTCCAAGAGGGGGTATTTATGCTCGATAGTGGGTTCATGCCTCTATTTCACCTGGGGGAGTGACAGAAACCTCTAAGGTGGTAGATGTGCTGTTGCTACTAGGGAGAAAACAACATTCATATGCTCAAGGGCATATGCTTTGTTTACATTACACACTTTGCTTAATGCAATTATCTGTTGTTCTCAACTTAATACTTTTGGGGTGTTCGGATTGATATCCCCGGGAGTGGATTATTAGTCATAGATGCAGTTGGATGGCGGTCTATGTATTTTGTTGTAATGCCCAGAGTAAATCTCATAGTGATCTTCTCGACATATCACGTTTATCTTTATTCTATCAATTGCCCAACTGTAATTTGTTTACCCAGCATGTGTTATTTATCTATGGAGAGACACCCCTAGTGAACTGTGGACCCCGGTCCTATTTCCATCATATTGCTATCACCTGTTTACTTTCTCGCACTGTTTACTTTACTCGCATACTTTTACTGTTTTCCACTCGATACACTCATAACCTTTGTTTCAAGCAAACCGGTGAGATTGACAACCTCATCGTAAGTTGGGAGCAAAGTATTTGTTTGTGTGTGTGTGCAGGTTCCGCGTTGCTATTGGCCGAAGACGAGTCAACAAGTGCGCCCTTGTTGGAGTGTTATTAAGCCAGTCTGCATCACCTTCAGTCGTTTGTCTCTCCTCTCCAAGAACGATATTAAACCTTGGTTTCTTAACTGAGGGAAAACCAGCTGCTATACTCATCACACCTTCCTCTTGGGGTTCCCAACGGGCTGGTCATTCACCACGCACAAGGACTGTTGCTGGGGGATGAAGAAGAATAATCTCCTTCATCAACTAGCCATCAATTAACTCTATAGATATGGAGGAATTTGAACCTTGCATGAACTTCCGTTAGATCGATGGTGACGTAGCGGGATGTGCGGAGGTGGAGGAAGGAGAACTCAGCGGCGCGTGGAAGGGCGTGTTCTACCATGATCCATTCGTGCAGGTGCACGTCGGGCTCAGGTAAATCTGAGCGCCAATTTGTATAAACTTGCCTCAAAGCAGAGTAGGTGTCCACGTACTCCTCGTTCGCCAGTAAGCAGCCGCCGATCTTGTGAAGTGGTCCGTTAGCCCTAAGAGAGGCTCAGTTCATGGAGGCGCCGCGATTGGATGCGCCGCCCTCGGAGGCGACGGGTTCAGCGGCGACGGCCTCGGATGTGACGGGCTCGGCGGCGACAGGCTCGGATGCGACGGGCTCGGAGGAGATGGGCTCGGAGGCGACAGGCTTGGAGGCGACGGGCTCGGGGGCGATGGGCTCGGGGGCGACGGCCGCCAGCGCATTCTTCTTCTCCATCGCCGGCAGGGGAGCACGCGTAGGGCGGTTGGGGTTTTTTTTTGAGAAGGTGATGGGACGTGAGAGGCGTGGTTGCGTGCGTGAGTGAGAATGAGACTTGTATAGAGGGAGGGAGAGAGGGGCTCTGTACAAGCAAAGTGACATTTGGTCTCAACACGCGCACCGCGCGCCTTACCGCTGCGCACCGCGACACGCGTCCGTGGTACTGCATGTCTGCACCGTTATGTGTACTCAGTTCTACCCTCGAGTCTTACACAGGAAAAAATATTTGTACTCAGTTTTCCCCTCAAGTACTAATACTGGCTAGTGCAATATACTCAGTTTTACCCTCAAGTGGCTGGTCAACAGAGAGTCAACAAATGGGATCAAGCTATCTAATTGAGTCATTTCATGTGCAAAAAAATTCAAATAAAATAAAATCATAGTGCCTCCTACTCATGGAGTCTTGTTACGCGACCTGCCACGTGGACAATCATATATAAATCAAGTTTTAACACAAATGGCTACTTCTCAAATTACTAGTAGCTATGAAGGTTCATGGCTTTCCACTCAAACCCCTTCTCAAAACATCTATACCCAAAACATAGTTTGTCTGAATGAGGCCATAATTTTCACATTCATGTATATTTGAATTGCTAATACTTTGAGGTAGGCCAACCTGGGTTTCATTGTACAAAACATATGTTTTTCTTTTTCTAAATCTCTTATTTGAATTCCTTAGCCTGTTTACTATTTACTTGCCCTTGGATCCTTGATACTACTCAGTTTTACCCTCTCCCTTCTCACAGAAGCCCAAACTTGGCCTGATTGGTCGAGCTGTTGTCACATGGATCGTGCCCACTTACCGTCAATCCTATGATCTAACGGGCAGGATAACCCCTCTTTCTCTCTCATCGTGGTCACCCTCTCTCTATCTGTCGGTGGCAAACTACTACCCCTCTATGTATGCTAAATAATGAGTTTGCCACCGGATTCAACAAGTTTGGTAATCACGAATTTCTTGTAGGCATTACTTTTCACGGTAAAATGATAAACTATCACAAATTTATATTTCTTTTAGGCATTACTTTTCACGGTAAAATGATAAACTATCACGAATTTCCATTTCTTGTAGGCATTACTTTCCACGGTTAAATGATAAACTATCATGAATTTCCATTTCTTTTAGGCATTACTTTTCATGGTAAAATGATAAACTATCACGAATTTCCACTTCTTGTAGGCATTACTTTTCACGGTAAAATGATAAACTATCACGAATTTCCACTTCTTGTAGGCATTACTTTTCACGGTAAAATGATAAACTATCACGAATTTCCATTTCTTTTAGGCATTACTTTTCACGGTAAAATGATAAACTATCACGAATTTCCATTTCTTGTAGGCATTACTTTTCACGGTAAAATGATAAACTATCACGAATTTCCATTTCTTTTAGGCATTACTTTTTTGTTGACATATAAACCCCCACAACGGTCATCTCCTCCTTAATTTATTGTGTAAACCCCACAACGGTCATCTCTAACTTTTTTTATGGTGTAAACCCCACAACGGTCATCTCTCCCTTATAAACCCCCACAACAGCTATCCCTGATGTCAATAGGTTCTGTCTCTCTCTTCTTCATTCACATACACTTGATCTATTGCCATGGCTTCCACGTCTCGGACACCGACCGGAAGGGGAAGGGGAAGGGGAAGGGGAAGGGGAAGGGGCGGCCGGGGTGGTGGATCATTATCATTGCCACCAGCACCGTCAACACTACCATTGATCATAGAGGAGTTCTTCATCGTCATCTATGATGACCCTTTGGCCAAGAAGGTACGTACGCGTTCCCACATATATGATGCATGTAATTAATTATGTGCATGTTCTAAAAAACCTTTAATTTCAAACGATCGGCGCTCAATCTCTTTGCAGGCACTCCCACAAAAGTTTGCGGACTATCTTGACGGCCAGGAGCCCGCAAAGGTGTATCTGCGAGCAGCTGACTGTGGTCCTCGTCTCTGGACTACGGAGGTCCTATTTGATGGACAAGGCCGGATGTACCTCGACAAGGGCTGGGAGAATTTCGCCATCGCGCACGGTGTGGATTTCGGCTGCTTCCTACACTTCAAATATGAAGGCGATTATGTGCTCATAGTGAAGGTGTTCGACGGAACAACGTGCGGGAAGTACTACTACACGGATGACGAAGATACTGACAATGAAAGCGATGATGACGTGAAGCCATGCATCCATCCCCTTTAGATAAGGGGATTATGACCAAGAATATATATGTAGCTTCATATGCATCGATTTAGAGATCTAACTATTTTCTATATATTATGCATGTAAAAATAATAGGAAATCGCAATTTCCACCATGATTCAAGCACCACAGCCTCCAAACGATGCCAATGCCGATATCGGCATGGTCAGAACGGCTATGCTCGCTGCCACTGCTAGGTCACCGTCGGGATGCACGTACCCTCCATCCCGTCCCCTCATTCGATCACTGACACACCAGAGATACCACCAAGGCCAATGACGAACGTATATGCTGATGCCAATACCGAACATGCACGCCGCTGTGGGCACGGCCACGCCGCCCTGCTATGCTGGACGCCACAGACCACCGCGAGGTCTTTCCCTTCGCCACCACACTCCCCTAGCACGCATCTATACACGCCAGAAAGGAGAGACACTAGTTTTCTCTACATTGCTCGCGTTCGTGTCCGACACCGTCAGTCAAAGTGTTTAGGTCATCGTCGATGTCCTCGACCATTTCTTCTCTTCTTTGCATGGTTAAACGCATCTAGTTCATATCTATCTAATGCGTCTGGTCTCGCCTCATGTAGTTCTTTGTGGACGTCGATCTCATCTCGGCACCCCGCAGGCCACCTCCTCTGTGCTATCGCTGTAGAGCTCCGTTTAAAAATCTAATCCTATCCGTGTATTGCCCCTTGTATCAGCATCATGACCTCACTTGTCATTCGATATACCGAAGCCCCACTCGTCCGCGTTTTGGTCAGGGATACGGCGATGCTTACGGTCAAACAAAGATGGATGGTCTGACGTGTCTTTGCGGGCTCTACGTGGCCCCACTAGTCAGCAGATAATGGTCAAAGTTGTTGACCGTCGGGCAACCGGCCGTTCCAGCACTTGTGAGGGTTTCAGACAAGGGCTTGGACAAAACTGAGGAAAAACTAAGGAGCTGGGGAAAACTGAGTACAACTAAGGACCCGAGGGCATGAAAATAGAAATCCCATAAAAATATAGTGTCTTGAAAGGTGACCTGATATTTATCGATGAAGAAGGGGTATGATGAGCACAGCGGCAAGTTTCCCTTAGTATGAAACCAAGGTTTAATCGAACCAGTAGGAGAAAAAAACCACTTCCGAAGGTTGATTCTAGCTGGCTTGGCGACGCTCCAGACAATTTGTTTATGGCGCCTATCTGGGCGTAGCTCTGCACCAGCGGCAACGTGGAACCTGCACACGACAAAACCAAAGTACTTTGCCCCAACAAGCAGTGAGGTTGTCAATCTCACCGGTTTGCTGTAAACAAAGGATTAAACGTATCGTGTGGTAAAAGATATTTGTTTGCAACAAAGTAAATATTTCTTGTAAAATGTAAACGGTAATATGAATGTAAAAGAATGGACCGGGGTCCATAGTTCACTAGATGTGTCTCTCCATAAAGATAAATAACATGCCAGGAAAACAAATTACACTTGGGCAATTGACAGAACAAAGAATGCAAGCAATGTATGTACATGTCATGAGGATCACTATGAGATTCACTTGGGCATTACAACATAATACATAGACTGTGATCCAACTGCGTCTATAACTAATAATCCACCCGCCGGATATCATCCGAACAACCGTTGGGTATTAAGTTGCAAGCAAACGATTATCGCCTTAAGCAAAGTGTGTAATGTAACCAATACAAATGTCCTTGAACACAAGATTGTTGTTTTCTCCCTAGTATCAACAACACATCTATAACCTTAGAGGTTGTTGTCACTCCCCTAGGTTAATAGAGGCATGAACCCACTATCGAGCATAAATACTCCCTCTTGGAGTCACTAGCATCTACTTGGCCAAGATATCTACTAACAACGGAGAGCATGCAAGATCATAAACAACATAGAGATGATAAATCAATAAATCAACTTGACATAGTACTTAATATTCATCGGATCCCAATAAACAAAACATGTAGAATTACATAACGATGATCTTGATCATGATAGGCAACTCACAAGATCTAAACATGAAGCACATGGAGGAGAAGACATCCATCTAGCTACTGTTATGGACCCGTAGTCCAAGGTAGACTACTCACACATCACTCCGGAGGCAGGCATGGTGATGAATAAGGCCTCTGGTGGTGATTCCCCTCTCCGGCAGGGTTCCGGGAAGAGCTTCTAAACCCTCCCGATCTCGCATCGACAACGACGGCGGCTTGCAGTATGTTTTCTAGAAAAGAGTTCGGGCCCCTAGGGTTTTCCCGTTGAGGGGAATATATAGGTGGAAGGGCGATGTCAGGGAGTGCACCAGGCGGTCACACCCCCTGGTGGCGCGGGCCAGGCCTAGGCCGTGCCACCATAGGGTGTGGCTGGCCCCTGGTCCGTCTCCTGCTCTCCTTTGGACTCCGTCTTCATGTCAGGTAATTAGGGACTTCGGCTTTTGTTTTGTCCAATTCCGAGAATATTTCCTGTGTAACTTTTCTGAAACACAAAAATAGCAGAAAACAGGGAACTGACACTGTGGCATCTCGTTAATAGGTTAGTTCCAAAAAATGCATAAAAATGCCACGAAGTGTAAACAAAACACAAAGCAAATGGTGTATAAACAAGCATGGAGCATCAAAAATTATAGATACGTTTGAGACATATCAAGCATCCCCAAGCTTAACTCCTGCTCGTCCTCGAGTAGGTAGGTGATAACAAAATAATAATTTTTGAGGTGACATGCACCAACACAATCTTGATCAAAACGATGTAAAGCATTGAGTGTTGAGATGAAAGTACTCTAAACATGGGCATAAGAGATATAATCTTGACAATAGAACTTAACAACCATGTTATAACATGAAAAGTAACACAAACAAAAGATCATGAGTAATAATGCATTGAAAGTCAATTGTTTGTTTCGAGCATATAGAAAAACATAGCAAAGTGGTATTCAGCTTGTCCCTCATGGAGTAGCAAAACATAAATGCATAGGACACCTTCAAGTTTAAGAGGGCGACTAGATACAAATAATTTGAGAACAAGCAAAACCATAATCATGAATCAATCAATAATAAATTTTGGGACCATGCACATTATACTCAGAATGACAACTATGCTCTCTTAGAAGGTGAATACTCAACATAAAAGTAAAAGAAAGGCCCTTTGTAGAGGGAAGTAGTGATTGCGAGTTTTTATAAACCTTCCAAAAATTATGGTACATACTAGCTTTGAGCTCTCATTGCCCCCATCATAGGCATCTTGTAAGGTTAATGCGAGTACAAATATGAGATATATGCTTGACAAATCATAAGTTGAAAATCTCATGTCCCGTGAATATGAGTACTTAAATAGTGCTAGTCGACTTAGGTCCCAAGCAAGTTCTTGTCATTGTAAGCATACGTGTATCATTGAGAACGCCAACGGGGTACCTCTTGCCCGATGACAGGGAAACTAGCCCACATCAAAATAACAAGACAAACAGACAATGGACACCTCGACATCTCTTTTATTTACCATTGGGTATAGCTTGTTATTTTGAGATGCGTCGTCAAATGTCCACTATGGTTATGCTATAAATTTCCACCATGAATGATGCATGGCTTAGATTAGCGGCCCAGGCATTTCTCTAACACATATACAAACTCCATGAACTCCACAAGTTTCCAACTCCTTTCACAAAGATAAGCATCCATAAACAAAAGATCATAATATCAACTTAAATAGAAATAAGTGCAATGTTGAAAGCGTGCCCCATGACAGCATGGCTGAGCTAACTCCCAACTTACATCTTGCAAGCATATAGTCAACATAAGAGAGCCACAATGGTCAAGTTTATTAAGTGCAAGAAAGTAAATCTGCCACCAGGTTTGTGAGAGCTTTACTAACTATTTTTCACATAACAAAAAGTTTAATTTGGAAGATAGATAAAAGTAAGACGAATGTACTTGGAATAGCAAATTGCTAATAGGTAGATATGGTGGACACTTTGAAATAACTTGGTTTTTGGTAGTTGGATGCATGAGAAGTATTCCCTCTCAGTACAGATGAAGGCTAGCAAAAGACTGGGAGCGACCAACTAAAAGAGCAATAAGGGCCATAATCAGGCATAGCGACAAAACATTATTAACCAAAGCATAAAGTGGTATCACAAGTCAAAAATCAAATGATCATAGAGGCCTGAGGCGACTGGTTAAAGTCAAACATGGTGTAAGCATGCGCCAAGTCAACCCAAATAAAGCATCAAAGGAGAATACCATAATAATATGCTCCCATATAATAAAAACAACGCATGATTCTTTTCAAAGGCACATTAAGCAATCTCACTCATTTGAGACAAGTCATGCTACAGCAAAAACTACTAAGCATATAATCAAAATAACATCAAGCATGACATGCAAAAGTCTAAGCCACAGTTGATGTATACGCACTTCTATTCTAGTAGACACTTGTTGGGCCTCCAAGTGCAGAGGTTTGTAGAGCAGCAGCAAGTTTCCCTTAAGTGGATCACCCAAGGTTTATCGAACACAGGGAGCAAGAGGTCAAAGCTATCCCTCTCAAGCAACCCTGCAATTACGATACAGAAAATCTCTTGTGTCCCCAACACACCCAATACACTTGTCAGATGTATAGGTGCACTAGTTCGGCGAAGAGATAGTGAAATACAAGCGGTAGTGATGATTATAAGTAGTAACTGTGATTTGAAGTAAATATCGCTGTGAGCAAACATGTAACAAAACAGCAAGTAAACGGTGTGCAATGCTTGGAAACAAGGCCTAGGGATTATACTTTCACTAGTGGACACACTCCCAACAATATAACATGAATGAACAAATAAATAACTTCTCTCCACTATGGTACTCTGAATTACTCTTCTATTGAAAAACACTAATCATTGTGTAGTGGCTACAGAAACACCCCTTAAAGTTCATCAAGTACTTGACAAACACCACTCATAGAGATACCCAAATCAAAGCACAACTCAAGATAGATATTATTGCAACATAAACCAAGTACTAACACGGTGCACACACTGTCAACATTACACCATGAAAGGAGGAATAGATCACTTCAATACTATCATAGCAATAATTATTCTCATAATCCACAAGAGATCACAATCATAGCCTAAACCAAGTACCACCATGATGCACGCACTGTCACCGTTACACCATGGCAGGAGGAATAGATTACTTTAATAATCACCACTAGAGTACACATAATATCTGAATAATAACATCTACTTGTTCAACATGATACAAAGCTCACGATCACATAAAGATCACATCATGGGAGAGAGAGGTGAACCACATAGCTACCGGTAGAGCCCTCAGCCCCAGGGATGAACTACTCCCTCCTCATCATAGGAGACAGCAAGGTTGATGGAGATGGCGGTGAGGTCGATGGAGACGGTGGAGACGGCGATGGAGACCGATGGAGATGGCTCCGGGGGCACTTCTCCGTCCCGGCAGGGTGCCGGAACAGAGACTTCTGTCCCCCGAAATTTGTCTTCGACGGCGGCGGAGCTGTGGAACTGTTCTGGAAAAATCGTCGACTCCCCTAGGGTTTTCCGTCCTGAGGCTTCTTATAGGCGAAGGGGCGATGTCAGAGGCGGCCCCAGGCCTCCTCACACCAGGGTGGTGCGGCCAGGGCCTGGGCCGCGCCAGCCCTGTGTGAGGGCGGCCTGGCTTTGGTTTCGTCCAATTCCGAGAATATTTCCTGTGTATCACTTCTGAAACACAAAAACAGCAGAAAACATGGAACTGGCACTGTGGCATCTTGTCAATAGGTTAGTTTCGGAAATCGCATAAAAACGCCACGAAGTGTAACGAAACACAAGGCAAATGGTGTAAAAACAAGCATGGAGCATCAAAAATTATAGATACGTTTGAGATGTATCAAGCATCCCCAAGCTTAACTCCTGCTCGTCCTCGAGTAGGTAAGTGATAACAAAAGAAATAATTTTTGAGGTGACATGCACCATCACAAACTTGATCATATATGTAAGCATTGTGAGCTGGGATCAAAAGAACTTGAAACATGGTCATGAAGATATAATCTTGACAATAAGAACTTAGTAACCATGTTGTAAACATGCAAATGAACACAAACAAAAGATCATGAAAATGAAACAATGAAAGTCAAACGTGTGTTCAAATCATAAGGAAAAACATACAAAATGGTTTTCAGCTTGTCCTTCAAAGAGAGCAAAACATAAATGCATAGGACACCTTCAAGTTTAAGAGGATGACTAGATACAAATAATTTGAGAACAAGTGAAACCAACAATATGAATCAATCAATGAAAACTTTGGGACAATGCACATTATACTAAGAATGACAACTATGCTCTCTTAATGGTGCATAAAGAAAGAAGGTGGTGACTCAACATAAAAGTAGAAGAAGGGCCCTTCGCAGAGGGAAGCAGTGATTGCAAGTTTTATAACTTTCAAAAATTATGGTACTTACCGGCTTTGAGCTCTCATTGCCCCCATCATAAGCATCTTGAATGGTTAAAGTTAATGCGAGAACAATTATGATGCATATGCTTGACAAATCATAAGTTGAAGACCTCGTGCCCCGTGAATACGAGTACCCAAACCTCATGCTACTTTACTTAGAGTCCCAAGCAAGGCTCTTGTCATTGTAAGTATATGCATATCATTGAGAACCGCCAATGGGGTACCTCCGTGCCCGATGACATGGAACAAGCCCACACCAAAATGACAGGACAAGCAGACAATGAACACCTCGACATCTCTTTTATTTGCCTTTTGTTTAGCTTTTTATTGTGAGATGCGTCGTCGTATGTTCACCATGGGTATGCTGCAAATTTCCACCATGAATTATGCATGGCTTAGATTGGCGGCCCAGCGTTTCTCTAACACATATACAAACTCCATGATCCCCACAAGATTCCCAATTCATTTCACACCGCGGGCATCCATAAACAAAAGATCACGATATCAACTCAAATAAGAAGTGCAATGTTGAAAGCTTGCCCCATGACAGCATGGATGGGCTAGAATCCAACTTACAACTTGCAAGCATAACAACTCAACATAAGAGACCACAATGTCAAATTTTTAAGAACAGGAAAAAGTAAAGTGTGCCTTCCGGTTCGTGAGAGCTTTACTGACCGAATTTCGCATAACACTGGTAAGAGTTTAATTTGAAGAGAAAATAAAAGCAAGTCAAATTTACTTAGAATAGCAAATTGCTAGTAGGTATGTATGGTGGACACTTTGGAAAACTTTGGCTTTTAGGAGTTGGATGCACGAGTAGAGCTCATACTCAGTACAAGGCGAGGGCTAGCAAAAGACTGGGAGCGACCAACTAAGAGAGCAATAATGGCCATAATCATGCAAAGCGACATTAAAAGAAGCATAAGATGGCATCAAAAGTCAAAAACTAAATGATCATGAAGGCTATTGGCGACTTTGTAAGAGTCTAACATGTGTGAGCATGCGCCAAGTCAACCCAAATAAAGCATCAAGGAGAAAACCAAAATAATGCTTCCATACAATTAAAACAACGCATGATTTTTTCAAAGGCTCATTATGCAATCTCAGTTATTTGAGACAAGTCACGCTACAGCAAAACCACTAAGCATACTATCAAAAAGACATCAAGCTCGACATGCAAAAGCCTAAGCCGCAGTCTACACAAGCTCCTTCTTGTACCACTTTTTTGCATAAAGCTTTTTCTCTTTTCCAACACCATTCGAACTTTTTATAAACACCTCTTTTGATGAAAACCAATATGGACCAGAGGTAAAAATACACCTTGATGAAAAGATATAACAAGATCTGAACGCAAATCAAGGCGAAAAACAAAGGCTAAACACAGTAGCAGAAAAAGAGAACACTCATTGAACGATAAGAGTGAAAACTAGAGTGTTCTTGGCAAATGAAAACGAGTATATCTCCTCCAAAAGAAACATGATGTGATCTAACCATTTATTGCAGCAAATAAAACTAAACTAATACTGAAAACAAAAACAACTGACGCTCCAAGAAAAACACATAGTGCATGAAGCAATAAAAATATAGTGTCTTGAAAGGTGACCTGATTTTTGCCGATGAAGAAGGGGTGCCTCGGGGGCATCCCCAAGCTTTGACGCTTGTACTTCTTGGATATTTCTTGGGGTGATGCATGGGCATCCCCAAGCTTGAGCTTTTGTCCATTCTTCAACTCATCTCATCATTCTCCAATCCCTACACTTGAAAACTTCCTTCATACAAAACTAAACACAAATCTATTAGCAACATTAGTGTAGCATAACATATAATCAACCTCTTTTTGCTTCAGGTTTCAACCCAAAACTACCACATATATAGCATATACTACTATAGCAACTTCCCCAAAAGTTCCGTGATCAAAAGAACTCAAAAAGAAAGCGATAAAGCGGCAAACACAAATATTGGCAGAAATCTGTCAAAACAGAACAGCTGACAAAGGTCGAATTTTTGAGGGGCTTTCTGTTGCTCAAATCAAAAAGTGTTCAACTAACGAAAGTTTGGATATAACCTGGGGCATATGCACAAGAAATCGCAGGTCCAAAAGATATACAGAGAATTTAAACGAATTTTTACGGTGCAGCACCGAAAACAGTTTCAGGACAGCAACATCCCCAAATCTTTACCTCACTCGAATTAGAGGCTTCTCTTGGCACAACAACGAAATAAAAGGATAAGCAGCGGTCATTACAGTAGTAATAACTTCCAAAACTCAAATAAAAGAAAAAGTACTGAAAAATAAAAAATGGGTTATCTCCCAAGAGTGCTTTTCTTTAACGCCTTTGAGCTAGGCGCAGTAATTTGCAAAGATGCTCATGTGGGCGCCATATAAGAGCTTGAGGCAAAGGTGCCATATAGGAACTTAAAGCAATAGAGAGCATCAAAAAGCAAGTGTGAAAGACATTTATATCTGAACCACTTCCTATGCATAGGAATCTTGTAAGAAAATAAATCAATGAGGCACATAGTAGCAAGCATGGATAGATAAAACAAGTGCCACTTCAAGATTTGCAACATTAAGAGGGGAAACTTAATATTGTTGAGATCCATCAAACCATGTTTCCCTCTCTCATAATAACTTTTAGTAGCATCATGAATAGAACTAACAATATAACTATCACATAAAACATCCCTATCATGAGCCACATGCATAAAATAATTAATACTCACCACAGGAATAATAGTAGTAGGAGCAAATTCAACAGAATAATTATTCTCATCACCATAATCATCATAAATAGGAGGCATATTGTAATCATAAATAATTTTATCCTCAATAGTAGGTGAACTGAAAATATTATACTCATCATCATAGCCATCATAAACTAGAGGTTTAGTATCATCACAAGCTAGAGAACTACTATATCGCAAAGCATATTCATCAAACATATCATCATAGCAAACTTTCTCCACTAAAGCTGGGGAACTAAAAATAACATGCTTAACAAAGCCAGCTTCCCCAAGCTTAGACTTTTCTAAAATAGTGTTCAAAGCATTCATACTAACAACACTATTAGCATGCAAATTAAGCTCCAAAGGTTTTTTAATTTTCTCTTCAAACACTTCATATCTAAACTCAGGAAAAAGACTAAAGAACTCTTTGTTTTCCATTAAGCCTAACTAGTGAAAATAAAAACAAGAAACATAAAAGATGTAATTGCAAAATCTAAAGGAAATAACTTCGAGCACTCACATAGGAGGATGCGAGTACCTTTTACCTTACCTCCCCGGCAACGGCGCCAGAAAAGAGCTTGATGTCTACGCACTTCTATTCTTGTAGACACTTGTTGGGCCTCCAAGTGCAGAGGTTTGTCGAGCAGCAGCAAGTTTTCCTTAAGTGGATCACCCAAGGTTTATCGAACTCAGGGAGGAAGAGGTCAAAACTATCCCTCTCAAGTAACCCTGCAATTACGATACAGAAAGTCTCTTGTGTCCCCAACTGACAAGGGTATAGTTAATAGAGCCCGTTAGTTGAGTACCCCTGAGGCCCATATAGCTAGGCCCAATTGTAATGATAGTCGAATACGAGTTCCTACCGTATGTCGATATTGTAATCTGTATCGGACCCTATCCGATCCTCGAGACCTGGCCATCTATATATAGGGGCCAGGAGGGGACGGCGTAGGGCAGATTGAAAGCAAGCCAGGTTTAACACCCAAAGTTTACTTTCATCACACACCTATTTCGACTAACTTTACCTTCGAGTTCATCCGACGCCCTATCTCCCCGATCCTAAGTCCTTCATCTAGGACATTTGTCGAGTTAACCCCTCGTCAATTGGCGCCGACCATGGGGATCTTGGGCGTTGGAATCATGAATTCGACGGCTTTTTCGCTTTTAGCCAACAGCAGCGCAGAAGTTGACGAAAATCAAGAGATGGAGTGGACAATTGGAAGTTTGAGCATCCTGATTGGGCCATCGGGTTCATCTCGCCTTTCAGATCCGACGAAACCAGATCTGTCGGCAAGCAAGCCCGAAACAGAGGAAACATTAGAATCATCAGAAGGCTCTTCTAGTGAGGTAAACTCGTCGGTCAGCTTAGAAAAAGCATCAATCGCAAAAGGCGACAAAATGCAGGAAAATTTCGATTCAGAAGGGAAAGCGCGTCAGACGCACAACAATACAAAGGACTTCGCTGTAGGAAGCAGCGGCGTCTCCAAGGTACATCAGTTATGCGTCATTATCACCGAAGCAGAAGAAGAAAATAACAGCGAAGGAAGTAAAAAGGTCGACAAGCAAGTCGACAAAATAAAAAAGCACAACAAAAAGGAAAAGGAGAAAGTACATGTCTCGGCTGGTGAATGGAGAATGATCAAGTCAGCTATCAATCATGGTACAGAAGTACCCGAAGGATCGAGAAGAGAAGTTTTAATGGGATATCAGTATGCATTATACCAACACAGGAAGAAATTAAGGGAGAAAAGAGACATGGTTTTTCAAGACGATAACAGTATGTCAAGGGAGGAATACTGGGAAGATTATAGTGAAGATTCAGAATACAGCAGAGAAAGGCGCGGAGACCCAAAACACAACAGAAAGGCGACAACATGCGGCAGAGAAGAAGGGTATTCAAGGAGCCCTACCCCACAGCTAGAAGAAGAGGAAGATGACTTTATACAAAAAATGCCAGAAGCAGCACTAGTAGCAGCACAAGCGTATTTACTAGCTACGAGACCAGAACCTGGGGACCCATGAGAAGATATGCACCGAGCCGCGATACGAAGTCTCGGAATAGTAGAAGGAAAGATCAGGGAACAAATCCCAGAGACAAAGTCGACAAGCTACAAAGGAAATCGAAAGGAGAAGTTCCGATACAACTTCACATGCAACAAGTATAGTGAGTCATCAGAAGAGCAAAAGCGACAGAAAAGGAAGGAGGACGCAAGAAGTATAATAGCACAAGCTCGAGTAAACAAATCACGACATGCTTGGAGGGAAGAGAATTACGAGGACGACGATAAAGACATGGGTGCGTTATGCTTTACCCGCAGGGTTCGCAAAACGCGGGTACCCAAAGGATTCAAATTACCACACGACCAGCATAAGTATGACGGGTCGCAAGAACCTACCCTATGGCTATCGGATTATCTGCAGGCAGTACAGATACTGGGGGGAACAAAAGCGACTGCAATGCAAAGTTTGCAGCTACACCTCACCGGCGTAGCACGGTCCTGGTTGAATACCCTACCCAACGAATCCATCGGAAGTTGGGGGGAACTCGAAAGTCAATTTGCACGAAATTTTCGTTCAACATATAAACGCCCAGCGTCACTGGAGGAAGTCAAGGCGTGCGTGCAGAGGAAAGGCGAAACTCTACGTTCTTATATACAACGCTGGAGTATAATCAAAAACTCAGCAGAGGACGTCTCCGACGAACGAGCAATAGACGCCTTTTCGGCCAGACTTCGTCGCTCAGATCTCGTGGAAGAAATAGGAAGAACAAGACCTACGACAGTAGCCGAGCTAATGGAACAAGCCAACAAATTCGCTGATGGGGAGGACGCGTATAACAACAAAAGAGGACGTTCACCAGAAGTCGACAGAATAAGTAGACAAAGGAGACGACACCGCAGCAGGGATAACCAAGGAAGGCGAAATCAGTTAGCCGCGGGTTACGTACTAGAAGAAGAGGAAGGATACGAAAATAGGAGGTTTCAGGCAAAAGGAGTAGAAAAATCGAGATATTCTGGTCCTTTGGCCGAAGATATGCTATACGGACCTTGTCGAATCCACTATGCGTATCTCGACGGGAAAAGGGTCTCAAATCACCAGATGAAGGATTACAGAACATTCCTAAGGTTGCAAAGCGCTATGGGCTCAAGCCAAGAAGGGAGGCAAGGAGAAAGACACAGGAGTCAAGGATATCAAATGCAAAGGCTAGCAAGGCATCTAGAGTCAAAAGTGTACGTGTCAGCCATGATTCAACCGGTGCCGAAGTCAAAGAAAGAGCGAAAGAGCATATCTAGGCAAGTAAACCTAGCAATATCATCACCACCAGCTACCACAGAGTACCTACGGTGGTCAGAGCAGCCAGTCAAGTTCAGCAGAGCAGACCACCCGAGGAAAGTTCCCAGGCCAGGTCACTCACCTATGGTTTTAAAGGCACAAATAGGAGGGTACAACATCGGGAGAGTGTTCATGGATGCAGGGAGTGGCATAAACTTAATATATGCTAGAACCCTAAAGGCAATGTGCATCTCGCTGACAAGTCTGAAGCCAACAGATTGCTCCTTCCATGGAATAGTACCGGGAGCCGCAAACTACCCTTTGGGGAGAATAGAACTCGATGTCTGCTTTGGCAGTAGCGGAAACTACAGAAGAGAGAAGCTGGAGTTCGAAGTTATGGACTGGCCGTCACAATATCATGCAATCCTGGGGCGCCCAGCATTTGCAAAGTTCATGGCAGTACCTCATTACGCGTATCTTACATTAAAAATTCCAGGGCCTAACGGAACAATTACAGTACAAGGGAGCTTTGAAGTAGCCAACACATGCGACAGAGAATTCAACAGGATGGCGCAAACCTTCGGCATGACAGCAGAATATGAGAGGTTGAAAGGAGAAACGGATCATAACGTGCTACCCGACGTTGGACGATCCCTGCCAGATCAGGCTTTCGACACAACGCAGGACTCGAAGAAAATTCAGGTCCACCCTACAGATTCAAACAAGACGACATCAATTGCGGTGAACTTAGATCCCGCATAGGAAGGCGCGCTTGTCGAGTTCCTCCGTGAGCGCTGGGAAATTTTCGCCTGGTGTCCATCGGACATGCCAGGGGTTCCCAAGGAACTCGTCGAGCAGGCACTAAATGTAGATCCCAAGGCGAAACCAGTCAAGCAACCATTGAGACGATTCGATGAACCTAAAAGGAAGGCAATAGCATCAGAATTACACAGGCTAGAAAATGCCGGATTTATCAGAGAAATCAAAACTTCGAGTTGGGTGTCGAACCCAGTCATAGTACCAAAGAAGAACACAGACGTACAAAGAGTATGTGTCGACTACACATCTCTCAATAAGCATTGTCCAAAGGATCCCTTTCCTCTACCCCGCATCGATCAGATAATCGATTCAACAGCGGGATGCGCGAGGCTTTCATTTTTGGACGCATACTCTGGTTACAATCAGATCAAATTGAAGAAAGAAGACGAAGAAAAAACGGCCTTCATCGCACCATATGGGGTGTTTTGCTACCAAGTGATGCCGTTCGGCCTAAAAAATGCAGGAGCAACTTATCAACGGATGAAGCAAAATTGCCTCGGAAGCCAAATAGGGCGCAACATACAAGTCTACATTGATGATGTAGTCATCACCACAAGAGAGGAGAAATCTCTAATCAGCTACTTGGCAGAAACCTTCGACAACTTGAGCAGGTACAAGCTTAAGCTTAACCCGACAAAGTGCTCTTTCGGCGTATCAGCAGGACAACTTTTAGGGTTCTTGGTATCAGCACGAGGAATCGAGGCGAACCCAGAAAAGATTCAAGCAATTTTGACAATGGGGAAACCCACGAAACTACACGACGTACAGAAACTTGCAGGACGCGTCGTGGCACTAAGTCGCTTCGTTGCTAGACTAGGGGAGAAGGCGCTTCCTTTTTATGCACTTATGAAGAAGTCAGACGATAAATTCGAGTGGACAGAAGAAGCAGACGCAGCGTTTGCACAGTTGAAAAAAGTGCTTTCCACGCCACCAGTGCTGGTCGCACTAAAAGAAAAAGAACCACTGCTATTGTACATCGCCGCAACCCATCAAGTGGTGAGTACAGTATTAGTAGTCGAAAGAAGCGAAGAAGGAAAAGCCCATGGCGTCCAGAGGCCAGTATATTTCATCAGTGAAGTGTTATCTCCAACAAAACAAAGGTACCCGCACTATCAGAAGTTGGCATACAGTGTCTTCACAACCGCACGAAAACTACGACAGTACTTTGCGGTGCACCCAATTATAGTGGTCAACGAGGCGCCATTGTCGAACATATTGAATAATCCTTCAGCAACAGGACGTGTCTCTTTGTGGGGAATCGAGTTGTCTCCCATGGACATCACGTACGAAAAAAGGAAGGCGATTAAGTCACAAGTTTTGCCAGATTTTACAGCAGAGTGGCTGGAGCTGCAGAGCACAGGACCACCAGACCTATCCAGCGTTTGGACAATGTACTTCGACGGTTCTAAAAGAGTCCAAGGCGCAGGCGCAGGAGTAGTGTTGATATCACCTCATGGCGACAAATTGAAGTACGTCTTAAGGATGAGCTTTCCACAGGCTTCTAACAATGAAGCAGAGTACGAGGCTTTGTTGCACGGAATGAAGATGGCTAAAGCATGTGGAGCAACTCGCCTAAAAATATTTGGAGATTCCAACCTTGTTGTCCAGCAAGTTATGAACAGATGCGACACAATCAATGACAACATGATGGCTTACAAAAATTTGTACCATTATCTAGAAGGAACGTTTGATGGATGCGAAGTCTCGCACATAAGCAGGAACAGCAATGAAGAAGCCGACAATTTAGCAAATATCGGGTCACAGTGTTTACCTGTGCCGTCCGGAGTATTTTGGGAGGAAATAGTGGAAAGATCAATAAAAAGTGAAAAAAGTTCGACTACTACAGCAGGCTCGGGGGCTCCGTCAGAACCAGAGGAAGTCATGATGATAGAAGAAACATGGATGCAGCCATATCTTGCATACATGATAAATAAACAATTACCAGAAGATGCAGTGGAGGCCAAGAGGATAACTCGAAGATTGAAAGCGTTCGTCGTGTTGCAGGGGAAATTATACAAGAAGAGTATTACCGGCGTTTTGCAGCGTTGTGTAACGCCCCAGGAAGGACAAACAATACTAAAAGATATACACGGCGGAGTATGCGGCCATCATGCTAGAAGCAGAGCAATAGCGGCAAAAGCTTTCCGAGCAGGGTTCTATTGGCTAACAGCCATCGAGGATGCAAAAGATATAGTTCGAAAGTGTGAAGCATGTCAAAGGTTTGCATCTAGACCGCATGCACCAGTAGCGGAGCTACAAACAATACCATTATCTTGGCCTTTCGCACAATGGGGCCTAGATATGGTGGGGAAGTTGCACAAATCCTGGCCAGGAGGGCATGTATACATGCTAGTGGCAGTCGATAAATTCACCAAATGGGTAGAAGCGGCCCCGGTGACAACTCAAGATTCTACAGCTGCAATCAGCTTCATCAAATCAATAGTTTTCCGTTTTGGTGTACCATATAGCATCATCACAGACAACGGGACAAATTTCACTTCAAAGGAATTCAAGAGTTACTGTGAAGGATTAGGGATCAAGCTAAAATTCGCATCTGTGGCGCACCCGAAGACAAACAGGCAAGTCGAAAAAGCCAATGGCCTGATATGCAGTGGGATAAAAAAGAGGCTCTTAGCACCTCTTGAGAAAGCCAAGAGTGCTTGGGTAGAAGAATTGCCCTCCGTTCTTTGGAGTCTAAGAACTACGCCTAATGCAGCAACTCAAGAAACTCCTTTCTTCCTGGTCCATGGCGCAGAAGCCGTGCTTCCAGTCGAGGTTACACACGAGGCTCCAAGGGTGACATCATATGACGAGACAACATCAACAGAAGCATTACAAGATGATGTCGATGCACTAGAAGAAGCAAGAGATAAAGCATTAGAAAGGGCTACGCAGTATCAACAGAGCCTACGAAACTACCATAGTAGTCGAGTTCGTCCACGATCCTTCGTGGTGGGAGACCTAGTTTTGCGACTTAGGCAAGACAGCCACGGCAAATTGGAGTCCCCTTGGGTGGGACCCTACATTGTCACAGAAGTAATACCAGGGGGAGCATATCGGCTACAAGACAAGAAGACGGGAAAAGACGAGAGCAATCCGTGGAACGCAGAGCAGTTACGACGTTTTTACGCGTAAAACAACTCTGTTGATATCATTAAATTCGAGTTACCCTTCTGAACCCAGAACATGAGGCCATAGGTCGGGTTCTTTGGGTTGAACTCGACAAAGTTGTACAAATATCTCTACTTCTCCGCTCGGGGGCTTCAACCCTCGGGTCGTGCGAAAGAAATTTTTATTACGATTTTGAAGGTATTTTTCACTATAAGGTTGTATAGACAACCCGATAAAAATTCTTCATGCCAATTGGTTCGCAAAGAACCCGATATATCTCAAGCGTACCTCAGAATAATGACTTGTTTTCATGGTACCAGTAAAGACATGAAAGTGAAGTGAAAATATTCGTTACCGATAACATGGCAAACAATGCCATTATTAAACAAAGATTACATAAAAGATAGACCCTAATGGAAGTGGACTTCAGCCTCATATTTCTTCTGGCAGAGGGTGCCGTCGTAGATCTTCACGTCGAACTTTGACGTGCCGATGTGAATGTCGAAGGCCATGAAGAAGCCTTGGTGGATGTCGTGGTCTTCTGCAAACTGCGACCAGCCACCCTTAAAGTACTGCTCGCCGTCGCCATCATACCATACCTCCACCTCGTATGGGATACCGCTGCCAGACTGCTCGCGGAGAACCGCCTCTCGCAGTTTGCACCCATACATGAACTTAGTAAAATCCAGTGGCAGGCGCTGAATCTCACGGCACTGCGCCATGGCAATGTAGAGGAAAGAAAAGATTCGGGGAGGCCCAGCAGGAGCAGCGGACGAAACAGGAGGAGAAGCAAGTGGACCTGTGGCAGCGCCAGTCACCTTGGATTTGTTCTTACTACCAGGTGGGCGACCGGGGCGACGCTTAGCCGAAGCAGCCGATGATGATCCTGCTGCAGCCGGAGTGTTGTTGTTCTTGTTTTTGCTTCCATGAGGGCGACCTCGGCCTCGGGGCGCCACTGGAGAGCCAAGGTTTAGATGGGAGCCATCTGCATCAGCCATGTGGACAAAAGAAAAAGGAAAACCCTAGATGGAGGGAGAAGATGACGCAGCGGAGGAGGAATCTGATTAGGGTTGTTACCCTTGTTAGCGGGTGCTTTATTTATAGGCATGTTTTATCGGGCCCCGTGCTACAGCAAGGCCCGTCAACATATTTTACAACAAGAGTTAAATTCTGCACACGGCAGACGATAATACCAAAGAGGAAAAACAAGAAGAGGAGACTATGGTTGCACGATATGAAAACCTCGACCTGTACTCGGGGGCTTGCAAACAGTAGACGATAACAGGAGGAAGATGAACTGAATTTTGAGCCTATGCTTGCCTACAAGTATCCAAACATAGCCTCGGGGGCTACTCCCATCGGGAGCGCTGAGCGCGCACCGGATAGAAAATGAGATAATCAATAGAGCAGAGGAAGAAAGATTGTCGTACAAACTTCGACTACATAGTCGACGAAATACAAATAGATTACTCCCATCGGGAGCGAAGAAGTCAATTTAAAGTCTGAAGTTCTTTGATTTTATCAGTCACGAATTTGGCTGCGACATAAGATTCTCGAGTTGCGTTATCGCAACGAAACTCGAATGCCGTGATTTATCACGAAGGTAAGACCCCGGGATCCGTCCTGTGTGGCCTGGTATACGCACATGGATGCGCTCTGCTGGAATGTATCCGTGTCTACGATGCGAAGAAAATCCTGGTGGACGCACTGGGTACCCTGAGAACCACTGGGATTCATTCTTTGTAAGTCCTAAATGCGGCAAAAGAATGGGTTTGACCGGTATCCCGAATTCAAGTCCAAGGGGATTGAATTTGAAGTAGGTGACAAGTATCTGTTCCGGCAGTTAACTGACCTCTTGATCCGTCAGAGTTGTCAGGCTTGTTCATCAAAACCCCTTGCGAAAGAATATTAAGAAAATAAGTCGAAAGACCGAATCGAAGATCTGAAGATAAGAAGAAGTCGAAGAGTTTATCAAGTCGAAGATTTAAAGATTAGAGATTCAACCAGAATCTGCAATTCTGGTAGAATCTCAGGGGCTACTGACAAGGGTATAGTTAATAGAGCCCGTTAGTTCAGTACCCCTGAGGCCCGTATAGCTAGGCCCAATTGTAATGATAGTCGAATACGAGTTCCTACCGTATGTCGATATTGTAATCTGTATCAGACCCTATCCGATCCTCGAGACCTGGCCATCTATATATAGGGGCCAGGAGGGGACGGCGTAGGGCAGATTGAAAGCAAGCTAGGTTTAACACCCAAAGTTTACTTTCAGCACACACCTATTTCGACTAACTTTACCTTCGAGTTCATCCGACGCCCTATCTCCCCGATCCTAAGTCCTTCATCTAGGACATTTGTCGAGTTAACCCCTCGTCACCAACACACCCAATACACTTGTCAGATGTATAGGTGCACTAGTTCGGCGAAGAGATAGTGAAATACAAGCGGTAGTGATGATTATAAGTAGTAACTGTGATTTGAAGTAAATATCGCTGCGAGCAAACATGTAACAAAACAGCAAGTAAACGGTGTGCAATGCTTGGAAACAAGGCCTAGGGATTATACTTTCACTAGTGGACACACTCCCAACAATATAACATGAATGAACAAATAAATAACTTCTCTCCACTATGGTACTCTGAATTACTCTTCTATTGAACAACACTAATCATTGTGTAGTGGCTACAGAAGCACCCCTTAAAGTTCATCAAGTACTTGACAAACACCACTCATAGAGATACCCAAATCAAAGCACAACTCAAGATAGATATTATTGCAACATAAACCAAGTACTAACACGGTGCACACACTGTCAACATTACACCATGAAAGGAGGAATAGATCACTTCAATACTATCATAGCAATAATTATTCTCATAATCCACAAGAGATCACAATCATAGCCTAAACCAAGTACCACCATGATGCACGCACTGTCACCGTTACACCATGGCAGGAGGAATAGATTACTTTAATAATCACCACTAGAGTACACATAATATCTGAATAATAACATCTACTTGTTCAACATGATACAAAGCTCACGATCACATAAAGATCACATCATGGGAGAGAGAGGTGAACCACATAGCTACCGGTAGAGCCCTCAGCCCTGGGGATGAACAACTCCCTCCTCATCATAGGAGACATCAAGGTTGACGGAGATGGCGGTGAGGTCGATGGAGACGGTGGAGACGGCGATGGAGATCGATGGAGATGGCTCCGGGGGCACTTCCCCGTCCCGGTAGGGTGCCGGAACAGAGACTTCTGTCCCCCGAAATTTGTCTTCGACGGCGGCGGAGCTGCAGAACTATTCTGGAAAAATCGTCGACTCCCCTAGGGTTTTCCGTCCCGAGGCTTCTTATAGGCGAAGGGGCGATGTCAGAGGCGGCCCCAGGCCTCCTCACACCAGGGTGGCGCGGCCAGGGCCTGGGCCGCGCCAGCCCTGTGTGAGGGCGTCCTATGGCCCCTCTCCTTCCTCTCTTCGGATGTCTGGATGCTCCCAGGAAAAATAAGACTTCTGGCTTTGGTTTCGTCCAATTCTGAGAATATTTCCTGTGTATCACTTCTGAAACACAAAAACAGCAGAAAACAGGGAACTGGCACTGTGGCATCTTGTCAATAGGTTAGTTTCGGAAATCGCATAAAAATGCCACGAAGTGTAACGAAACACAAGGCAAATGGTGTAAAAACAAGCATGGAGCATCAAAAATTATTGATACGTTTGAGACGTATCAACAGTCTAAACAAGCTCCCATTTGTACTCTAGGCATGAAACTTTTTACTCTTTTCCAACACCAATCAACCTTTTTGAAATAACTCTTAAAGATGAAAATCAACATAGAACAGAGGTCTAAACACACCTAGCTACAAAGAACTAACAAGTTCTGAACAAAAATCAAGGTGAAAAACAAAAGCTAAACGCAGTACTAGAAAAAGAGAACACTCGTTGAACGATAAGAGTGAAAACTAGAGTGTTCTAGGCAATGAAAAACAGAGTGTGCCTTCTCCAAGAGAAATATGTTGGGTGATACGTCTCTGACGTATCCATAATTTTTGATGCTCCATGCTTGTTTTTACACCATTTGTCTAATGTTTCGTTACACTTCGTGGCACTTTTATGCATTTTCTGGAACTAACCTATTAACAAGTCGCCACAGTGCCAGTTCCCTATTTTCTGCTATTTTTGTGTTTCAGAAAAGCTACACAGGAAATATTCTCAGAATTGGACGAAACAAGTTCCTAAAGTCTTATTTTTCCCGGAAGCTTCTAGAGATCCGAAGAGGAGTCAGATGGCGGTCTATGTATTTTGTTGTAATGCCTAGAGTAAATCGCATAGTGATCTTCTTGACATATCACGTTATCTTTATTCTATCAATTGCCCAACTATAATTTGTTTACCCAGCATGTGTTATTTATCTTAAATGCATTAGCAAATTTGTTGACATATCACGTCCTCTTTTATTGTTATACGCGTCCTCTCCATCAGCAAATTTGTTGGCTTGTTCCATTAGCTCAGCTACTGTCGTAGGTCTTGTTCTTCCTATTTCTTCCACAAGGTCTGAGCGACGAAGTCCTTCCGAAAAAGCGTCTATCGCTCGTTCGTCGGAGACGTCCTCTGCTGAGTTTTTAATTATACTCCAGCGTTGTATATAAGAACGTAGCATTTCGCCTTTCCTTTGCACACATGCTTTAACTTCTTCCAGTGATGCTGGGCGTTTGTAGGTGGAACGAAAATTTCTTGCGAATTGACTTTCGAGTTCCCCCCAGCTTCCAATGGATTCGTCGGGTAGGGTGTTCAACCACGACCGGGCAGCGCCGGTGAGGTGTAGCTGCAAACTTTGCATTGCGGTCGCCTTTGTTCCTCCTAACATCTGTACTGCTTGTAGATAATCTGATAGCCACAATGTGGGTTCCTGCGATCCGTCGTACTTGCTCTGATCATGAGGTAATTTAAATCCTTTGGGTACTCGCGTTTTGCGAACCCTACGGGTAAAGCATAACGCACCCATATCTTTATCATCGTCTTCGTAATTTTCTTCCCTCCAAGCATGCCGCGATTTATCTACTCGAGCTTGTGCTATTATACTTCTTGCGTCCTCCTTCCTTTTCTGTCGCTTTCTCTCTTCTGATGATTCGCTATAGTCATCGCTTGAGTACTTGTACCTGAACTTCTCCTTGCCGCTTCCCTTGTAACTTGTCGACTTCAACTCTGGGGCTTGCTCCCTGATTTTACCTTCTACTATTCCAAGGCTTCGTATCGCGGCTCGGTGCATATCTTCTCGCGGGTCCCCATGCTCTGGTCTTGTGGCTAGTAAATACGCTTGTGCTGCTGCCAATGCCGCCTCTGGCGTTTTTTGTATCAGGTCATCTTCCTCCTCTTCTAGCTGTGGGGTGGGGCTCCTCGAATACCCCTCTTCTCTGTCACGTGCTGTTACCCCCCTTCTGTGTTTTGGATCTCCACGCCTCTCTCTGCTATATTCTGAGTCTTCACTATAGTCTTCCCCGTATTCTTCCCTTGATATGTTGTTGTTGTCTTGAAACATCATGTCTCTTTCCTCCCTTAGTTTCTTCTTGTGTTGGTATAGTGCATACTGATATCCCATGAGAACTTCTCTTCGCGATCCCTCGGGTACTTCTGTACCATGATTAATGGCTGATGTAATCATCCTCCATTCACCAGTCGAGACATGGACTTTCTCTTTTTCCTTTTTGTTGTGATTTTTCACTTTGTCGACTTGCCTGTCGAACTTTTTGCTTCCTTCGCTGTTATTTCCATCTTCTGCTTCAGTGATAATAACGCATAACTGATGTACTTTGGAGATGCCGCTGCTTCCTACGGCGAAGTCCCTTGCGTTGTTGTGCGTCTGGCATGCTTTTTCTTCTGAGTCGAATTTTTCCTGAATTTCATCGCTTTCTGTGAGTAATGCTTTTTCTAAGCTGACCGGCGAGTTTACCTCGCTGGAAGAGCCTTCTGATGATTCCAGTGCTTCCTTTGTTTCGGGCTTGCTTGCCGATGGATCTTGATCTTGTTTCGTCGGATCCGAAAGGCGAGAGGAACCCGACGGCCCGATGAAGATGCTCAAATTTCCAATTGTTAGTTCCACCTCTTGACTTCCGTCGACTTCTGGACTGCTGTTGGCTAAAAGCGAAAAAGCCGTCGAATTCATGGTTCCAACGCCCAGAGTCCCCACGGTCGGCGCCAATTGATGAGGGGTTAACTCGACAAATGTCCTAGATGAAGGACTTAGGATCGGGGAGATAGGGCGTCGGATGAACTCGAAGGTAAAGTTAGTCGAAATAGGTGTGTATCGAAAGTAAACTTGGGTGTTCAACCTGGCTTGCTTTCAATCTGCCCTACACCGTCCCCTCCTGACCCCTATATATAGGTGGCCAGGTCTCGAGGATCGGGTAGGGTTCGATACAGATTACAAATATCGACATACGGTATTAACTCGTATTCGACTATCATTACAATTGGGCCTAGCTTATCGGGCCTCAGGGGTACTCGACTAACGGGCTCTATTAACTATACCCTTGTCATGGAGAGACACCACTAGTGAACTGTAGACCCCGGTCCTATTTCCATCATATTGCTATCATCTGTTTACTTTACTCGCACTGTTTACTTTACTCGCATACTATTATCACTTTCCACTCGATACGCTCATACCCTTTGTTTCAAGCAAACTGGTGAGATTGGCAACCTCATCGTAAGTTGGGAACAAAGTATTTGGTTGTGTGTGTGCAGGTTCCGCGTTGCTACTGGCCAAAGATGAGTCAACAAGTATCATAAACGGCGCCCTTGTTGGAGTGCTATTAAGCGAGTCCGCATCACCTTCAGTCGTTTGTCTCTCCTCTCCAAGAACGATTAAACCTTGGTTTCTTAATTGAGGGAAAAATCTTGATGCTATATTCATCACGCCTTCCTCTTGGGGTTCCCAACGGGCTGGTCATCAACCACGCATCAAGCATATTTTCTGGCGCCATCGAACAACAACAAGATATTTTCTGGCACCGTTGCCGGGAAGGAAGTAGAAGACTTCTGCGAGGGGAGTTTTTCGCACACACATCCTTTACTTTGTTTTTGTTTTGCTTTACTTTATTTATTTTTACCTGCATCGTTTTTTTATCAAAAACCCAAAAAAAATCGAATCCTTGGTAGTTGTTTTTTACTTATCTGCTTTTAGTTTTGCTGAAATGGCTAATCCTGAAAACACCAAGCTGTGTGACTTTACTAGTACAAACAATAGTGATTTTATCTGCACTCCTATTGCGCCACATGCTCCTGCTGCAAACTTTTATGAGATTAAGCCTGCTTTATTGAACCTTGTTATGAAAGAGCAATTCTCTGGTGCTAGTACTGAAGATGCTGCAGCTCATCTCAATAATTTTGTTGAGCTATGTGAGATGCAGAAATATAAGGATATAGAAAGTGATATTATTAAGCTCAAGTTGTTTCCTTTTTCTCTGAGAGGAAAAGCTAAAATTGGTTGCTGTCTTTGACTAAGAATAGTATTGATTCATGGACTAAGTGTAAGGATGCTTTTATTGGTAGATACTATCCTCCTGCTAAAATTATATCTTTGCGTAGCAATATTATGAAGTTTAGTCAGTTTGATAATGAACATGTTGCTCAAGCATGGGAAAGAATGAAATCTATGATAAAGAATTGCCCCTCTCATGGACTGACTACTTGGATGATTGTCCAAACTTTTTATGCAGTACTGAAATTTTCTTCAAGGAACCTACTTGATTTAGCTGCTGGAGGCACTTTTATGTCTCTTACCTTGGGCGCCGCAACAAAGCTACTCGACAACATGATGGTAAATTATTCCGAATGGCACACCGAGAGAGCTCCACAAGGTAAGAAGATAAATTCTGTTGAGGAAACCTCTTCTTTGAGTGATAAGATTGATACCATTATGGCTATGCTTGCTAATGATAGGACTCATATTGATCCTAATAATGTTCCTTTAGCCTCTTTGGTTGCTCAAGAAGAGCATGTTGATGTGAATTTCATTAGAAACAATAATTTTAACAACAATGCTTATAGGAACAATTTTGCTAGTAACAATTATAGGCCGTATCCTTCTACCAATGGTAATGGTTATGGTAATTCTTATGGTAATTCCTCTAACAACACTAGGGCCATGCCCTCTGAACTTGAAGTCATGCTCAAAGACTTCATGGTAAAACAAACTGCTTTTAACAAGTCTGTTGAGGAAAAGTTAGGTAAAATTGATATTCTTGCTTCTAAAGTTGATAGCATTGCTCATGATGTTGAACTTCTGAAATTAAAAGTGTTGCCTAATGATGTGAAAGAGAACAATGTTTTTGCTACTGCTAATGCTATCCAAGTTGGAATTGATGAAAATATTAGATTGTTAGCATAATTGCATGCTAGATGGGAAAGAGAGGATGAGATTGCTAGGAATATGAAAGTTTGTACTATTACTACCTCTAATGATGTTGTTCCTAATGCTAGCAATCCTCTTACTTTGATTGGTGTAGAGAAAACTCCCGTTCCTTGTGTTAAAAAGCCTAAAACTGCCTAAAACTTTTTCTCAAAAGAGTGCTGAAATTTTTCGGAGTGTAGGAGATGATAGCTCTATTTCCTTTAATGATTTTGATGTTGATGGCTGCAATATATCTGAAGTAATTTTGTTCTTGCAAAAGCTTACTTTGACTCCCAATGCTAGTTCTTTAAATGTTGCTTTTACCAAGCATATTACCAATGCTCTCATAAAAATTAGGGATGAAAAGTTGCATCAAAAAGCCTATGTTCCCAAGAAGTTAGAAGATGGTTGGGAACCCATCATTGATATGCATGTTAATGGTTTTGATTTCCATGCTTTATGTGATCTAGGTGCTTGTATTTCTATCATGCCTAGAAAGATTTATGACATGCTTGATTTACCACCGCTTGAAAAGTGTTATTATGATGTTCCTATTGCTGATGTTGCTAAGAAGAAACCTTTGGGAAGGATTAATGATGTTCTTATTATGGTTAACAATAACCTTGTTCCCGTTGATTTTTTTGTTATGGACATTGAATGACATGCTTCATGTCCTATTATTTTGGGAAGACCCTTTCTTCGAACTGTAGGTGCCATCATTGATATGAGAGAAGGCACCATCAAATATCAATTTCCACTCAAGAAAGGTATGGAAAACTTCCCTAGGAAAAGAAAGAAATTACTTTTTGACTCTATTCTTAGAGCAAATTATGAGCTTGATGCTTCATCACTTGATGTTACTTGATTCGCAATTTTCTGCGCCTAGCTCAAAGGCGTTAAAGAAAAGCACTCTTGGGAGATAACCCAATGTTTTATTTTCAGTAATTTTTATTTTATTTTAGTCTTGGAAGTCATTACTACTGTAATGAACACTCCTTATCCTTTTTATTTCATTGTTGTGCCAAGAGAAGCCTCTAATTTGAGTGAGGTAAGATTTGGGGATGTTGCTGTCCTGAAACCGTTTTCGGTGCTACACCGTAAAAATTCGTATAAATTCTCTGTATATCTTTTGGACCTGCGATTTCTTGTGCATATGCCCCAGGTTATATACAAACTTTCATTAGTTGAACACTTTTTGATTTGAGTAACAGAAAACCCTCAAAAATTTGGCCTTTGTCACCTGTTCTGTTTTGACAGATTTCTCCCAATATTTGTGTTTGCCGCTTAATCGCTTTCTTTTGAGTTCTTTTGATCACAGAACTTTTGGGGAAGTTGCTACAGTAGTATATGCTTAATATGTGGTGGTTTTAGGTTGAAACCTGAAGCAAAAAGGGTTGATTATATGTTATGCTTACACTAATGTTGCTAATAGATTTGTGTTTAGTTTTGTATGAAGGAAGTTTTCAAGTGTAGGGATTGGAGAATGATGAGATGAGTTGAAGAATGGACAAAAGCTCAAGCTTGGGGATGCCCATGCATCACCCCAAGAAATATCCAAGAAGTACAAGCGTCAAAGCTTGGGGATGCCCCCGAGGCACCCCTTCTTCATCGGCAAAAATCAGGTCACCTTTCAAGACACTATATTTTTATTGCTTCATGCACTATGTGTTTTTCTTAGAGCGTCAGTTGTTTTAGTTTTTTTTCTTAGTTTAGTTTGTTTGCTGCAATAAATGCTTGGACCCCAACAAATCTCTTTTGGAGAAGTTGCCTTGCTTTTCATTTGCTAGGAACGCTCTAGTTTTCACTCTTATCAAAAATCGAGTGTTCTTCTTTTTCTGCTACTGCTTTTGGTTTTCGTTTTTGCCTTGATTTGCATTCAGATCTTCTTATATTTATTTATCAAGGTGTATTTTTGCCTCTGCACCATGTTGGTTTTCCTCAAAATAGTTGGATTAAAAAAGTTTGAATGGTGTTGGAAAAGAGAAAAAGCTTTTTGCAAAAAAGTGGTACAAGAAGGAGCTTGTGTAGACTGCGGCTTAGGCTTTTTCATGTCATGCTTGATATCTTTTTGATAGTATGCTTAGTGGTTTTTCTGTAGCATAACTTATCTCAAATAACTGAGATTGCTTAATGAGCCTTTGAAAAAATCATGCGTTGTTTTAATTATTTGGAAGCATTATTTTGGTTTTCTCCTTGATGCTTTATTTGGGTTGACTTGGCGCATGCTTACACATGTTAGACTCTTACAAAGTCGCCAATAGCCTCTATGATCATTTAGTTTTTGACTTTTGATGCCATCTTATGCTTCTTTTAATGTCGCTTTGTCGCTTTGCATGATTATGGCCATTATTGCTCTCTTAGTTGGTCGCTCCCAGTCTTTTGCTAGCCCTCGCCTTGTACTGAGTATGAGCTCTACTCGTGCATCCAACTCCTAAAAACCAAGTTTGCCAAAGTGTCCACCATACATACCTACTAGCAATTTGCTATTCAAAGTAAATTTGACTTGCTTTTATTTTCTCTTCAAATTAAACTCTTACCAGTGTTATGCGAAAATTGGTCAGTAAAGCTCTCACGAACCGGAAGGCACACTTTACTTTTTCTTGTTCTTAAAAATTTGACAATGTGGTCTCTTATGTTGAGTTGTTATGCTTGCAAGTTATAAGTTGGAGACTAGCCCAGCCATGCAGTCATGGGCAAGCTTTCAACATTGCACTTCTTATTTGAGTTGATATCGTGATCTTTTGTTTATGGATGCCCGCGGTGTGAAATGAATTGGGAATCTTGTGGGGATCATGGACTTTGTATATGTGTTAGGGAAACGCCTGGGCCGCCAATCTAAGGCATGCATAATTCATGGTGGAAATTTGCAGCATACCCATAGTGGACATTCGACGATGCATCTCAAAATAAAAAGCTAAACAAATGGTAAATAAAAGAGATATCGAGGTGTTCATTGTCTGCTTGTCCTGTCATTTTGATGTGGGCTTGTTCCATGTCATCGGGCACGGAGGTACCCCGTTGGCGGTTTTCAATGATATGCATATACTTACAATGACAAGAGCCTTGCTTGGGACTCTAAGTAAAGTAGCATGAGGTTTGGGTACTCGTATTCACGGGACACGAGGTTTTCAACTTATGATTTATCAAGCATATGCATCATAATTGTTCTCGCATTAACTTTAACCATTCAAGATGCTTATGATGGGGGCAATGACAGCTCAAAGCCGGTAAGTAACATAATTTTTGAAGGTTATAAAACTTGCAATCACTGCTTCCCTCAGCGAAGGGCCTTTCTTCTACTTTTATGTTGAGTCACCACCTTCTATCTTTATGCACCATTAAGAGAGCATAGTTGTCATTCTTAGTATAATGTGCATTGTCCCAAAGTTTTCATTGATTGATTCATATTGTTGGTTTCACTTGTTCCTAAATTATTTGTATCTAGTCGCGCTCTTAAACTTGAAGGTGTCCTATGCATTTATGTTTTGCTCTCCATGAAGGACAAGCTGAAAACCATTTGTATGTTTTTCCTTATGATTTGAACACACGTTTGACTTTCATTGTTTCATTTTCATGATCTTTTGTTTGTGTTCATTTTCATGTTTATAACATGGTTGCTAAGTTCTTATTGTCAAGATTATATCTTTCATGCCCATGTTTTAAGTTCTTATGATCCCAGCTCACAAATGCTTACATATATGATCAAGATTGTGTAGGTGCATGTCACCTCAAAAATTATTTCTTTTCTTATCACTTACCTACTCGAGGACGAGCAGGAGTTAAGCTTGGGGATGCTGATACGTCTCTGACGTATCCATAATTTTTGATGCTCCATGCTTGTTTTTACACCATTTGTCTAATGTTTCGTTACACTTCGTGACACTTTTATGCATTTTCCAGAACTAACCTATTAACAAGTCGCCACAGTGCCAGTTCCCTGTTTTCTGCTATTTTTGTGTTTTAGAAAAGCTACACAGGAAATATTCTCGGAATTGGACGAAACAAGTTCCTGAAGTTTTATTTTTCCCGGAAGCTTCCAGAGATCCGAAGAGGAGTCGGAGGGGGGCCACGAGGGCCCCACACACCAGGGCGGCGCGGCCCAGCCCCTGGCCGCGCCCCCTACGTGTGAGGTCGCCTTGGTCCAGCTCTGATGATGCCCCTTCGCCTATAATGACCCCCCGACGGGAAAAACCTAAGTACCCGATCAATTTTCCAGAAACACATCGCGATCCGCCGCCGTCGTCGACCCGAGATCGGGAGGGTCCAGAAGCTCTTCCCGGCACCCTGCCAGAGAGGGGAATCGCCACCAAAGGTCTTCTTCATCGCCATGCTTGCATCTGGAGCGATGAGTGAGTAGTCTACCTTGGACTATGGGTCCATAGCAGTAGCTAGATGGTTGTCTCCTCCACCATGTGCTTCATGTTTAGATCTCATGAGCTGCCCTACATGATTGAGATCACCGTTATGTAATTCTACATGTTTGGTTTGTTGGGATCCGATGAATATTGGTGTTATGATTGAGTTGCTATACTGAAATATATCTTATGTTATCTCTATGTTGTTTATGATCTTGCATGCTCTCCGTTGTTAGTAGCTATCTTGGCCGAGTAGTTGCTAGTGACTCCAAGAGGGGGTATTTATGCTCGATAGTGGGTTCATGCCTCTATTTAACCTAGGGGAGTGACAGAAACCTCTAAGGTTGTAGATGTGCTATTGCTACTAGGGAGAAAACAACATTCATATGCTCAAGGGCATATGCTTTGTTTACATTACACACTTTGCTTAATGCAATTATCTGTTGTTCGCAACTTAATACTCATGGGGTGTTCGGACGATATCCCCGTGAGTGGATTATTAGTCATAGATGCAGTTGGATGGCGGTCTATGTATTTTGTTGTAATGCCCAGAGTAAATCGCATAGTGATCTTCTTGACATATCACGTTATCTTTATTCTATCAATTGCCCAACTGTAATTTGTTTACCCAGCATGTGTTATTTATCTTATGGAGAGACACCACTAGTGAACTGTGGACCCCGGTCCTATTTCCATCATATTGCTATCATCTGTTTACTTTACTCGCATTGTTTACTTCACTCGCATACTATTATCACTTTCCACTCGATACGCTCATACCCTTTGTTTCAAGCAAACCGGTGAGATTGACAACCTCATCGTAAGTTGGGAACAAAGTATTTGGTTGTGTGTGTGCAGGTTCCGCATTGCTACTGGCCGAAGACGAGTCAACAAGTATCGTAAACGGCGCCCTTTTGGAGTGCTATTAAGCCAGTCCACATCACCTTCAGTCATTTGTCTCTCCTCTCCAAGAACGATTAAACCTTGGTTTCTTAATTGAGGGAAAAATCTTGCTGCTATATTCATCACACATTCCTCTTGGGGTTCCCAACGGGCTGGTCATCAACCATGCATCAAGCATATTTTCTGGCGCCATCGAATAGCAACATTGGGGTCCAACCATTTATTGCAGCAAACAAAACAAAACAAAACTGAAAGCAAAAATATAGACGCACTAAGAAAAACGCATAGAATACGAATCAATAAAAATATCGTATCTTGAAAGGTGACCTGATATTTGTCGATGAAGAAGGGGTGCCTCGGGGCATCCCCAAGCTTTGATGCTTGTACTTCTTGGATATTTCTTTGGGTGACATGGGCATCCCAAAGCTTGAGATTTTGTCCATACTTCATCTCATCTCATCGTTCTCCTTTCCCTACACTTGAAAACTTCCTTCATACAAAACTTCACACAATTCTTATTAGCAACATTAGTATATGCGAGATAGTAAATCCACTCTTTCTGGTTCAGTTTAAACTCAAGTATAACACCCATTAAAGCATAAGATACTGTAGAAACTATCTCAAAAGTTCCGTGATCAAAAGAACTCTAAAAGAAAGAGATCAAGAGGCAAACGCAAATAGTGGCAGAAATCTGTCAAAACAGAACAACTAGTAAAGTTCGATTTTGTTGAAAACCTTCTATTGCTCAAATCAAAAAGTGCAAAACTAACGAAAGTTAGACAATAACCTGGGGCATGTGCATAAGAAATCGCATATCAAAAAGACATTCTGAGAATTGTCACGAATTTTTACGGTACAACGCAGAAATCTGTTTCAGGACAACAGCTTCCCCAAATCTTACCTTCCTCCAATTAGAGGTTCTTCTTGGCACAAAAACGAAATAAAAATGATAAGGAGAGGTCATTACAGTAGTAATAACTTCCAAGACTCAACAAAAAGAAAAAATACTGAAAATAAAACATTGAGTTATCTCCTAAGAGTGCTTTTCTTTAACGCCTTTGAGCTAGGCGCAGAAAGTGGAAATCAAGTATTTTCGAGTGATGAAGCATCAAGTTCATAATTTGCTCTAAGGATAGAGTCAAAAAGTATTTTTTTTCTCTTTCTAGGGAAGTGTTCCATACCTTTTTTGAGTGGGAATTGATATTTAATGGTGCCTTCCTTCATATCAATAATAGCACCAACAGTTCTAAGAAAAGGTCTTCCCAAAATAATAGGACAAGAAGCATTGCATTCAATATCCAAAACAAGGAAATCAACGGGAACAAGGTTATTGTTAACCATAATAAGAACATCATTAATCTTTCCCAAAGGTTTCTTCTTAGCAATATCAGCAAGAGGAACATCATAATAACAACTTTCAAGTGGTGGTAAACCAAGCATATCATAAAATTTTCTAGGCATAATAGAAATACTTGCACCAATATCACATAAAGCATTGCAATAAAAATCAGTCACATTCATCTCAACGATGGGCTCCCATCTTCTAACTTTTTGGGAATAGAAACCTTTTGTTTCAACTTATCCTCTCTAATTTGAATGAGAGCATTCATAATATGCTTTGTAAAGGCCACATTCATAGAACTAGCATTAGGACTTCTAGCAAGCTTTTGCAAGAATAAAATTACTCCAGAGATATTGCAACCATCAATATCAAAATCATTAAATGTAGTAGAGCTATTGTCTCCCATACTCCGAAAAATTTCAGCACTTTTACTAGAAAAAGTTTCTGTAGTTTTAGGCAATTTAGCACAAGGAGTATGAATTTTCTGTACACCAATCAAAGTAAGAGGATTGTTAGCATTTGAAACAACATCACTAGTGGTGGTAATAGTACAAACCTTAATATTTCTATCCATCTCATCTTCTCTTTCCCACCTAGCATGCAATTCTGCTAACATCCAAACATTTTCATCAATTCTAACCTGAATGGCATTCAAAGTCTTGATTTCTTTCACATCATGAGGCAAAACCTTTAGTTTCAGAAGTCCAACATCTAGAGCAAGGCCTCAACTTTAGAAGCAAGAACATTAATTTTACCAAGCTTTTCCTCAATAGACTTATTAAAAGCAGTTTGTTTACTAAGTCCTTGAGCATGACTTCAAGATCAGAGGGTGCGCCCCTATTGTTGTTGGAGGAATTACTATAACCATTACCATTGGTAGAAGGAAACGGCCTATAATTGTTGCTAGCAAAATTGTTCCTATAAGCACTGTTGTTCAAATTATTATTCCTAATGAAGTTTACATCAACATGCTCTTCTTGAGCAACCAAAGAGGCTAAAGGAACATTATTAGGATCAACATGAGCTCTATCATTAGCAAGCATAGCCATAATGGTATCAATCTTATCACTCAAGGAAGAGGTTTCTTCAACATAATTTACCTTCTTACCTTGTGGAGCTCTCTTGGTGTGCTACTAAGAATAATTTACCATCATATTATCAATGAGCTTTGTTGTGGCGCCCAAGGTGACAGACATAAAGGTACCTCCAACAGCTGAATCCAAGAGATTTCTTGAAGAAAAATTTAGTCCTGTATAAAGGGTTTGGATAATCATCCAAATAGTCAGTCCAGGATTGGGACAATTCTTTATCAAAGATTTCATTCTTTCCCAAGCTTGAGCAACATGTTCATTATCAAACTATTTAAACCTCATAATATCACTTCTCAAAGATATAATCTTAGAAGGAGGATAATATTTTCCAATAAAAGCATCCTTGCACTTAACCCAAGAATCAATACTATTTCTAGGCAAAAATAGCAACCAATCCTTAGCTCTTCCTCTCAAAGAAAAAGGAAATAACTTAAGCTTAATAATATCTCCATATCCATCCTTATACTTTTGCATGTCACATAGCTCAACAAAATTGTTGAGATGAGCTGCAGCATCATCAGTACTAGCACCAGGAAATTGCTCTTTCATAACAAGATTCAACAAAGCAGGTTTAATTTCATAAAAAATTGCCTTAGGAGGAGGTGGCGCAATAGGAGTGCAAATGAAATCATTGTTGTTTGTGCTAGTAAAGTCACACAACTTGGTGTTCTTAGGAGTACCCATTCTAGCAAGACTAAAAGCAGAGAAGCAAAAATAACAACTATAAAGGAACTAATTTTTTTGTATTTTTGATAAAAACATGCAAACAAAAATAAAATAAAGTAAATAAAGTAAGAAAAACAATAACAAAGTAAAAAGATTGAAAGCGAGAGACTCCCCTTGCAGAAATCCTCTTTATCCCTGGCAACGGCACCAGAAAAATGCTTGATTGGTGGTGCAAGCCACCCAGTTGGGAACCCCAAGAGGAAGGTATGATGAGCACAGCGGCAAGTTTCCCTTAGTATTAAACCAAGGTTTAATCGAACCAGTAGAAGAAAGAAACCACTTCTGAAGGTTGATGCTAGCTGGCTTTGCGACGGCTCCAGACAATTTGTTTATCCAGCATTATCGCCTTAAGCAAAGCGCGTAATATAAACAATACAAATGTCCTCGAACACAAGATTGTTGTTTTCTCCCTAGTAGCAACAATACGTCTACAACCTTAGAAGTTGTTGTCACTCTCCCAGGTTACCAGAGGCATGAACCCACTATCGAGCATAAATACTACCTCTTTGAGTCACTAGCATCTACTCGGCTAAGCTATCTACTAGCAACGGAGAGCATGCAAGATCATAAACAACATAGAGATGATAAATCACAAATCAACTTGACATAGTACTCAATATTCACCGGATCCCAACAAACACAACATGTAGAATTACATAACAATGATTTTGATCATGATAGGCAGCTCACAATATCTAAACATGAAGCACATGGAGGAGAAGACATCCATCTAGCTACTGCTATGGACCCGTAGTCCAAGGTAGACTACTCACACATCACTCCTGAGGCAGGCATGGTGATGAAGAAGGCCTCCGGTGGTGATTCCCCTCTTCGACAGGGTGCCGGGAAGAGCTTCTGGACCCTCCCGATCTCGCGTCGACGACGACGGTAGCTCATAGTATGTTTTCTGAAAAAGAGTTTGGGCTCCTAGGGTTTTCCCGTCAAGGGGAATATATAGGTGGAAGGGCGATGTCAGGGGGTGGACCAGGCGGTCACACCCCCTGGTGGCGCGGCCTAGGCCTGGCCCGCGCCACCAGCATGTGTGGCTGGCCCCTGGTCCGTCTCCTGCTCTCCTTTGGACTCCATCTTCATGTCAGGTAATTAGGGACTATAGCTTTTGTTTTGTCCAATTCCGAGAATATTTCCTGTGTAACTTTTCTGAAACACAAAAATAGCATAAAACAGGGAACTGGCACTATGGCATCTCGTTAATAGGTTAGTGTTTTTGCTGTTGTCGATGGATTTCGTGTCGCAAGAACGCGAGGTACCACCCGACGGACCCAAAGATTCGAACGCAGGGGGCTGAACGTGTGAGATCTTGGATCGCAGCGAAACACGGTGACAGAAGCCTCGAGACGTTGAACGTGCAACGCACTGCAGAGAGAGACACCGAGCCTTACCCAGGTTCAGGGCCCTCATGGTGAGGTAAAACCCCTACTTCCTGCCTTCTTGTATTACGACGTGATACCTCGCGAGGAGTACAAGGTCTTGGTTACAGAGCTCTAACTGGCCGGAGGTAGAAGAACCAACTTAGCCTAGCTAGGAGCCCGGAGATGAAGATCGGATCCCCTCTAAGGGGTGGCCTCCCCTCCTTTTATAGCGCCAAGGTCCTCCTTCCCCTTATCATCTTGGGGAAGGGGTTGCCACAAACGTCCAAGAAGGGAGGACAGCTGTTGGCTTGAGTTTTTAGTAGACGTAGTCTTCATAGGGCAGTGGCGCCGGTTCACAGGAGTGGGTGGAGGAGGCTGACGTCCTCCTTTGGCGCCCTGCAGACACGGTGAAAGCTGGTCTCCTCCTTGTCAGGGTAGCGTGGACGGTACGCAGTCTTCTGCTCTTATCTTCTTGCTTAGCACGGAAGCGTACCGAGCTGACGTGGACGTGGTCCCTCCCCTCACGAGAAGCAGCTCGTGAGGAGGTCTTCAGGTCCTTAGCAGTTTTAGCCATCGTTCTCCTCATGAGGCGCCTTCTCATGAGGGTCTTCTCCATCGGGCTTCGGTCGTTGCTCCACCCCTGGGCTTAAGCTGGGCTATTGAAGGGGCCTAGGAGCAGGTGGACCGGGATACCGTGGTATCCAGAACACCGATAGTAGCCCCCGGGAGCCTGGCCCGCGAACGCGCCCTCTCGAGGGAGCGAAGAGTCAGGGGCCCCCAGAAGCTGCTGGGCCCTCCAACGGCACGCGTCAACGTGCGCGGTCAGAGGACCATGTGAAGATGCAGAACTGCAGCCACGCGGCACGACTGCTGTTGGCGAGACAAAGCGGCATGGAGATCGTGTGCCTTGCAAGTAGTAATGGGCGTTTCGAACCGTCGCATCAAGGATGACATTTTGGAAACCGCGCCCTCTCTGCCTCCTTTAAAGCTTGGCAGAGAAGGCTCCTTCTCCTCTTTCACAGCACATCGCCGCCACCGCTCCCCTTTCCGAAGAACTTGCGCCTCCAAATCCCTTTAGCCTTCCATCCTGCCACTGCAATCCGCCACCGACCGGAAGTGCCATGGCACCGCATAGGGCCACTGGAGCAGCGAGGTCTTCTAAAGCGGCGTCGCAGCCGATGGTGCCCCTGCTCGAATCTCGCATCAAGAGCAGCTGCGAGCTCCAAACCGTCCGTGATATGGTCAGGAGCAAGAACAGCGAGTGGGGCGCCACCCGCATCTGGCACGGCCGCACGCCGCGGGAAGCTCTGCCCGCGACATCGCAACCCTTCTTCCTCTTCTCCGTCTTCGCTGACCTGGTGCCGCCATTTTCCACCTTCCTCCTGGCGATCTTGGAGACCTACGGGATCCAGGCCATCCACCTTCACCCCAAGTCCATCACCCTGTTGGTGGTCTTCGCTTACGCCTGCGAGGCGTGGATCGGCATCAAGCCGACGGTGGCGTACTTCCACCACTTTTTCTCCCTTCGGTCCTCTGGGTTAAACTAGAGTTCCTGCTAAGTCTCCTTCATCGCCACCGCTGGGACAGAGGGTAACTTCATCGACTTGAAGTGGATGAAGAAAGTTGAAGACTTTTGGAGCCGCTGGCTCTTTGTTGATATCCTCGAAGAATCGGAACTCTTCCTTGTCACCGGAATGCCCCCCACCAAGCTCACCACCTGGGCCAGCGAGGCCCTTCCCGAAGAGGCCTTGAAGACGCTCCGCCCACGGATCCGTGACCTCCGGCTTTAGGACCATGGTTGGAGTGGAGTTCGTCACCAGACGCATCGCCCCTCTTCAGGACCACCGCTGGAACATTTGGGGGCACCGGGCTGGAGACGACCTCCGGCTTCACGTCAGCGAGCTCAACGCCGACGCTCGGGAGGAGGTAATAAGAGCTTTCTTCTCCTCTGCTGCCGTCCCCGTAATTCCGCGCATTGCCCTGCCGATCTACAACTTGGGCGCTCGGGAGACCAGCCGTGTCATGGCTGGGATCTTGCAGTTCAACGCCTGGGGCCCGTTCCTTGCTGACGGCATCGTGCCTGGCGCTCTCCCGAGCGTACTGGCGGCCAGCTCGGAACAGGACTCGGCAGCAAGAGGAGCGGGGCCCACGACCACTGAAGATCTTGACGACGACGGTGCTGAATCTGGCGAGCAGTTGGCCCGCTGGAGGCGCTCTGGGAGTACCGTGATACTCTCAGACTCCTCTGACGACAAAACCGCCTTGCCGGACCAGCCCACCGGGGGAGACACCGATGCGTCTTCCTCGCGAGACCTGGAGGAGGAGGGGCGCCAAGCCCGCCTGGAAGCGGAGCGCCGCTCCAAGTTCAACGACGAACATGCTAGCCGGCGACCCAAGGCAGGGGCTTCCCACGGCAAGAAGCCAGCCGGTGAATCCTCTGCGCCTCCGCCACCAACCTCGGCCCTCCCAGGCAAGAGGGGGTGGGTTGAGCGCGACGCCTCGTGAGTATTCCTGCAACATTCCTAATCCTTTACTTACCTTTCCCCTGACTTCTTTTCCCCTCCTCCTTCCCAGGGACACCGAGGAGAAAAAGGAAGAGAAGAAGATCAGGAAGAAGAGGAAGACCAGCCAGACCACGCCGGCCCCTGACCCGGCATCCACTGCCACACCGGCGATGCCACCACGCGCCAATGGGGAAGAAGAGGACTGTGCGTTCGCGGACGCACCGTCTGCCACGGGATCGCAACAGCTCCTAGCACGACTGAGCCCCCTAGCGTAGGAGGCAGACCAGAAACCATGGGGGCAGTGCCTGCTGCCCCCACGACTGCCAGCACCACCAACGCCCCTGAGGCGCCCTCTGCTACACCTGCCGCCCCAGCCGGCGCGATGGTAGCCCCCTCGACGGAGAGGGTAGCCCCCGAGCCCAGCACCGAAAAGAGGTCGACCTCCACAGAGCCGGGCCCTTCGGAGCCTCGTTGCTTCCCCTGCCAGAGATCTTTGGGAGGCCCCTGAGGATCGCCACGGACCCCCACACAACCACCGATGATGCATGGGCAGGGGTGCTTGCAGCCATGACCGGCGCCCTCTAGAGCGAGGTCGCCAAGGCGCCCGCCGCCGACGAAGCGCGCCTCAATGAGGGCTGGGCCCTTCTGCACCAGGCCACGGAAGGATGCCGCCTTCTGGACCAGCGCGCGGCCAAATGCCACGAGCAAGCGAGGAAGGAGGCAGAGGAGATCCGCACAAGCGCGGCCGACGAAGCTGAAGAAGTACTGGCAGGAGCGAGGGAGTCGGCGAGGGAGATCCTGGCCAGGACGCACCACGAGGCCATGGAGATAATCTCCGAGGCACGCCAGAGGATCCCTCTCACCGTTGGGCCTCCCAACCCAGCCTTGGCTGGAGAAGAGGCAAAGCGGGCGGCTCAGCACCTCCTGGACCAGGCCAGGACCAACACCGACAGCCTCCTGGCCAACGCCAGCAGAGGATGGAGGAATCCGAGGACCGCGAAGCCCTTCTTCACACCCGCGAGGAGAGCGCCAATTCCCGCGTGGAGAGCCTGAGCCTGCAGGAGGCTGGGCTCGCCGTGCGAGAAGCGAAGGCTCGCGATCGCGAGCAGGAGCTGCGCCTCCGAGAGGAGCAGCTCCACACCCTCAAAGACCGGCTCAACAGGGAGCGGGAGGCCCTCGAGAGTAGGGAGGAGATGGTCAACCAGGCCAACACTGACCTGGCCCGGCACCACGAGGCACTGAACCTGCGTGAGTCCTCCCTCCATGAGAGGATGGACCGCATGCTGAACCAGCGACGGATCAGCTTAGAGCAGGAGTTCGAGCGGAAGCACGCCAAGAACCTCGAGGCGTGCCGTGCGGACTTCCGCTCCAAAAACGACGCCACCCTGGTGAGATACAAGCAGGGGCGCGAGACCCTGGAGCGCCAGGTCGGAGAGCTGGAGGTCAAACTGAAGGGGGCGCACGAGGTGCACCGAGGCGCCGAACGCACCTTGGCAGAAGCCGACGCCACGATCGACACACTCCGGAATGACATGTCGAGGCTCGAAGAGGAGAACGCGGTGATGGTCCAGCAGATCGTGGAGATTTCTCGAGAACTCCAGGAGGCCAGAGACTCTGAGACAGAGGCATGCATGCTGCGCAGGCAGCGCGTGCAGATGTTCCGCGGGTTCTCAGCCCGCATCATGGAGGCGGCGCGCCACCTGGGCATCGATGGGTTGAACCTGTCCACCATCCCAGAAGATGATGGGTCGATCCTCCACTTCTTCAGCCAGCTGGCTGAAAAGCTGGCGGATGCTTCGGCCAAAGTCTCGGAGCTCATCGACGCCGAGTGCCGGGAGCTCTTGGGACTTGCAGGGACGCGGATCTTCTCCAACATTCATCGCCTTCGCCCCGACCTTGACCTGGAGGAAGTCTTACAGAGGAGAGCGCCTCCGCCACCTGGCACCCCCGATCGCGCGGCGCAGGCCAGGGTGGAACGCCTGGACATCGCCCTCCAGCGCCTTCAGGCCATCTACGCCCGCCCCGGAACATCCGCTGCCGCAGGCCAGGAGAGCTGCTCCAGTAGCGACACCACGAGCTCTGGGGAGTCTGGCAGCAAAGAAGCCGAAGAAGCTGGCGACAATGGTGCGATGGTGTCCAACGAAGAGGCGTCCTCGGGGTCCATCCAAGGCACCGGCGATGACGAGGACTCTGAGGAAGACGCCCAGTAAGCTCCCCTCCAGACCTCCTCCTGAAGTATCTGTACTAGCTGCACATTCAATGACCGTCAGACATTGCCCTCCTGAGCCCTTTTTAAGTTGTAACCGTACTTAAGGCGTTTGTTCGCCGAATTATCCTTATTTGCACCCTTGTGAATTTTTCCTCGCCTCGCCTTTGCCTAAGAAGTGTTCTACGCCGTTCGGGGGCCAGCCTCCGAGTGGGACAGCAGCCTAACACTTAGGGTGTGTTTGGTAGCCCGGGCCACTTGAGAATACCTATCTGTGGTAACTGTGATGGCTTACAGGACTATCTCCCTGCAGCCCCTGGCATCCAAACACAGCAAAGGCGATTCTAGGAGAAAAAACGCAAGGCTGTAGGCAAGGATAGCTGAAGATATGCAAACTCGCACATATTGCGCGACCTTTGCGTGCTCACGCGCCATCATTCAAGTGTCGCTCGAGAGGAGAGAGCACCATGGACCGTATGAGGTGACTGTAGCGGGTCGTTCCCTTAGTCAGAGCTCGATCCATTCTGGGTTTTGCGGGCCTGCTGTTTTCTGGGCGAAGGCCCCAGCGTGGACACCATGCTCCGGCTCTTTCTCGAAAGGCAGATGAGCGAAAGCTCATGTCCGCGTTAGGCCGCGATTCAACCAAATTTGCTGATTCGAACGAGGTAGATATACCAAGAACTCCAACAGTTATGCAAACTAGAAAAGGTTGAGGACAAGAAAAGTCTGCCGTTACACTTTTATTCCTTGCGGAGTTGAAGATCCCTTCTTCTCAGCCAAGGGTGAGGGGGCTGAGCCCCTAGCCCGGTCTTCACGCAACCGGAGGCGAGGCCATCGGAGGCAGCGTAGGCCTACGCACCCTCTGGCTCAGGCCCCACGGAAGCGTACCTATCAAGGAAACGCTCACAGAGATCCCTCTGAGACGAGATGGACTCCGGGGGCAACCCGCAGAGCCACCGGCAAGGCTCTCCCTTCGTAGCCATCGGGAACCAGTTAGCCATGACACGCCCATCACCTCCAGCGGCCCAAACATCAGCCGCGTAACGCTGCAGGAACCCGACGGGATCGGAGGTCCCATCGTAACACGCGCTGATGTCCGGCTTGAAGCGCGGCGGCCAAGCCGCATGGCGAAGGGGCCCAGAGAGCACTGCGAAGCCCCCGAAGCCGATGTCGCTGACCTCTGGCTCGCCCACTTGTCCAATGGCCTCCAAGGCATCGAGGACTTGACGACGAGCTTGGCGACGACTCTCATAGACAGCACGAAGGCGACGACGCACGAGACGATTGTCACCCATGTCGAAGCAGATCTAGGAACACACCATAGCCCCCTACCTGGCGCACCAAATGTCGATGGATTTCGTGTCGCAAGAACACGGGGTACCACGCGACGGACCCAAAGATTCGAACGCAGGGGGCTGAACGTGTGAGATCTTGGATCGCAGTGAAACACGGTGACGGAAGCCTCGAGACATCGAACGCACAAAACACTTCAGAGAGAGACACCGAGCCTTACCCAGGTTTAGGGCCCTCATGGTGAGGTAAAACCCCTACTTCCTGCCTTCTTGTATTACGACGCGATACCTCGCGAGGAGTATAAGGTCTTGGTTACAGAGCTCTAACTGGCCGGAGGTAGAAGAACCAACTTAGCCTAGCTAGGAGCCTGGAGATGAAGATCGGATCCCCTCTAAGGGGTGGCCTCCCCTCCTTTTATAGCGCCAAGGTCCTCCTTCCCCTTATCATCTTGGGGAAGGGGTTGCCACAAACGGCCAAGGAGGGAGGACAGATGTTGGCTTGAGTTTTCAGTAGACGTAGTCTTTGTAGGGCAGTGGCGCCGGTTCACAGGAGTGGGTGGAGGAGGCTGACGTCCTCCTCTGGCGCCCTGCACCGTCCACCCTATTTTTAGGGGGGTGGCCAGAAACCATTGTGCCGCTTTATGCAGACATGGCAAAAGCTGGTCTCCTCCCTGTCGGGGTAGCATGGACGGTACGCAGTCTTCTGCTCTTATCTTCTTGCTCAGCACGGAAGCATACTAAGCTGACGTGGACGTGGTCCCTCCCCTCACGAGAAGCAGCTCATGAGGAGGTCTTTAGGTCCTTAGCAGTTTTAGCCGTCGTTCTCCTCGTGAGGCGCCTCCTCATGAGGGTCTTCTCCGCTTGGCATCGGTCGTCGCTCCACACCTGGGCCGAAGCTGGGCCGTTGAAGGGGCCTAGGAGCAGGTGGACCAGGATACCATGGTATCCAGAACACCGACAGCTATTTTTGTGTTTCAGGGAACTGGCACTGTGGCGTCTCATTACACACAAAATATTCTTAGAATTAGACAAAACAAAAGATGAAGTTCCTATTTACCTGACACAAAGATGGAGTCCAGAGGAGAGATGGAGATGGACCAAGGGGCATCCACACCATAGGGTGGCGCGGGCCACCCCCTGGCTGCACCACCAGGTGGTGTGACCACCTGGTCCACCCCCTGACATCGCCCTTCCGCCTATAAATTCCCCTTGACGGGAAAACCCTAAAGGAGATGAACACTTTTCCAGAAAACATACTACAAGCCGCCGCCGTCATCGTCCCGAGACCGGGAGGGTCCAGAAGCTCTTCCCGGCACCCTGCCAGAGAGGGGAATCATCACCGGAGGCCTTCTTCATCACCATGCCAGCCTCCGGAGTGATGCGTGAGTAGTCTACCTTGGACTATGGGTCCATAGCAGTGGCTAGATGGTTGTCTTCTCCTCCTTGTGCTTCATGTTTAGATCTTGTGAGCTACCTATCATGATCAAGATCATCATTATGTAATTCTACATGTTGTGTTTGTTGGGATCCGTGGAATATTGAGTACTATGTCAAGTTGATTGTTGATTTATCATGTCTATGTTATTTATGACCTTGCATGCTCTCCGTTGATAGTAGATATCTTGGTCGAGTAGATGCTAGTGACTCCAAGAGGGAGTATTTATGCTCGATAGTGGGTTCATGCCTCTAGTAATCTAGGAGAGTGACAATAACTTCTAAGGTTTTAGATGTGCTGTTGCTACTAGGGAGAAAACAACAATCTTGTGTTCAAGGACATTTGTATTGTTTACATTACACACTTTGCTTAAGGCGAAAATCTGTTGCTTGCAACTTAATACCCAACGGTTGTTCGGATGATATGCGGCAGGTGGATTATTAGTCATAGATGCAGTTGGATTACGGTCTATGTATTATGTTGTAATGCCCAAGTGAATCTCAGTGTGATCTTCATGACATGTACATGCATCATTTTGCATTCTTTATTCTGTCAAGTGCCCAACTATAATTTGTTTACCCAGCATGTTATTTATCTTTATGGAGAGACACCTCTAGTGAAATGTGAACCCCGGTCTATTCTTTTACATATATATTACCATTTACTTTCTGCAAGCATTATTTACTTTATTGCAAACAAATACTTTTTTCCACACGATACGTTTAATCCATTGTTTTCAGCAAACCGGTGAGATTAACAACCTCACTGCAAGTTGGGGCAAAGTATCTTGGTTGTTTTGTGTGCAGGTTCCACGTTGCTGCTGGCGCCGGTAGTGCGCCCTGCAAAATTCAGCTAGCATCAATCTTCCGAAGTTGTTTCTTTCTCCTACTGGTCGATTAAACTTGGTCTCATAAACTGATCACTCTCCAAAATGTGATGAGGAGGCTCGACTTTGATGAACGGTGGATTAACAGAATTATGCTATGTGTTTCCACGGTTACCTATCAATTCCGAGTCAATGGAGAATGTACAGAGTCCATTACACCACAGAGGGGCCTTCGTCAGGGTGATCCTCTTTCCCCATATCTTTTCCTCCTTTGTGCGGAGGGGTTTTCTGCCTTGCTCAATAAGGCGGACGCAGAGGGTACATTACCAGGTGTGCGCATATGCCATGTTGCCCTGAGGATCAATCACTTATTATTTGCAGACGACTCTTTGGTGCTTATGAAAGCTTCAAGTGAGAGTGCCAGATCTCTGCAAGTATCCTACAACTTTATGAGTGTTGCTCAGGTCAGACAATAAACTATGACAAATCGTCTGTCATGTTCAGTAAAAATACCAAGGAGTGGTGCAGAAGAGGAGTACTAAATATATTACATATCAGTGGAGAGGCAAAAACTGAGGAATATCTGGGGCTGCCGGTATACGTTGGAAGATCAAAGATTCAAACTTCTGAATATCTAAAGGAGCGCATTTGGAGAAGAATTCAAGGCTGGAAGGAGAGATTTCTCTCTATGATGGGGAAGGATATACTTATAAAGGCTTGTTTCCAAGCTATCCCGACGTTTGCCATGTCTTGCTTTGACCTGACTAAATCTCTTTGTGAGGAAATGAGTACAATGATATGCAGATTTTGGTGAGCGCAACAAGAAAATGACAATGAAGTTCACTGGCTTAGCTGGGAAAAACTCACAAGATCCAAGAGAGATGGTGGACTTGGTTTTCGAGATCTTTATGGATTTAATCTGGCCATGCTAGCGAAACAAGCTTGGCGCCTGTTAATTGCACCAGATTCTCTCTGTGCGCAAGTCCTGAAAGCAAAATACTACCCTCACATCTCAATTTTGGAGGCAAGTAATTCTGGAGGTATGTCGTATACTTTTCAGAGTATTTTGAAAGGTCTTGAGCTGCTGAAAGAGGGTACTATCTGGAGAATTGGAGAAGGGTCAACAGTGAATATATGGTCGGATAATTGGTTGGCTCGGGATGATGCTCTCAAACCAATAACACCGAGGAACCAAAGTGTGTTGACAAAAGTGAATGAACTTATAAATCCCATTACTGGTCAATGGGATGAACTGCTTATCAGAGACACATTCATGCCAACTGATGCAGATGTTATACTGGCTACGCCCATTAGAGATGACTTCGAAGACTTTCCAGCTTGGCATTATGGCAGCAAGGGTGTGTTTACGGTGAAATCAGCCTACATATTATTTTTGCAGAAAAGGGATGGACCTCAACCGTCATCTTCGGCACAGAGTACTACTGGTTTACAGTGGGAGAAGATTTGGAAGATTACCTGCCCTCTGAAGATTCAGCAATTTATGTGGCGGTTCGCTCACAATAGCTTACCTCTTAAGCTGAATATCAAAAGGAGGGGAATGGAATGTGACACAAGGTGTGTATGCTGCAAGAGGTTGGACAAAGACGGTGTTGGTTTTCTTCCCTGGATTACTACAAGCTGAGCAATATCAAAACGAGAACAAGCAGACTCACATCAGGAAAAGAGACAGGGAAAAACGAATTTGGTGGTGCACTCACGATCGTACCTTTTCTCTTTTTTTCTCCAGTACTTATAGGCATTTTACATAGTAGACTCTACGTCCAACACGGAACGACAATTCGAACCCAACACGACGTGACCCGTATACTACTCATACACGGTTTAGACTCCTTTTAGACTTTCCTAAACTGAAACGAACCTTTCCTAAACTTATGACTGCAGAACATGGACGACAAGATTACCGTCAACAATCACCTCCTTAAGCTTGTCGTTTCCTTCCATCCTTCAATGCTTGAACGCCGATCTTGTCTCGCATTTCCTAAAACTTTAGCCGACTTAATGGCTTTGTCAAGATATCAGCGAGTTGCTCGTTTGTGCAAACATACTGCACGTCAATACTGCCATCGTCCATGCAGTCTTGGATAAAATGATACCGAATTTCAATATGCTTGCTTAGCTCATGTAATACTGGATTTTTGCAGAGTGAAATAGCTGATTGGTTATCAACTCAGAGCACCACTGGTTCCACCTCCATCTTCATCATGAGATCAGCCAATGATCTCCCTAACCATAGGCCTTGCCGCGCCGCCGTACTTGCTGCAATATACTCTGCCTCGCAAGAAGAGTGCGCCACTACCTTCTGTTTTTGAGAGCACCAACTGATCGGGTTACAGCCGAGATAGAAAACCATCCCCGAAGTACTTTTCCGATCATCTGTATCACCCGCCCAGTCGCTATCCGAGTATCCATGAACCTTTAGCCCTTTTTCTCCTTTCTTATACATGCATCCATGATCCAATGTTCCTTTGACATACCGCAACACTTGTTTCACAGCAGCAAGATGTTCAGTAGTCGGCTTCTCCATGAAACGACTCACAATCCCAACAGAGTGAGCAATATCAGGTCGTGTATGGATCAAGTAGTGTAGAATGCCCACGATGCTTCGGTATTGAGTACTATCCACAAGAGGATTTGAGCTCTCCTTGCTCAAATTTGTTCACGGATTCATGGGAATTAGAGTTGGGTTACAATCTTTCATCCCACACTTGTCCAGAATCTTTGTTGCATATGCCGATTGACTCAAGGAAATGTCGCCGGAGTTTTGATGCACTTCAATACCAAGATAATAGCTAAGCAAGCCAAGCTCGCTCACGCTAAACAACTTCTTCATCTGATTTTTGAATGCTTCAATCTCTCTCGTACTTCCTCCGGTGATGATTAAATCATCTACGTACACTCCAACCAAGAGTCTTTCTCCTTTTCGGCTCCTCTTGTACACAGCATGCTCTAGCGAACACTTCTCAAAACCAAGAGCAACGAGAGACTTATCAAGTTTAGAATTCCATGCTCTAGGTGCTTGTCGGAGTCCATATAACGCCTTGTGCAATTTCAGCACCTTGTGCTCTTCTCCTTTCTTTTCAAATCCGGGTGGTTGAGCTACATACACCTCCTCGACTAGATCTCCATTTAGAAACGCTGACTTCACATCCATATGATGTACTTGCCATCCTTCTTGAGTTGCAAGAGCGATCAGCAATCTCACTATTTCAAGCCGAGCAACAGGCGCAAAAACTTCATCAAAATCAAGGCCCTGCCTTTGTACGTATCCTTTTGCTACTAAACGCGCCTTATGCTTCACAACTTCTCCTTTGATGTCCTTCTTTAATTTAAACACCCACTTCAAGACAATTGCTTTGTGTCCAGCAGGTAACATGGTCAAGGTCCATGTTTTGTTGTCATGGATTGATGACAACTCTTCTTCCATGGCACACCTCCAACTTGGTATACCATTTGCCTCGTTGAAGTTAGCTGGTTCCTCGATCTCGAGAAGGCAAAGCCCAGAATACTCGAGGTCTATAGGAACGGAGTCCCGGTAGATGGAGGAGATATTGCGAAACCGTAATGGCTCACTCTCCGAGGATGCGTCCGTCGTCGCGCTTCCAGTCGGTGTCTTTGGCGAGCCCGGCATGGCCGGTGCAGGTGTTGTCGGCGAAGGTGCAAATTTTGGCGAAGATACCGAAACCTCCTCATCTCGCAGCTCGGGGTCATGGTCGACATCACTGTCATATTTGTCGATCTGGCCATTGTCTTGGCTTGCGTCCAACACACCGTCTTCACCGGAATATGGCACTTCAACACCTGCATCAATGTGAGTGGAAAACTCAACAATGAACGGTTCACCAGTGTTGTCTTTACCAGCTAGTTCGCTGCTCCACGCCCAAGCTTTATCTTCCTCGAACACCACATCTCGAGAAATATGTACTTTCTTCGCCATCGGATCATACATGCGATAGGCCTTCGAGTGAGCACTAGTATCATAGCCGATGAACACCATCTTCGTACTGCGATCTCTTAGCTTGGTGAGGTGAGGTGTAGCTTTCTTAACATGCCCAATACAGCCAAACGTCCTAAGATGTGCCACGTTTGGCTTCCTTCCATAGAAGGCTTCATAGGGAGTTTTATCAGGCACACTCTTCGTTGGTGCCCGATTCAAGAGATAAACTACAGTAGTAACCGCCTCTCCCCAAAACTTGTTAGGCAAGTTCTTGCTCTTGAGCAAACTGCGAGCCATTGCTACAACAGTCTGGTTCCTTCTCTCGACAACTCCGTTCTGCTGTGGTGAATAAGGAGCGGTGATAAATCTTTTTATTCCCTTCTCCTCACAATAGGCATTGAACTCTCTTGAAATAAATTCCCCTCCTCTCTTAGTGCGCAGAGAACACACTTGCAGCTGCAATTCCATCTCTGTAGCTGCCTTCACCTTTAGGAACGCCTCAAAAGCTTCATCTTTGCTTCTTATCAAGACGATCCACATGAACCTTGAGAAGTCATCAACTAGAAGGAAGAAATATTTCTTTCCTGCGTTTGTGGCCGACGAAATCGGTCCACACAGGTCACCATGCAGCAGCTCCAGAGGTCCAGTTGCACAGAAGCTCGACACAACCGGAAACGATGCCTTATGTTGTTTTCCAACAAGACAGCCATCACACACACGCTCAATGTGATCGATCTGCGGCATGCCATTCACCATCTCCTTGTCAGCTAGCTTTTTAAGTGCATGGAAATTTACATGACCGTATCTTGCATGCCACAACCATGCGTCTTCCATTGATTTAGCCAACCAACACTCAGGCTTGGATTGCTTGATGTTGAGAACATACAGCCGATTGCTGGAACGCTTCACCCTTGCAAGCACCTTCCTTGCTCTATCCCAGAGTGTCATGAAACCATCCTCGACCAGCATTTTGCAACCATACTCGTCTAGCTGCCCGATACTAATGATGTTACTCCTCAAATGTGGTATGTAATATACCTCAGTGAGTATCCGATGCTCGCCGTTCTGGCACTCGAACAATACAGAGCCTTTTACACAGATTTCTACTATGGAGCCATCCCCAAATTTAACCGAGCCTATGACCTTGGTGTCTAGCTCGGCGAACTTCTCTCGGCAACCGGTCATATGGTTACTCGCTCCTGTATCCAGATACCATGCAATATTCTGGGTACCTTGCATTTTGGGGATCACTTTCCTCTCATTCAAGAACCCCTTCTGGTTCGTATCTTGAGTATCTAGAGTTAACATGCACGTCTCCATTAGCATCAAGTGTTCCTCTTCATCATCTCTTTTCTTCACCAGATTCGCCTTCAGTCTTCTATCCGGCTGCTTGCACTCTTTTGCAAAGTGACCTTTTTCATTGCAATTAAAACACTTCACCTGTGATATGTCATAATCGCGTGGCCTTCTTTCATCTACGAAACGGTCACCTTTGCCCTGACCAGCCCCTTGCGGACGATCTTGTCCACGGCTCTTGCCGCCACCACGGCCGTCAGTTTTCTTGTTGCTGGAACCTTCATACTTCTTCTGCTCTTTAGCAATACGAGCTTCCAGGTCAGCGTGCGAGTACAACAGCTTCTCACCATTGTCCTTCACCTCTTTCTTCCCCTTATGATTCTCTTCATATGTCCTCAATCTTCCGATCGCTTCAGGTATTGTCATCTTGGTTATGTCGCTGAACTACTCGATCGTCCCAATAATATCCGTGAATTTGTCGGTGACTGATGAAAACAGCTTCTCGACTACCTCTGTATACTTGACGCTTCCGCCGAGGGATTTAATCTCGCTCACCAAGTTTGTGATCTTCACGGAGTACTCAACGATCGTTTCTCCTCGGGACATCTCCAACTTGTTAAGCTGCCGCTTCAGCACTTGTGCACGGGCACGCTTCACCTTGTCTTCGCCTACTCGCATCTCCCGTATCGCTTCCCATGCTTCCTTTGTCGTCGCATAGTTTGCGAGTGTCATCACCATGGAGTTTGGTACAGACTGTGAGAGAGCAGCCATGGCGCCCTCGTCGACCTCTTCGTCGACAACGTCGTCGCCTTCTACAGCCTTCCACACACGGAGATTCCGGAGGATGAACTTCATCTTCGCGGCCCAAACCATGTAATTTGTGTCGTTCAGCATTGGATACTGAATCGGCACAGAGCTTGATCTTGGCATCATCATGAGAGGCTTGCTGCTACCTTCGGCCGCCGCCACCATCGCCTTCTTCGCCGCCGCCGCCTTCTTGTCGTCTTCGTCGCCGCTTGGCATCTTCTCTCGTTCGACAAGCTCTTCTAACTCGACCAGGCTCTGATACCACTTGTTGGTTTTCTTCCCTGGATTACTACGAGCTGAGCAATATCAAAACGAGAACAAGAAGACTCATGTGAGGAAAAGAGATGACAGGGAAAAACGAATTTGGTGGTGCACTCACGATCGCACCTTTTCTCTTCTTTTCTCCAGTACTTATAGGCGTTTTACATAGTAGACTCCACGTCCAATACGGAACGAAAATTCGAACCCAACACGACGTGACCCGTATACTACTCATACACGGTTTAGACTCATTTTAGACTTTCCTAAACTGAAACGAACCTTTCCTAAACTTATGACTGCAGAATGTGGACGACAAGATTACCGTCAACAGACGTAGCCCATCTTTTCCTTCGGTGCAAGGAAGTAAGAAGTGTCTGGAAGGATATGAAGCTAGAAAAGGAGAGAAATGATCTATGCCTATGCCCAGATGCTAAAACGGTGGTACACCACATCCTCCTACTAGGAGAAGAAAAGAGTTCTCTTATTGCATGCTTGCTATGGAACTGGTGGACAAGGAGAAGTAAACTGAATGCCAATGAGGCAGCATGCAGCACGGAGAGGCTGTCAGCGCAAGTGAGATACTGGGCGGGGAAGTCGGCTCAGTACTGCGGAAAACAAAAGAAAGAAAGAAATGAGACTGTCGAGCAGAAGTGGCAAGTACCGAGCGGCGACACTCTCAAAATCAACTGTGATGGGGCTTTCAATGCTGATACAAAATCAGGCGGCTGGGGATTTTTAGTACGAGACCAGTACGGCAATGTCAGGGTTCAGGGGCAGGACCAGTCCAGCAGGCCGTTAGTGCAGCGCAGACTGAAATTCTTGCATGCGAGGCAGCAGCGAAAGCAGCAGCAGACTGGGGAATGACCAAGGTTGTTTTCAAAACTGATTCTACCAATCTGGTCAAGGCTATGCGCAGCACTGTGTTTGATAGAGCTCAAGAAGGAATCATCTAGCTACCGGGATCTCCGCCTGTTTATGAACCTCTCGTTTAAATCCTTTGAGTTTTCTCATGTACCACGTACTTGTAATAATTTAGCTCATGAGCTTGCTGCGTATGGAGCGACATGGCTGGACAATGGACTTGTATTGCAGGAGTCGTTACCGAATGATGTAAGTGTCTGGTTGGACAGCAACTCTGCTGATCCAAGTGCTTAATGGAATAAATGTGTTCCTTCTAAAAAAACATGTCAAGGGTTGAGCCGCCGCCCTCACCGTCCCACAACCGACGCCTGTGCCCACTCTCGGACGGCCGGACCGGCTGCCAAGCCCGCGGGAGGTCGTCGTCGGATCAAAGGCGAGCTCGATCAAGGAGTGGAGCGGAAGAAACAACGGTGGTTTGGTGAACGCCGGCGGAGGGGAGCGACACGTCGGTGGACGGGTAGAGGCCAATGAAGGCGGGTGGCGCGGTGTTTCTCTGTTGGAGGGCGACAGCGGGGGGGAGGGGCTCCAGTGGTCTGGTGGAGGACGCTCCGCTGGACCGCGCAAAGGGGTGGCGGCGGAGCCATGACCTGCTGCCTCCCCCGTCGACTCGAACGGTACGACAAGAATTTGGTGAGAAATAGGCCCACTAGTGGGGACGGGGCCTCCAGTCCCGGCCCGTAAGGGGCTTTAGTCCCGGTTTGTAAACCGGGACCCCAGCCGCGGGACTAAAGCCTGAACCTTTAGTCCCGGCCCGCTTACCAGCCGGGACTGGAGGGTGTCCACGTGGGCACCTCGGAGCGAATCAGGGCCAGGACCTTTAGTCCCGGTTTGTAACACAGACCGGGACTAAAGGGCATCTGCAGATTTTTGTTTTTTGCTTTAGGGTTTTAGGGTTTAGGGGTTTTAGGGTTTTACGTGGGGGATTAACGTGATGCCCCGTTTGGTGCCTTGGTGTTCGGGAATTAGTTTATGCATATATATAAGATTAACTTATCTTACAAGCGAGCATATATATACAATTATATGGAGATCAGAATTATCGGGACAAGAGCCCGTCTATTCGATTACATGGACCAACATCAGTAATGGCCCCTAGCTACACTAAATCGTCCTTTGTCGTCTATAGCTTCTATCCTCAGAAAGGCCGCTAGCTCCTCTGCAACAGCAATCGCGCGTTGCTCTGGTAGGTACTTCTCCCGCATGGCCGTGTACTATATAAGAAGAGGAGATGAATATGAATATCAATCATGATAACAAAGAATGACGAGTAAAAATAGAGGTGTGAATGTTTATTGCTTACATCGTATCTGTAATCCTTGTGCTCAGAGGTAAACGTGCGAATAGTCTCGCAAACATAGTATCCACATAGATGCGTCCCCCGTGGCTGCTGGTCGCACTTTACGAGAATAGAATATATATAATCAAAATAATAATCTAGCATTACAAATGTATTGAAAATAGAAGTATATCATACTACTACTTACCTGAGCCGCTCTAAAGGTCAGCTTCTCATGCCGGATACCGGGAGTCACGCACTTGAACCGCTTCCAAACCCTGCCCGACAAGGAAAATGATTTGCTAAGTTTTTCATTAATTGATATATCAGAAAATCATCGAAAGAGACCGATAGAGCACAAGAATGATTGAAATTACCCTTGGAGCATGTCCTGCAGGCTTTGGAACTGTTCCAAGGGTCTCGATAATGGGTCGAAGGCATCAACTCTTCCCTTATCAATTTGAATGTCCAACAGAATCCAGTGGTAGCTGCACATGTATATATATATGTATCAGTAACTTATCAATTACACTCATAAGTGAATGGACACAACACAGTAAGACCCTCACCTGAAGTTGTATGGAAACAATATGTGGTCACAGAAATTTTGATCTGTTAGAAACCTTAGAAGGTTTTCCTCCGTCTCCTTGGGGTTATCAGTTAGCGTCGCTATATGTATTTTATCTGGGTCAATAAACCCAATATTGTGGATGTTCCTACTTTTACATTCCAGAATCTTCATTCTGCATAATAGAGTACAAGTCAGAACGGAACAAGTTATATGTAGAAAATGAATTGAAATAACTGAACAAGTTATATGTAGACAATGAATTGAAATAACTGAACAAGTTATATGTAGACAACGAATTGAAAAACTTACAGACAATAGCAACTCATAAGCGATTTGTCGAGGGCGTCAGCATTGTACATCTGGAAGAGTTCATCAAAGTCGATATGGATGTCTTCGGGACGGCCGTAGTACTCCCGTGGGACAAGCGCCACGATCATCGTTCTCCCTTTATTTGATTCACTTAAGTACCATGTATGCAAGTAACGCATATTTGTTGGGAGATCATCAAACTTATCTTTGCTGACCAAAGGCGCTCCCATGACAAACTGTGGCTTAGGGGCTACCACAGCCTTGGGTACCACGTCGTCTTGGGAAGCCAGAATGACTTCAACCGGGATACCCCATTCATCCGCCCACTTCTTTGCTAATCCCAAATCTTGCCCCTGCACCAGAGAGGGAACATTCTCGGGTAACACCCTGAGGGGTGGGATCGACTGTTTGGCCTGTTGTCCAAGCTGAGGAACGTCTGATCTTATTTTGCTTGTAGTTGAACTTGATTTGCTCCCACTTGCACTTGCACTTGCACTTGCACGTGACCTGCTCTTTTTCCCTTCCTTCTGCAATGTACGTGTATAGTCGTCAGGCTTATGATGTAAGTCATACTGTGATGGAAGGGTCGTGAAGTATTTTGCATATGCTATTTGCTTCTTGGTGTATTCCGGGCGGGGCTCGGGTTCCTTCTTTTTCATCTGCGCATCATAATGTTCCTTTGCTATCCTTGCGTTTTCCTCGTCGGTACGATCATAAGGTCTGATAGGAAGATTAGCATGAGGTACCTTTGGGAGGGGCGACAGTTTGCGCTTTGGGGAGCTCTGTCGCTTAGAACTCATGGACGAAGCGTTCTTGCTGGCACGCTTCCGCTTAGTATCCTTAGCGGGCGGCGGCGGAGACGGCCGACCCAAGTCCGGCGGCGGTGATCGAGATGGACTCGTGTTGTGGTGGCCGTCGTCATGTGGAGGGCTTGGAGGTGATGGAGGTGTAGGTGACCTGCGACGACTCGGAGGCGGTGTTGTCCTTGGGGCCGAGCCTGGAAGCTTGATGTAGTTCTTGTCCCATAGGATGACTCCACCCAGTACTTCTCCGAGTGTCCTCTCATCTTCGGGTCCAGCCATGTTGAGCTCCATATCATGAAACCCCGCCATGATTTCATCCACCCCGACTTTAGCAAAGCCAGCTGGAATCTCACGGCCATGCCAGCGTGCATCAGGGCCAGAAGGTAAAGCTTGTCCGACGGCCACCTTCATGGATATGTTCTTGAATTTCTGATGGAGCTCACATGATGTTGACTCCTTGATTCCATCCACGGGGTAGCCGGGACCGCCCTCTATCATTCTTCGTGCATCGTCGGGCGGGGCCTCAGATTCAGCCACGCTGCTTTTCCGCTTAGATGGGGCGCCGATAATATCGAGTCCAGGATCTTCCTGGCGCGCTACTCCTCTAAGCTCGTCGATCTGCTTCTGTTGCTCGTTAAGCCTGGCAAGCAACTGGTTGAACTTGTCATTCTCCTCATCCTGCTGTCGCTTCTTTGCTCTCGCCCGGCTTCTGTAAGTGTCTTGGTCTCTGGCAAACCCAAGCCACCACGGGTAAGAAGGACCGAAGCCTCGCGTTCGTCCTCCATGTTCGTCATTGCCGAGGACCAGTGTGAGCAAATCTTTCTCTCTATCTGCAGTGAACTGTCTTTTTCCCTCTTTAATTTCTTTCACTATCTTTTTCCAATTCTCCCTGGGTATCCTAAGACCGCCACTGCAGATGAGGTCCCCTGTTTCTTCGTCGTACGAACCACCATGCGCAAGGAACCAATTCCTTGCTCTCATTTCCCACTCATCACGGATGGGTTCAGGTACGATGCCTTTAGCTAGCAGATCTTGCTCTTTCTTATCCCACTTTGGGATGGCAGTCTCATAGCCCCCTGGCCCCAGCGTGTGGTGATATTTCTTCTTGTCGGCATTTTTCTTGTTCTTTTCTGATAATGCCTTGGCATCTTCTGACTGCTTGTACTCCTGAAATGCCTTCCAGTGATTCGCCTGCTTGGCTAGGTACCCCTCGAATACTGGCACTTTCTTTGTCTTCAGATAGTCTTTCCATAGCTTCTTCTTCCAGCTACGGAACAGTTCGGCCATCTTCTTTAGAGTCCACTGCTTGACTTTGGCCCTCAGTTTTTTTGCGGCGTCTTCATTCTCACATTCTGGCAGGTTGAAATGTGACATGATATCATTCCAAAGATTATCTTTGTACCTTTCGGCGACATAGTCACTATCGGCTGCCCCTTTGCGCTTGTTCCACTCCCGAACGCTGATCGGGACGTGATCCCTAACGAGAACTTCGCATTGCTTCTTGAATGTGTCAGCAGCATTCTTAGGAAGCTTTGGTTCGCCCGTAGGCAATATCACCTCAAAGGTGTAATGCGTCCGTGCGTCCAACTTTTTAGTCGGGCCTCGTTTCGTAGATTTGCTCGATGTGGAGGCCTAAGAGGGAGAAAGCATCGTCAAATGAATGTATATGTATACAATATAGAGCTATCTCCAATATTATTCACATATTACAAGTGATTGTCGAACTTCATATGTATACCTCGCCGGACTTTATTATTTCTCCACCGGCTTCTCGATCGATTACCTTCTGAGAAATTGCATTCAAGAATGCACATACCTTCACAATTGCCAGGCGAACATTTTCCGGTAGAATTCCCCTCAATGCAACCGGAAGCAATTGCGTCATAATCACGTGACAGTCATGAGACTTTAGGTTTTGGAATTTTTTGTCTTTCATATTTACGATTCCCTTTATATTCGACGAGAAGCCAGTCGGGACCTTGATACTGAAAAGGACTTCAAAGAAGATTTCCTTCTCTTCCTTAGTAAGAGCGTAGCTGGCACGCCCTTGAAACTGCCCTGGATGCATGCCATCTCTTCCTTTATGACGTTCCTGGTCCTCCCGTGCTTCCGGTGTATCTTTTGACTTCCCATACAAGCCCAGGAAGCCTAGAATATTCACGCAGAGATTCTTCGTCAGGTGCATCACGTCGATTGCGGAACGGACCTCATGGACTTCCCAATAGGGTAGCTCCCAAAATATAGATTTCTTCTTCCACATGGGTACGCGCTTATCAGGGCCGTTAGGAACAGGTTGGCTGCCAGGACCCTTTCCAAAGATTACTTTTAAATCTTTGACCATATCAAATACTTCAGCACCAGTACGGATGATAGGCTTCCCCCGGGGTTCTGCCTTGCCATTGAAATGCTTGCCTTTTTTCTTTAAGGGATGCTTGGGCGGAAGAAAACGACGATTGTACGGGTACACATTCTTCCTACACTTGTCCAGATATATACTTTCTGTCTGATCTAAACAGTGCGTGCATGCATTGTATCCCTTGTTTGACTGTCCTGAAATATTACTAAGAGCAGGCCAATCATTGATGGTTACGAAAAGCAACGCTCGAAGGTCAAATTCCTCTTGTTTGTGCTCGTCCCACACATGTACACCTGGTTCGGCCCACAGCTGTAAAAGTTCATCAACTAATGGCCTTAGGTACACATCAATGTCGTTGCCGGGTTGCTTTGGACCTTGGATAAGCACTGGCATCATAATGAACTTCCGCTTCATGCACAACCAAGGAGGAAGGTTGTAGATACATAGAGTAACGGGCCAGGTGCTGTGACTGCAACTCTGCTCCCCAAAAGGATTCATGCCATCTGTACTCAGACCAAACCATAAGTTCCTTGCGTCACCTGCAAATCTCGGGAACTCTCTCTCGATTTTTCTCCACTGCCGACCATCGGCGGGGTGCCTCAACTTATCGTCTTTCATACGATCTTCCATGTGCCATCGCAACAACTTCGCATGATCTTTATTTCTGAACAGACGTTTCAACCGTGGTATTATAGGAGCATACCACATCACCTTGGCAGGAACCCTCTTCCTGGGTGGCTCGCCCTCAATCTCACCAGGGTCATCTTTTCTGATCTTATACCGCAATGCAGTGCATACCGGGCATTTATCCATATTCTCATACTTCTCACCGCGGTAGAGGATGCAGTCATTAGGGCATGCATGTATCTTCTGCACGTCTAATCCTAGAGGGCAGACAAGCTTCTTTGCTTCGTACGTGCTGGCGGGCAATTCATTCTTTCTTGGAAGCATCTTCTTCATCAGTACCAGCAACTTTTCGAATGACGAGTCAGTCACACCGGTCTCTGCCTTCCACTTCAGCAATTCCAGTGTGCTACCCAGCTTCTTCTGGCCATCTTCACAAGTTGGGTACAATAATTTGTTGTGGTCCTGTAACATCTGCTCAAACTGCAACCTCTCCTTTTCTGTGTCGCAGCCTCGCCGTGCTTCAGAAATGACCCGGCCAAGATCATCAGCGGGCTCATCTGGTTCCCGTTCTGCACCCTGATCTTCTTCTTCATTGTCTTCCATTGTGGTATCAGCATACTCAGGGAACATAGATCGGTAGTTGTCATCATCGTTCTCTTCTTCTTCATCGTCGTCTTCCATCATAACCCCTCTTTCTCCGTGCTTGGTCCAAACATTATAGCCCGACATAAAACCGGACCGAAGCAGGTGGCTCTGAATGACTCTTGAGGAAGTATAATCCTTCTCATTCCGACATTCAACACATGGACAAAACATATAGCCACCACCATACTTGTTCGCATCGGCCGCATCTCGAAAAGAATGCACGCCTTCTCTGTAAGCGGCGGTGCGTCGATCACCGTACATCCATGGATGGCTCATCTGCGTTATGCAACGGTATATCAAACACAATCACGATCCTAAAAATTAGTACCGCACGGTCTAAACGAGGAAATATAGTTGCTAACCTTTTAGAATAAGTGGAAATAAAGAGGAAGAGGCTTAAGCGTGGCTCGGGCACCTCATATCGTAGTTGTGTTCGGTGAACTGAAGCGGCATCGCTCTAACAAACATTTCAACAAACACCTCTAGTGCATCCAAGCAAAAAGGAGAGCTAGCACACACTCACACACTTTCATCCAAAAAAATGCAAGAGGGGAGAGAGGGGCTGCAGGGGCTGCCATATATATAGGCAGAGTACTTTAGTCCCGGTTTGAGACACAAACCGGGACTAAAGGGTGCGCACATGCGGGCCGCCCAGCGCATAGGCCTTTAGTCCCGGTTTGTGTCTCAAACCGGGACTAAAGCCTCGTTACGGGCCGGGACTAAAGCCTCCCGGGCGGCTGGCGAATTTGGGGCGACGTGGCCGGGCCTTTAGTCCCGGCCCAGATGGAGGCCGGGACTAAAGGGTCCAGGCCTAAGGCCCGTTTTCTACTAGTGGCCGCGTCGGCCGCCGCCGCTCCTCTTCTCCTTCAGATGGCGCGGGGAGGAGGGATGAGAGGCCATTGAGGTGCACGGCGCGATCTGCATCCCAGCCTTCACTTCGCCTCTTCTGCACCGGCCGTCTTCTCGCTGCACGGACTTTACAACGCCGCCGCTGTATTTGACCATCTCGTCTCACCATCTAGCCCGTTGGTCGTCTTGCGCCATTTGCCTGCTACTGAGGGCTGACGGGGGCTGCTAATGGAGGTGCCACTGACCCACTGTAGAACGGTGATGCAGTCGATGGCGCGAGAGACGGGAAAAGACATGACGGGTGTGGTAGGCAGTGTGATGACGCAGCAACTCCCAAATGGGGTCGACCAATGTCGAAGACTTCCTCAGGCTGAGCCCCAGCCCCAAGGTTCACGCTTCTCCTCCTTCTCGATTTCTTCCGGGACTTCTCTTATAACTCTTTACAGTCCGCAGCCCACCAATTTTATCTTCCTAGACTACATGTGTAATCTCGGTTCTTCACTGGACAAGGTGATGCTATAGCCTATATATATATTTCTGGGTCCATCTAAGGCTCAGCTAGCTCAGAATTTAAAGGTATAATTGGTGCACCTCCTATGGAGCTCCACAACGATTAGGCATTTTGGGCCGTCGGATCACCGCCTCGGGACGATCTCGGCCGTCCATCCGTGGTCTGTTTTTATTTTTAAGCGCCGGCGCGTTTTTTTAATACCGGATGTTCAGCGAGTAGGTCAATGACGGGTGGAGCCGAGTTCTCGGGTTCAGTGGTCATAGGGCGGAGCCTTTCCTACTTGCGCGTCCACTTGCACGCCCACTTGTGTTTCACCAGTGGGGCCGCGATTATTTCTGTTAAAAAAAACTCTCCGAGAGACGGCGGCGGCGCGGCGCAGGCGCGAGGAGGCTGGATGGCTCGCTCACCTCGTCCTCTCTCACTCCTGGATGGCGGGCGGCTGGACGGCGGGTGCGGACGGCTGGATGGTGGGCGCGGGGACGGATGGCCGACGGGCGCGGGTGGCTGGCCGGCGACGCGGGAGAAGACCGGCGACGCAGAAAAGGGCTGGATGGTCGCGCGGACGTCTGGCTGGCGGCTGGCGGCGCGGGTGTCTAGCCGGAGACGCGGACGGCTGGTGGCGCGGGCGTTTGGACGGTGAACGGCGGCGCGGGAGAAGCACGTTTGCTGCTGCTCCCATTGCCGGTCCCCAGGTTCCTCTCTCTCTCTCCTCACGGTACTTTATCTTGCAATTTTTCCGCTTTTACCTCGTGAAGGCTCGACTAGATTTTTAATTTTTGCGGTGTGTTTCAGGTCATGATCAGTGCTGTCTTTAGGAAGCAAAGGGATCAACGTGTATGGGCCTGCCTAAATTATTTAGATTGGAACTACAAGTAGATTCTCATGTGTGATTCTTTTTTCATTTTGTCCACATTATCTAGATGCAGGTTGACTTTGAGAATTCAGTTATATGTTAAGCTAAAATAGATGTTTTTAGTTTCATACCTAAATAAGTATATTGGATTACAATTAAATAGTTGCTTTGAATACATACACATATTAGAAAATAAGAAAATATATTTTGTATGTGGAAACAGAAGCAATAGAAGCTAGCAGTAGTAGTAGATAGTGGCTTAAAACTTCAGTGTGGATGTGAAAACCGACAATTATGCAGGTAGCTTACTGTTATTTTCCATTTTCTGCTCATTTTGATCAATCAAAACCGACACAGGGACTTGAGGTTATCATGCAAATCATGTGATGTCAGGAAGCATGGTCTGGTTGCTTGAATGATGAAAAGATTGAAGCAGACTTTGTACATGGCCGCTTTGTTCAATGGCAGAGGTATCTTCTCTCTTCTCTTAGCATCATGACAATATTAGTTTTTTTCACAGTTTATATGACATGTTTGTATGTGTAGATCGGACGATAAGGACGATTTGAATGCATATGTGGTAGGTTCTTCAATGGCAGCGAGGTATCTGCTCTCTTCTCTTAGCATCATGACAACATTAGTATTTTTTCACAATTTATATGACAGGTTTTTATGCCTCCCTTGGAGTAACAATTGATACTTTCTGTGTTGAGAAATCATTTATTGCCATCTGATCTGCTACTTATATTTTGAAAAAGGCAATAAAGTTTGATCTAATATATGGTTAATATAGCGCTTGCTGAATTGTTTGTCAGTGTGGAAGCGGCGCCGCCGGTGGAGCCGCCGACGTGCCGATGGTGTCGCGGGCGCGAGGGAACGCCACCGCCGGTGGAGGCGCGATGCGGGAGCGGCGCCGGCACGGTCCCCTGCGGAGGCTTGGTGCGATGGCGGCTGGGGGCCGGCATGGGTTTGCTGCTATTGGGAGGCATCGTGTATTGCTTCAAAGTTATAAGGTTAATTTCTAAGCAAGTAAGCATGGCTGATTTCTCCATGGCTGCTCTCTCCCCAATCCCCTCAAAATCCACACCTCTTCTTTCTGACCACTTCATTGCTTGTTTTCTCCATGGCTGCAGCAGGGAGAGGTGAAGGGAAGCAAGTTAGCATGATTGAGGAGGCGGCACATGGGAAGCTTTTCCTCGACATCGTCGCATTGACAGGTATTTGCCTTACCTTGCCTTCCAACCCCCTACTGATTTGCGAGGCTACATGTGTGCACATAAGGTGTTTGTGAAAGTGCCTGTGAGCAAATACGGCTCCAAAAAGATGATGTGTTTGTGCATCTTCTTTAGTTTGATAGGACCTGGCTTTAGTTATGGATCCTTACAGTTGATTTACATAAATTAGACACTTGAACTTGCTATTATGCTCCTAATTATTGAACATGTTTCTGATTTGATTAGTTGTACAAGTTTCTGATCCGAAAAAAATTAGACTGTTATTGTTGTGTGCAAAGGTTTGGTTACTTTGACGTGTCTCACCAATGTAAGAAAAATCATATGAATCCTGGTTGTTTTATATAGAGGGGCTATGTAAATCCCTTTCTTACCAATGGTATGTTACTACTGACCGCAGGCAAGAGCCATGGCAAGAGCCGCGGTGATAAAAATATACACACAGCACATCTAGGAGAGTTGCAGAGCACTGGAAGTGATCCCTTGCTTATTTGGTGACCAAGAGTGAATATGGAAGAGGAGAAGAAGGCAGCTACGAGCTCATATTTTTTAAATCTTCATCTAAGGTCATGAGTCATCAAATGGTGCTGTCAATGCTATAAGGTGTTTTCGCTTCTACATTCTTTTGCACATATTTTCTTTGGGTGTATCACTTTGTTTTTGCCAGAGCTAGAACCTATCATGAAAATATGGTACTTTTGTATCTCATGAATTGGAATAAACGAGTCTGCATATTTTTCATTCAATGTGCAATCTTCATGCCAGGTTATACAGTAAAAGCTAAAAACATGCCATTCTGTGTAAGGTAGTTCTTTTAACCTCTGAATACATTTACAAGATTATGAATCTATTTATAATGTCATTTGTGCGTCAACTATTTGAAATTTGTACCATGCATGCATCTTTATGAACTGAACCTCTATGGATATTGTGTAAGAAGAAATTCTAAACATTGATTCTGTCGAGCATTACCACCTGCAATGATGATACATATATGTCACTGCGGGCAAGAACTTATCTACTGGTATTCCTAAATGTTTTTAACCATGTTTTTTCTAGAATGTAAATTGTTGTTTAGAGTTGCATCCATCTCAAAAGAATTAAGAGGGGAGAGAGGGATGGTACCAAAGAGGACTTAGAACAAGGATCTTGAGCACCGAGAATAGCATGTACCTCATTTCCTAGGCTTTTGTCAGAACTACCAGAACCGAAGGCAGCCAAGTCAATATCTCAATCAGAAATATATGTCTTCAATGGAATAGATCCAAATGAAAAAAAAACCTAATTAACAGAAAAAGGAAGGAAATGGTTAATTACATACGTCTATAGCATGCCATCACGTTGTTCAAGATAATAGTTATAAAAAAGATCAGTCTCAGACTCTTAGTAGAGGAACGGAAGCACAAGCAATAATTCCTTTCCAACTTTTGGATGCAATTACATAAGATATGTGATTTCCATGTTTTCTCTCTAATATCATGTCCATGATAGTGAATGTTATGTGCATGTTAAGCATGCGAAATATTAGAGCATAAAGTTAATGATTGAGCATGTAAGTAAAGCACTTTCATAATTTACTGATTTTCATGAAAAACATCAACTTATCCCTATGCCCAGTAGACTATTTATATTAAGTTGTGGCATACGTCAACAATATTTCTTGGGACCAATGATCCACGATAACCTAAATCACTAATAATATAACGGACATGCTACTATTCCTTTCTCAAATCTAACATATTATATGAAGAAACCTTGTGTTATTTTATTGCTCTCTTCTTGATTTTGTTAGCTTTGGTAATCACATTAGAAGATCTACCTCTGCATATGTATACAGCTGCCATGGACGACGATGGGAGGGCGCTCAGCCTCTCCCAGCCCAGCTGTGCTCCGCCGATGGGAGGAGGACGGGAGGGCGCCGCCAGCCCCACCCTCCCTCCGCTCCCTCACCCGTCGACCCGTCCCCCCTCTCTCTCTAATGGTTGCACGCGTCACCCCCTCCGCCTCTCTCTCTCTGTCTCTAAGCGGCTAGAAGGCAGATGTGGCGCATGCGAGCAGCAGTGCTGGCGCCCAGGGAGTCCCTGTGGAGCAGGCAGCAGGGAAAGCAGCGAGCTCCACCGCAAATCCATTTGTAAGTCCTCTCTCTGTGTGTGTGTTTCTCTCTGTGTCCCAGAGAGCTTTTTTTTGTTCATATAATTTGTTAACATGTGCTGAGATTTCTTAGAAATCAATCATTCTTTGTGGTGTTGCTTTTCAGTTTAGCTCTTATTGGGTGAGGAGATCTGGATGAACACAGATCTGCAATAATAAGGTATGCAATCTTGATACATTCCACCAGATCTACTTTACCTTGTGATATGGCATTGAAATGCTTTTTTATTATTCATATCAACTGATAACATATGCTCTTATTTTCATAGCAAGCTATTAAAATGATGCCAAAGGTTAAATATTTGAGGTTTGTTGCTCATGGTGGACCACATCTGTGGAATGGAGTCCACATGAAGCATCAAATGCTCCTGAAGATTTGCCTCAACAACTCCTCTTTCTTCGTCAGGTATTTCTATGAAATTTGTTTTGATAAAATTACATAAGAAAGATTTGACTTCCATTTTTATCTTTCGCGGCCAAAGTATTAGGTTAAAAAACATCCAGAAAGATTTGAAAGAAATGCACTAGCACCCACATATACGTGGGATGATCATGCCATAGCAGTTGATGGCTTCAACGTGTTGATGCCTAGCAACATTATTCAGATTGGTTTCATTTGGATTGTGTGGGGTTGCATTTGTTTATTTCCTGAATTTGTTTTGGTTATTTTCCCTGCAGCTATTCACCAGTTAATCCCGTACCGGGAACTAATTATATTCAGTTGTGTTTTTATCGGATCTTAAAATATGGACATATTAAGTTATCAGATCTTAAATCATGATTTTATTGTTATAAAGATTTTCACCTGTTGCAGTTGTAATTACATTCAGTTGTGTTTTTATCTTCTGTGTTCAAAAAGTTGTTATAGATCATGCTCTTGAAACATCTCCACATATGTATTTACTGATTTATCATGTTCCAGGTCTTCCCTTTGATTAATACCTACATACCATACCATTATAGTTTCACCATCACCTGGAGGAGCATCGTCACCATCAACTTGAGGTGGACCCTGCCATCTCTAGCCGTTCCAAGGTATACCAGCTCTTTGTCTTTCATCCCCAACCCCACTCTGTAGTACAACCTCTCCCCGACCACACGATGATCTGCAACTCTTTTTGCCCTTGAATTTTGTCCATGGTATTGTTTCGGACTTTTGGTGCCCAACGTAGCTCTCTCACTAGAGCCTTCCATAATGTGTGTATTGGGACAGATGCTAATTAAGTAAATGTTTATGTTCACCATCACCTGGAGGAGCATCGTCACCATCAACTTGAGGTTGACCCTGCCATCTCTAGCCGTTCCAAGGTATACCAGCTCTTTGTCTTTCATCCACAACCCCACTCTGTAGTACAACCTCTCCCCGACCACACGATGATCTGCAACTCTTTTTGCCCTTGAATTTTGTCCATGGTGTTGTTTGGGACTTTTGGTGCCCAACGCAGCTCTCTCACTTGAGCCTTCCATAATGTGTGTATTGGGACTGATGCTAATTAAGTAAATGTTTATGTTCAGTTAATAGGTTGCTTCCAGGATTGTGTTTTGGTGCTTTGGATGGTTCCAATTTATAGCTGTGTACATAATTTTTTTGTTTACATAGCGTGATGGTTTAAAGGGTAGCTTGATTGAATCCTTCCATGGTTAAATTATTATATTCACCCTGGGAAAAGAATTTTACCTAAAAGTTTGTAGGCAAATTTCCTAGAAACTAAATTGGCACTTGGAATGTATATATCAATTATTTATTCAGCTATTAGACATTTCAGGAACTGAATTTTTTCTCGCTACAGTCCAGACCATTTCTCAAATAATTCTTAAAATGGATTTTGTATAGATTTACATTGAACTTACTCAAAACCTCAGAATTTATTTGTCTCACTGCAGATAATGATTCTCAGATCTATAAACCTTGCTGCAGTCAGTTTTGTACAGATTCAGCCTTTGTATTCAAATAGCTTAGGTTGCAACTATAGGGTTTCTCCAATAATGTTTAAATTAAAAACCAGTACATGTTGTGAATTATGTACAGATTTGTCAGAGATATGGATGACGTCACGGAGAAGGCACATGGCGTGGTGCCAGAAGTGTTTGGTGTTGTGGGGCATCTCACAACATCCAGATAATAACCTTGAGCCACAGTAAGCTCGTGCCATTCTTCTCTAATCTTTCTACTCAGTTTCTTCTATCTCATTGCTATAAACTAAAATTATTTGTGTAAATGAACTTATTTAGCTTGAACATTCACGATTTACTGAATATTGTGTGCTTCTCCTTTTATGAATCAAGATACATGGTTCATGGTATAAATTATAACTGAAAAATAAGCCTTTTCAACTGGGTGTTAAAGTTGCATATGTATGGTGTTTCTATAGGTTTTAAAATGATTGTTTCTACCTTTTAATTGGGTATGATTGGTCACCTCCACTCAGTGGCGGACCTAAGGTCCTTGTTGCCCGGGCAGCTGCTCGGGCTTGCTGGCCGAAACCTTCCTTATTTATGTGATACTTAATGGTGATTTAAGCATCTTAAACACTTGTATGTGTATAATGCCCAGGCTTTAGAAATGGTCTAGGTCCGCCACTGCCTCCACTAAAAGCGCTTTGGTTGTTAAAATATCACCAATGAGTAGTGCATACCTCATCACCATGGCATGCAGGTTCAAATGTTCTATTTGTGCTGCCACTTCAGTTAGATTCTAACACTTTGCTATAACACTACTATCTCTGTTCCGATATAAATTAGCTTTCTAAAAAGACTTACATTTTGAAACGGAGGTAATAACAACCACTTGAGAATAAAAGTGATATTTTTGGTTTACAAGTCTATACATTTATATCCATTTACAATGATTTAATGATGAAGCTCTAAGTGGATTGAATCATCGCAGTCTCAAAAAAATAAGGGGCTTGATAATCGGGTCGTACCTTTCTGTCTGCCCTGGCATACCAAAAGTATAGAATGACAACAATAATAGACCATGCTGATGCCTGCCGGCATGCATCAATCATGATGAAGAGATCCATGGGGTTTTCATTGACTGGAGAGCGGGTGGGCTGCACCAAGAACATATCGCAGCCCCTCATTCTCATGCAGTTGAACATAAATCCATCAACAGAGTGCTTGATGAGGATCTTGTCAGGGTCTATGCCTCGATAAGAAACAGTTTCCTGAAGCAAATATAAAAAGGGTCATTATTTTTTTAAGAACTATAATAATCCAACATACAGACAATCCAGATAAAATAATTTCTCATAGACAGCCCCCCTCTTCTATTTCCATTCAGTATGTGACGAGGGTTAACTCGACAAATGTCCAATATGAAGGACTTAGGATCGGGGAGTAGGGCGTCGGATGAACTCGAAGGTAAACCAGTCAAACAAGGTGTGTATCGAAAGTAAACGTAGGTATAAACTTGGCTTGCTTTCAATCTGTCCCTCATCGTCCTTTCCTGGCCCCTATATATAGGTGGCCAGGTCTCAAGGATCAGGAGGGGTCCGGTACGTATTACAATATCGGTATACGACATGAACTCGTATCTCGACTTAGATTACACTTGGGCCTAGTCTTAACGGGCCTCAGGGGTACTCAACTAACGGGCTCTATTATCTATACCCTTGTCAGTATGCGTGTTCTATCTTCATAAACTTAAACAGGACATTTGAGATTGCTCCAGTCATGTTGCGCGGACCTTATATCACTCATGGTTGCATTTGATTTCTTTTGTACAAGGTGCATTCAATGTCTTGCATCGAGATCCCATCGAGGGTCATGCGTGACGCCATGTTCGATGGGCTACAACTTCCATGATCGACATATTCAGAACTAAGGAGATCTAGACAATAGCTACATATCCCTACAACTCAAACTCTGGCTCAGCTGAAGATGATCATTTATTTGGTTGCTATAGTCTTGAATCGCACTATGATAGAAGGAGTGTTCTATCAATCAGTGATTACCTTCCCTGCTATTGCTCTGGATATGTAAATGGTAGAAGCAAGTAACTTCTACCCCTACTGTTTATATAGCCTTATGTGCGTAACATCAACATGGCCTATCTCCCCCGGAAAACTTATGTATGTATTATATTATTTATGGATGTGTTATATTTCAGACTTGCCTTCCAGTAGATGCTCATATTCTCATGTTTTCTCTTCATATGTTCAGCAGATTTAGTGCACACAATGTCTCAATTTGTTGGCTATTCATATATTCAGCAGATTTAGTGCACACAATGTCTCAGTTTGTTGGTATCAAATTGGTATAGCATCTTACACTGGAGTATCAGTCAGCAGGGTGGAAGGTAAGGGAAAGGGCCAGCATGGTCACCTCTCTCAGCGAGGGGAAGCTTGAAGAAGTACCAGCGAACGTCCATGCCATTGGAGTGGTTCTTTGTGCGGGCATATTTTCTAAGAAAATAAGGATATAAGTAACATGTTTTCTTTAGCACAGCTGTATCTAGAGCACATAAATAAACTTGACTTACTGATTTATATATTGTTGGAACCATATTCTGAAGTTTTTATGGACAAATGTCAGGGCAATGTGTGAATAAAAAATTTAGAGACCATTTTTCCAAGACTTTTTTGGTGACCGTTTACTAGAAAAAATTATGAAACCAATATTAATCTGGCTGGCTCTCCTTCAGTCACCAGAAGGACAAATCTCGACCACGCAAGCTGTATTGTTGTAAAAAGATATGTTTCACAATATTGCTACACTCAAGATCAATAATTTTAGGCAATCGCCTCTATTTTTGTTCCTACAAAACCGAGTAATGCATCTGATTTCAGCACACATCACACTCACCCCTCCTGTGATAGGTATTCCGATGTCTGCTCATTTTCACTCCCCAAACAACAGCTTCCCTCCACCGTGTTTCCCTGTGACAGGTTTTCAGCAATCAATGGAGAAAGCACCTGGGAAGAAGACATGGGAGTTTTCAGATCAGCACTAGAAAGATTTCCATAACTGATTTACAAAATCACATTAATTAAGCAGAATTGATGGTGTATGTGTAAATATGTAACAAGAGGGGAACTGTGCATAGATTGCTTTACATTCAAAGTTGGGCCTTCAAAGTTAAAACATAACAGGAATTAACCAAAATTGATGGCCTTTTTGTAAATCTGTCACAAGAGGAGAACTATAGATGAGAAGTAGACCTGCGCTTAATTGAAGGAGGCCAAGGCCCAAAGCCATGGGATCGAGACCTTGTGGTGCATAGTACAGAGAGCCCGGCAGCGCTTCCTTCAGGCATGAACGTGCCCATGAGCCAGCCGAGCATGCCGCCCTGTACGGCCCCGAACATCGTGGTGCGCCGCCCTCGATGTGTGTGCTGCTTTGCCATCCACGCATGCAGCCTCATCTCTAGCGACCTGAAGCGGCCGGTCAGCTCGGCCAGCAGGTTGGCGCCGCCCTGCCTGCCGACACCGCCGTGCGGTCGAAGAGGAGGCCATCAACACCAATATCCGCCTCTTCTTCCTCATCCCTTGCTTCTCGGAGCTGTCCGCAGCTCCGGCGAAACAGCTCCGGCGAAGCAGCTCATCGGTGCTAGTTTAGCCTCTTCCTCCGATGCCAGAAATCAATTGGAATCGGCAAAAAAAAGTGAACTGGAGCGCAAGACTAATCGTGAATCCAAAAACTGAGGAGCGCGGTACACCGCCGGCAGGAGGAGATACGGCGGCAGCCGGGAGGCAGAGAAGGAAGTGGTCATGCTATCGTGCTGGATGAGAAAGAGTGAGCTTCACAGCGGTGGGCTTGTCGGGTTCCCGGCCACATGCGCCACGCGCTGAGAGAGCCAGGACGCCAGACCTAGATTTTTTATTATTATTTATTATTATTCTGAAAGAATATTCAACAAGATGACAAATTTCCCTTATTTTTCTTTTAGATTCTAAATTTAGATATGGTGTTATTTTAGTTCTTAGGATGTTTATATATTTGTTTAAATAAATTATACCGCAACATTCACCTAACCATTTCAGAGGCTATGTCATCAATAAATTCAACTCTTACGTCCCTAAATATAAACTTCCTTACTGTCAACACATTTAATTTGTTCATACAGCTATTAAGTTATAATATTATTTGAAATCTCCTATCAAATGTGAGCCATATAGCCGGGTAAATATCCATCGCTTCCAATTGGTAAAAATTAAAAAATATATTTTTATTTTTGCTATTAGTTCAAATTTAACGGATCGTGCGCCAAGGCGCACCCCTATATCTAGTTAATCTAATCCTCAGCTAGTTGACGTCATCCACCCTGTTGTTTTTTACACGATGACATTCACAGGCATACGTGTTTTTCGTCGCGGGATGGGCGAGGTTTAGAAAAGATAATTACCGATATGCGTGTAGCCTAGAGCTCCAGATGAAACTCTCGTGCATGTCTCGTGCCTGGCACAACGTGATTCTACCACTGTAGTAAGTTATCTACACATCTACTTTACATGATCGAATTAAGTAATGAGTGTATAAAACTGAGCGGCTTCAATTCAGTGAGTTGTTGGAAATTCCAAAATTGTATTTGACAAACATCTCGGTTGCAATCCACTTAGGAAGGAAAATCTTAGTTATAATCGCATTTGCAAAGCAAGAAAACTCAGTTGCACCTTCATTGGCGTTGCAACAAATGGAGAAGATCTCAGTTGCAACCTAATATGCAACTCGAAAAAATATCAGTTATAATCCTACTTGCAACTGAAAAAATATTTTAGTTGCAATCCCACTTATAACTAGAAAAATTATCTCAGTTGCAACCCTACTTGCAACTGTAAAAAAAAACTTCAGTTGCAACCCCACTTGCAACTAGAAAAAAAATATCTCGATTGCAACCCCACTTGTAACTAGAAAAATATCTCAGTTGCAACGCCACTTGCGACTAGAAAAAAATATCTCAGTTGCAACCCCATCGATAATAGAAAACTATCTTAGTTGCAACTCCACTTATAACTAAAAAGATGTCTCTGTTGCAACTCTGCTGTTAACCTAAAAGGGTCTTGGGTGCAACTCGGCTCACCCAGAAGTTAAAAATAAATAAGTTCTAAATAGGTATACAAAAGAAGAAACAAATAAAATCTACACAAAAAAGTCTACAAAGGCAAAGTCAAAATAGGAAAAAAAAACGTAGGCCTAACGGACACACAACAACAACATAGAACAGAAAAGAAAAAAGCCCAAACTGATGCAGCCCATCCCAGCCCGTACGGTCTCCCCTGACTAGACAAAAAAGAACTCAGATATACAAATCTCTGCAAAATATCTAACGGTTATAAAGTTGACTGAGCCCTAATCTAATTCTCAGCTAGCTGAGAATTAGCAAAACCGTATATTTATTTATCTTTGTCCCGTAGATGAAAATCTATAAAGATTAGCACATTATTAACTGTAGTCCCTCTTTCTTATTAGAGGCAATTGGTTGATAACCGAATCTGTTACAGAGAGCTTTGCACCGCATAGTAGTTCAGTTATAGAACTCAAAATATTTTCAGATATAGGTAAAGATTATGTGTTTGTCCAACAAGTGGTTGAATCCAGTATTTAATCAGCAGTGCATCGGTGCTTCAATGCTTTTAATTGATAAAATTGTTGTTTCAACTCCTTGCTGAAATTCAGTTCCAGTCACAAAGTGAGTAGCTGGATAACTGATAATTGGAGTTATCCAGGTATCTGTATACTTCTAAATTCATATGTTGATTGTAGAACACGCCCGTGATGCCACAAAACATTGTGAATGCGATTAAAATCCATTGTAGGGCAATGTTGAGTCTTATGCTAAAGAAGTTCAGGATTCCAAAAGCAGCATGTGGTCGCTAAGTGTAAGTAATGTATGCACTATCTCATGACCTTGTCGTGGTCAAATATCCACATAGCCTTGTCAGTTCTTGCGGTACCAAATAAGTACACCATGGATGGAAATTTCATATTTATGGTGAAATTGCCCATTGGTCGAATATATTATCTTATTAGGAGGCTTACCTGAAGAATGCAAACATGATAATAAAGTTCTTGCCATGGATATTGGTTTGCATATGCCAGCTTTTTTTTGTTAAATTCCAAAGGAAATTACTTGGAAGCTATGTACACCCCTGTTGCATTATTTTTAAGCATTACAGATATAAGGATTACAGATGTGATACTGCTGATGAAAAAGGATTTAATGTTATCATTTGAACACCACCTCAAGATTAACAATACTTTTTTATAATTAATAATCTCCTAATTAATTGGCTGTCTCTTATAAGCGTTTACTATGTAGGAGACAATAACAAATGTCTGCATAGTTTTTGTGTTTCAGATAGTATATGACGCAAAATGTTATCATCTGAACACCACCTCAAGATTAGCAATAATTTTTGATAATTAATAATCTCCCAACCTATGTTGGAGACAATAACAAATGCCTGCATAGTTTTTGTGTTTCAGATAGTATGCCACAACTATAGTATGATTGATATTATTGCTTCCACAATGTTGATTAAGATCATTGTCAGTGGGCCTTTTCTACTATGTTTGCTTGGTGGTTGTGCTGCAGGCATTGGCGGACCCAAAATATTTATGAAGCCTGGGCATAACATGAATGCAAGTGCTTAAGGTGTTTTTATTAGCCTAACTTACTACATGACTTAAGCCTACGTCTGGCCGGCAAGCCCGGGCAGCTGCCCGGGCAACAGGGACGGTAGGTCCGCCGGTGGCTGCAGGTATGCCATTGTCGCTGGGACTTTCTACTGAATTTATTTTATGTATATGCTTCCAAGTATACTTTGTTCCCGTGCTACATGCTGGAAAAAAAAACATTTTTCTTACATGATAGAGCATAGCATTGCTAATTGCTCTCTCAGGTTGTTCATCTGCTTGCTTCTCTCTCGGTCATGAACTTCTTTCTTTCTTGCAATTTGCTTTTCATGTATTTTTTTGATAGTTGGTACTCCTCATTCATTTGACTTTCTCAAATATTTTCATGGTACTATCAATAGTAAATTATGAAAGCTTCAAATTACTTTCTATGTAATAGGTGTTTAGATGGATTGGTGCTCAGGACAATGGATATCGTGAAGACTGCTCACATTCGGTTTGTAATTACTGTCGATGTGTTCTCATTCCTCATAGGCATAAATTTTGGAAAATATCATATACGTTTTCCATTCCGGGGATTATTGTGCAACTGTATTCGGGCTTGTAGAATCATGGTCGAGGTTATATTGTTAGTTGTATGCAATCAAAAGATATGGCCATCTTTGTTCATGATCGAAGCACAATGAATAAGAAAGATGTTGCACTCATATTTGCAAAGTTAATGTATATATATGCTTACTCTGATAAGATTCAGTCGGAGCAAGAGCAACTTATTAACACTACATAATGGAAATGCACATTAATTTTCCTATGAATTAACAATTAATTCTGGATGTCCACTTATATACTTCCGTATTGAATTAAAGAGATAGGAGCAGTGTCTAGCAAATATTCCTTCTAGCAAATCCTTACAAATGAGAAAACTAATGTAACACACTGTTTCGAGCTTATTGGATGAAAATTAGGTTGCAGTAGTACAATCTATCATATTAAATGGCATGTTTCACGTTCCTAGACAGGACAATTTGTAATAGAGGGCGAAGACTGTTGGTGAAGGTTGACTGGTATACATGTATTCATGTTTTCTTTTATAGTTTTTCACCTGTTTTGTCTAAGTAATTTTCATATTTTTATGGATTGCACAATGGTCATGACACTATATATATAGTTCTTATGGTGTTAAGTCAGTTCGACGACCGCAATATCCATGCTTATTCGACAAGTCGTTGGTTGTTGAATTTTGCTTTTTTCTGTCTGTACTGCCTCACTAAGGCTTCGGATAGTAACTCATCTTGGAAACCTACTAAAAGTAATGAAGTTATGTGGCCACCTTACTAGAGGGCATCTTGATGAACCAATTGCAATGTCTTTTTTGGAAACAATATGTGAATGATTTTAATAATAGTAGCATAAATATGTAATTTGATTCTTCTGGTTTGTATGTAAGCTAGAGTGTATTGTTGGGAAGTTTTATTTCGCAATATACTGAAAACTGATTAAACATTCATTCATTGAGAAATTGCACCAAAATCACCCACTAGAAAAATATTTAGCTTCTTTGTTTTGTTGGAATTATATTTTACTTTTGGGATTTCTATTTTCGTGCCCTTAGTTGTACTCAGTTTTCCCCAGCTCCTTAGTTTTTCCTCAGTTTTCCCCAAGCCCTTGTCTGAAACCCTCAGAAGGAGCTCAGACGGGAGGATTCCCATTTAGTTGACCGTTCTGTGCTGACGTGTGGAGCCGCGTCGTATGGGGCCGCGTCGTGTGGGGCTGGTAGAAAGGGACCGCGTGGGACAGGACGAGACCGCGTTTGGTTGTACGTGAGAGCTCGGTTCTGTCTCTCTCGGCCCAAATTGGTATTTTTCAGAGCGTCTTTTTCCCCTCTCTCTCTGTAACAGTTCTCTCTCTTTTTACCAAATTAGTATCAAATCTAAAGAAGCTTCTATTTCTGTCTTTCTTCAATGATTGTTGCCTTTTGGCCCTACTTTTTTGCCCAATATGGTAACAAATCTAGTAGCAAATCTAGAAGCTAGTATAGGATAAATTCACAGCAGCATAATAAATCCAGAAAACTAAGTATAATATATAAACTGCATATAGCAGCCAAAAGCAGCCAATAACAATGTTAATGTTCATGGCAAACTAAGCTGAAAATAATACAAGACGCAATGTATGGCCAACATGAAGATTAGGATACCCAAGGATGAATGAATCTGTTCTTCATTCATCATATATTTCATCGTCGCTACATTCCATGAGATGAAGGAAATATTCATTGAACTCCTTTCGTCTGCAGTGTGCAGCCAATACATCCTCCAAACGGTATGGCCTTTGTTCATTTCTCAGACCGTAGTATCCTAATCTATCCACACGTCGTGGCCACTCATCCCAGGCCTTTATATCATCAAAGTACTCTCTGATATAACCCAAATCCGCGTAGTAGATGCAGCCAGGTCGAAGTGTCGGGTACACTCTGGTGTCGACAGAGATACACCGGATATAATGGACGAAGAAGGCACGACTGCCAATGTTACTAACGGCATGGAGAGAGCGGCTCTTAGTGTCCACACGGTACACTAATGGTTGACCTTCCTCCAAATGCCTGTTGTCACTGCGCCGCCCAACAACACAAGCAACAGATTAACATCCAACTTCACAAGGTAGAACTTGCTGTCATTTCCAAGTTCTGGAAATGAAAATAGTGTCTCCATATTGACAGTGCTCGCGCGCTGCTCCAACTAGACATTGTTGGTGCACACTAATTTTCTGAACTCAAAATTTTTCATAGCTATTGCATACAATTCACCATTGAACGGGGTAATGCAACGCAGAGAATGGTGCTCGATCGAAAATCTTACTTCTCCCCAATCTTTATCTATACCCTTAGTTGGAGTGCTCTCATCGACCCAAGCAATTTCCATTGGGTAACCTGTGGAAACGAAGACCATAGTCGGGGACTTCATTACAGTGACTGATTCCAGAATAACAGATGGCATCTGCGCCTCAAACATAGTATTCAATGTCTTTGTCAGTGGGTTCAGAAGCCGTATCTTGTGCAGCTGGTTCTTCTGGGCAAGCACGATGACGCCACGGCAAAAGCCGATGAAGTAGTATCTAAAATATATTGATGAAGATAACATTCAGCACTAAGATGTTTACGATTGAAAATAAAAATAAGATATGGATTTCGGCTGCTTCCTACACTTCAAATATGAAGGCGATGATGTGCTCACAGTGAAGATGTTCGACAGAACAATGTGCAGGACGTACTACTACACGGACGATAAAGATACTGACAATGAAAGCGACGACGACGTGAAGCCATGCATCCATCCCCTTTAGATAAGGGGATTATGACCAAGAATATATATGTAGCTTCATATGCATCGATTTAGAAATCTAGCTATTTTCTATATATTATGCATGTAAAAATAATATCGCAATTTCCACCATGATTCGAGCACCATAGCCTCCAAACGATGCCGATGCCGATATCGGCATGGTCAGAACGGCTATGCATGCTCGCCGCCACTGCTAGGTCACCGTCGGGATGCACCCTCAATCCCGTCCCCTCATTTGATCACTGACACACCAGAGATACCGCCGAGGCCAATGACAAACGTACATGCTGGTGCCAATGCCGAACATGCACGGCGCTATGGGCATGGCCACGCCGCCCCGCTATGCTGGACGCCACAGACCACCGCGAGGTCTTTCCCTTCGCCACCACACTCCCCTAGCACCCATCTATACACGCCAGAAAGGAGAGACACTAGTTTTCTCTATATTGCTCGCGTTCATGTCCGACACCGTCAGTCAAAGTGTTGAGGTCGTCGTCGATGTCCTCGAATATTTCTTGTTTTCTTTGCATGGTTAAACGCGTCTAGTTCATATCTATCTAATGCGTCTGGTCTCGCCTCATGCAGTTCTTTATGGACGTCGATCTCATCTTGGCTCCCCGCAGGCCACCTCCTCCGTGTCATCGCTGTAGAGCTCCGTTTAAAAATCTAATCCTACCCGTGTATTGCCCCTTGTATCAACGTCATGGCCCCACTTGTCATTTGATATACCGAAGCCCCACTCGTCCACGTTTTGGTCAGGGATACGACGATACTTACGGTCAAACAAAGATGGATGGTCTGACGTGTCTTTGCGGGCTCTACGTGGCCCCACTAGTCAGCAGATAACGGTCAAAGTTGTTGACCCGTCGGGCAACCGGCTGTTCCAGCACTTGTGAGGGTTTCAGACAAGGGCTTGGATAAAACTGAGGAAAAACTAAGGAGCTGGAGAAAACTGAGTACAACTAAGGACCCAAGGGCATGAAAATAGAAATCCCTTTACTTTTTACTGGATTTTCTCATCTCCTTGGACTACTGTAATTCTTCTAAATTTCGATGATTTATGTCCCATGTCCTACAAAAATCTTAGGGTGTTCGATTGTTGCCACAAAATAATTACTTGGAACATACTCCTAATCTGTCTACTTGGATGATCCAGATGTAGCCTTAACTTGAGTGTTTCCTAGGCTAATTTATCTTTTCCCGCCCTTTTTATATCTCGGGAAAGCATGGGTAATGTTCCTTTTTTAGTTCAATAAATACTTTTTTGTTGATGAAACACTTTTTTGTTTCCGATAGTTATTATACTACTTAGTAGTTACATATGTTGTCCAGTTTTCAAAATAGTTATGTACGACAGTACCATTTGCCTGAAGCTTCTATCATAATTACTCTAAGATGTAAGCTTAGTGCTGACCCCGCGTGTTGAGTCCCTCCCCGCACAACACATTATTGACCGTCCGATTTTCTGTTTTGAGCAATCTGGTGCCTCCGTTTGGACTGGTTGGTGAAGCTTTTGTTACCATGGCTTCAATTTTTACATGACTGACAATTGGGACCAATGAGAACCTAGACTCATGTTTCACCAAAGTGCTTGACCAGCCATCCCTAATTCCGGCTCGCAACCTTACCCTCTTGATCAGTCTTCTCTCCGTCCTCTTCCTCTCATGCGCCCTAGGTTTTTGCCGCCCCATACAACTCTGGCCGCCGGCGCGCAGCTTTCCGCCTCAAATCTGCTTCCCCTTCACCCAACCTCTCCCATAGGCCATAGGGTGCCGGACGGATGGCGCAGCTGATGAGGAGGGAGGTATCATGGCAGCATGGCTGGTGCTGAGGACGGACGTACCCGTCCTCGATCTTGACCTTGAGTGGCAGAGCACAAGACGACTGGCCATCTACCTTCCGACGCCCCTTGGCAGCCGCAATTCCGCCCTCCTTCTAGGCCGGTTGCTCCTTGCAATGTAGGTATAGTTCTCCCCTCTCTCGCACTATATGATTATAATGGAGATGGAGGTCTGACGTCCTGGTCGAATGGCTCGTCTCACCAAGTAATCCATCCAGTCATAAGTTGATTTGTGAATCAGATTATGCAAATAATAACATGTTTGATCATGTCACCAACTACAATTTATTATTTGTAGATGAAGTCAGTGGTCTATTTGCTCACTAGGTCTGAATATTGAAGAAATTCGTAGACGAAGTCAATGGTCTATTTGCTTTAAGGTCTCTCTAAAAAGGAGATGAACTGGTGGTGTGAATGTTTTAGCATGAGAAATCATTACTTTGGAACGAATAGTGATGCTATACTATGAAAAAAATAATTACGTTTGCTGTAAAATCATTACCTGCAGAACACAGCTCTGTTGACTGTTTACTACACTGATGTATCTAACCAAAGTTACCAGACTACAAAGAATAACTAGAAGAACTAGAAGAATGATCTGCAAGAATGTCCAAGACTTGACTTGCTCAGATGGAATTTGGGAGATCCAAAATGGAGTTTGGGCCTGACTGGTTGAATAGCTCTGTGTCGGTATATCTGAAGAAACTCTGGGGAGTGAAACACTTGTTTCTCGAAAAGGTACAAAGTTAATACATGCTCATTACTACCTCTATATTTCTGATTATATTGAAATCATTATTTGATCAGCCAATAGAGAAAATATTGTAGGGTTTGATTAAGTCTTTAAGTGATCATAACGAATGGGTGAATAGATCCAGCATAATAAGTTGACTACGAGGGAAAATAATCCTATTGGATTCCTCAAGGCTCTCTTTGACCACAGTAATTTTGTTGTCGTGTTCTCCAGATTCCTAAAGGGTAGAAAAGTTGTTTGGATGTCAGACAGGAAAGCCCATGAAGTTGAGATGTGTTTCCTCCTAAAATTTATGCAATGGGCTCCTTATGAGTCAATTTTTTCGAACACCCTCATAGTCATAGTGAATTTTCCTTTGGGAGTCGATCCTCCAGAATGTGTATGTTTTTTCCTTTGTTCCAATATACGGCATAAAGTTGATGCTCCCATTTGCCACTTAGAGGATAAAAGGTTCATGTTCTTAAATTAAGCTATATTAAAATTCTTGGTGATGTAAGGTATTTGCAATGATTTTTTTACTTGTGTATTGTGATGTTCTATATTGCGATTATTAACATATTACATGTAGATTTTGTCCCACTTCAGATATTTGTCTATAACTAGGTTTTGGTTCATACGAAGTTTCTTTCTAATTGCAGGGAGATGACCGATTTTTCATCTGCAATGTAAAAATTGTTGAAATCTTTTTGTGCTTTAGCACATTAGTGGATGATACAATATTTCCAACTGAGGAGTTATGCCAGTTTGTATCTTCTTTATTTGCAAGGTTGTCCGTGGTTTTGTCAGTTTCAACAACTGATGTGTATTGTTGTCCTTTCATGCAGATAACTCTTAGACATCTTATGATATTTCTTCTGTGGTCATGGATATGTAACTGTATTGGTGTATTGATGTTTTCTTTTATTTAATTAGGCAAAATTACTTTGTAAAAGGATCTTATTAATACACATTTATGTTCGCTTATAACTTGCATATCTGATCTTATATCCAAATCCGCCGATGGCTCAAAAGAATTTGTTGGAGGTATGACTGATTTGCTTATACTGGTCTATCAATATTTAGGGACTCCAATGTGGGTGGCAAGCAAATCTTGCCATATTTGGACGCAGTGGGAGAAATGCTGCTTCCTGTAGGTACCTTTGTTGGATTATGAATTAAAAAATGCTTCTGCATATGTTGTCATGTTTAATCACCCTACAAAATAGCTGTACAAGATGCACATAATCTGGATTATCATATGATGCATGCATTATAAAAAGGTAAGGTACTCTATAAAATATGGAATCTCAATTTTCAGACAATTGCTCAATGACAAATAATAATAAATGAGGGAAAAGTCAGTTGTCACAATTAGTTCCCTTCTAACACAATCATGTTGAGTTGATTATATTTTTTAAATGAAGATTGTTAACTGGTGAGTCATTCAATAAATAGCTTCTAATTTCTATATAGCTTAATTTCCCACTGATTTGGTCCTGAAATCCAGATACTTATCTGCATTTAATCATCCTATGTTGTTTAGCTGAAAACAAACATCAGCTTATAAAGATAAACTTTTTGGTCCATTAAAAGAGAGTAGTGATGTATGATTTCTTTTGACCTTGTGTAGGACAAATCAGAATATCATAGCACTTGGATAAATTGGCTATCTGGAATATTACTACAATAAGTTTATAAAGCTCCGTCAATTGCAAATTAGATGAAAGACTACTTCCTTTTATTTTATTTATATGGCATTTTTTAGGTACTGTGTAATTCTATTTCAAAACCTCTGTTGTTACAGGATTGGATAATCACAATATGGATATTTATAGATTTTCCTAGGATTAAGGTACATTAGCAAGACGCAAAGTAATGCATGTTGCAAAAACCATCAGTAGGCGGGCGCGGCGAAGCGCACTTGTCCATCTAGTCCACATGACCCCCAATCACCACCAGAGACTCCGACATGGACACATCCACACCTCCCGCCCCATGCTCTCACTCGGTAACATTTGACACCGCATAGTTGTTGAGCCGCATGGTGGCATGCACGAAACTGACTGCGCCGCTTCTTGGTTCTTCTATTGAGCGCTTGATGAGCACCGCAACTGCCTTCTGGTCAGCCGATTCCTGGCGCCCTGATACGTCACAAACGTATCTATAATTTTTGATTCTACATGCTTGTTTTATACCAATTGCTTTGTTTTTTGAATACACTTTGTGGCATTTTTATGCATTTTCTGGAACTAACCTATTAACAAGATGCCACAGTGCCAGTTCCTGTTTTCTGCTGTTTTTGTGTTTCAGAAAAGTTACACAGGAAATATTCTCGGAATTGGACGAAACAAAAGCCGAAGTTCCTATTTACCTGACACAAAGACGGAGTCCAAAGGAGAGACAGAGAGGGGCCAGGGGGCAGCTGCACCACAGGGTGGCGCGGGCCACCCCCTGGCCGCGCCACCAGGTGGTGTGGGCGCCTGGTCCACCCCCTGACATCGCCCTTCCACCTATATATTCCCTTCATCAGGAAAACCCTAAAGGCCCAAACACTTTTCCATGAAACATACCGCAAGCCGCCGCCGTCATTGACCCGAGATCGGGAGGGTCCAGAAGCTCTTTCTGGCACCCTACCAGAGAGGGGAATCACCTCCGAAGGCCTTCTTCGTCACCATGCTAGCCTCTGGAGTGATGCGTGAGTAGTCTACCTTAGACTATGGGTCCATAGCAGTAGCTAGATAGTTGTCTTATCCTCCATATGCTTCATGTTTAGATCTTGTGAGCTGCCTATCATGATCAAGATCATCGTTATGTAATTCTACATGTTGTGTTTGTTGGGATCCGATGAATATTAAGTACTATGTCAAGTTGATTTGTGATTTATCATGTCTATGTTATTTATGATCTTGCATGCTCTCCGTTGCTAGTAGATATCTTGGCCGAGTAGATGCTAGTGACTCCAAAAGGGAGTATTTATGCTCGATTGTGGGTTCATGCCTCTAGTAATCTGGGAGAGTGACAATAACTTCTAAGATTGTAGAAGTGCTGTTGCTACTAGGGAGAAAACAACAATCTTTTGTTCAAGGATAATTTTATTGTTTACATTACACACTTTGCTTAAGGAGATAATATGTTGCTTGCAACTTAATACCCAACGGTTGTTCGGATGATATCCGGAGGGTGGCTTATTAGTCATAGATGTAGTTAGATTATGGTATATGTATTATGTTGTAATACCCAAGTGAATCTCATAGTGATCTTCATATGTACATGCATTGTTATGCATTCTTTATTTTGTTAATTCCCCAACTGTAATTTGTTTACCCAGCATGTTATTTATCTTTATGGAGAGACACCTCTAGTAAACTGTGGACCCCAGTCCATTCTTTTACATATATTACCATCTACTGCAAGCACCGTTTACTTTCTGCAAGCATTATTTACTTACTGCAAACAAATACCTTTTTCCACACAATACGTTTTATCCTTTGTTTACAGCAAACCAGTGAGATTGACAACCTCACTGCAAGTTGGGGCAAAGTACATTGGTTGTGTTATGTGCAGGTTCCACGTTGCTGCTGGTGCCGGTAGTGCGTCCTGCCAAAATACAGTTAGCATCAACCTTTAGAAGTGGTTTCTTTCTCCTACTGGTCAATTAAACTTTGGTTTCATATCGAGGGAAAAACTTACTGCTGTGCTCATCACACCTTCCTCTTGGGGTTCCCAACTGGTCCGTCAACACCGCACCATCAACAAGTTTTTCTGGCGCCGTTGCCGAGGAGAAAGAGGATTTCTGCAAGGGGAGTCTCTCACTTCCAATCTTTTTACTTTGTTATTGTTTTGCTTACTTTCTTTGCTTTATTTTGTTTACATCTTTTTATCAAAAATCCAAAAAAAAATAGTTCCTTTTATAGTCGGTGTTTTGTTACTTTATTTATGGTTCATTATGTTGATCCCGGAGTACGTTCTGAAAGACTTATCAGTAGGTAGTGGTTCTATAATTGGGAAAGATAACATTGATGAGTTCTTTAATCATGTCAGTAAGCATAAAGATGTTGAGGATAGATCTTTAGCCGAACTTGCTCCTAGTTATGAAATTGCTGCTGCTTACTTAGTTCACATGTTGGAGGCTAGGTTTGTTAACCTTAACCCCATAATGCAGCAAATGTTTCTTAAGCTTCATGATATCGAAGATACTAAAAAGAGGGATTTTGTTTTGGAGACTTTGCGTAAAGAATTTAGAGATGTTGTTATAGAATCCAGGAAATTTTTTGATCATTTTAATATGCTTGGCTCATGTGTTGATGTTATCGGTACAAATAGGGAGGAAATCAAAATACCAATACCATTTAAACTCGATGCATGAAGCTTTGGAAAATAATTTTGATTGGATTGTTCCTGAAAACCCATTTGATGAAAGTAGTGAACCCAAGAGTGTTCATAGAGGATCTTCTAAAACTTATATGGATAAAATACAATTCCTTGTTGAAAAGACTTCTGGTATTGATCTTGATGCTTCTTCACATGAAAATACTTGATTCTTACTTTCTGCGCCTAGCTCAAAGGCGTTAAAAAAAAGAACTCTTGGGAGATAACCCAATGTTTTCTTTTCAGTACTTTTTCTTTTTGTTGAGTCTTGGAAGTTGTTACTACTGTAATGACCTCTCCTTATCCTTTTTATTTTGTTTTTGTGCCAAGAAGAGCCTCTAATTGGAGGAAGGTAAGATTTGGGGAAGTTGCTGTCCTAAAACAGATTGTGCTTCACCGTAAAAATTTGTGAAAATTCTTAGAACGTCTTTTTGATCTGATATTTCGAGTGCACAAGACCCAAGTTATTATATAACTTTCATTAGTTTCGCACTTTTCAATTTGAGCTGTAACACCCCAGGTTCCTACAACCAGGCAATGCTACCACACTTCCTCAAAAATATTTACACACACATCAACCAACTAAAATTTTCGGCAGCACCTCCTTTGTTTTTAAGGACATCCACGACAGGCAATTCACAATATAATATATCCAATATCGATAAAAGTACATATGCACCCACGCAGATCATAAAATGCTAGACTTCATGACACAAGGTTTAAATTTTTAAATCTAAAGCAGCCAAGGCTCACAAAACGTGCAAAGGACTCCTGGAAACATGATAATGTACTAATAACCATCGAGCAACTATGTAATGTGATTTTCTATGGCATGTAGTGTAGACGTGTGCGTCGAAGTGGTAGTGAACTACTCCCTCCCATGCATGATATTACGCTGAGTACCTGAAAACCAAATAAAACAAAGAGAAAGCAAGAGTGAGTAAAAATATACTCAGCAAGTACTATGTAGAGCCTAAACAGCAAGACACAGAATCCAATTACTCATTCCGAAGAAAAACCGGAAACACTTTTACACAGCTTATACTTTACGGTTGGAGCATTCCGGAATATTCACTGTTAACTTCCTCACCGACCTTGCGGAATAGTTAATCACGTGAATTATCACCGACCTAGCTCAAGCTCACCGGAGTAGTTACACAATAACTTAACTCACCGACCCTCGCGGAATAGTTACCTGTAACTTTATCACCGCCCTGGCTTAAAATAAAATTGACGAATATTTCACAAGGCAAAAACAGCCAATGCAACAACTCACTGACAGCAAAACCAAAGACAGTCATAACACCAAGGGCTCAAACATGCACTTGCCTTAGGATGGATGATCAAGCCGTAGAACCACTCCCGGCACCCGGACCTCCAAATCCTGTAGGTAAAACGGTCTTAGGAATTGTTCTCACAGGAACTAACTAAACTGTAGCGTGTGGTTCGTAGTAGTAATTCTGTACTGGAATTAGAACAAACACACTCGAACCCATCGGTAATAAACAGAAGCTAATTCGGAACCTGATCAAATAATTCCATAGTATCCACACACTACAATTATCAATCTACAATAGTGAGCGACACCAGGACTGTACTAATTTGAATCCTTTAATTAAACAGTTCTACTTGATTCGGCAGACCAAGTTGTAGGTACTAGCCAAACAAAGATCCAGAGCATTTACACGCATTAGGATTGACTAACGATTGGAATAGGATATGGGTATAACACTCAGCTAGCTTCAGATTCGGTCTGACTAACTGCAACTGCGTACTGCCTCCAAATATAATTAGATTCAGAACATCCATACACGTACTAGTATTGATTACTGATGGGAAATAGTTAGCAACCAGTCCGGTGAATCGAATCCATACACGATACTAGTATTAACAAGATTGATGCTAGCGACTGGATTTGTGCGGATCGAATCGGCACCAGCATAATTGCCGGCGGAAGTACTCTGAATACCTGGTGAAGTGACCACCGTGAACGAGGGAACCAAGCGGACCAAACAACGACGACCCGGCGCCCCGCACTGGAGCAGCAGCCGGTGGCGGACGAGGTGGATCCCTAGTCGATGGAGCTCCCGGCGGCGGCGTCTGGTTGTGCGGGAGAGAGTTTGGTTCGGGTTTGGGCTGGGCCTAGGTCGTGGGGATTTAAGTTTCTTTTTTTTCCATCCAAATCCGAATTAAAAATAAAATCCGAAAATGCCTCTAATAGTCTATATTTTAATAAAACTCTAAATTTTATTTTGAACTCAGATTTGCGGAAACTAATACATAATTTCGAACAACTCGACGATACGACTCCAACTATGGTCTTGGATTTTCCATACGACTTATGGATCTAAAAGTCAAATTTTGGTCAACTATAAGGAGCTATGTCAAGATTAGTCTTTATAAATTCCGGGGTATTACATGAGCAACAAAAGATTTTCGAAAAAATCGATCTTTACCAGCTGTTCTGTTTTGACAGATTTCTGCCACTATTTGCATTTGCCTCTTGATCTCTTTCTTTTTGAGTTCTTTGATCACGAAACTTTTAGAAGAAGTTGCTACAGTAGTTAATGTGTTAATTAGTCTTGTACTTGAGTTGAAACTGAACCAAAGGTGGATTTACTATCTTGTATAAACTAATGTTGCTAATAAGAATTGTGTGAAGTTTTGTATGAAGGAAATTTTCAAGTGTAGGGAAAGGAGAATGATGAGATGAGATGAAGTATGGACAAAAGCTCAAGCTTGGGGATGCCCATATCACCCCAAGAAATATCCAAGAAGTACAAGCATGAAAGCTTGGGGATGCCCAAGGCACCCCTTCTTCATCAACAAAAATATCAGGTCATCTTTCAAGACACTATATTTTTATTGCTTCATATGCTATGTGTTTTTCTTGGAGCATATTTATTTTAGTTTTCTTTTGTTTTGTTTGCTGCAATAAATGGTTGGACCCCAACATATTTCTTTTGGAGAAGACGCACTCTGTTTTTATTGCCTAGAACACTCTAGTTTTCACTTTTATCGTTCAACGAGTGTTCTCTTTTTCTAGTACTGCGTTTAGCTTTCGTTTTTCACCTTGATTTTTGTTCAGTACATGTTAGTTCTTTGAATCTAGGTGTGTTTAGACCTCTGGTCTTTGTTGATTTTCATCTTTGAGAGTTGCCTCAAATAGGATGATTGGTGTTGGAAAAGAGTAAATTGTTTCATGCTTATAGTGATGTAAAAAGGGAGCTTGTTTAGACTGTGGCTTAGACTTTAGCATGTCATGCTAGATATTATTTTGATTATATACTTAGTAGTTATTGCTGTAGCATGACTTGTCTCAAATGACTGAGAGTGCTTAATGTGTCTTTGAAAGAATCATGCGTTGTTTTTATCTTATAGAAGTATAATATTGTGGTATTCTCCTTTGATGCTTTATTTGGGTTGACTTGGCGCATGCTCACACCATGTTTTTACTACAAACCAGTCGCCTCAAGCCTCTATGATAATTTAGTTTTTGACTTGTAATATCACTTTATGCTTTGGTTGATAATGTTTTGTCGCTGTGCATGATTATGGCCATTATTGCTCTCTTAGTTGGTCGCTCCCAGTCTTTTGCTAGCCTTCACCTGTACTGAGAGGGAATACTTCTCATGCATCCAACTCCCAAAACCAAAGTTATTTCAAAGAGTTCACTATAAATTCCTATGCATGGCATTTCAAACCATTCCAAGCAAAATTTCATGTGCTACCTTTCAAAACCTTCAAAATACTTCTCATTTTGTGACACTGTTTTGAGCTCATGAGGACGTAGTGGTCAGGTTTGTTATCTTCCATATTGAATTAAGTACCCCTTGACTTGCATGCTTCATCTGCTTGTCACTAATTTTGCAAGGGAGCTGGTCAGACCATTGTAACCTTTAAAAAAGAAAAGAAAAAAGGCACTCCTCCATGGTATGTGAAAGTTGGTGGGCACCCAAAGGATTCGGTTAGCCATGGTTTGTGAAAAGAAAAGTGGGGAGGAGTGCCAAACTTTATAAAAGAGCATGTATATGCCAATTTTTCAAAGAACTCGGAACTGCTCTCAACTTTTTTAGTATGGAAGATAACAAGTACCCTATTACCAGTCGTTGACAGGAACAACCACCTCTCAAAACAATTTTTATCTTTGTTTTACAAATGAAAAGCTTTACACTACAAGAAATGTGTTGACTAGTGACCCTCTAATTTTGTCACTAGATCGTCATAATGGTTGATCTATGACGATTTTATGACGAAAAAATGATCGTAAAAAACGGGGCGTCGTTGATGATCGAACGGGACGAATCTGCTAAAATAGTCATAACCGTCTATGATGATATTGGACCGTCATAACGGTTATGACAATTTAGTATCATCATGGGCATTTTAAGAAGGCCATATCAGCAATCCAACATGGAAGCCACGTGACAGACATTATGACGGTTTGGATTGGTTGTTAATCAAAATCAGCCCAGTCCATTTCGACAATCTACATGGGCCAAGACCAATAATTTAGCCTATTTTATGATTGTTTTTTCTCAACTCTTGTCAGCTAAATGGGCTAAGCCCAACATTCAACCTTTTTCTTTTCCAGGCCTTGGCCTTTTTACATAATTTCTTTTTATTTTCGTCCAATTTATTTTGAAGCTGGTCCCAATTGTCAGATGGTCCCACTTGTCATGTTGTTCCCATAAACTAGCACCACACATCAGGATAGTTCAAAATGCAAATTAATATCAAAAGTGGGACCCAATGGTCAGATTTTCATTTCACACAGTTTCAAAGCACATACATTTCAAACCAAATAGAATACATGAACTTTTTTATAACAGACATAATTAATTCTATTACAATATTTGCATGGTTCAAATCACATATATACACATTATTTCCCATATCAAAATATGACCATCTCTGGAAACTAACTAGCTACTATTTTCTTCATTAACTAGCACAGTGGCCCACGCACATGCACAAGCGACATCTTTATTGTATATTTAAATTTCTTATAGGATCCATAAAAAGGGTTATTTCTGAATGACCTTATAAAAGTAGGCCTTTATCTATAGTATGCATGTTCAAATTATTAATATCACGCACATGCACAAGCGACATCTTTATTGTATATTTAAATTTCTTATAGGATCCATAAAAAGGGTTATTTCTGAATGACCTTATAAAAGTAGGCCTTTATCTATAGTATGCATGTTCAAATTATTAATATTTTCATTCAATTTTATTTTTTAATAGTGTTTGATATGAAGATTAAGTACAAACCATATAATATTTTTTAGTTAGTTCAATTATTTGAATATGTATTTCCCAATGTATATACAGAAATACTACTCAATTGTTCTTGTACTTTTAAATAAACTTTGATACAACATATATATGGTTTAAAATATGAAATACTGGGGGTGGCGTTTTGGCACCCGGGAGTATACGCTTCTGTTTTTTGAAATCTAGTTTAAACAAAGTTTAAAATGTCATTGCAACGAAAAATTCCATATGTAGATCTCGACATTCTATATTCTCACAAAGTTGTTTCACGAGAATACGATATATTTTATGTTGTGTGTAAAGAAGATAAAAATTGGTGTTAAAATAGGCGTTACATAAGACATTTTTTTATTTTTTATACAAGACACAAAAAATGTTGGATTTTCACGAAACATGTGCGTCCATATAGAATGTCGAGAAGTACGTGCTAAATTTTTGTTTGGAATTTTTTAACATTTTCAAAATAATTTTTTCAGTAGTGGGAGCCATGTTCCGAATCGAATTTCCTAGGAATACTCGTATATATCTTCTTAGATTTCTGAATTAGGTCACTTGCATTTTTGCCCGAAGTTCATGGCTTTGAGGGTCCCATGCAGGTATTTATTGGACCCTATGTTAGTTTGTGATTAAGTGGCTTGTTAGAAAAATAAATAATACTTATAATTTTCTTGAACTATCTTCCGCATGACATCCCCATTTTGTCTCCTATTCCCATTGCTCACCGTTCCACTTCTCCCATTCTCCCTCTTTTATTCATCGCTTGTCTCCAATCCCAGGACTAATCTGGTTGTCTCCAAACCTTGTTGCCTCCGCTCCCAGGAATCCACCATATCTGGTTGTCTCCGCTCGTCCCAAGAATCCACCTAATTCAGCTCGCTCACATTCTCCCTCGCCCATAAATCTACAAATGGAGCATGAGGTACTGATGTTGGAGTACCATGGCGGATGTCCGGGCTGAAGAGGGCGAGGAACCTTCGGCCTGGAGGAGTTTTGTGGTACCCTCAAATAAATATTGACCATTTATTCTCGTCAATCCAATGGTTCATAGACATTCATACTGATGCCAAAACGTCCACAAGTATCATTCATACTTGTCACCCGGCAAGGCAAAAATAATACACATTCACAAGAGAGGCCCGGCCCAATAAAATACCTAGACCGGTATGTTGTTCCTTTCCAAAATCCCTAATCCTATCTCAACCCTGAAGACGACACGACACGCCTTGCTGCCGTGTACGACGGACTCCGGCGCCGCTGAGCAAAGGGTCAGCGCGACCACCGACGAAGCTTTGACGATCCGCAGCAAGCCTCTGCGGCCCGGCCTCCTCCATGTGTTGGCTTCCTTCTGGACCATGCCGACCGTCTCCGATTGCTCTCACGTCCTCCCTTCCTCGGTCGCCCGCAGCGCCAGCCATGGCCATCACGCCGATGTATCCCCGCGCTCGATTACTTCCGGCCGGTTCAACCCTGTGGCCGCCTCCCCGAACTCGCCTCCGTCGGTCCGTCCCCGTCAAGCTGCCCCAGCGCCAGAGTGACCCCGCACATCCTCGAGCCTCAGCGACCGATTCAACTCTCTCCTCGTCGCCTGTTGGCGCCGCTCTGACTGCGCAGCCGGACTTCCTCAAGCTTCTCTGCAGCCGCACCGCCAAGACCCTGTTGCATCCGTCTCTCCTCGTAAGCCCTGATCCCGTCCTTGGCGCAGCCGCCCATGGACGCCGCTCTCTCCCCTGATAGTGCACGTCATCGAGGAAGGTCGTGACCCCGTGAACGCGGCGGCAATGGCGCCGGCTTACACGAGGTGAATACGGTGGTGGCGCAGGGGTCCGCCTCGTCAATGTGTGGAGGTCGAAGAGGATTCTATCGCCTTGTCCACATTTTTTTCTACTCCTACTACTAATTATATCTAATGGGCCATCTGGGTCTAATTTAGATCGGACAAATCACAGCCTTTCAATTATTTGATACTTGTCCCTCTTAAATAGCAAATAAAAGGTACTGTAAAACAAGCCTTCGGCCTGACAAGGAGCGCGAGGAATGCGGGGCAGGTCGCCGGCCGTATACTCGGAGAAGACAGAGGTCGTGGTGAGTATTGTTGTTTTGAATCGTCGAGGACGGCAGGACGCTGCCATGAATTGGTACCAGCCTGCATTTTCTTCTAGTACTTTCGATTCTGCAGTTGAAGTATGAATACACTTTGTTCTGATACCAAACGATGTTATTTTCTCTCTTCTTCATCTCACATGATTTATTTGATTCAATCATACTGTCAACTTGATTTTGTTCTCCCAGTTTCAGGGAGCTTTCATGATTAGGTCATCTTTAGCTCATAACTTTTTTCCATTTCCTCCTGCACCATAGCATTAGTTTCACATCAAGCAATCTCGAAAATTAAATGATTTCTACAGTCATTGCATTAGCATGCCTATTTAGTTTTTTTCCTCATATTATATATAAAAATACCAAAATGTTAATATTAGTCATCTAGGTCTGTGGTATGTATACAATTTCAGGAATTTGCCAAGATCTAACTTACTGATAAAACATATATTTTAAGGTTGTTTTTATTAGTCACAACATTGGTCTATTTTTCGTCTTCTTCCCTTTGGGTGGAAGTCCTCTTCTTTCAGTTCAGAGTTCTCTCCTATAACCACTGTCATTCCACCCAATGGACTCTTGCTGATGTTCTCATTTATATGCCATAGTATTCTGTCGAGTGCCTCAAAGCATATCTTGCTTGCCATTGGGCCCTCATCCCATAGAAGAGAAAAAATGGATGTTTTAGATCTCTGTTTGCTCAACATACTTTGTCGATCAGCTCACATGTAAAAGTCAAACCACTCCAAGTACAATTCTGGACATTATGTGTTGATATCACCATTTATCCTCGCTCAAGGAGTCCGTGATTTCGCCTCAATAAAGTATTAATTGCAATACTCACTCCGACTCATATTACTCTTCGCTAATACGAATGTACCTACATCTATATTAGCGAAGAGTAATATGGATCGGAGGGAGTAGTACTTTTATATAGCAAACATTGAGTAACTGTACTTAATTTAAAGGTTTACAATATTGAAGAAAATGCAACTCTAATCGATACAGATTGCAGTGTTTGGGCATTATCAAGGCAACACCTAGGCAAAATTGATCCAAACATGTATCTGTAATTCATATGTGATATGCAAAAGCCGTAATAATGCATGTATGGCTCGAAAGCCTGTACTTCCTGCAAGGGCATGTTGCTGCCTTAGTATCATGACACGGTCAATGTCTCTGCTGACGGCAAGTGCAGGACTACAAAAGCTCAACGATTGGAAGATTGGACAGGTCAATTATTTTCTTCATAAGACAAATCTATGCTACTTCTGAACATTTTTTTTTGAAGCGAAACAACGGAGGGCGAAGAGCCCACCTGAATTCATTTATCATCAAACATCAAAGACAGATTACAAGCGCAACCTCGCATGGGCGCGCGGGGGGCGGGGGGGGGGGGGGGGGGGGGGGAGTACAAGATGGGGTCAGGGAGATAGAAGCGCACACCACGTGGCGAGGGGGCTGCAGTCGACACTACGAGGCGCCCTCACAATCCACAACAAAAGGTGCTGGCGTACCGCCGCAAAGAACTCGGTCTCGGTGTGACGGACCCCGTCGAACACGAGGCGATTCCTAGTTTTCCATGTGACCCACAGGAGCGCGGTAGCGGCGGTCATGCGGAGCAGGGGCGGCCAATTTTGGTGGGTGCCACAAAAGGCGTCGATCATATCTTCGAGCGATGTCGGGACCGGAGCGTTGGGGGTCATCGACGCGCATCTCCACACGGATAGGAGACGGGGCAAGCCACAAACAGGTGGTGCACGTCCTCCGCAACTCCGGAGCAGAAGGGGCAGTCTGGGGAACCCAGGACATCGAGGGAATTGCTTGTCCATCAGCGCTAAACATATCAATTGTTAACTGAGCGCCATCAAATATGGATTGAATAGGAGAAATCAAATTTGGATTAATGTGCTCATATCCTCATAGGCTCCTAGAAAACAAAAGTTCATTAGAGATCTTGTGAATTCTTAAAGAAAAAGAGAAGTAAGGTTTGTAACCGGTAGAAAGAAATGATCCAGATATGAATCTCCGCTTAAAGGTCAACCTAATTTCGTGCTCCTCATTGAAATCTCGATGATGGAAACCCTGGGTCCCGAATTTGTGAAGCAAATGACGACAACTGCTTGTCGTCATGGAATGAGCTGTACCGAAACCGGGAAGCAGCATGCTATAGCATAAAGGTTCCAACATCATGACATAAACTTCTAGGATTCGGTTGGAGCTAGGTCGGCATGTGCGGATGGGAGCAAAGGAAGAGACGCTAGGTGGAGGAAGTTGTGCCAGTGAAAAGAAACTCTAATGACCAAGTATGCTTTTTCAGATGTTGGAAGAGTGTATTTAGTTTCTCTGTTCTGATCCTTGCTGGTACCTCTTAAGCCATCAATCCTCAAGACGGCCATCACGACCATAGTGTACGCAAGAAGTTAGATGAGAATGCCAGCAGCTCCCAATCACCATGGTAATTTGCTCAGGAAATGATGGACGTAACACAACTTGACAATTATATCCGTGCTTGGCATCCAACCTACTGGGATGTCTTGATCCTTGTATGTTGAGATAAGATTGTGTTCTCTGTCAGAAATATATTGATACTGAAAGAACTTTCAGGTGCTCTTCTCTATCTGAAAATAAATATGAGAATTTTACTCACATATGCATTAACATATTCTAAATATTCTTATATGTACCAGAAAACTTGAAGCGGACTACTTTACCAAGTACTCGTCATTTTTCTTCTTGCAGCCTCTAGTGGTGTCACCTCTGATCCTGTACTTGCCTCCTTGAGCACCTACATATTGTTCCCCTTGACACCGGTGAAGTGGTGTAGCTCTTCAGATCAGGACGGACTCTAGGAACTATCTACAAGATTGGGAAACAATTGAGTGAGGACATGCGAACTTATGCACCCAACTATTGTTACGCATAATAGATGTTTGATCCACTGGTTTAAACAGTGATATTTTTCTCTCTAAATAGGAATCATAAAGTCGATTCCGTCTATACTAATACTTCTAGGATTTGCTTTCTTATGAATGTGAAAAACTATAATTAAATTTATGGATTACATTGCAGTTCCATATGGTAATAATTTTTCTTATTAACAGTAAACAATCTACTTAACTCATATTATAGTACTATTTTGCAGAGCTCATGCCTGGTTCTTCAAAAAATGAAGTATTAATTTATGCAAAGTTTAGTTGAGAATTGCAATCCAGTATGTAAGATGTTTGATGCCAGAACTGGTAATAGTCATATGACTACCCAACTTGGTTTGCTAGCGGAGTTGGTAACCTAACATAAGTTACAATACCAAAAATTGTCATAGACAAACGCCAAACCAAGCAAGTCATGTGTCCGTTAAGCGGATTTGAATTTAGGCAAGGGTACAAAGTTATCTGAGGCAATGCCATTGCAAATAAGTACATATATACCATATAGTGAAGGAGTAGATGCTGCAGCATATCAAACCTGCTCCATGCTTATTGTGATCGGCTCATTCTCCTGAGCGGATTGAGGAGGTGCAGGTCCGCGGACGGCAGTTTGTGTGATGCATAACTGCACCTGCACTGCATATACAATAGATTATACTGGAGGAGTAGATGTTGCAGCTGATCACAGACCTATAATCTGATCCATGCTCATGGTGATTGGCTCGATCTGCGACATATTGGGCGATGGGTGCTTCCATGCTTCCTCTGTTGGGATCTCCTTTTAGATTAGAATAATGCATAATTACCATCTGCAATCTTTCTGATCCATGAATCTGACTTGGTACCTGAGCCACCACATAGATTAGAGTTTCAGCACATAGAATAGGACACGGTGCGTGTCTGTGCCGCTGTGCGGTTCCAGCTTAGCTGAATGATCCGGGCGTTGAGGTCGGCAACAAAACAACCGGCCATGCAACCAAACAATCGTCGATTCGTAGTAGATTCTGGATTGGAAGAATCTTTCCTTTCCTTTTCCAATCTATTCTAGGGTTTAGGAGGTAGACGCTTTAGCTTCCCGGCGTAAGGCACCTTGATCGTGGAGGCGGCGCCCGCGATCGTGGAGAAAAAGGGAAATAAAAAAGGGTGAGGGATACCTGATACGTTATTTTTATTGTAATGGCAGCGGTGGGTAATTTTTACTCAAGTCTAATCTAATGGCTATAGATTTTCAGCCTATCAAATAAATGGTGGGATGTTTCTAATTATTGTGGGATTTTCTAGCTTATTTCTCTTTTTTCTGGTTAGCCCATAATTTACTTTTAATATATAATAGATAGATATGGCTTCCTGTGTGTTGTAGCTTCTTGGGCCTGGAGCGCTACAGAAGACATGAAACGTCAGAATTGCCACACTCCACTTCTTATGTTTCAGGCCAGTAATCTGCAAACAGTAAATAGAAATAACTCACGTCAGTACTTAGAAAAACATGTAAAAGCAATGTCTGGAACATAAGAAGTGGAGTATCTGTTTGCTGGCTGCCACACTACTAACAATGTAAGAAAACAATGACAATGTCTGAGTACGCGATCTGTTTGCTGATTGCCACACCTTGACCATAGAAGAGAACACCAGAATTGCCTGAAACATGTTATTCTGATGTTTTCTTCCATAGTCCAACTACTGCAAATTGCAAACAATGACAATGTCTGAAACATAAGAAGTGGAGTATTTATTTGCTGATTCCCACACCTTGAGGCCTTGTTTACTTCTCCGGTATTTCCATCCCCGAAGAATGTGGGGATATGTAGGGATTTGGTGTTCACCCAATACTCTCAAATCCCCTCAAATACTCTTCCCCAAAAATACTCTACCATGATGGAGAGTTTTTAATCTAGCCAAAAATACACTAGAGTGGAGGAGATTTGTAGGGATATCTCGGGATTATTCCCTCAAAACCCGGACTAGTAAACAACCTATTGGGGAAGTTTCGGGATATGAAATAATCCCCTCCCATCCCCTCAAATACCCTAGAAGTAAACAAGGCCTGACCATGGAAGAAAACAATGACATTAAACAATATAGGTATCTATAAAAGCAATGTCCAACTACTAACAATTTAACCGTTTGGAGATTATACACATGAAAAAATGACAAAATATGGCAACTGGGCAACTGAGCATGATATTGACACCAGTCATAGGCGCTGCATAGCTGAAGAACCCAGAACATGTGTAAACTGACAAAACTAACTAAATGCAAATAACAGCCAGCCAACCTGTACTTCCACAGATTTGTGATGTCAAGGATTGTTCAAGGAGTTTTGAGGGTATGAAAATAGATAGTTTCATACTTTCATTGTACCTAGTTTCAGCAATTTAGATTGGACTCTACAACAAGCATCACAAACAGGGCTCTACAGCAAGCAGCACAAAGAGCACTAGTGAAAGGAGAAGGATGGAGAACGCAGACATACCTACCAAGAATACTGTCAAGGAAAACCCAGGACGTCATCCTCCGGCCCAATCCAGATCAGCAGCACCTGTGTACCGGTCCAGCGCTGCTGCTGCTCCACCTCATGTCGTTCCCATGTCGCTCGACTCCAACATCATATCACTGCACCTCTATCTGCAACTAGAAGAGTTCCTAGCTTGAAGCATTATTTTACATATAAGAAACAGTAGCAGGCGACTTAAATATAGATAACAAGCATAAGTATTTTAAAAAAAACTACAAAAAGAAGCTATATAGTGCTAACTGAATGCAACCAGAAGTGTTCCTAGCTTGAAGCATTATTTTACATATAAGCAACAGTAGCAGACGACTTAAATATAAGACAACAAGTGACGAGGGTTAACTCGACAAATGTCCAATATGAAGGACTTAGGATCGGGGGATTAGGGCATCGGATGAACTCGAAGGTGAAATCAGTCAAACAAGGTGTGTATCGAAAGTAAACGTAGGTGTAAACTTGGCTTGCTTTCAATCTGTCCCTCACCGTCCTCTCCTGGCCCCTATATATAGGTAGCCAGGTCTTAAGGAATGGGAGGGGTCCGGTACGTATTACAATATCAGTATACGACATGATCTCGTATTTCTACTAGGATTACACTTGGGCCTAGCTTAACGGGCCTCAGGGGTACTCAAGTAACGGGCTCTATTATCTATACCCTTATCATATAAGCATATAAATACACCATGGAACACAGGGACCAATTTCACTATAGAGAAGGGAGATATTCTTGCAAAAACATGATCAGTAATAAAAAAAAGGAAACGGTATAATAAAAATAAAGTAGAAGCCAGTCCTTTATAATATTTACATATAGCAGCCAGTGCTATATGTAACATAATCACAAGACAGACACAATATATTTGTTGTGTGTAATATAATAAATCAACTTGCAGATTACCACATTGAGACTTTGATAGCAGAAGATGAATGCTATCACTAAAACTTCAACCTGACATGCCACATTACTATCACATGAATCAAAGATATTGACAATGAATGTCAAAGTAGCATGGCAATGATATCATCTGTGCAACTGCAGGATCTATTCAAGGAAATGATATCAACTGTGCAACTGCCGAGTCTATTCATGGCAAAATAGCATGCAACACGACGGGTGAGGAAGATATATTAGGAGAGAATCTGCTCAAGGAGGGACCTAAGGCCCACACCAAAATGTATTTGACATAAAACCACCAAATTGCAGGCTATAGCTATGCAATGTTCCATACCAAATTTGTCCTTCTGGTAAGCCAAACAAAATGAACCAAAATCCAATGTGTGACATCATGAACTTCTTGGCATGATACATCATGAGATTACTGCAACAATTGTAAGAAATACATGAGTAAGCCCAAGAAAGTTTATAATATAGTATGAGCATGTCTACACATTGATGTCATTTTGTATATCTAACAGAATATATCAAGTTGGCGATGAAGTGTAATTACTGCATAGTGCACATTTTGGTACAAGGAGATTTTGTCATCTCTTGTACATTTCATGAAAAGTATCCTACTCTCTTCACAAAATATGTTGTTAACACTTACAAGACTTCCAGTACAAGTGAAAAGGTAAACAGGGTAAAATCTAAAATGGAAAACAATAAAGTAACACAACAAACATCACAGCACCATAACTATATTATCAAGACAATCAAGCTTATATACAGTTCAATACTACGTGAAGCACTATTCAGCATTGGAGAGTTTTAAACAACATCAGCCAGGAAACATATTCCATTCAATATTTCATCTAATGACTACTACTACTACTACTACTACTACTACTACTACTACTACTACTACTACTACTACTACTACTACTACTACTACTACTACTACTACTACTACTACTACTACTACTTGTAAATAGATTGGAAATAAATGGTTACCATGCATTCAAAATTATCTCTGGCAGTGTCAGGGTTATCTCTTCAGATCAAAGGCGCTTGCCTGAGCGCTAGAATCGACACATAAGGTTTCTTACAAATTGCTAACATGCCAGACGCGTTCAAAATAAACAACAGGTTTGGCATCTGGAACCAAACAGGATACACAGATTCTACACCGAAGCAGGGGAGTAATCGCTGGCTCGCTAAGTTCGAAATCGATAGGTAAATCAACGTTACGCGAATCGTGAACCCACGGGCAGATTTACAAAATAAAATCCCAGTGCAAGGGAAATCAACGGGGTTCTGAGTGGGCGCTTACCCGCGGTGTCTGTACATGGTGGCGGCGGCAGCCGGTGCTCCGAAAGGAGGGAGGGAGGGCTTGCCGGCGGGCGGGACGAGCGCGGCCACGGCGGAAACCCTAGTCGCGAGAGGTGTGACGGGCTGAGATTTCGCGGGAGGATTCAAGGGAGGGACGGTGACGGCGGTGTACCAGGAAGCCACGGAAGGCGGTCCGGATGTGGAGCGCGGCCCACTCCTGCCTGATGACGCGGAAGTCCCTGGGCGTGGCGCACATGACGACCGCGAGGCCGAGCTAAGTGCGTCGGCGGCGGCCGATGACGAGGAGGAGCAGGTGGCCGGCCTTCTCCCGGATGAGCGCCGGAGTAGAACAGGACCGTGGAGAGAGAGTGGGAGCGCGTGGTCGCTCGGGGAAGAGAAGAGAGGAGGGAGGTGGCGGCGGCTGTGGGGAAAGTGGAGGAGGGTTAGGGTTTCGATCGCAGGGCGATGGAATTTCAGGGGATAAGAGCGGGGTGCTAGGGTTCGGTCGCGCCTCTTGCATGTAGGAGAGGTGAGTGCCGTTGGATTAGGGCGTGGACGGACCAGATTAGTTTTAGGGGTGATCCGTGGGACGAATGGTTCATGCTTGTGATTGGTCCGAGACAACTAGCAATTCAAAAAAATTCAAAAAATAGAAACTAGGTATGACATTGACAACAATAATGACATAGTTTGTTCAAATGACTTCATATTCTGCATATGTGTGCGACTTGAAACGACAAACAATATTTTCTATATGGAGTTCTTATTTTATTTGCAAAAAAATTATTTTTCATTTTTAGAGTGACAAAAATAGTTTTTTTGTGAATTACCTACCAAAATATGTTTCAAAAATGGACCACAACAATTAAAAAAATATTATACAATAATTTATGCACAATTGACCATTTGTTTGTGTGGAAAAAGTTTCCTAGCCACCCTTCAATAAATAGACAAAATTATACTGATTCAGCAGGAAGTATTTATTTTTAGGTACACATGCATCTATTTTATCATAGTTTGCTCTTTTTTCTAAAAATGATTTTTAGGTACACAAGTATCTATTTTATCAGATATCCACAAAAGAGTTTTGCAAAATTCCATCCGGATCTAGGGAAAATGTTTCCTAGCCACCCTTCAATAACCAAGACATAGTTTGTTAAAATGACCATATATTGTGCACATGTGTGCATCTTGGGATGGCAGGTAATGTTGATTTGGAGTGTTTTCCTTTTCTTAGCATAAAAAGTTCATTTTTCATTTTCTTAATGCAAAAAATAGGTTTTTTATGAAGCACCTACCAAAAATATGTTTCAAAAATGCACCACCACAATTTTAGAAAATATTATATCATATTTATGAACAATTCACCATTTTTTGCATGGAAATTTTTTTTTGGCACCCCTCAAGAAATTGACAAATATATGCCGATTCAGCAGAAAGCGAGTCAAATTTGAACTACATGTGCTTAATAGTTTGATCATGTTTTTTTTTAAAATCATTTTTAGGTACACAATTATCTATTTTATCAGAGATCCATAAAGAGTTCTCCAAGATTCTGTCCCGACCTAGGAGCGGTCACGCCCGCCGTTTTGGACGCATTTTGAAATCGACATAAGAAGTTCAAAAGAATCAAAAAAATACAAAACCTTCACGTTGTGTCATGTTATGTGACCTATTTGCTAGGAAAAATAACAAACTTGGAATATTGCAAACATTTTGAAAAAGTGTTCACAAAAAATAGCTACCTTATACGAAGTTTCATGGCTTTCAAGCTAGATGAGCTAGTTATGGCCATATCCATGGAATAGTTTGTTAAAATGACCCTATATTGTGCACACGTGTGCATATTGGTATGGCAGACAAATTTTCTTTGGGGAGTCTTAATTTCCTTTGCACAAAAAAATCATTTTTCATTTTCTTAATGCTAAAAATGGGTTTTTTTGTGAAGCACCTACCACAATTATGTTTCAAAAATGGACCACCATAATTTTAAAATGATACTATACCATATTTTATGCCCAATTCACCATTTTTTGCATTAAAAAAGTTTTATAGCCACCCCTCAAGAAATTCACAAATATCTGCCGATTCAGTTGGAAGCAGGTCAAATTTGAACTACAGGTGCTTCATAGTTTGCTCATAATTTTTTCCAAATATCATTTTTAGATGCAAAAGTATCTTTTTCATCAGAGATCCATAAATAGTTTTGCAAGATTCTATCCCGTCCTAGAAGCGGTCACGTCCGCCGTTTTGGACGCATTTTGAAATCGACATAAGAAGTTGAAAAAAATAAAAAAAATAAAAAACCTTCGTGTTGTGTCATGTTATGTGACCTAGTTGCTAGGAAAAATAACAAACTTGGAATATTGCAAACATTTTGAAAAAGTGTTCACAAAAAATAGCTACCTTATACGAAGTTTCATGGCTTTCAAACCAGATGAGCTAGTTATGGCCATAACCATGGAATAGTTTGCTCAAATGACCCTATGTTGTGCACATGTATGCATATTGGTATGGCAAACAAATTTGCTTTGGGGAGTTTTAATTTTCTTTGCACAAAAAATCATTTTTCATTTTCTTAATGCTAAAAATGGGTTTTTTTGTGAAGCACCTACCACAAATATGTTTCAAAAATGGACCACCATAATTTTAAATGATACTATTGTGACACCCCAACTTTGGTAAACTTGTTTAAACAAAGTTTAGTAAGGCAAAAATGAGGGCCAACAATTTTTTAATTGATCAAGCCCAATAAGCTTTTGTGCATGTTTGACTTACATGATGAGTAACCTTGTTAGAAATGTTTCCCGAAGACAATTTTTCTTAACCAACACCATTTTTGTGTTCTTGATCGTGTCACCCTAAAAACTATTTGGTAAATATATTATCTTGGCAACCTCTCATTTCCTAAAATGATTTGACTTCTCCAAAACATATTGCCAAGATTATTCTGACAAAAAGGGCATTTCCAAAAAACTATGTATGTATAAAATCTAGGGATTTCTATTTTCGTGCCCTCAGGTCCTTAGTTGTACTTAGTTTTTCCCAGCTCCTTAGTTTTTCCTCAGTTTTCTCCAAGCCCTTGTCTGAAACCCTCAGAAGGAGCTCGGACGGGAGGATTCCCGTTTAGTTGACCGTTCCGTGCTAACGTGTGGGGCCGCGTCGTGTGGGGCCGCGTCGCGTGGGGCTGGTAGAAAGGGACCGCGTGGGACAGGACAAGACCGCGTCGCGTGGGGCTGGTAGAAAGGGACTGTGTGGGACAGGACGAGACCGCGTTTGGTTGTACGTGAGAGCTCGGTTCTGTCTCTCTCGGCCCAAATTGGCATTTTTCAGAGCGCCTTTTTTCCCTCTCTCTCTGTAACAGTTCTCTCTCTTTTCACCAAATTAGTATCAAATCTAGAGAAGCTTCTATTTCTGTCTTTCTTCAATGATTGTTGCCTTTTGGCCCTCATTTTTTGCCCAATATGGTAACAAATCTAGTAGCAAATCTAGAAGCTAGTATAGGATAAATTCACAGCAGCATAATAAATCCAGAAAACTAAGTATAATACATAAACTGCATACAGCAGCCAAAAGCAGCCAATAACGATGTTAATGTTCACGACAAACTAAGCTAAAAATAATACAAGAAATTGCATGGCCAACATGAAGATTAGGATACCCTAGGATGAATGAATCTGTTCTTCATTCATCATATATTTCTTCGTCGCTCCATTCTCTGATCTGAAAGAAATATTCATTGAACTCCTTCCGTCTGCAGTGTGCAGCCAATACATCCTCCAAACGGTATGGCTTTTGTTCATTTCTCAGACCGTACTTACCTAATCTATCCACACGTAGTGGCCACTCATCCCAGGCCTTTATATCATCAAAGTACTCTCTTATTAAACCCAAATCCGCGTAGTAGATGCAGCCAGGTCGAAGTGTCGGATGCACTCTGGTGTCGACGGAGATACATCGGATATGATGGACGAAGAAGGCACGACTGCCAATGTTATTGACGGCATGGAGAGAGCGGCTCTTAGTGTCCACACGGTACACCAATGGTTGACCTTCCTCCAAACGACTGCCCAACAACACAAGCAACAGATCACCATCCGACTTCACAAGGTAGAACTTGTCATTTCCAAGTTCTGGAAATGAAAATAGTGTCTCCATGTTGACAGTGCTCGCGCGCTGCTCCAACTGGACATTGTTGGTGCACACTAATCTTCCGAACTCAAAATTGTTCACAGCTATTGCATACAATTCACCATGGAATGGGGTAATGCAACGCATAGAATGGTGCTCGATCGAAAATCTTTCTTCTCCCCAATCTTCATCTATACCCTTAGTTGGTGCTCTTATCGACCCAAGCAATTTCCGCCGGGTAATATGTGAAAACGAAGACCATAGTCGGGGACTTCATTATAGCGACTGACTCCAGAATAACAGATGGCATCTGCGCCTCAAACATAGTGTTCAATGTCTTTGTTAGTGGGTTCAGAAGCCGTATCTTGTGCGGCTGGTTCTTCTGGGAAAGCACGATGATGCCACAACAAAAGCCGACGAAGTAGTATCTAAAATATATTGATGAAGATAACATTCAGCACTAAGATGTTTACGATTGAAAATAAAAATAGATTAACTCTATAGATATGGAGGAATTTGAACCTTGCATGAACTTCCATTAGATCGATGGTGACACAGCGGGATGTGCGGAGGTGGAGGAAGGTGAACTCAGCGGCGCGTGGAAGGGCGTGTTCTACCATGATCCATTCGTGCAGGTGCACGTCGGGCTCAGGTAAATCTGAGCGCCAATTTCTACAAACTTGCCTCAAAGTAGAGTAGGTGTCCACGTACTCCTCGTTCGCCAGTAAGCAGTCGCCGATCTTGTGAAGTGGTCTGTCACCCTTAAGAGAGGCCCAGTTCACGGACGCGCCGCGCTTGGATGCGCCGCCCTCGGAGGCGACGGGCTCGGCGGCGACGGCCTCAGATGCGACGGGCTCGGCGGTGATGGGCTCAGCGGCGACGGGCTCGGATGCGACGGGCTCAGATGCGACGGGCTCGGAGGCTACGGGCTCGGAGGCAACGGGCTCGGCGGCGACGGGCTCCAATGTGACGGGCTCGGTGGCGACGGGCTCCAATGCGACGGGTTCAGAGGCGATCGGCTCGGAGGTGATGGGCTTGGAGGCGACGGGCTCAGGGGCGATGGCCGCCGACGCATTCTTCTTCTCCATCGCCGGCAGGGGAGCGCGCGTAGGGCGGTTGGGGTGTTTTCCTTCGATTTGGAGAAGTTGATGGGACGTGAGAGGCGTGGTTGCGTGTAGAGGCAGGGAGAGAGGGGCTCTGTACAGGCAAAGTGACATTATTATTTCCAAAAAAACTAGACGTTTGGTCTCAACACGCGCACCGCCTAACCGCTGTGCACCGCCCTACGCGCATCCGTGGTACTGCACGTCTGCACCATTACGTATACTCAGTTCTACCCTCGAGTCTTACACTGGAAAAATATTTATACTCAGTTTTCCCCTTGAGTACTAATACTGGCTAGTGCAATATACTCAGTTTTACCCTCAAGTGGCTGGTCAACAGAGAGTCAACAAATGGGATTAAGCTATCTAATTGAGTCATTTCATGCGCAAAAAAATTCAAAAAAATAAAATCATAGTGCCTCCTACTCATGGAGTCTTGTTACGCGACCTGCCACGTAGGAAATCATAACAATCATATATAAATCAAGTTTTAACACAAATGGCCACTTCTCAAATCACTAGTAGCTATGAAGGTTCATGGCTTTCCACTCAAACCCCTTCTCAAAACATCCATACCCTAAACATAGTTCGTCTGAATGAGGTCATAATTTTCACACTCATGTATATTTGAATTTCTAATACTTTGAGGTAGGCCAACCTGGGTTTCATTGTACAAAACATGTGTTTTTCTTTTTCTAAATCTCTTATTTGAATTCCTTAGCCTGTTTACTATTTACTTGCCCTTGGATCCTTGATACTACTCAGTTTTACCCTCTCCCTTCTCACAGAAGCCCAAACTTGGCCTGATTGGTCGAGCTATTGTCACACGGATCGTGCCCACCTACCGTCGATCCTATGACCTAAGGGGTAGGATAACCCCTCTTTCTCTCTTATCATGGTCACCCGCTCTCTATCTATCGGTGGCAAACTACTACCCCTCTATGTATGCTAAATAACGAGTTTGCCACCGGATTCAACAAGTTTGGTAATCACGAATTTCTTGTAGGCATTACTTTTCATGGTAAAATGATAAACTATCATGAATTTCCATTTCTTTTAGGTATTACTTTTCACGGTAAAATGATAAACTATCATGAATTTCCATTTCTTTTAGGCAAATCTCCTAGCCCTAGGTGATCTATGATTGGTGGTGAGATTTAGCTCTTTGTCCTCATTTAAAGACCCATTAATTAATAAGAAAGCACATGCATTAGTTGTTTGGCCTTGGAAATACAAAAACTCCTCATGCAAAGCTGCTAATTAAACACCTTAAATGCTAATATGCCTAGGAGGTGGAGGTATTTTGGGATTGCATGATTTGTGAATTGTGAGCTTAAAACCCCCACAACGGTCATCTCCTCCTTAATTTATTGTGTAAACCCCACAAAGGTTATCTCTACCTTAATTTATGGTGTAAACCCCACAACGGTCATCTCTCCCTTATAAACCCCCACGACGGCCATCCCTCATGTCAATAGGTTCTTCCTCTCTCTTCTTCGTTCACATACACTTGATCCATTGACATGGCTTCCACGTCTCGGACACCGACCAGAAGGGGAAGGGGAAGGGGAAGGGGAAGGGGAAGGGGTGGCCGGGGTGGTGGATCATCATCATTGCCACCACCACCGTCAACACTGCCATTGATCATAGAGGAGTTCTTCATCGCCATCTATGAAGACCCTTTAGCCAAGAAGGTACATACGCGTTCCCACATATATGATGCATGTGATTAATTATGTGCATGTTCTAAAAAACCTTTAATTTCAAACAATCGGCGCTCGATCTCTTTGCAGGCACTCCCAAAAAAGTTTGCGGACTATCTTGACGGCCAGGAGCCACCTAAGGTGTACCTGCGAGCAGCTGACTGCGGTCTTCGTCTCTGGACCGTGGAGGTCCTATTTGATGGACAAGGCCGGATGTACCTCGACAAGGGCTGGGAGAAAATTTTGCCATCACACACGGTGTGGATTGCGGCTGCTTCCTACACTTCAAATATGAAGGCGATGATGTACTCACAGTGAAGGTGTTTGACAGAACAACGTGCAGGAAGTACTACTACACGAACGACAAAGATACTGACGATGAAAGCGACGATGACGTGAAGCCATGCATCCATCCCCTTTAGATAAGGGGATTATGACCAAGAATATATATGTAGCTTCATATGCATCGATTTAGAGATCTAGCTATTTTCTATATATTATGCATGTAAAACTAATATTGCAATTTCTACCATGATTCGAGCACCACAGCCTCCAAACGATGCCGATGCCGATATCGGCATGGTCAGAACGGCTATGCTCGCCGCCACTGCTAGGTCACCGTTAGGATGCACCCTCAATCCTGTTCCATTATTCAATCACTGACACACCAGAGATACCGCCGAGGCCAAGGACGAACGTACATGCTGATGCCAATGTCGAACATGCACGCCGCTGTGAGCACGGCCACGCCGCCCCGCTATGCTGGACGCCACAGACCACCGCGAGGTCTTTCCCTTCGCCACCACACTCCCCTAGCACCCATCTATACACGCCAGAAAGGAGAGACACTAGTTTTCTCTACATTGCTCGCGTTCGTGTCCGACACCGTCAGTCAAAGTGTTGAGGTCGTCGTCGATGTCCTTGACCATTTCTTCTCTTCTTTGCATGGTTAAACGCGTCTAGTTCATATCTATCTAATGCGTCTGGTCTCACCTCATGCAGTTCTTTGTGGACATCGATCTCATCTCGGCACCCCACAGGCCACCTCCTCCGTGCCATCGCTGTAGAGCTCCGTTTAAAAATCTAATCCTACCCGTGTATTGCCCCTTGTATCAACATCATGGCCCCACTTGTCATTCGATATACCGAAGCCCCACTCGTCCGCGTTTTGGTCAGGGATACGGTGATGCTTACGGTCAAACAAAGATGGATGGTCTGACATGTCTTTGCGGGCTCTATGTGGCCCCACTAGTCAGCAGATAACGGTCAAAGTTGTTGACCCATCGGGCAACCGGCCGTTCCAGCACTTGTGAGGGTTTCAGACAAGGGCTTGGACAAAACTGAGGAAAAACTAAGGAGCTAGGGAAAAATGAGTACAACTAAGGACCCGAGGGCACGAAAATAGAAATCCCTAAAATTTATAGGGATCTATAAGTTGGTCCCACTATATTGCAAAATTGATATTTTACACACTTATGTTTTACTAATATTTTCCAAGTGTATTTCTAGCATATAGGAGAAATATTCTAGAAAGGAGATATAATGTCTCCCTTCTTTTTGAGAAAATAATATTCAATCCTGGATCTCCCTCAAAACTCATTTCTTCCTCAAAGCCACTTATCAAAATATTTTCCTTGACATGATCATCTTGTGAGCACATACCCTTATAAAACTTTTCTTGTGTTGATTGATCGATTGGCTTGTGTTGAACTTGTTAAAAATTCTTGTGTGGTAGTATTACCTACTTGGGTCGGTGACCCAACACATCACCTTTAGTTCTTACCTAATAAAAATTTATGCTTATCCTATCCCTAAGAACTGTCTTCTCAGCATTGTTTTAAAACCCTCAAATAACATCTTAAACCTTATCCTCTCCATCACCTCACCCCTGCCACCTTCCCTATGCAATACTCAGCACCTTTTCCTTCTCATTTATTCTTGAGCTACATATAGATGAGCATAGCTCAATCCAAAACTTGTATCTTCATCTCTACCAAACCCTTAATTTTTTTTCTCTTGGCTTTCCTCCTTTCTTTTCAACTTAAGATGCGGATCATATCTTTTTGGTCTCACTCACTTTCTCAAGAAAAACCTTCCATACCAAGTTTTTCCTCCTCCAACTCTACCTTCGAAATCATTTTGTTTTGTGGAACAAAAACCATAGGTCCAAGTGACCTATGAGATTACTTTCTCTTTTGTAATTTTGGAATAAAATCGTTTCTCTCTCAACTTTACTTCTACATTTCTATTTACCTCTTGCTCACTCACATAGTTCCCTCGAAATACCCCATTCTTTGATAAAATGATATTTGGTTCGGAACATCAAAAGTTTAATGTGAGAAATAATACCTTACTTTGTTTCTCTTAGAAAATAAATCCTTGTAGAGGCATCCTTTATTCTTTTACTAAGTGCTTTGAAAATCTTGGTTTCATATCTTTCTCCGAGGTATTATAAAACTTGCAATGCCCACAAATATCCCATTAGCATCCTTGTTTACTTCCAAAATTTTCAAAACATCTATACTATCCCTTCTTACTTTATTGATTCCAAATCAAGTAGGAGCCTTTTCTAACCCCTTATTTTTCTCCTCTCATTCTCTCATCATGGACTTTATTCAAAAATTTGTCCATAAGATCAAACTCCATTTATTCAAATTCTTCTATTTGAATAAATCCTTTTCTTGCTCTTTTTGAATTACACATGGAGCACCTCTGAAATAAAATACCTTGTCCAAGGATTCTTCAAGCACCTCATCTCCAAACTTGTTGCATGCACAACTTCCACTCTTCAAAACATTTGAACTCCTTCTAAATTCAAATTTTGTGCCAAGTTTTTTTATAGAACCGGCTGTCAACCTCTCTTCTTCTCTCTGGTTTCCTCTAAATCCCTGCTCGATCCCTCTCCCTTCCCTGCACGATGGCATCGCCAGGGAGACCGATCGATCTCCCTGTCACAGTTTTGCCCAAGAAGTGAAGCCCATCGACCAAGCCCAGTCAGCCAGCCCAAGCACGCTCGAGAACGCTCCTAATCGCTGACGTATGCCCTCCCTCGTCAGCACCCATCGCCCTGACGTCTACCCTCGCCCTCGCATTGGTCACGGCCACCGCCCACCCCACTATCCCGAGCTACCCCGCAGCTATAAAAGCCTCCCCGAGCCTCTCAACCCCTCACACCACTCCACTCCTCCACACCTCACCCCAGGCGCGAAGGCGCTGTCTCTCCTCTCTCTCGCTGTAGAGAGCGAGGGAGAGAACCAAAGCCCCCGGAGAGGCACCGTGAAGGTGGCCGCCCTCTCCCAGCTCTCCCCGGCCTCCTTTCCCTCCAACTACCCCCCCTGACATCGGCTAACTCCCACGGAACTTTTCCCTGCGCAGAGTTCGCCGGAAGCGCCACCGTTGAGCCATTCCAGGGAGCACCACCGGCAGAGAAGAGCTCCGGGACGCCGCGGGAAATGACGTCCCCAGAGCAGGATATGCCGCCCGAAGCCACCCCGACCCCCTGTGACCCCGCCGCCGCCTCGCCGTCAACCGCCGCCGCCCTCCGGTGAGCCCCGCCTTGAGCCCCAGCCCTGTCGCCGTGCCAGTAGGGTTTCACCTAGCCCGTGCATGCCCAGAGGGGAAGAAAGGCTCCCGGCCATCAGATCTCCTTTTAATCCAACGGCCGGGGTGGCTAGATACCCCTTCGTTTCAAGTGGGTCGCCGACAGGCGGGACCCACCCGTCAGCCCGCTTTTTTTAAATCCCGCCCACGCCTGTCTGCTGTTGGGCCGGCCCGCGCTGCCCCGCTCGGCCCAGCAAGCTTGCAGTCCGCCCTGTTTTTTTAGAAAACCTTTTTGCTTTTGTGTTGAAATCTGCAAACTTCAAATTAGAATATCTTTCAAACTATACACCTAAATTAGGTGAAACCTGCGCCAAAAATTCTTAAATTTTATCCTCTATCTGTTAGTTCTAGTCCCATTTGCAATTGCCCCTGTTAAGATGTTCTGTTAATATAATTGTAGTGCATAGTGTTATTAGTACCTCTTTCAAAATCTGAAATTTTAATTTGCTTGCAGATTTTGTTTAGATCATCAAAATGGTTTGAAACGAATTGCAGTAGAGTAGTAATGTCTATATCTTTCTTTTACCACTGGTCCCATACCCTTAGCCCTTGTGTAGTTTCAATAGTGATTTTATTTTTGAGCCATGCTTGGTTTAAACTCAAAAATTTTGTTGAAGCTGATTAAGAAAAACACTAAAACTTTGACAAAGTTTTTGCAGCAACTTTGTGTAGTAACAAGCTATATATCTGAACTTTTTGAGTGCACGTCTTGAATTGCTTGTTGTGGTGTGTTAGTTTCGTGTGTGCGCTTGTATGTTGATTTTGTGCCTTGTCTTTCTTTTGCGACGCTAGATCCAACCGTTGACGAGTTCAAAGAAAAATACTTTAAAGACTTTGAAGACAACCAGGGACAAGCCACCCAAGGCAAGCCACCTTTACTTGTTACATATCTTGATCCCAATTTTTATTTATGCAAGTTTTCCCTTTGGGCTTATTTCAAAGATGCATTGTTTTATAATTGCTATTACCTCTTGATAGCGATTCATTTGCGACTAGGCTCCACTAGTCACTTGTTATCATCTTTAAGATGACACCCCTCAACACCTACTTACTCCATTATTTTAGTAGTAGCTTGATGCTTACCATCATGTTACCTCTTGTAGCCTCACTTAGTGGAGCAAAAACTCTAGGTTGGGACACTCAAAAACTTTGGGAAATGATTTTTAAAACCTTGAGGAGGTTTTGGCCTTGTTCAAGTGTAAGTTAGAGGAAAGGAAAGTTTTTGAAATGAAAGGAGGACATTGTTGCCTAAGTATTCACCCTTACCAACTAAACCATGCAACCACATTACTCCGGAATGGGACGGGGCTTAGTCCGTAATTTATTCGTCTTAGTATGGGCTACCTCACAACTCTATAAGGGTGTTTGATCCCTTGAAGCCGGGTTGCTAAATTTTGGTGGCAATACACCATAGTTGCCTACGGCCGCACGATACTACGGGTCTCTTGACGTGGCGATGGTGTCGTGGAGTAGGGGACTACCGTGGTGCCGGAGAGGTTAAGCCCATAGGGTAGGTGCCTATACTAGGATGACTAAGTGAAAGGCTTTGATCGATTATTCGAAGCCCGCATACTTGTATGATGGGCCGTGGTAAAGTCCCGGCGGATTTATCGAATGGTGTGGGTAAAGTGTACAACCTCTACAGAGTGTAAATCTATTCGAATAGCCGTGTTCGCGGTCATGGACGGTTGGAATGGCTATTGCTTAGCGGTAGTGCCTTTGGGTTTGAATTTTTACAAGGATCTTATGGAAATGGTTCAGAGTACCGATGGGGTACTACCGTGGAGGAGGAATTTGGGTAAAGGAAATGACAACTTGGGTCACCCTTCCTAGAGATTTTACTTAAACTTGTTTCAAAAATGTTTTTCAACAAAGATATAGAGATGTCGTAGGACATGCTATATCGACAAGAGAAAGATTAGAAAAAGAAAACTTAGTCTAGAGCCACCCTTGCTACAAGCCATACTAGCATACCTCTTGCATATTGTTCTTCTTAGGTGGTTTGCGAGTACAATTCCACAATGTACTCACGGCTTTGTCCCTGGCTATTTACTTGGTTAGACTACTATGAGGAAGATGAAGGTTTCGATGACGACTTCGCGAACTAGGCCATTCTCCTGGTCAGCTGCCTGTAGGGTTAAGGCATGACTTGGGCCCGACGATGATGCTACTGTTATCCGCTGTGTTATGTGTTGAACTTCGCCTTCAAGGCATTTGATGTAAGGCTTGGCCATGATGCCATTTTTGTAAGACTATTTTAATTTTGATTGTATGGATGATGTACTTTGATTACCAGTTTGGCTATGTGGATTCATGAGCAGTTCTGGGCTCATGAATTGTATGCATAATGGGTGTTTTGGACAAGCGGCCTGGAGCCCCCACATAGCTGGTATCAGAGCCATCCTGGCCTTAGGAGATCCTAGTTAGCATGGGCGATAGACAGGACCATATTTTCCTAAAAACAAAGAGATGATTATACGCATAAAATATTTGCCTATGTCTCTCCTCTTCTTTTTTAAAATCTATGTTTACAAAGTTAAACACTTTTCATACTTAAAATATTGCACACTGACAAAAAGCTCTTAAAATTGTAGAGGTCAACACTATGGAGCATCGTCGAGTTGGAGATGGAGACTATCCTTTCGAGGTAGAACTGAAGAATCTGGCAGATCGAATGGGACGCCTTCCACCCGAGATTGAAGGAGTTCATCTTCCAGGAGCTTCCCCACAAATATCACATTGGATTATCAGGACATGTATCCCCAAGAAACCCGAAGATCCCAACTCAAAGGATATCATCTACAAATTTCTAGATAAAAGTTGGATGGACGGAGTCATCCGTGCGATGCAAGAAGCCATGGCACGCATATGTGAGGTCCACAAAGAAGAGCTTCAACACAGCTCATACCAGCACTTCGGACGGAGAGACAAGTACGGACTCCCCGTAGAAGCTTTCCCAGAATGTCGGATTGGACACCAGATGAAAATCTAGAGTATCTCCTTCAGCACCACTAGGAGGATCTAGACAAACTCCATAGGGAAAATACCCTCCTAAGGATGGATTGCACCTTATTGAAGACTCGAGAGCATTGCCTCAAGGCTGAAAATCAACGACTGACCAAGAAGTTAGCATCCTCCAAGGCATCGTCCTCTAAAGCCCCGAGTGAAGATGAAGCACCCAAAAATGAATATCTCGCTCACATCATGGGATCGGAGTACCCATCTATCCTTTCAAAAACTTGAGGATGACGAGTGAGATCACCTCATAGGTTCACTCTCGCGCCATAGGAAAAAGATTGTATCCTCCATTTCTAACGCGAGTCCAGTCCTTGTAATGGTTAAATGTGAAACTCATCTTTATGATTGTTTAAGTGTTGCTATGTTATGATGTGGTCTTGATTGTTGCTTGTGAGGAAGTGTTTGGACGATCTGAATTTTAAACTAAGGAGTTTAGTTGTATTTTTCCACATCTTTGGCATACCCCCCCCCCCTAAAAATATGTTCCCTTTTTATCCTTGTACCTAACTTCAGCTCCCTCAAAGATGGATCCAAGCTTTGACGTTGATCCTAATTTGGTATATGACCAATTCCGTAAGATATTTCAACACAACATGTTTTTGATGAACCGAAAGTATTCACAAAAATTCAAGTACACATTTGGAGTAAATTCAAAGGGAGGTCGCCAATCTCGAACAGCCCCAAGGGTATCTCTGACCAGAAGCCAAGAAAAAGGGAAGGAAGGCCTAAACCCCTTACACATATGTTTTTCTTGTGGAGATCAATACCACATATCTAGGGATTGCCCTACAAACACCATCTCTAACATGAAAAACCTTGAGAAGAAGGCTTGTAGCCGCTGTGGAGAAGAAGGCCATCCAGCAAGCAAGTGTCCAGGGAACTGTCCTAACTGCGGAGCCATCCACTCTATCGAAGACTGCACCACAAGACTCATCACGTGCTACCTATGCGAAGGCAATGATCACACTCCTAATGAGTGCCCCATGGATTTCTTAGTAACTTTGTTAGCCAGCATCCAACAAGGCAGTTTCTGTATAGCTTCTCAAAGCTTCACAAGAGGAGGTCAAGAAATGAAGTCGGGGATCGGGAAGACCTTGATCGATGAAAAATCTAAAATTACAAGCAAGACCAACTCGAAGACTGGAGGTGACCACATCCATGGGATCAAGAACATCAACTACCTCAAGCGCAAGGGCAAGTGTTACACTTGCAGAGAGTCTGGTCATTTCTCCCGAGAATGCCCCAAGGAGAATGTTGCTTCATGCCCCAATGCACCAGAAATAAAACTCAAGAACAAGGGTATCCAAGGGTCACACCGATGCATGTGAGGAAATGAGGACAACTCATCAAAGGATCTAGTATCACTGAAGATGTAACCTACCACCGACCTAGTCTTTAAACTTCCCTAGCACTACACTTAGGAATCTCGAGGACGAGATTCTTTTAAGGGGGGAAGATCTATGACACCCCAACTTTGGTAAACTTGTTTAAACAAAGTTTAGTAAGGCAAAAATGAGGGCCAACAAATTTTCTTTAATTGATCAATCCCAATAAGCTTTTGTGCATGTTTGACTTGCTTGATGAGCAACCTTGTTAGAAATGTTTCCTGAAGACAATTTTTCTTAACCAACATCATTTTTGTGTTCTTAATCGTGTCACCCTAAAAACTATTTGGTAAATATATTATCTTGGCAACCTCTCATTTCCTAAAATGATTTGACTTCTCCAAAACATATTGCCAAGATTATTCTGACAAAAAGGGCATTTCCAAAAAACTATGTATGTATAAAATCTATAGGGATCTATAAGTTGGTCCCACTATATTGCAAAACTGATATTTTACACACTTATGTTTTACTAATATTTTCCAAGTGTATTTCTAGAATATAGGAGAAGTATTCTAGAAAGGAGATATAATGTCTCCCTTCTTTTTGAGAAAATAATATTAAATCCTTGATATCTCCCTCAAAACTCTTTTCTTCCTCAAAGCCACTTATCAAAATATTTTCCTTGACATGATCATCTTGTGAGCACATACCCTTATAAATTTTCTTGTGTTGATTGATCGATTGGCTTGTGTTGACCTTGTTAAAAATTCTTCTGTGGTAGTATTACCTACTTGGGTCGGTGACCCAACACGTGACCTTTAGTTCTTACCTAATAAAAATTTACGCTTATCCTATCCCTAAGAACTATCTTCTGAGCATGGTTTTAAAACCCTCAAATAACATCTTCAACCTTATCCTCTCCATCACCTCACCCATGCCGCCTTCCCTATGCAATAATCAGCACCTTTTCCTTCTCATTTATTCTTGAGCTACATATAGATGAGCATAGCTCAATCCAAACCTTGTATCTTCATCTCTACCAAACCCTTAATTTTTTTTCTCTTGGCTTTCCTCCTTTCTTTTCGACTTAAGATGCGGATCATATCTTTTCGGTCTCATTCACTTTCTTAAGAAAAACCCTTCATACCAAGTTTTTCCTCCTCCAACTCTACCTTCAAAATCATTCTGTTTTTATGGAACAAAAACCATAGGTCCAAGTGACCTATGAGATTACTTTCTCTTTTGTAATTTTGGAATAAAATTGTTTCTCTCTCAACTTTACTTCTACATTTCTATTTACCTCTTGCTCACTCACATAGTTCCCTCAAAATACCCCATTCTTTGATAAAATGATATTTGGTTTGGAACATCAAAAGTTTAATGTGAGAAATAATACCTTACTTTGTTTCTCTTAGAAAAATAATCCTTGTAGAGGCATCCTTTATTCTTTTACTAAGTGCTTTGAAAATCTTGGTTTCATATCTTTCTCCAAGGTATTATATGTCGGTGTTCTGGATACCGGGGTATCCCGGTCCACCTGCTCCTGGGCCCCGTCATCGGCCCATCTTCAGCCCAGGGGAGAATCAACAATCTTCGCTACGGAGAAGACCCTCACGAGGAGGCGCCTCGTGAGGAGAACGACGACGGAAACCACTAAGGACCAGAAGACCTCCTCACGAGCCCCAGCTGGTGAGGAGATGACGCACGCCCACACCAGCTCAGCACGTTGGCGTGCGGAGCAAGAAGGTAACGGGCAGAAGACCGCGTACCGCCCATGCTACCCCCGACAGGGAGGAGACCAACTTTCGCTGTGCCTGCCCAAAGCGGCACAGTGGCAGTTGGCCACCCCCCTAAATATAGCGTGGACGGTGCAGGGCGCCAGAGGAGGACGTCAGCTTCCTCCACCCACTCCTGTGGACCGGCGCCGCTACCCTACGAAGACCAAGTCTACGAAAGAGCATAGTCTACAGCTGTCCTCCCTCCTTGGCCGTGTGTGGCAACCCCTTCCCCAAGAAGATAAGGGGAAGGCGGACCTTGGCGCTATAAAAGGAGGGGGAGGCCACCCCTTAGAGGGGATCGGATCCGGTCAAGTCTTCATCTTCTTCGGGCTGCTAGTTGGGCACGCAGGTTCTTCAACCTCTGGTCAACTAGAGCTTTGTAACCAAGGCCTTGTACTCCTCGCGAGGTGTCGCGTTGCAATACAAGAAGGCAGGAAGTAGGGGTTTTACCTCACCATGAGGGCCCTGAACCTGGGTAAAGCTCGGTCTCCCTCTCTGCAGTGCGTTGCGCGTCCGACAATCGAGGCTTCCGTCACCGTGTTTCGTTGCGATCCAAGATCTCACACGTTCAGCCCCCTGCGTTCGAATCCGAGGGTCCGTCGCGTGGTGTCGGTGTAATGGATACCGGGGTATCCCGGTCCACCTGCTCCTGGGCCCCGTCATCGGCCCATCTTCAGCCCAGGAGATAATCAGCAATCTTCGCTTCGGAGAAGACCCTCACGAGGAGGCGCCTCGTGAGGAGAACGACGACGGAAACCGCTAAGGACCAGAAGACCTCCTCACGAGCCCTGCTGGTGAGGAGAGAAGGGACGCCCACGTCAGCTCAGCACGGTTTCGTGCGGAGCAAGAAGATAACGGGCAGAAGGCCGCGTACCTCCCACGCTACCCCCGACAGGGAGGAGACCAACTTTCGCTGTGCCTGCCTAAAGCGGCACAGTGGCAGTTGGCCACCCCCCCAAATATAGCGTGGACGGTGCAGGGCGCCAGGGGAGGACGTCAGCTTCCTCCACCCACTCCTGTGGACCGGCGCCCCGACCCTGCAAAGACCAAGTCTACAGAAGAGCCTAGTCTACAGCTGTCCTCCCTCCTTGGCCGTGTGTGGCAACCCCTTCCCCAAGAAGATAAGGGGAAGGAGGCCCTTGGCGCTATAAAAGGAGAGGAGGCCACCCCTTAGAGGGGATCCGGTCTGATCTAATCTTCATCTTCTTCAAGCTGCTAGTTGGGCACGCAGGTTCTTCAACCTCTGGCCAGCTAGAGCTTTGTAACCAAGGCCTTGTACTCCTCGCGAGGTGTCGCGTCGTAATACAAGAAGGCAGGAAGTAGGGGTTTTACCTCACCACGAGGGCCCTGAACCTGGGTAAAGCTCGGTCTCCCTCTCTGCTGTGCGTTGCGCGTCCGACAATCGAGGCTTCCGTCACCGTGTTTCATTGCGATCCAAGATCTCACACGTTCAGCCCCCTGCGTTCGAATCTTCGGGTCCGTCGCGTGGTACCCCGTGTTCTTGCGACACGAAATCCATCGCCATTTGGCACGCCAGGTAGGGGGCTGTGGTGTGTCTTCTTCAAGATCGGCGTCGACATGGGTGACGATCGTCATCATCGTCTTCGCCTTCGCGCTCTCTACACAAGTTGTCGCCGAGAGCGTCTCCAAGTCCTCGATGGCCTGGAGGCCATCGGAGAGGGCGAGCCCGAGGTCGGCGACATCGGTTTTGGGGGCTTCGCGGCGCTCGCCGATCCCCTTCGTCATGCGGCATGGCCGCCGCGGTTCAAGCTGGACACTGACGCGTGCTACGATGGGACCTCCGATCCCGAGGAGTTCCTACGGCAGTACGCGGCCGGTGTTCGGGCGGCTGGAGGCGATGGGCGTGTCATGGCCAATTGGTTCATGATGGCTACAAAGGGAAAGCCTCGCCGGTGGCTCTGCGGGCTACCGCCAGGGTCCATCTCGTCCTGGAGGGACCTCTGCGAGCGCTTCCTCGACAGATTCGCATCCCTGGGACCTGAGCCAGAGGGCGCGTGGGCCTACGCCGCCCTCGGTGGCCCCGTCCCCAGGAGCATGAAGACAGGGCATGGGGGCTGAAGGATCGTCACCCCCTTTGCCTTCGCCTGAGGAAACGGAGTCTTTCATCTACGCGAGGAACTAAGTGTAACAGCAGCTTCACTCGCCGTTAATCCTTTCTAATTCGTGGAAACTGTCTGGAGTCGCGAGTCTTGGTCTCACCAGCCTCACGAGGTCCGCTGGTTGCGATTTAACGCGAACGTGAGTTTTCGCTCGACTGCCTTTCGAGAAGGAGCCGGAGCACGGTGTCCGCGCTGGGGCCTTCGCCCGGAAAACAGCAGGCCCACAAAACCCAGAACGGATCGAGCTCTGACTCGGGAAGGGACCCGCTACAGTCACCTCATACGATCCATGGTGCTCTCTCCTCTCGAGCGACACTCGCACGAAGGCGCATGAGCGCGTGAGAGTCGCACAATCTGTGTAGATTTCTCTAAGTTTCCTGCTGTCCCTGTCTGCGGCCTTGTGTCTCTTCTCCTGGGCTCGCCTTTGTTGTGCTTGAACGCCTGGGGGGCTGCAGGGAAATAGTCCTGTATGCCATTACAGTCACCTCTGGAGCGCCAGTGCCCGCTAGCCTTGCACCACGAGCTGCATACTAAGCGTTAGGCTGCTGTCCCGCTCGGAGGCTGGCCCCCGAACGGCGTAGAGCATTCCCCAGACAAAGGCAAGACAAGGAAATACGAGCAAGGGTGCAAACAAGGACCATTTGGCGATCAACGCCTTAAAGTACGATTACAACTTAAACTGGCCCAGCAGGGCAATGACTGACAGCTGCAAAGTGTGCAGCTAACCTAGTTCTTCTGGAGGAGTCAAGGAGGAGCTTACTGGGCGACCGCCGCGTCGCACCCGTCGCCGTCGGCGCCATCGCTGGAGCTTGAGGACGTTCCTTCGCCGGAGTCCGTCATCTCTTCGCTGCCGGATTCCGTGGAGCCGGAGCCCTCGCCGCTAGAGGAACTTGGGGCGGCCGCTCCAGGGCGGGCGTAGATGGCCTGCAGCCGGTCAAGGGCGAAGTTCAATCGCTCTGCCCTGGCCTCGGCTGCGCGGTCAGGATTTCCGGGCGGCGGAGGTGGCGGCCTTCGTAGTACTTCTTGCAGGTTGAGGTCGGGGCGAAGGCGTTGGATGTTGGAGAAGATCCTCGTTCCCGCGAGCCCCAGCAGCTCCCGGCACTCGGCGTCGATGAGATCCAAGACCTTCGCCGATGCGCCGTCCAGCTCTTCGGCCACCTGGCTGAAGAAGAGCAGGATCGACCCGTCGTCCTCAGGGGCGGTGGGCAGGTTCAGCCCGTGGATGCCCAGGCGGTGCGCCGCCGCCATGACGCGGGCTGAGAACCCGCGGAACATCCGCACCCGCTGCCTCCGCAGCACGTTTGCCTCCTTCTCAGCATCCCTGAGCTCCTGGAGCTCGCCGGCCATCTCCACGCCTTGCAGGGCCGACGCCGAGTTCTCCTCCTCAAGCCTCTGCACGTCTCGCCGGAGCGAGGCGATGGTGGTGTCGGCTTCAGCAAGGGCGCGCTCGGCGCCCTGGCGCACTTCGTGCGCCCCCCTCAGCTCAGTCCCCAGGTCGCGGACCTGACGCTCCAGAGCCTCCCGCTTCTGCTTGTACATCAGGAGGGCGGCGTCGTTCTTGGCGCGGAAGTCCGCGCGGCACGCCTCGATGGTCTCTTTGCGCTTCCGCTCAAGCTCCTGCTCCAAGTTGACCCGCCGCTGGTTCAGCATGTGGTCCATCTTCGCCTGGAGGGAAGCCTCGCGCTGGCTCAGCGCCTCCTGTTGCCGAGCCAGTTCGGCGGTGGTCTGGCTGGTCATCGCCTCCCGGCTCTCCAGGGCCTCCCGCTCCCTGTTGAGCCGGTCCTCGAGGGCTTGGAGCTGCTCTTCCCAGAGGCGGAGTCCCCGCTCGCGCTCACGAGCCTCTGCTTCTCGGACGGCGAGCCCAGCCTCTTGCAGGCTCAGGCTCTCCGCCCTGGAGTCAGCGCTCTCCTCACGAGCGTGGAGGAGGGCCTCCCGGTCCTCAACCTCTTCCAGCCTATGCTGGGCATTGGCGAGCAGGCCGTCGGCGTTCGTCCTAGCCTGGTCCAGGAGGTGCTGAGCTGCCCTCTTGGCCTCCTCCCCGGCCAAGGACAGGTTTGGAGGTCCGACGGTGGGGGGAATCCTCTGGCGCGCCTCGGAGACGATCTTCATGGCCTCCTCGTGCGCCCGGGCTAGGACTCCCCTCGCCGATTCCCTGGCCTCTGCCAGGGCCTCTTCAGCCTCCTCAGCCGCGCTAGCGCGGATCTCCTCGGCCTCCTTCCTCGCTCGCTCGCGGCGCTCGGCGGCGCGCTGGTCCAGGAGGCGGCACCTCTCCGTGGCTTGGTGCAGGAGGGCCCAGCCCTCGTCGATTTGCGCCTGCTCAGCGGAGCACGCCCTGCCAACCTCGTCGCGGAGGGCGCCAGTTGCGGCCGCGAGCACCCTCTCCCAGGGGTCGGCGGCGTGGGGCTCGGCGGCGATCCTCGCGGGCCTCCCCAGTATCTCCGGTAGGGGAGGCGATGCGGCCCTGGAGGGCTCTGGCGCGGTGGAAGTCGCTCTCCTCTCGTTGCTCGGCTCGGGGGCTGTTCCCGAACTTGGCGGTGCAGCGGTTCTTGCCGGGGGTGCCTCCGGGGTGGTGCTGGTGCTGGCTACAGAGGGGGCAGCGGGAGCTGCCCCGGTCGTCTCTGGTGTGCCCCCTGAGCTCGGGGGCTCGGTCGTGCTGGGAGCCGCGGCAGCTCCCGGGGCGGACTGCGCATCTGCGGACGCGCGGTCCTCTTCTTCTCCGGCGGCGCGTGGCGGCGTCGCCGGTGTGGTCGTGGTAGCCGGATCAGGGCCCGGCGTGGTCTGGCTGGTCTTCCTCCTCTTCCTCCTCTTCTTCTCCTCCTTCTTCTCCTCGGCGTCCCTGGAGAGGAGGGGGTAAGGGGATGAGGTCAGGGGAAAGGTAAGGTAAAAAGGTAAAAGTCTTCGTGCAGGAATACTCACGAGGCATCTCGCTCCACCCATCCTCTTTTACTCGGGAGGGAGGAAGGTGGTGGCGGGGGCGCAGAAGATTCGCCCGCCGGCTTCTTCCCTCGCGAGGTCCCGGCCTCGGGATTCCGGCTGGCGCGTTCATCATTGGATTTGGAGCGGCGCTCCGCCTCCAGGCGGGCTCGGCGCCCCTCTTCCTCCAGGTCTCGTGAGGAGGATGCGTCGGCATCTCCCCCGGTGGGCTCGTCTGCCGAGGAGGAGTCGTCGTCGGAGGAATCTGAGAGCACCACGGTGCCCTCGGGACGCCTCCGGCGGACCAGCCGCCCGCCGGACTCCGCGTCGTCGTCGTCGTCGTCTCCGGAGCTCGAGGGCCCCGCTCCCCGAGCCGCCGAGCCCTGCTCTGAGCTTGCCGCTGGTGCGCTCGGGAGGGGACCAGGCACGACGCCGTCGGCAAGGAACGGGCCCCAGGCGTTGAATTTCAAGACCCCCGCCGTAACGCGACTGGTCTCCCGAGCGCCGAGGCAGTAGATCGGGAGGGCATTGCGCGGAATGGCGGGGATGGCAGCAGAAGAGAAGAAGGCTCTTATTACCTCCTCCCGAGCGTCGGCGTTGAGCTCGCTGAGGTGGAGCCTGAGGCCGTCTCCGGACCTGTGCCCCCAGATCTCCCGGTGGTGGTCCTGCAGGGGGGCGATGCGTCGGGTGACAAATTCCACCCCGACCATGGTCCCCGTAACACCAGCCTCGCGGAGATCTCGGATCCGTGGGCGGAGCGTCTTCAGGGCTTCCTCCGGCAGGGCCTTGCTGGCCCAGGTGGTGAGCTTGACGGGAGGGATCCCCGTCACGAGGAAGAGCTCCGATTCCTCGAGGATGTCGATGAAGAACCAGCGGCTCCGAAAGTCCTCGACCTTCTTCATCCACTTCAAGTCGATGAAGTCGCCCTCTGTCCCGGCGGTGGCAATGAAGGAGACGCATCCGGAACTCTGGTTGAGCCCAGAGGACCGGAGGGAGAAGAGGTGGCGGAAGTACGCCACCGATGGCTTGATGCCGATCCAGGCCTCGCAGGCGTAGGCGAAGACCGCCAGCAAGGTGACGGACTTGGGATGCAGATGGATGGCCTGGATCCCATAGGTCTCCAGGATCGCCAAGAAGAAGGGGGAGAACGGCGGCAGCAGGCCGGCGAAGACGGAGAAGAGGAAGAAGGGTTGCGCTGTCGCGGGCAGAGTGTCCCGCGGCGCGCGGCCGTGCCAGATGCGGGTGGCGCCCCACTCATTCTTGCTGCTCCCGACCATCTCCCGGACGGTCTGGAGCTCGCGGCTGCTCTTGATGCGGGATTCAAGCAGGGGCGACGCCGGTCGCGGCGCCGCTCCGGAAGACCTCGCTGCTCCGATGGCCCGGCGCGGTGCCATTGCTCTGGGCGGGGGCGAGGTGCAGCGGGAAGATTGGGGGCTAGAGGGGATTTGTTGCTCAAGATCTTCGGAAGGGAGGTGGCGGCGGCGGTGTGTTGTGGAAAAAGGGGAAGAAGCCTTCCCTGCCAAGCTTTTAAGGGGGGGGGGCAGCAAGGGCGCGGTTTCCGAAGCGTCGGCCTTGACGCGACGGTTCGAAAAACGCCCGTTACCCCACTTCCCACGACCTCCGAGCCGCTTCGTTCGCCAACGTGGGGGTGCCACGTGCCCACGATCTCCGCTTCTTCACATGGTCCTCTGACCGCGCGGTTGACGCGTGCCGTTGGAGGGCCCAACAGCTTCGGGGGCCCCCGACCCTTCGCTTCCTCAAGAGGGCGCGTTGTGGGCCGGGCTCCCGGGGGCTACTGTCGGTGTAATGGATACCGGGGTATCCCGGTCCACCTGCTCCTGGGCCCCATCATCGGCCCATCTTCAGCCCAGGAGATAATCAGCAATCTTCGCTTCGGAGAAGACCCTCACGAGGAGGCGCCTCGTGAGGAGAACGACGACGGAAACCGCTAAGGACCAGAAGACCTCCTCACGAGCCCTGCTGGTGAGGAGAGAAGGGACGCCCACGTCAGCTCAGCACGGTTTCGTGCGGAGCAAGAAGATAACGGGCAGAAGGCCGCGTACCTCCCACGCTACCCCCGACAGGGAGGAGACCAACTTTCGCTGTGCCTGCCTAAAGCGGCACAGTGGCAGTTGGCCACCCCCCCAAATATAGCGTGGACGGTGCAGGGCGCCAGGGGAGGACGTCAGCTTCCTCCACCCACTCCTGTGGACCGGTGCCCCGACCCTGCAAAGACCAAGTCTACAGAAGAGCCTAGTCTACAGCTGTCCTCCCTCCTTGGCCGTGTGTGGCAACCCCTTCCCCAAGAAGATAAGGGGAAGGAGGCCCTTGGCGCTATAAAAGGAGAGGAGGCCACCCCTTAGAGGGGATCCGGTCTGATCTAATCTTCATCTTCTTCAAGCTGCTAGTTGGGCACGCAGGTTCTTCAACCTCTGGCCAGCTAGAGCTTTGTAACCAAGGCCTTGTACTCCTCGCGAGGTGTCGCGTCGTAATACAAGAAGGCAGGAAGTAGGGGTTTTACCTCACCACGAGGGCCCTGAACCTGGGTAAAGCTCGGTCTCCCTCTCTGCAGTGCGTTGCGCGTCCGACAATCGAGGCTTCCGTCACCGTGTTTCGTTGCGATCCAAGATCTCACACGTTCAGCTCCCTGCGTTCGAATCTTCGGGTCCGTCGCGTGGTACCCCGTGTTCTTGCGACACGAAATCCATCGACACGTGGTACCCCGTGTTCTTGCGACACGAAATCCATCGACATTTGGCGCGCCAGGTAGGGGGTTGTGGTGTGTTTTCTTCTAGATATGCTTCGACATGGCCGACGCCAACGCAAGGCTCGAGCGTCTTCGCCGTCGCAACGCTGTTCGGGGGCAAACCGAGCCCATCTTCCGTCGTCATGAAGCTTCGGCCGAGGAGGAAGAGGAGGAAGATCTGGAGTCCTCCTACCTCCCGTCCGGGCGGACAGAGCCTTCGCTCTCCTTCACCGCCACCGCCACTTCTCGCGCTCGTTCTGGGAGTCAGCTGTCTCCTGCGCAGGCACTCGCCATGGCGCAGGAGCTGCTGTGCTATCAACCCACCGACGACGGGCGTGAGGGGTGGCGCGCTCGAATCGCCGAGCTCGTCGCCATCGCCAATGAAGACCCGGCCTTGGGAGGAGCCCAGAGCGCGGGGAGCCCAGATCCGGCGGCGGGGCCTCGCGCCCCGGGCGCCGGAGATGGGATGGCCAACAAGGCCAAGAGGGTTGCTTCCCGCGCCGCATCTTCGCCGCGCGGGGAGCCCAGCTGCCAAATCGTCCAACGCGCTCCGGAAGACGCACGCGTCTCCCTCGAGCGCCGCCGCGAAAATCATGACCGCGCCATCGATGACATCGGTGAAGCTGGCAAGAACGTCAGGACCCCCGGCGTCCCTATCTACAACCCCAGGTGTCTTGCCCTCACTCGCCAGCAGCGCTACGTTGTTTGGCCTGACAAGTTCAAGCCGGACATCGCCACGCGCTATGACGGGACCACAAACCCTGTCGAATTCCTCCAACTCTACGTCGTCGCCGTCCAGGCTGCGCGTGGAGATCAGCGCGCCATGGCCAATTGGTTCCCCATGGCCCTCAAGGACGCTCCGCAGACTTGGCTCATGAATCTTCCTCACGAATCCGTGACTTCATGGAAGGATTTATGTCGTCTGTTCGTTGCCAACTTCATGCCCACGTACGAGCGCCCCGCCACCAAGAACGATCTTAAGGCGGTGCGTCAGTACAAGGGCGAGACGCTTCGTCAGTACATCCAGCGCTTCAGTCAGATGAGGAACAAGATTCCCAGGATCTCCAACGAGGAGGTCATCTCCGCGTTCTCCACGGGCATCTCCGATGTCAAGATGCGGGAGAAGCTGTCCGTGAATGATGAGCTGACTTCCGTTGTCAGGCTCTTCGAGATCGCCGACCGCTGCGCCAAGGCTGAGGAGGGGAGGCTCTTCGTGCACAATCTGCCGGAGGCGCCTCCCCCAAAGCCGAAGTCCAAGGACCCCAAGCGAAAGGAGGCTGCTGCCCTCGCGGCGGAGCCAGATCATAAGCAACGCCGTGGGGACCGCTCTGATCGCGATAAAGGTCGACGTCGCCGCTACTGCATTATCCACAAGAAGGACACCCACAATACTGAGGATTGTTGGATTGTCCGGAAGTTTCACGAGGAAAACGGCGTCGCCAAGCGTCGCGGGGGTGGCCGCAGCAACGGCAAGAGTGGATCCCGGGGCGATCGCCGCGACGACGACCGCGAGGAAGGTCGCCGCCGTGGGGGTCTGTCTCGAGACGATCCCGAGCCGCTGCCGCTGCCCCCACCAGCAAATGATCGTCGGGAGGAGAACCAGGGGGCTATCAAGAGCCGCGAGACTTCGTCGCTTGCCTCCTGGGTGGAGCTCAGGCTCCTCTGTCAAATCGGCACTTCAAGCAGCTGTCGCGAGAGATCGCGGCGGCACAGCCCAACTTCGGCAATCGCCTGATGAAGTGGTCGACGTGCAAGATTGGCTTCGACGAGGAGGATCATCCGGCTTCCACAAGGGGCGTGGGCACAATCCCCCTCTTGTGCACGCCAACCATCAACAACGTCGCCGTCAATCGCACTCTCATCGACGGAGGGGCGGGCCTCAACATCATCTCCGTCGAGATCTTCGAAAAGATGCAGGTGCCGTACCACCGGCTCATGCCAACTCGGCCGTTCTTCGGGGTAACCGAGGGATCTACAACGCCAATTGGGCAGGTAAGCCTGCCCGTCACCTTCGGCACCCGGGACAACTACAGGACAGAAAGCCTCGACTTCGACGTCGCCTACATCGCCCTGCCATACAATGCCATCCTCGGCTACCCAGCCTTGGCTAGGTTCATGGCAGCAATGCACCATGGCTTCAACGTCCTCAAGATTCTGGGCGCCAACGGCACGATCACCGTGCGCTGCAATGAGAAGGATGCTCTCCGATCAGTTGAGCATGTCTACCGCGAGGCCGCCACCATGTTCCCCGCCGACGAAGATCTACTGGAACACTCCGGCGACCTCGCGAGGAAGAAGCAGCTCGTATCCCAAGAGCGGGCTGCAGCGAAGAAGGCCTCTCTCGAGCCCCACCTTCTGGGTTCGACAGGGAAGAAGTTCGCTGCCTCAGCATCGCCTACTCCAAGCGAGGACCTGGACCATCCAATGATGGACATGAGCAATGGGGAAGCTGCGGTACCCTCAGGCAGGAGGCCCCAGTTTACCCAAGAGCGCTCGGTAACCAAGAAGGTCCCGCTACAGGCTGGGGGCTGCGAAAACTTTGTCACCATCGGGGCAGGGCTTTCCCCCAAATAGGAAAGCGCGCTCGTCACCTTCCTGCGGGCAAATTCTGACATGTTCGCTTGGACTCCGTCGGATATGCCCGGTGTTCCCAGGGAGGTGATTGAGCACCACTTAGCCGTGTGCCCTCAGGGACACCCCGTGAAGCAGAAGACTAGGAAGCAAGCGCAAGAGAAGCAAGACTTCATCGTCAAGGAGATAGAGAAGCTGAAGAAGGCCAAGTTGATACGCGAGGTGGCCCACCCCACCTGGATTGCTAATCCGGTGGTCGTCCCAAAGGCTAACGGCAGTGGGCGCCTCTGCGTGGACTTCACAAGTCTCAACAAGGCCTGTCCCAAGGATCCATATCCCCTCCCGAGGATAGATCAAATCGTCGACTCCACCGCCGGCTGCGACCTCCTTTGCTTCTTGGATGCTTTCTCCGGCTATCATCAGATCAAGATGGCAAAGGAGGATGAGGAGAAGACCGCCTTCATCACGCCCTGTGGGGTGTACTGCTACGTCTGTATGCCCTTCGGCCTGAAGAACGCAGGAGCCACCTTCCAAAGGCTCATGCATAAGGCCCTGGGGGCTCAGATGGGAAGGAACGCGGAAGCCTACGTCGACGACATCGTCGTCAAGACTCGCGAGGGTCACACCTTCATCGAAGATCTGGAGGAAACGTTCGTCAACCTGAGAAAGGTAAACATCAAGCTCAACCCCGCCAAGTGCGCCTTCGGCGTACCGTCGGGAAAACTGTTGGGGTTTCTCGTGTCCGATCGCGGGATAGAGGCGAACCCTGACAAGGTCAAGGCCATCGAAGAAATGCGTCCTCCGCGCAATCTCAAGGAAATGCAACGCCTCGCGGGATGCATGGCAGCCCTGGGGCGCTTCATCGCGAGGAGTGGGAAAAAAGCTTTGCCTTTCTTCAAGCTCATGAAGCGCACTGGGAAGTTCGAGTGGACTCCGGAAGCCGACAAGGCCCTCACCGAGTTAAAAAGGTACCTCACGAGCCCACCGATCATGGTTGCCCCAACGACTCGCGAGCCCTTGCTACTCTACATCGCGGCAACTCCAAGGACTGCAAGTGCCGTTCTCGTCACGGAGCGGGACGTCAAGGTAATCGCCAAGGAGGAGGTCCCTCCTCCAAGCTCGGGGGCTCCTCGCGAGGAAAAGGCCGCTTCACCTCCCGCCCCTCGAGAGGAGCCGCCCGAGGGATCTTCACCGACCGAGCCGCTCTCTCAGAGCAACGCTCAAAAGCCTCCTGAGGAGGAGCCTTCCGAGGGTGTCGTCAAGGTGCAAAAGCCTGTGTACTTCGTCAGCACGGTACTGCGCGACGCGCGGGAACGCTACACCATGCAGCAAAAGCTGCTCTACACCTTACTCATCGCTTCAAGGAAGCTGCGTCATTACTTCCAGGGTCACCCGATTAGGGTGGTGACTGATCGCCCCCTGGAAACCGTCCTGCGCAACCCCAACGTCACCGGATGGGTGGCGGAGTGGGCCGTGGAGCTTCAACCCTTCGAGATCTCCTTCGAAACTACAAAGGTAATCAAGAGCAAGGCCTTGGCCGAGTTCACTGCGGAATGGACTGATCCATTCGTCGACGAGCCTCCAGAGGTGGAGTCGACTCTCCCTGGAGAGGAGGCCCCGGGCCTATGGATCATGCACTTTGATGGCGCCTTCAACCTTCCCGGCGCGGGAGCTGGCGCTGTCCTAACCTCTCCCTCTGGAGACAAACTCTTCTACGCTGTGCAGCTCTGCTTCGGGCCTGAACACAAGGTCTCCAACAACATCGCGGAATACGAAGGACTACTCGCGGGCTTAAGGGCAGCAAATGCTTTGGGCATCAAGCGCCTCATCGTCAAGTGAGATTCACAGCTGGTTGTGAACTTCTCAAACAAGAGCTACGCTCCAAGGGATGAGCACATGGCGGCTTATCTCGAGGAGCATCGAAAGATGGAAAAACGCTTCCAGGGCTTGGAGCTGAAGCACATCCCGAGAGGAGAAAATGTGGAAGCCGACGAGATCTCCAAGCGCGCCTCGCATCGCCTGGCACAACCTGCCGGTGTCTTCGAGGAGCGTCTCTTCAAACCGTCCGCTTCTCCATCAACGTCCGAATCACTCCCTCCTTCTACCCTGCCGCCGCCTCCAGAGCTGGGGGCTCCGGACTGCGGGCCACCATTGGGTGACCGAGTCCTTCTGGCGTTGGCACGGCAGGAGGGAGTGGATTGGATCCTCGAGCTCAAGGCCTACCTCACTAGCAGCAGGCTTCCTGAGGACGAAGAGGAGGCCGAGAGGATTGTGCGTCAAGCTTCGGGCTACTGCGTCAAGGATGGTGATTTGAACCAGCGTCGCCCAAACGGCGTCGCTCTGAAGTGCATATCTACTCACCAAGGCCAAGAACTTCTGAGGGACATCCACGCCGGCGAATGCGGGCATCACGCTTCCGCTGCGACTCTAGCCGCAAAAGCATATCGAAGCGGCTTCTACTGGCCTTCGGCACTCGGAGATGCAGCGGAGATGGTCAAGAGGTGCGAGGCGTGCCAATTCCACGCCAAGCAGATAAATCAGCCGGCGCAAGAGCTGCGAACCATCCCACTCACTTGGCCCTTTGCAGTCTGGGGGCTGGACATCCTCGGTCCATTTCCCAGAGCGCAAGGGGGCTATCGCTACCTCTACGTCGCCATCGACAAGTTTACCTAGTGGGTGGAGGTGGAACCAGTGTGCACAATCCCGGCCAGATCCGCAGTCAAGTTCATCCGTGGGCTGGTCTGTCGCTTTGGTGTGCCTAACCGCATCATCACCGACAACGGCAGCCAGTTCACCAGCGGACTGTTCCGGGAGTACTGCGCATCGACCGGCATCAAAATCTGCTTCGCCTCCGTCGCCTACCCCAGGAGCAATGGTCAAGCCGAGCGCGCCAATGCTGAAGTGCTCAAAGGGCTCAAGACGAAAAGCTTCAACGCCAAGCTCGAAGCCTGCGGCAAAAAATGGTTAGACAACCTCCAACCCATCTTGTGGTCCATCAGGACCACCGCCACCAAACCCACTGGAGAGACCCCTTTCTTCTTGGTCTATGGGGCGGAGGATGTTCTTCCCACCGACATCAAGTTCGGGTCGCCAAGGGTGCTCGCCTTCGACGAAAATCGCCAAGAGGACCTCATCAAGGACCGCCTCCTCCTGCTCGAAGAAGCTCGATGCCAAGCCGCGCTTCGCGCCACGAGGTACCAGCAAGGACTACGCCGCTACCATAGCCGCCATGTTCGAGCAAGAACTCTGGAGGTCGGCGACCTAGTGCTGAGGAGAATACTCTCTCGCGAGGGCCTGCACAAGCTGTCTCCAATGTGGGAAGGACCCTTCAAGGTGACGCACATCGCCAGACCGAGCTCGGCGCGGCTGGAAACCGCAGAAGGCGTGCCGGTGGGGAACCCGTGGAACATAGCTCATCTGCGAAAGTTCTACCCTTAGGTTCCTCACGAGGAGAAAAAGACCGTTTTCACGGCACTTGTATCAGCTCAACCTGCTCTTAAGCACTGATATTAAGTTAATGCGCAGTATAGCGCCTCTGCTTCGGCATGACATCAAAATGGCATGAAGTCCATTTATTTTCTGATTGTACTCCACGCGGAAGGGGGCTAGGCACGGTGTCTATGCTGGGGCCTTCGCCCGGAAAACAGCAAGCCCGAAAAACCCGAAGGGAGCGAGCTCTGGTCGGGGGCGACGGCCCCATTAACGATCACCTCTGGATGCCCATGGTGCTTAGTTCCTCGCGAAGTACTCCAGAAAATAAAAAATCTTCGAGAAAAAGTCCAAGGTGTGCCCAAGGCACCCGTTAAGGACCTACCCCTCGTGAGCAACCCTCACGAGGGAGCAAAGACGCGTCGATGCATCTGCATCCGCAGGAAGATTCCCTCTCCTGAGGAAGGCCTAACGTGGTAGGATTATTGAAGACCAAGGCCGCTCCGATCAATCTTGCGAAGGAGACGCAGATCCGGAGGTCCGCGCCAGGCCCTTCACCTCATGAGCAATCCTTGTGGGGTGTCGACGGTCTCTGGACTCTCTTAAGCGTCGACGTTTTCACGTCCGTGAGGGTCCAGCTTCCCTCAACGACGAGGAAGGCCCCGTGAATCGCCACGCGCGGCAATTTGCTCTTAGCTGCTGGCACAGATAGTGCCGCGCTCCTCCACGACGGAGAAGGCCCCTGTGCCGGTCACAGGGGCATCTTATTTGCCTTCTTTTTTCGTTTGTTTTACCGACTTGTTTTTCCGTTTTCGGGGATTTGGGGTTTTTTCTTTTCCAACTCTTTCTTCAACTTCTTGTCTCAGGAATCATCCACTGTGTCATCGACGCCGAACCCGTCCCGAGCTCTGAGGTGGAGGGAGGCTTCCCGTCGATGCCTACAGCTCACCAGGGCTCTCGAGCAAGCAAATGGCCAGGACAGTGAAGGACAGCAAGATGATCAACAAAAGGATTTCATTAAATTGCCCCCAGTGGGGGAAGGAGCGAAGCACGGCGGGGCATTCCCCGCCGGCAAAGACTACAAGGCAAAAGAGGGGAGGAGACTAGCTCCCCTCCCCAGAAGACTACCGCGCCAGGGCCTCCTCTTCACTGCGCCGCAAGCTGGGGGTAGGTGCGGCGGACGCCGTCGGCGGTGAAGATCCGCACCGTAGCCTCCAGGGTCCCTAGCTTGAAGCGGAAGACGAGGCGGTCGCCGACGCGAAGGCGACAGCCGAGGGCGAAGGGCCTCCAGCGGCCGGAGAGGACGACGTTGCCGTTCGCCCCGAAGAGGATGTCCACAGGCCAGAAGAGATCTGGCCTGCTTTGCTCCCCCAGGGCGATCTCCCCGGCGGCCGGGCCATGGGCGTGAATCGCCCTCCGGATGGCGTCGGGCAGCCGGAGGGAGTTGAAGCCCGGGGCGTCGATGACGACGAGGAGCTCCAAGAAGCGGGACCCCGGGGCGATGAGGGGTCCCAGCAGCGCCGCCGCCAAGGGGCGCGGAGTGGCAACCACTCCGTTCACCGGCGGGGCCGGAAGATCTGCAGCAGGGGGAGGGGGGCCCAGGGCGGCCTCCACCTCCCGGAGGGCCCGATCGATGCTTCCTGAGGCGCGGGGAGCAGGCGCCGCCGCCAGCGGCGACGGCAAGTTCAGGGGACCTCCACGCGCAGGACCCCTGAGGGTCAGGGCGCCGGAGGTCCCCGCGGCAGCATGACTCGCCTCGCCCTGCCGCGGAGCGCCGATGCGGAGGGGGCCGCCGGCGCCGGGCGTCCACTGGGCCGGGACCTTCGCCTTCTTCCCGCTGCCCACGGGACGTCCGCGGCGCTTCGCCCCGGAGCTCGATCCCACGGTGGCGGAGGAGTTGGAGGGATCCATGAGCTTGGGGGCGAGGAAGCAGAAGTGGCACTGGAGGAAGGAGGTGAAGTGCCGGAGGTCTCGAGGAGGATCTATTTAAGGGAGGCGTCCGGCGTCGATGCGTCAAATCCTTGCGCGGGAATCGAAGCGTTGGCGCAGCGCTCTGCAGTCAAGCGACGCATCATTATGATGGGTGACGCCTCGGAGACTGTAGCGTCGCCGCCGTTTCGTCTCACCAGCTGCGGCCACGACACATGTCCGCAGTCTCTGCATCTTCACTGCATCTTCACATGGACCTCTGACCGCGCGGTTGACGCGTGCCGTTGGAGGGCCCAGCAGCTTCGGGGCCCCCCGACCCTTCGCTTCCTCAAGAGGGCGCGTTGTGGGCCGGGCTCCCGGGGGCTACTGTCGGTGTTCTGGATACCGGGGTATCCCGGTCCACCTGCTCCTGGGCCCCGTCATCGGCCCATCTTCAGCCCAGGGGAGAATCAACAATCTTCGCTATGGAGAAGACCCTCACGAGGAGGCGTCTCGTGAGGAGAACGACGACGGAAACCACTAAGGACCAGAAGACCTCCTCACGAGCCCCTGCTGGTGAGGAGATGACGCACGCCCACACCAGCTCAGCACGTTGGCGTGCGGAGCAAGAAGGTAACGGGCAGAAGACCGCGTACCGCCCACGCTACCCCCGACAGGGAGGAGACCAACTTTCGCTGTGCCTGCCCAAAGCGGCACAGTGGCAGTTGGCCACCCCCCTAAATATAGCGTGGACGGTGCAGGGCGCCAGAGGAGGACGTCAGCTTCCTCCACCCACTCCTGTGGACCGGCGCCGCTACCCTACGAAGACCAAGTCTACGAAAGAGCATAGTCTACAGCTGTCCTCCCTCCTTGGCCGTGTGTGGCAACCCCTTCCCCAAGAAGATAAGGGGAAGGAGGACCTTGGCGCTATAAAAGGAGGGGGAGGCCACCCCTTAGAGGGGATTGGATCCGGTCAAGTCTTCATCTTCTTCGGGCTGCTAGTTGGGCACGCAGGTTCTTCAACCTCTGGCCAACTAGAGCTTTGTAACCAAGGCCTTGTACTCCTCGCGAGGTGTCGCGTTGCAATACAAGAAGGCATGAAGTAGGGGTTTTACCTCACCACGAGGGCCCTGAACCTGGGTAAAGCTCGGTCTCCCTCTCTGCAGTGCGTTGCGCATCCGACAATCGAGGCTTCCGTCACCATGTTTCGTTGCGATCCAAGATCTCACACGTTCAGCCCCCTGCGTTCGAATCCTAGGGTCCGTCGCGTGGTACCCCGTGTTCTTGCGACACGAAATCCATCGACATTATAAAACTTGCAATGCCCACAAATATCCCATTAGCATCCTTGTTTACTTCCAAAATTTTCTAAACATCTATACTATCCCTTCTTACTTTATTGATTCCAAATCAAGTAGGAGCCTTTTCTAACCCCTTATTTTTCTCCTCTCATTCTCTCATCATGGACTTTATTCAAAAATTTGTCCATAAGATCAAACTCCATTTATTCAAATTCTTCTATTTGAATAAATCCTTTTCTTGCTCTTTTTGAATCACAAATGGAGCACCTCTGAAATAAAATACATTGTCCAAGGATTCTTCAAGCACCCCATCTCCAAACTTGTTGCATGCACAACTTCCACTTTTCAAAACATTTGAACTCCTTCTAAATTCAAATTTTGTGCCAAGTTTTGTTTTTTATAGAACCGGCTGCCAACCTCTCTTCTTCTCTCTGGTTTCCTCTAAACCCGTACTCGATCCCTCTCCCTCCCTTGCACGATGGCATCGCTAGGGAGACCGATTGATCTCCCTGTCACGGTTTTGCCCAAGAAGTGAAGCCCATCGACCAAGCCTAGCCAGCCAGCCCAAGCACGCTCGAGAATGCTCCTAATCGCTAATGTATGCCTTCCCTCATCAGCACCCATCGCCCTGACATCTGCCCTCGCCCTCGCATTGGTCACGGCCACCGCCCACCCCACTATCCCGAGCTCCCCCACAGCTATAAAAGCCCCCCAGCCTCTCAACCCCTCACACCACTCCTCTCCTCCACACCACACCCCAGGCGCGAAGGCGCTGTCTCTCCTCCCTCTCGCTGCAGAGAGCGAGGGAGAGAACCGAAGCCCCCGGAGATGCACCGAGAAGGTGGCCGCCCTCTCCCAGCTCTCCCGGGCCTCCTTTCCCTCCAACTACCCTCCCCCTGACCTCGGCTAACTCCCACGAAACTTTTCCCTGCGCAGCGTTCACCGGAAGCGCCACCATTGAGCCGTTCCAGGGAGCACCACCGGTGGAGAAGAGCTCCGGGACACCGCGGGAAACGATGTCCCCAGAGCAGGATACGCCGCCCGAAGCCACCCCGACCCCCTACGACCCCGTCGCTGCCTCGCCGTCAACCGCCGCCACCCTCCGGTGAGCCCCGCCTCGAGCCCCAGCCTTGTCGCCATGCCAGTACGGTTTCACCCAGCCCGTGCATGCCCAGAGGGAAAGAAAGGCTCCTGGCCGTTGGATCTCCTTTTACTCCAACGGCCGGGGTGGCTAGATACCCCTTTGTTTCAAGTGGGTCACCGACAGGCAGGACCCACCCGTGCCTGTCCGCTGTTGGGCCAGCCCGCGCTGCTCCGCTCGGCCCAGCAAGCTTGCGGTCTGCCCTGTTTTTTTTTAGAAAACCTTTTTGCTTTTGTGTTGAAATCTGGAAACTTCAAATTAGAATATCTTTCAAACTATACACCCAAATTAGGTGAAACCTGCGCCAAAAATTCTTAAATTTTATCCTCTGTCTATTAGTCCTAGTCCCTTTTGCAATTACCCCTGTTAAGATGCTGTGTTAATATAATTGTAGTGCATAGTGTTATTAGTACCTCTTTCAAAATCTGAAATTTTAATTTGCTTGCAGATTTTGTTTAGATCATCAAAATGGTTTGGAACGAATTGCAGTAGAGTAGTAATGTCTATATATTTCTTTTACCACTGGTCCCATACCCTTAGCCGTTGCGTAGTTTCAATAGTGATTTTATTTTTGAGCCATGCTTGGTTTAAATTCAAAAAAATTGGTGAAGCTTATTAAGAAAAACCCTAAAACTTTGACAAAGTTTTTGCAGCAACTTTGTGTAGTAACAAGCTATATATCTGAAATTTTTTAGTGCACGTCTTGAATTGCTTGTTGTGGCGTGTTAGTTTTGTGTGTGCGCTTGTACGTTGATTTTTTGCCTTGTCTTTCTTTCGCGATGCTAGATCCGACCGTTGATGAGTTCGAAGAAGAATACTTTGAAGACTTTGAAGACAACCAGGGACAAGCCACCCAAGTCAAGCCTACTTTACTTGTTGCATATCTTGATCCCAATTTTATTTATGCAAGTTTTCCCTTTAGGCTTATTTCAAAGATGCATTGTTTTATAATTGCTATTACCTCTTGATAGCGATTCATTTGCGACTAGGCTCCACTAGTCACTTGTTATCATCTTTAAGATGACACCCCTCGACACCTACTTACTCCATTATTTTAGTAGTAGCTTGATGCTTACCATCATGTTACGTCTTGTAGCCTCGCTTAGTGGAGCAAAAACTCTAGGTTGGGACTCTCAAAAACTTTGGGAAATGATTTTTAAAACCTTGAGGAGGTTTTGGCCTTGTTCAAGTGTAAGTTAGAGGAAAGGAAAGTTTTTGAAATGAAAGGAGGACATTGTTGCCTAAGTATCCACCCTTACCAACTAAACCGTGCAACCACATTACTCCGGAATAGGACGGGGCTTAGTCTGTAATTTATTTGTCTTAGTATGGGCTACCTCACAACTCTATAAGGGTGTTTGATCCCTTGAAGCCGGGTTGCTAAATATTGGGGGCAATACACCATAGTTGCCTACGGCCGGACGATACTACGGGTCTCTTGATGTGGCGATGGTGTTGTGGAGTAGGGGACTACCATGGTGCCGAAGAGGTTAAGCCCATAGGGTAGGTGCCTATACTAGGATGACTAAGTGAAAGGCTTTGATCGATTATCCGAAGCCCGCATACTTGTATGACGTCCGTGGTAAACTCCTGGCGGATTTATCGAATGGTGTGGGTAAAGTGTACAACCTCTGCAGAGTGTAAATCTATTTGAATAGCCGTGTCCGCGGTCATGGACGGTTGGAATGGCCGTTGCTTAGCGATAGTTCCTTTGGGTTTGAATTTTTACAAGGATCTTGTGGAAATGGTTTGAAGTACCGATGGGGTACTACCGTGGAGGAGGAATTTGGGTAAAGGAAATGACAACTTGGGTCACCCTTCCTAGAGATTTTACTTAAACTTGTTTCAAAAATGTTTTTCAACAAAGATATAGAGATGTCGTAGGACATGCTATATCGACAAGAGAAAGATTAGAAAAAGAAAACTTAGTCTAGAGCCACCCTTGCTACAAGCCATACTAGCATACCTCTTGCATATTGTTCTTCTTAGGTGGTTTGCGAGTATAATTCCACAATATACTCACGGCTTTGTCCCTGGCTATTTACTTGGTCAGACTACTATGGGGAAGATGAAGGTTTTGATGATGACTTCGCGAACTAGGCCGTTCTCCTGGTCAGCTGCCTGTAGGGTTAAGGCATGACTTGGGACCGACGATGATGCTACTGTTATCCACTATGTTATGTGTTGAACTTCACCTTCAAGGCATTTGATGCAAGACTTGGCCATGATGCCATTTTTGTAAGACTATTTTAATTTTGGTTGTATGGATGATGTACTTTGATTACCAGTTCGATTATGTGGATTCATGAGCAGTTCTGGGATCATGAATTGTATGCATAACAGGTGTTTCGGGCAAGCGGTCTAGGGCCCCCACAACTATACCATATTTTATGCCCAATTCACCATTTTTTGCATTAAAAAGTTTTATAGCCACCTCTCAAGAAATTCACAAATATCTGCCGATTCAGTTGGAAGCAGGTCAAATTTGAAATACATGTGCTTCATAGTTTGCTCATAATTTTTTCCAAAAATCATTTTTAGATGCAAAAGTATCTATTTAATCAGAGATCCATAAATAGTTTTGCAAGATTCTATCCCGTCCTAGGAGCGGTCACGTCCACCGTTTTGGACGCATTTTGAAATCAACATAAGAAGCTCAAAAAAATCAAAAAAATATAAAACATTCGCGTTGTGTCATATTATGTGACCTAGTTGCTAGTAAAAATAACAAACTTGGAATATTGCAAACATTTTGAAAAAGGGTTCACAAAAAATAGCTACCTTATACGAAGTTTCATGGCTTTCAAGCCAGATGAGCTAGTTATGGCCATAACCATGGAATAGTTTGTTCAAATGACCCCATATTATGCAGATGTGTGCATATTGGTATGGCAAACAAATTTGCTTTGGGGAGTTTTAATTTTCTTTGCACAAAAAAATCATTTTTCATTTTCTTAATGCTAAAAATGGCTTTTTTATGAAGCACCTACCACAAATATGTTACAAAAATGGACCCCCACAAATTTAAATGATACTAAACCATATTTTATGCCCAATTCATAATTTTTGCATTGAAAAAGTTTTATAGCCACCCCTCAAGAAATTCACAAATATCTGCCGATTCAGGTTGAAGCAGGTCAAATTTGAACTACAGGTGCTTCATAGTTTGCTCATGATTTTTTTTCCAAAAATCATTTTTAGGTATACAAGTATCTATTTCATCAGAGATCTATAAAGATTTCTGCAAGATTCTATGCCGACCAAGGGACGGTCAAGCGTGTTTTAGCCCTATTTTAAATACAGTAGAATGGCATTCTAGTAATTAATTTTGTTTTCTAAATTTGTTTTGCAGAGAAAAAGATTTAATATTATTATATATATAATAAATATAATTTAAAATTTTTGTTTGAATTCATTTGGCCTTGTCTTGAATCTTCTTCAAATCTTTTGTGTTTAAATTTTAAAAGAAATGGAAAAGACAAAAAAGAAAAAAGAAAAAAAATCACCACCATGTGCTGTCCACAATGGCCCAAGTATTGTTCACAGCGGCCCAGGCCCAGCTTACCAAAAACTTCTAATTAAAACTAAGGTAGCGTGGGTTGTTATCACAAGATCTTGTCTAGCTTGGTGTTAAGGGGAGGCTCGCCCAGGTGGGAGGTTGTGGGTTCGACCCACCCTCCTAGCGTGATTTATTTTGCCTAATATTTCTCAATGCGGACCCCTGTCTCAGGTGTGGGTGGGTCCCGCTCGTCAGGTGCCATGTGTGTCAGGCAGACCTTGTCTCAGGTGCGGGTGGGTCCCGCTTGTCAGGTGCCATGTGTGTCAGGCGGGGCGGTGGGTGGGACCTTTGTGTCAGGTCGGCCTGGTGGGTGAGTCCCGTCTGTCAGGTGCCACGTGTGGGGCGGACGGTAGGGCCGAGATGTCAATCAGCTAGACATGAAATAAGAGTGTATGACATGTGGATCCTGGTTGGCCTGGTGGGTGGGCCCTTTGTGTCAGGTGGGGGCGATGAGTGGGACCTAATTGTCAGGTGGGGAGGGTGGATGGGACCCATGTGTCAGGTAGGGATGGTGGGGCCCAAATGTCAATCAGCTAGACACAAAATCTGAGTATATGACATGTGGGTTCCACATTTACATGTCTAGTATAGCCATATATAAGCTAAATTGACACGTGGATACTACACATAAGCGTAAATAGACACATGGACGATATGTTAGCGAAATTGCTGAGGTGGCAGTCCAACTATTTCAAACTTTAATTTAGCGACTATGACGATCTATTTTCATCGTAAGTGGCTCAGGATAAGGTCTGAAACTGCATGGGATAGGTTATGACAATTTTGTGCCCATTGGGTTATGACGTTTCTGGTTCAAATCATCATAATTTTTAGGGCTGGTGGCCTCCCTAATTAGCCAATGACGATCTGGTACAAAATAGTCACTACTTTATGACACTTTTCTCTAGGGTCATGATGAAAAGGTCACTAGTCAAAACATTTCTTGTAGTGCTAGCACATGCTAAATCCATGCTTCCTATGTGAAGTGCCTATCTTTTACTTTTATATTGAGTCTTCATCTTCTACCTTTATGGACCGATTAAGAGAGCATAGTTGTCATTCTGAGTGTAATGTGCATAGTCCTAACATTTATTATTGATTGATTCATGATTATGGTATTGCTTGTTCTCAAATTATTTATATCTAGTCACCCTCTTGAACTTGAAAGTGTCCTATGCATTTATGTTTTGCTACTTGATACTTCTCAGACGTATCTATAATTTTTGATGCTCCATGCTTGGTTTACACCAATTGCTTTGTGTTTTTTTACACTTCATGGCATTTTTATGCATTTTCTGGACTAACCTATTAACTAGATGCCACAGTGCCAGTTCCCTATTTTCTGCTATTTTTGTGTTTCAGAAAATTTACACAGGAAATATTCTCGGAATTGGACAAAACGAAAGCCGAAGTTCCTATTTATCTGACACGAAGACAGAGTCCAGAGGAGAGACAGAGACAGGCCAAGGGGCAGCCGCACCATAGGGTGGCGCGGGCCACCCCTTGGCCGCGCCACCAGGTGGTGTGACCACTTGGTCCACCTCCTGACATCGCCCTTCCACCTATAAATTCCCTTCATCGGGAAAATCCTAAGGAGACAAACACTTTTCCATGAAACATACTGCAAGCCGCCGCCGTCATCGTCCCGATATCGGGAGGGTCCAGAAGCTCTTCTCGGCACCTTGCCGGAGAGGGGAATCATCACCAGAGGCCTTCTTAATCACCATGCCAGCCTACGGAGTGATGCGTGAGTAGTCTACCTTGGACTACGGGTCCATAGCAGTAGCTAGATGGTTGTCTTCTCCTCCATGTGCTTCATGTTTAGATCTTGTGAGCTGCCTATCATGATCAAGATCATTGTTATGTAATTCTTCATGTTGTGTTTATTAGGATCCGATGAATATTGAGTACTATGTCAAGTTGATTGTTGATTTATCATGTCTATGTTATTTATGATCTTGCATGCTTTCCGTTGCTAGTAGATATCTTGGCCGAGTAGATGTTAGTGACTCTAAGAGGGAGTATTTATGCTCGATAGTGGGTTCATGCCTCTAGTAATCTGGGAGAGTGACAATAACTCCTGAGGTTGTAGATGTGTTGTTGCTACTAGGGAGAAAACAACAATCTCTTGTTCAAGGACATTTGTATTGTTTACATTACATACTTTGCTTAAGGCGATAATCTGTTGCTTGCAACTTAATACCCAACGGTTGTTCGGATGATATCCGGCAGGTGGATTATTAGTCATAGATACAGTTGGATTACGCTCTATGTATTATGTTGTAATGCCCAAGTGAATCTCATAGCGATCTTCATGACATGTACATGCATTGCTTTGCATTCTTTATTTTGTCAATTGCCCAATTGTAATTTATTTACCCGATATGTTATTTATCTTTATGGAGAGATACCTCTAGTAAACTGTGGACCCCGGTCCATTCTTTTACATATATTACTTTCTACTGCAAGCACTATTTACTTTCCGCAAGAATTACTTTATTTCACCGCAAACAAATATCATTTTCCACACGATACGTTTAATCCTTTGTTATCAGCAAACCGGTGAGATTGACAACCTCACTGCAAGTTGGGTCAAAGTATCTTGGTTGTGTTGTGTGCAGGTTCCGTGTTGCTGCTGGCGTAGACACCGTGCCATCAAAGGCTTCTTCTGGCGCCATTGCCAAAGTCAGCTAGCAACAGCCTTTGGAAGTGGTTTCTTTCTTCTACTAGTCGATTAAACCTTGGTTTCATACTGAGGGAAACTTACTGTTGTTCTCATCATACCTTCCTCTTGGGGTTTCCCAACTGGTCCCGTGAGACATCACTACTCCATGAGGGACAAGCTGAATACCACTTTGCTATGTTTTCTATATGCTCAAAACAAACAAATACCTTTCAATGCATTGTTATTCATGATCTTTTGTTTGTGTTACTTTTCATGTTGTAACATGGTTGCTAAGTTCTATTGTCAAGATTATATCTTTTATACCCATGTTTAGAGTACTCTGATCTCAACATGCAATGCTTTACACTGTTTTGATCAAGATTATGTTGGTGCATGTTACCTCAAAAATTATTGTTTTGTTATCACTTACCTACTCGAGGACGAGCAGGAGTTAAGCTTGGGGATGCTTGATATGTCGCAAACGTATCTATAATTTTTGATGCTCCATGCTTGTTTTACACCAATTGCTTTGTGTTTTGATTACACTTCGTGGCATTTTTATGCATTTTTTGGAACTAACTGATGGCTAGTTGATGAAGGAGGTTATTCTTCTTCATCCCCCAGCAGCAGTCCTTGTGCGTGGTGAATGACCAGCCCGTTGGGAACCCCAAGAGGAAGGTGTGATGAGTATAGCAGCTGGTTTTCCCTCAGTTAAGAAACCAAGGTTTAATATCGGTCAGGAGAGGAGAGACAAACGACTGAAGGTGATGCAGACTGGCTTAATAGCACTCCAACAAGGGCGCACTTGTTGACTCGTCTTCGGCCAGTAGCAACGCGGAACCTGCACACACACAACCAAGTACTTTGCTCCCAACTTACGATGAGGTTGTCAATCTCACCGGTTTGCTTGAAACAAAGGTTATGAGTGTATCGAGTGGAAAACAGTAAAAGTATGCGAGTAAAGTAAACAGTGCGAGAAAGTAAACAGGTGATAGCAATATGATGGAAATAGGACCGGGGTCCACAGTTCACTAGTGGTGTCTCTCCATAGATAAAATAACACATGCTGGGTAAACAAATTACAGTTGGGCAATTGATAGAATAAAGATAAACGTGATATGTCAAGAAGATCACTAGGAGATTTACTCTGGGCATTACAACAAAATACATAGACCGCCATCCAACTGCATCTATGACTAATAATCCACTCCCGGGGATATCAATCCAAACACCCCAGTAGTATTAAGTTGCGAACAACAGATAATTGCATTAAGCAAAGTGTGTAATGTAAACAAAGCATATGCCCTTGAGCATATGAATGTTGTTTTCTCCCTAGTAGCAACATCACATCTACCACCTTAGAGGTTTCTGTCACTCCCCCAGGTGAAATAAAGGCATGAACCCACTATCGAGCAAAAATACCCCCTCTTGGAGTCACTAGCAACTACTCGGCCAAGATAGCTACTAACAACGGAGAGCATGCAAGATCATAAACAACATAGAGATAACAAAAGATAATATTCAGTACAGCAACTCAATCATAAACACCAATATTCATCGGATCCCAACAAACCAAACATGTAGAATTACATAACGGTGATCTCAATCATGTAGGGCAGCTCATGAGATCTAAACATGAAGCACATGGTGGAGAAGACAACCATCTTGCTACTGCTATGGACCCATAGTCCAAGATAGACTACTCACTCATCACTCCGGAGGCAAGCATGGCGATGAAGAAGACCTCCGGTGGCGATTCCCCTCTCCGGCAGGGTGCCGGGAAGAGCTTCTGGACCCTCCCGATCTTTGGGTCGACGGCGGCGGCGGATCACGATGTGTTCTGGAAAACTGATCGGGTCCTTAGGTTTTTTTCATCGGGGGGTCTTTATAGGCGAAGGGGCGATGTCAGAGGAGGAGCCAGGCGCCCTCACGCGGGGCCCGCGCGGCCAGGGGCCTGGCCGCGCCACCCCTGCGTGTGGGGCCCTAGTGGCCCCCCTCCTACTCTCCTTCGGATCTCTGGAAGCTTCCGGGTAAAATAAGACTTCAGGAACTTGTTTCGTCCAATTCCGAGAATATTTCCTGTGTATCACTTCTGAAACACAAAAACAGCAGAAAACAGGAAACTGACACTGTGGCAACTCGTTAATAGGTTAGTTCCGGAAAATGCATAAAAGTGCCACGAAGTGTAACGAAACAATAGGCAAATGATGTAAAAACAAGCATAGAGCATAAAAAATTATAGATACGTTTGAGACGTATCACTAACCTATTAACAAGATGCCACAGTGTCAGTTCCTGTTTTCTGCAGTTTTTGTGTTTCAGAAAAGTTACATAGGAAATATATTCTCGGAATTAGACGAAACAAAAGCCAAAGTTCCTATTTACCTGACACGAAGACGGGGTCCAAAGGAGAGACGGAGAGGGGCCAAGGGGCAGCCGCACCATAGGGTGGCGCGGGCCACCCCCTGACCACGCCACCAGGTCGTGTGGGTGCCTGGTCCATCCCCTGACATCGCCCTTCCGCCTATATATTCCCTTCATCGGGAAAACCCTAAATGCTAGAACACTTTTCCACGAAACATACTGCAAGCCACCGCCGTTGTCAACCCGAGATCGGGAGGGTCCAGAAGCTCTTCATGGCACCCTGTCGGAGAGGGAAATCACCTCTGAAGGCCTTCTTCATCACCATGCCAGCTTCCGGAGTGATGCGTGTGTTAGAAATAAGCACGAACCGAGGCCGGTACGGCAACGGTGTGTATACGGAACGTATACGAGTGTGTCCGGGTAGGATTACTGTTTATATTCTAGTCGGTTAGGAGCAGGTCCTGGCCTAATATATATACGCGTGTACCCTACCTGTAATTGATTAGATCAAAAGCAATAAAAGATCAGAAGAAGAACAGGTGCGATATGCACCTGTGGCAATACCAATCTGTTTTCTCCGTGAACTAGCTATGTGTGTGCAAGACTCGAGCAAGCTTCAAAGTACCTAGCTAGCTTGTACGTGCGTCTTGCCGCTAGCCAAACACTTGCGTGTCTCGCCAGAATAGTGTCTCGCCGGATTAGCTCGGAAGCAATCGAGTTATCGTATACGTGCGCGTACCACCGGAAAGTACTCGGCGAGTTAACGTGGCGTGTCGGGCCAGTTCCAACAATTGGTATCAGAGCTTGAGGTTCGTCGTCCGTGATTTTCTGAAAGTACTAGAAGATTATGGCGATGGTCAAGGTTGGCGAGAACTCGGCATCGGCATCGGTGGTGGAGACGGTGGGGGCGGCTTTGTATCCGCGCCTCGATCGCAAGGACTACGGGCTTTGGGCCGTCAACATGGAGGTGGCCATGGAAGCTCAGGAGATTTGGGAAGCCGTCAATCCAGGCGGTGGTGAGTACGCCAAGGGAGGCGCGAAGTACCGGAAGGATCGCCAAGCGTTAACGGCGCTCTATTCCGTTGTACCGAAGGACGTGTTACAACACCTCGTCGGAAAGAAATCGGCGAAGGATGCTTGGGAGACGATCGAGATCTTGCACCAAGGTCATGCTCGCGTGAAGGAAGCGCATCTTCAAAGTTTGACGAAGAGCTATGAAGATCTGAAGATGGAGGAAAGCGAGACGGTTGATCAGTTTGCCGCCCGTTTCGTCACCCTCATCAATGGAATCAGGGGATATGGTGAGAAATTGGATGAGGTCAAGAACGTCAGAAGGTTCTTGCGTGCCGCTCCGGCGCGCTATATGCAGATCGTTACATCGATCGAACAATGTCTCGACCTGAATACACTGACGGTTGAGGATCTCGTCGGAAGGTTCAAGGCCCATGATGAGAGAATCCGGCTTAGCTTTGGCGACCCGGAAGAGAGTAAGCACTTGATGCTCACGAAGCAGCAGTGGATGACTCTTTCGAAAGAAGCGCAAGGAGGATCCACGAGCGGCGGCAAGAAGAAGGACAAGGAACGCTCAGCGAAAAAGTACGTCGCAGAGCAGGAGGACAATGACGAAGCTCCACCGCGGAGGAAGTTTGACATAAAGAAAATAAGGTGTCATAACTGCGGCAAGCTTGGTCACTTCAAGTCTGATTGCCGAGAACCACCGAAGGAGAGGGCTCTTATGGCCCAGAATGGAGATGATGGACCCATGATGATGATGCTCGAGGAGTGCGAGCAGATCGACAAGGAGGAGTTAGCTCTTCCGACGCCGACTATGGAGATTGTGAAGCTCGTAGAAGAGAAGGTTTACCTTCATGACAAGCAGGGGACAAAGACGGGTGACAACATCTGGTGCCTCGACACGGGCGCGAGCAATCACATGACCGGCGACATGGCTCTCTTCTCCAAAGTAAATCTCTTGGTGGGAGGCACCGTTCGCTTCGGTGATGGAGCGACGGTCAGCATCGCAGGACGAGGCAATGTCTTGCTTGAGTTGCAAAGCGGTCATAAGGTACTTACTAGTGTGTACTATGTTCCCAAGTTAGAGAGAAATATTATCAGTCTTGGACAGCTCACAGAGCGTGGATACAAGATTGTACTCGAGGAGAACTATCTATGGGGATATGATCGTCAAAGGCAGCTTATCATGAAGGTGGAGAGATCGAAGAACAGACTCTACTACCTTGAATTGGATCGGGTGGATCCAATATGCGATGGATTTCTAGTCGAGGAGCAACGGAGTGCCCCGTTCTCACGTGAATCCACGCATGTCACGCAATACGCAATTTGCGAGGGAGAAAATAGTAGGCCACCATGGCCAGAAGGAGGTGAACTGAAAGAAAAAGGCTCACCAGAAGAGGATCCGCCAAGAGGTCCAAAAACAGAAGGTCTACATGAAGGTAGTCCAGCAAGCAGGCCGGATGACGGCAGCCCTTATGCTGCTCTAACCGGACCAGAAGAGAGGAGTGATCTAGCTGAATCTGAATCGGTTGGAGGGATGCCAGTTCGGTTGGAAGCTAACACTCTAGCAAGAAGACAGTCACGTTACGCGTGTATTGAGATACTCAATCTAGCTGTAGCTAGTATTACGGAAGAAGGTACGCCAGGAATCCCAGCTGTTGGCGCACGGTATCGTGGTCATTTGATCAGCACAGGAAACAGGCCAACTCGGCTAGAAAGAGGGTGGCCAGAAGACGCTGCATATGGAGGCAGCACTCGTACTTGGGTGCATTTCAGTCAAAAGCATCAGCTGGAATTGCATCCATCATGCAAGGAGCTACCGATCTTTGCTAGTATCACCTACATGAATCCCAACGAGAAAGTACTTCAGCAGGATCACGTAGGCGTGTCGCAAGTGCAGCGACCAGGACCAAGTTTTACTACTGCATCAACTCCAACATCTCCTTCGATAGTACTGGAAATAAAGAGACCATCAGGAGTGTCGCATGCAGAAGACAGCGCGACATCAGGCGCAGAAGAGTACGTCGTATCAACTCCGACAGCATTGGAGACGAGACGACTATGGCGCACGCGAGCATATATGCGACGTGCGTTGGACTGCTATCCGAAGAAGGTGCTTCGGACGGTAAATCCGGTGAAGTTGAAGAACGGAAAGCAATGTTCGTTCAGCGAGGAACCGGTGAAGACCAAAAACGTGGATAAGAAAAACAATCAGTGTCAAGCCATGGAGAAGCCGGCGAAAGTAAAGGCGGTGACATGGATGCTACAAAGAGCGACAAAAGCAATGTCGACGATAAAGGCCAAATTGGCGAAAGCAGTGCCGAGGGTAACACCTACGCGAAGCAAGTGGCGTATTTGGGACCCAGGTCGAAGTGAAGCGGTCGTGCTTAGGGGGGTGATTGTTAGAAATAAGCACGAACCGAGGCCGGTAAGGCAACGGTGTGTATACAGAACGTATACGAGTGTGTCCGGGTAGGATTACTGTTTATATTCTAGTCGGTTAGGAGCAGGTCCTGGCCTAATATATATACGCGTGTACCCTACCTGTAATTGATTAGATCAAAATCAATAAAAGATCAGAAGAAGAACAGGTGCGATATGCACCTGTGGCAATACCAATATGTTTTCTCCGTGAACTAGCTATGTGTGTGCAAGACTCGAGCAAGCTTCAAAGTACCTAGCTAGCTTGTACGTGCGTCTTGCCGCTAGCCAAATACTTGCGCGTCTCGCCAGAATAGTGTCTCGCCGGATTAGCTCGGAAGCAATCGAGTTATCGTATACGTGCACCTACCACCGGAAAGTACTCGGCGAGTTAACGTGGCGTGTCGGGCCAGTTCCAACAGCGTGAGTAGTCTACCTTGGACTATGGGTCTATAGCAGTAGCTAGATGGTTGTCTTGTCCTCCATACGCTTCATGTTTAGATCTTGTGAGCTGTCTATCATGATTAAGATCATCGGTATGTAATTCTACATGTTGTGTTTGTTGGGATACTACGTGGACGCAAGCTTCCTCTCTTATCTTTCCGTGCTCATTTGTTTCATATTTCTCGCACAGAACCAGCTAGGTGAGGCTATCTGAAGCTTGCCAGAGCCGCCGCTGGGCCATGAAGTCTAGGTTGGCTGAGATGAGAATAAAGCATATGCATGCAAGAGTTTCCAAACCACCTGCACTGCCCTAGGTCTCCACCGTCGAGCTACATCAACTCTGCCGCCTCCACGTCACCCTGCGGTGAGCTCTCCGATCTCCTCTGCCGTCTATGGGACGGGCACTGCCCGTTTTAGGTCGTCGATGACCAGAGCTGATCGTTGACCGGTAGGGCATGCCCTGGGCCGCTAGATCTCAATCGGGCACACTTGCTCCCAATCGCTGACCACCCGGATCCACCTGTCAGCCCCTTTTAAATCCACTCCCGTGCGTAGGTATGTTTTGATGAATCTGCCCTTTTTCTAATACTAATTCTACTTCTGACCCTGTGAGAGAACTATTTCTACTTCTGACCCTTGTTCGGCGCCAGCAAGAACAGCGTCGACGCTACACAGCAGTTGGTCGTTTGGCGCCAACGTACAATAGCTCAGCTCCCATGAGCATGGCGTCGACCTACTCAACCATTCCATGCAAAGCCGACAACATTACTTCTCTGCTACCGCGCATGCAATTTGTCTAGTTATGGAAAACATCCCTATGTGATGCACTACTACATGACAAATTAACGGCATGCAACCAGCTCACGAGTTGTGCTTGTACAAGCAGGCTATGAAAAACATGAAAATGCTAGACTAAAAAGTAATTTCCTACTTAACGGCAGGATGTTGCGGTCGAGTGGTGGCCAGAGTTGCGGTCTAGGCCCTTGATCGGGCTATAAATGGCTACATGTGCAACTGATGGTGGTGGTCTTTCTCTTTGATCATGTAGATAACGAGGAGCGTGCAACAGACGATCGTGGTGGAGGCGGTGCTTTGGAAACAACAACTCTCCCAGGCAAAAATCCACGCGAGCGCAAGCAAGCCAACTGTCGCGTCAAACCTCCCGCCCGTAGGCTCCCCTCTTCCTCATCTTATACCGCCGGCGAAATTCCGGTAAAATGTAGGGCGGTTCGGCCACTCCCCCGACCCTTCCCTTCCCTGTTAACAACTTGCTGTCGCCGGAGAGGCAGCTACTGACACGTTGCAAAAACACGTGTTTGTTGGAGATGCTCTTAGCGTGTCTTCGATTGGAAGTTTGGTTTTCTCCTTGTCTATTTTTTATTCATTTTAATCTGCTTTGTAAGAGGTCATCATCAAAATGTATCCTTCAGCCGATTAGAGGAGCAAATATTTTTTGAAATGAGGCAAAAGACTTGCCATTTTCATTAATTAAGAAGAAGAGAGTTGGTCGTTTAATTAGCGGGAAACCGGCCAAAAACCAATACAAATACCCTCAACAACTCTCATGGAACACGACCGTCGCGACGACACACACATGCGCCGTATCTACCAAACGCAAACACACACACACCCCGTTGCAAACGAGCGTCGTCGTCGAGGTTGCCGGCTGGTGTCATCGTCATCACTCCTCCATGAGCCAGCGACTCTGACTTCACCGAAGAAAGACCACCCAAGAAGACCTCGTCATAACAGCCTCATAAGACCCGCGTCGGCCTATGCCAAACAGATGACTCCACGCACAGGAGACTGGCAGCTTTAATTCTGACAATCAGCTCCGAAGAGGACCACTGCCAAAGCACGACACCATTAGAACAAGGGAGGAGGGCTGCCACACCGCCAGACCTCGCAAGACGAGAGGGACCACACCGCTCCACGCGTCCACCACGAGCTCTCCCCGCGCCGCCTTTGGAGGCCGGGGCCGCCGCCACTGCGGAGAGGCCGGCGGCAACGGCAGAGGATGGGCAGAGGAGGAGATCGACCCGGCGGCGGTGCTAGGGTTCCCCCATGCCGCTCGGGTCGAGCGACGCGGGGCCGGGGGAGCGCTTCCACTGGCTTATGTTACATACACTACACATGCATACACAATGAGCTCGTCTCGAAGGAAATTAGCCATCTCGGCCGCTGAATCGGTGCCAAAAGGGCCAGTTTTGGCAAAAAATACTGTGCGCAGCGGGTGAAAATTAGGGCCGGACCAGCATTGTGCTAGCGGCCAAGTTCGTTTGATAGGACCAATTTCTTGTTGTTTTAGAAATTCTGTTGATAATTCTTCTAGAACTATGAACTTGCAATTTTTTTATAAAAATATTTATGTATCCAAATGACCTGATTCAAATTTCTCCGAGTAGCTCTATCAAACATCTATCCACTGACGCTGGTCCCATCTCATTTGAACACATGTAGATTTACCTTTATTTAATCTTGTGAATTAAGCACCCTAGCATTCAAAAATCCAAAACTATAGATTTATGAGTTCAGTTTGAGAAAATCCAATTTTCAATGATAGCCTAGTGTTCTTGCTTGCTTGTGGCACTAATGAAGTCTCTATGACGTTTGAGCATGGCATAGCAATTAATTTTCTACAAAAGCTTTCTTAGATTAGTGAAGTCAAAACTCTTCTTTTGTAAGCGATATTGGCATGATTCCAATTATCATTGCTCATGCACTGTAATGTCTTGCATATTCTCTGTTTGCAGATTTTTTTTGTTAAATAGGGAATATCTAGGATTTTATTTTCTCAAAAAGCTACTGTTTTCACTAGAAAATTCATAGAAAAAGTTTTATAACTCAAAATGAGTTGAATCCACTTTTGTTGGATTCAGAAAAACCATATCTTTCTATTGGTACCCTGCTTGCATGTTTTGGGGTACATAGAACTACCTGAGTATTGATTTGGTCTTATTAGGATTTGTTGTTTGCTAAAATCACCATTTAATCTTGGAATTTTTTAATTGAATGAAATCACTTGGAATGGTTCAGTAATGTTTCAAACTACCTGCTGATGCTTGGCCATGTGTGCCTTGCTTGCAGTGTTGAAGTGTGTGATTTATTCGTGCTAGTGTGCTTATTGCTTTAATGTTTATCGGCGCTAGATTCAAATGACACCTGGTTTTCTGAGGAAGGGGAGGTATTTGAATATTAAGAAGAAGACCAGGTACATTGTGTTGACCAGGCAAGCCATCTAACCCGATGCGTATCTCTATCCTAGTTTTACTTATGCATGTTTTAAATATGGTTTATACGAATGCATTGTTTTGAATTGCTATTATTCTTTATAGAAATTTGTTGGCGACTTGGCTCTACAAGTCACTTGTTACCATCCATTAAGGATGACACCCTCTTGACACCTATTTATCCCCTGGTTTTATTGGCTTGATGGATACCATTATGCCTTCTCTTGTAGCATTATGCCTTCTCCATGACCACCATTTTCTTTCCAAAAAACTCTAGGTTGGGACACTCAAAATGATTCTAATTTTTTTTCAAAAACCCTTGGATAGGTTGGCCTAGTCCTAGTGAGAGTTTTCAAAGAGATTTTAAAAAGGTGAAGATGGTGGCCATGGAGATGGCAGGAGAGTTCTTTTAGAAAGGGCATTGGTGATCACTAGGTACCGCCCACTGGAACAGTTAACCTGTGCAACCACAATTACCCTGGTATGGGATGGGGCATAGCAGATTAGTTTTAAACCTTATTATGGTACCTAAAAATGTAAGGGAAAGTTTGACCATGTACTCCTATTGAGCGTGGCCTCCCTGCGTGATATTGGGGTGCCTTTCCTACTTTTAAGATGGCAGGGGTACAACCTATGAGCCCTCATCGAAAATGACTGCAAGTGATGGCAGGGTTCCGGAGGGTCAAGTGGGCTTGGGAACTTGCAACTCCTAGGTCAAACAGCCACTTGGGATTCGGTGTAGAGGGGTAAACTCTAGGCGGTAGTTCATATGCTAAGGTGAGCAGGTGAAAAACTATGGTTGGGTGCTTGTCGTGCCATATGGTGTTATGCGGGGAGGATGCCCACACGATAAGTATTCGGATATTATGGGTAAAGTGTAAAACCCTTGGATAGGTTGGCCTAGTCCAAGTGGGAGTTTTCAAAAGAGATTTTGAAAAGGTGAAGATGGTGGCCATGGAGATGGCAGGAGAGTTTTTTTTAGAAAGGGCATTCGTGATCACTAGGTATCACCCACTGGAACAATTAACCCGTGCAACCACAATTACCTTGGTATGGGATGGGGCATAGCAGAGTAGTTTGTTAACTTTAGTATGGGACCTAAAAATGTAAGGGTAAGTTTGACCATGTACTCCTATCGACTGTGGCCTCCCTTGCGTGATATTCGGGCGCCTTTCCTACTTTTCAGATGGCGGGGGTACAACCTATGAGCCCTCATTGAAAATGACTGCAAGTGATGGCAGGGTTCCGGAGGGTAAAGTGGGCTTGGGAACTTGCAACTCCTAGGTCAAATAGTCAATTGGGCTTCGGTGTTGAGGGGTAAACTCTAGGTGGTAGTTCATATGCTAAGGTGAGCAGGTGAAAAAGTATGGTTGGGTGCTTATCGTGGCATATGGTGTTATGCCAGGAGGATGCCCACACGATAAGTATACGGATATTATGGGTAAAGTGTACAACCTCTTCAAAGTATAAATCTATTCGAATAGCCGAGTCCCTGGTCATGGACGGTTGGAATGGTCGCTGCTTAGCCCAATGTCGGTTTTGGTTTTAAAAATGTTTTTTGGAAAGAAAAGGAAGTTGGACGGAGTACTCAGAGGGTACTTGCTGGCGCTAAGTTGACACGGGAGGTTTTCTTCAATCTTTAGAAGTATTCTTCTTTAGTCCCCGGCAACGGTGCCAGAAAATATCTTGTTGCTGTTCGATGGCGCCAGAAAATATGCTTGATGCGTGGTTGATGACCAGCCCGTTGGGAACCCCAAGAGGAAGGTGTGATGAATATAGCAGCAAGATTTTTCCCTCAATTAAGAAACCAAGGTTTAATCGTTCTTGGAGAGGAGAGACAAACGACTGAAGGTGATGCGGACTGGCTTAATAGCACTCCAACAAGGGCGCCGTTTACGATACTTGTTGACTCGTCTTCGGCCAGTAGCAACGCGGAACCTGCACACACACAACCAAATACTTTGTTCCCAACTTACGATGAGGTTGTCAATCTCACCGGTTTACTTGAAACAAAGGGTATGAGCGTATCGAGTGGAAAGTGATAATAGTATGCGAGTAAAGTAAACAGTGCGAGTAAAGTAAACATGTGATAGCAATATGATGGAAATAGGACTGGGATCCACAGTTCACTAGTGGTGTCTCTCCATATGATAAATAACACATGTTGGGTAAACAAATTACAGTTGGGCAATTGATAGAATAAAGATAACGTGATATGTCAAGAAGATCACTATGCAATTTACTCTGGGCATTAGAACAAAATACATAGACCGCCATCCAACTGCATCTATGACTAAGAATCCACTCACGGGGATATCGTCCGAATACCCCATGAGTATTAAGTTGCGAACAACAGATAATTACATTAAGGAAAGTGTATAATGTAAACAAAGCATATGCCCTTGAGCATATGAATGTTGTTTTCTCCCTAGTAGCAATAGCACATCTATAATCTTAGAGGTTTCTGTCACTCCCCCAGGTTAAATAGAGGCATGAACCCACTATCGAGCATAAATACCCCCTCTTGGAGTCACTAGCAACTACTCGGCCAAGATAGCTACTAACAACGGAGAGCATGCAAGATCATAAACAACATAGAGATAACAAAAGATATATTTCAGTACAGCAACTCAATCATAACACCAATATTCATCGGATCCCAACAAACTGAACATGTAGAATTACATAACGGTGATCTCAATCATGTAGGGCAGCTCATGAGATCTAAACATGAAGCACGTGGTGGATGAGACAACTATCTAGCTACTGCTATGGACCCGTAGTCCAAGGTAGACTACTCACTCATCGCTCTGGAGGCAAGCATGGCGATGAAGAAGACCTCCGGTGGCGATTCCCCTCTCCGGCAGGGTACCGGGAAGAGCTTCTGGACCCTCCCGATCTCGGGTCGACGATGGCGGCAGATCGCGATGTGTTTCTGGAAAATTGATCGGGTACTTAGGTTTTTCCCGTCGGGGGGTCTTTATAGGCAAAGGGGCATCGTCAGAGGTGAACCGAGGCGACCTCACACGTAGGGGGCGTGGCCAAGGGCTGGGCCGCGCTGCCCTGGTGTGTGGGACCCTCGTGGCCCCCCTCCGACTCCTCTTCAGATCTTTGGAAGCTTCCAGGAAAAATAAGACTTCAGAACTTGTTTCGTCCAATTCCGAGAATATTTCCTGTGTAGCTTTTCTGAAACACAAAAATAGCAGAAAATAGGGAACTGGCACTGTGGCGACTTGTTAATAGGTTAGTTCCGAAAAATGCATAAAAGTGCCACGAAGTGTAACGAAACATTAGACAAATGGTGTAAAAACAAGCATGGAGCATCAAAAATTATGGATAAGTTGGAGACGTATCAGCATCCCCAAGCTTAACTCCTGCTCGTCCTCGAGTAGGTAAGTGATAACAAAAGAAATAATTTTTGAGGTGACATGCACCTACACAATCTTGATCATATATGTAAGCATTTGTGAGCTGGGATCATCAGAACTTAAAACATGGGCATGAAAGATATAATCTTGACAATAATAACCTAGCAACCATGTTATAAATATGAAGATGAACACAAAAAAAAGATCATGAAAATGAAACAATAAAAGTCAAACGTGTGTTCAAATCATAAGGAAAAACATACAAATGGTTTTCAGCTTGTCCTTCATGGAGAGCAAAACATAAATGCATAGGACATCTTCAAGTTTAAGAGGGCGACTAGATACAAATAATTTAGGAACAAGTGAAACCAACAATATGAATCAATCAATGAAAACTTTGGGACAATGCACATTATACTAAGAATGACAACTATGCTCATTAAGATAGAAGGTGGTGACTCAACATAAAAGTAGAAGAAAGGCCCTTCGCGGAGGGAAGCAGTGATTGCAAGTTTTATAACCTTCAAAAATTATGTTACTTACCGGCTTTGAGCTCTCATTGCCCCCATCATAAGCATCTTGAATGGTTAAAGTTAATGTGAGAACAATTATGATGCATATGCTTGACAAATCATAAGTTGAAAACCTCGTGTCCCGTGAATACGAGTACCCAAACCTCATGCTACTTTATTTAGAGTCCCAAGCAAGGCTCTTATCATTGTAAGTATATGTATATCATTGAAAACCACCAACGGGGTAGCTCCGTGCCCGATGACATGGAACAAGCCCACATTAAAATGACAGGACAAGCAGACAATGAACACCTCGACATCTCTTTTATTTACCATTTGTTTAGCTTTTTATTTTGAGATGTGTCGTCGAATGTCCACTATGGGTATGCTGCAAATTTCCACCATGAATTATGCATGGCTTAGATTGGCGGCCTAGGCGTTTCACTAACACATATACAAACTCTATGATCCCCACAAGATTCCCAATTCATTTCACACCGCGGGCATCCATAAACCAAAGATCACGATATTAACTCAAAAGAGAAGTGCAATGTTGAAAGCTTGCCCATGACTGCATGGCTGGCCTAGTCTCCAACTTACAACTTGTAAGCATAACAACTCAACATAAGAGACCACAATGTCAAATTTTTAAGAACAGGAAAAAGTAAAGTGTGCCTTCCGGTTCGTGAGAGCTTTACTGACCGAATTTCGCATAACACTGGTAAGAGTTTAATTTGAAGAGAAAATAAAAGCAAGTCAAATTTACTTGGAATAGCAAATTGCTAGTAGGTATGTATGGTGGACACTTTGGAAAACTTGGTTTTTAGGAGTTAGATGCACGAGTAGAGCTCATACTCAGTACAAGGCGAGGGCTAGCAAAAGACTGGGAGCGACCAACTAAGAGAGCAACAAAGCGACATTAAAAGAAGCATAAGATAGCATCAAAAGTTAAAAACCAAATTATCATAGAGGCTATTGGCAACTTTGTAAGAGTCTAACATGTGTGAGCATGCGCCAAGTCAACCCAAATAAAGCATCAAGGAGAAAACCAAAATAATGCTTCCAAACAATTAAAACAACGCATGATTTTTTCAAAGGCTCATTAAGCAATCTCAGTTATTTGAGACAAGTCATGCTACAGCAAAACCAATAAGCATACTATCAAAAATACATCAAGCATGACATGAAAAAGCCTAAGCCGCAGTCTACACAAGCTCCTTCTTGTACCACTTTTTTGCATAAAGCTTTTTCTCTTTTCCAACACCATTCAAACCTTTTTAATCCAACTCTTTTGAGGAAAACCAACATGGTCCAAAGGCAAAAATAAACCTTGATAAATAAATATAAGAAGATCTGAACGCAAATCAAGGCAAAAATGAAAACCAAAAGCAGTAGCAGAAAAAAGAAGAACACTCGGTTTTTGATAAGAGCGAAAACTGGAGCGTTCTTGGCAAATGAAAAGCAAGGCAACTTCTCCAAAAGAAATTTGTTGGGGTCCAACCATTTATTGCAGCAAACAAACTAAACTAATAAAGAAAACTAAAACAACTGACGCTCCAAGAAAAACATGTAGTGCATGAAGCAATAAAAATATAGTGTCTTGAAAGGTGACCTGATTTTTGCCGATGAAGAAGGGGTGCCTCGGGGGCATCCCCAAGCTTTGATGCTTGTACTTCTTGGATATTTCTTGGGGTGATGCATGGGCATCCCCAAGCTTGAGCTTTTGTCCATTCTTCAACTTATCTCATCATTCTCCAATCCCTACACTTGAAAACTTCCTTCATACAAAACTAAACACAAATCTATTAGCAACATTAGTGTAAGCATAACATATAATCAACCCCTTTTTTTCAGGTTTCAACCCAAAACCACCACATATAAAGTATATACTACTGTAGCAACCTCCCCCAAAGTTCAGTGATCAAAAGAACTTGCAAAGAAAGCGATAAAGCGGCAAACACAAATATTGGCAGAAATCTGTCAAAACAGAACAGCTGACAAAGGCCGAATTTTTTAGGTGTTTTCTGTTACTCAAATCAAAAAGTGTTAAACTAATGAAAGTTTGGATATAACCTGGGGCATATGCACAAGAAATAGCAGGTCCAAAAGATAAACAGAGAATTTATACGAACAGAGTGCTTTTCTTTAACGCCTTTGAGCTAGGCGCAGAAAATTGCGAATCAAGTAACATCAAGTGATGAAGCATCAAGCTCATAATTTGCTCGAAGAATAGAGTCAAAAAGTAATTTCTTCCTTTTACTAGGGAAGTGTTCCATACCTTTCCTTAGTGGGAATTGATATTTGATGGTGTCTTCTCTCATATCAATGATGGCACCTACAGTTCGAAGAAAGGGTCTTCCCAAAATAATAGGACATGAAGCATGGCATTCAACATCCATAACGAGAAAATCAACAGGAACAAGGTTATTGTTAACCATAATAAGAACATCATTAATCCTTCCCAAAGGTTTCTTCTTAGCAACATCAGCAATAGGAACATCATAATAACACTTTTCAAGCGGTGGTAAATCAAGCATGTCATAAATCTTTCTAGGCATGATAGAAATACTAGCACCTAGATCACATAAAGCATGGCAATCAAAACCATTAACATGCATATCAATGATGGGTTCCCAACCATCTTCTAACTTCTTGGGAACAGAGGCTTTTTTATGCAACTTTTTATCCCTAATTTTTATGAGAGCATTGGTAATATGCTTAGTAAAAGCAACATTTAAAGAACTAGCATTGGGAGTCAAAGCAAGCTTTTGCAAGAACAAAATTACTTCAGATATATTGCAGCCATCAACATCAAAATCATTAAAGGAAATAGAGCTATCATCTCCCACACCCCAAAAAATTTCAGCACTCTTTTCAGAAAAAGTTTTGGCAGTTTTAGGCTTTTTAACACAAGGAGTGGGAGTTTTCTCTACACCAATCAAAGTAAGAGGATTGCTAGCATTAGGAACAACATCATCAGAGGTAGTAATAGTACAAACTTTCATATTCCTAGCAATCTCATCCTCTCTTTCCCATCTAGCATGCAATTCTGCTAACAATCTAATATTTTCATCAATTCCAACTTGAATAGCATTAGCAGTAGCAAAAGGATCAGGCTTATCGGACATTCTATTAACTAAAGAGGATTGCACATTAGACAAAGATGAAATATTAGTTTCGGCTTTGGAAACCTTAGCTTGCAACTCAGGAATAGCCTTGTTTAAATTTTCAAGTGGATGACTAATAGTCCTCAACAGAGCTGATTGCTCCTCCATAGTCTTAGTAAACAACTTATTTTGCTCATATTGCATTTGCATAAAATTCTTGGTAGCCTTTTCAAGTTCTAAAAACCTCTCTTCACTAGGCATTTTAGGTCTACCAAGATAGCCATTTTCACCATTAGAGGGAAACGGCCTATAATTGTTACTAGCAAAATTGTTCCTATAAGCATTGTTGTTAAAATTATTGTTTCTAATGAAATTCACATCAACATGCTCTTCTTGAGCAATCAAAGAGGCTAAAGGAACATTATTAGGATCAATATGAGTCCTATCATTAGCAAGTATAGCCATAATGGCATCAATCTTATCACTCAAGGAAGAGGTTTCCTCAACAGAATTTACCTTCTTACCTTGTGGAGCTCTCTCGGTGTGCCATTCAGAATAATTTACCATCATGTTGTCAAGTAGCTTTGTTGCGGCGCCCAAGGTAAGGGACATAAAAGTGCCTCCAGCAGCTGAATCCAATAGGTTCCTCGAAGAAAGATTCAGTCATGCATAAAAAGTTTGGACAATCATCCAAGTAGTCAGTCCATGAGTGGGGCAATTCTTTATCATAGATTTCATTCTTTCCCACGCTTGAGCAACATGTTCATTATTAAACTGACTAAACTTCATAATATTGCTACGCAAAGATATAATTTTAGCAGGAGGATAGTATCTACCAATAAAAGCATCCTTACACTTAGTCCAAGAATCAATACTATTCTTAGTCAAAGACAGCAACCAATCTTTAGCTTTTCCTCTCAAAGAAAAAGGAAACAACTTGAGCTTAATAATATCACTTTCTACATCCTTATATTTCTGCATCTCACATAGCTCAACAAAATTGTTGAGATGAGCTGTAGCATCTTCAGTACTAGCACCAGAGAATTGCTCTTTCATAACAAGGTTCAATAAACCAGGCTTAATCTCATAAAAGTTTGCAGCAGGAGCAGGTGGCACAATAGGAGTGCAGATAAAATCACTATTGTTCGTACTAGTAAAGTCACACAGCTTGGTGTTTTCAGGATTAGCCATTTCAGCAAAACTAAAAGCAGATAAGTAAAAACAACTACCAAGGATTCTATTTTTTTTGGGTTTTTGATAAAAAATGATGCAGGTAAAATAAATAAAGTAAAGCAAAACAAATAACAAAGTAAAGGATGTGTGTGCAAAAAACTCCCCTCGCAGAAGTCTTCTACTTCCTCCCGGCAACGGCCCAGAAAATATCTTGCTGGCGCTAAGTTGACGGGGGAGGTTTTCTTCAATCTTTGGAAGTATTCTTCTTTAGTCCCCGGCAACGGCACCAGAAAATATCTTGTTGCTGTTCGATGGCGCCAGAAAATATGCTTGATGCTTGGTTGATGACCAGCCCATTGGAAACCCCAAGAGGAAGGTGTGATGAATATAGCAGCAAGATTTTTCCCTCAATTAAGAAACCAAGGTTTAATCGTTCTTGGAGAGGAGAGACAAACGACTGAAGGTGATGCGGACTGGCTTAATAGCACTCCAACAAGGGCGCCGTTTACGATACTTGTTGACTCGTCTTCGGCCAGTAGCAACGCGGAACCTGCACACACACAACCAAATACTTTGTTCTCAACTTACGATGAGGTTGTCAATCTCACCGGTTTGCTTGAAACAAAGGGTATGAGCGTATCGAGTGAAAAGTGATAATAGTATGCGAGTAAAGTAAACAGTGCGAGTAAAGTAAACAGGTGATAGCAATATTATGGAAATAGGACCGGGATCCACAGTTCACTAGTGGTGTCTCTCCATAAGATAAATAACACATGCTGGATAAACAAATTACAGTTGGGCAATTGATAGAATAAAGATAACGTGATATGTCAAGAAGATCACTATGCGATTTACTCTGGGCATTACAACAAAATACACAGACCGCCATCCAACTGCATCTATAACTAATAATCCACTCACGGGGATATCGTCCGAACACCCCATGAGTATTAAGTTGCGAACAACAGATAATTGCATTAAGCAAAGTGTGTAATGTAAACAAAGCATATGCCCTTGAGCATATGAATGTTGTTTTCTCCCTAGTAGCAACAGCACATCTACAACCTTAGAGGTTTCTGTCACTCCCCCAGGTTAAATAGAGGCATGAACCCACTATCGAGCATAAATACCCCCTCTTGCCCCCTCTTGGAGTCACTAGCAACTACTCGGCCAAGATAGCTACTAACAACGGAGACCATGCAAGATCATAAACAACATAGAGATAACAAAAGATATATTTCAGTACAGCAACTCAATCATAACACCAATATTCATCGGATCCCAACAAACCAAACATGTAGAATTACATAACGGTGATCTCAATCATGTAGGGCAGCTCATGAGATCTAAACATGAAGCACATGGTGGAGGAGACAACCATCTAGCTACTGCTATGGACCCGTAGTCCAAGGTAGACTACTCACTCATCGCTCCGGAGGCAAGCATGGCGATGAAGAAGACCTCCGGTGGTGATTCCCCTCTCCGGCAGGGTGCCGGGAAGAGCTTCTGGACCCTCCCGATCTCGGGTCGACGACGGCGGTGGATCGCGATGTGTTTCTAGAAAATTGATCGGGTACTTAGGTTTTTCCCGTCGGGGGTCTTTATAGGCGAAGGGGCATCATCAGAGGTGGACCGAGGTGACCTCACACATAGGGGGCGCGGCCAGGGGCTGGGCTGTGCCGCCCTGGTGTGTGGGGCCCCCATGGCCCCCCTCTGACTCCTCTTCGGATCTCTGGAAGCTTCCGGGGAAAATAAGGCTTCAGAAACTTGTTTCGTCCAATTCCGAGAATATTTCCTGTGTAGCTTTTCTGAAACACAAAAATAGCAGAAAACAGGGAACTGGCACTGTGGCGACTTGTTAATAGGTTAGTTCCGAAAAATACATAAAAGTGCCACGAAGTGTAACGAAACATTAGACAAATGGTGTAAAAACAAGCATAGAGCATCAAAAAATATGGATACGTCGGAGACGTATCAGTACTACAGTAATGATGAGATGAAGAGACGGCGTACTCGCAGGTACTGCTGGGATATTGAGATTGGTCATGTGAAGATGACCGGGTTAATAAAGAAAAGGGTGACCCCCATGCTAGAGATTTTTATACCAAAACTTGTGTTATAATTGCTTTTCAATAAAGATATGGAGATGCTATATCAACAAGAGAAAATATATTTTCAAATAAAACAAGCCATATATTAGAGTCTACCCTTGCTACAGCCAAATATTGCATATTCCACAACTTCTCTCTTAGATGGTTTGCAAGTGCAATTCAAATGTACTCACGACTTTGTCTCTGGCTATTAACTTGGTTAGACTATGAAGAAGATTTTGAATATAAAGAAGGGTTTGATGACGACTATGCAAACTAGGATGTTTTCCAGTCAGTTGCCTATAGGGTTAAGACGTTTGTGGAGATTCCGTTGTCATGCTTGTGTTGGACTTGCCCTTCGTAGCATTTATGTAATACTTTTATTCGGTACTGTATTGGATGATGTAACTTTAATATCGACTCGGTTATGTGGATTCATAACATTATTTCTGGGATTGTGAATTGTATGTATAATGGGTATTTCAGATGGCTAATCTGGGGTCCCCTTAGGGTGAGCAGAAAAACCAATGATCGAAGACCAAACCCAAAAAGACCAAGACTGAACCCAAAAAGACCGAGACCAAAAAGGACGATCAACATATTGGGTAGCAAATTTTATAGACCAAATTTAGATTTGTAAATTCAGTCATTATTTTCTAGTAACTGAATAGACCAAACTGAGCAAAATTTATGTAATATTACGCCAATCTCTAGAATTGTGTGACCGTGTGTGAATTATTGTATTGTTGAATGGTGATAAATCATTTGTAGCATTGTTACATTTATTGGTTCAATTGTTGAACGTTTATTCCTACCAATTACTAACAATATTATCCTAAAAATCTTCTAAATATAGATGAAATACTAACATTTTACTAAATAATGCCCAAGCATTGTGTACGCAGCATTGACGATGTTTTTTTGGTCATGACCAAACCCGAACCCAAATTGTCGGTAGTAAAAAAATAAGTACATTTTGATTTATTTTTTAAGGATCAAATTTAAAATAGACCAAAGTACAAGGACCGAGTTGTCGGTCATGATAGAATGGCCACCCCTAATTGGAAGGATGACTAAATATTCAAAAAGTTTCAAAAGAAATAAAAATTCAAAGAAAATAATTTATTTAGAAAAATTTGAACATTTGAAAATTTTCAAAAAATCTAAAATTCATATAAGCCGACGGCTTCCTCTACCATCTATGCCGACGGCTTCCCCTAAACAGATGGCATTCGGAGCTTACCCGACACTGTATTACCACTGGTGGAAAAAAGGCTATTGGTCCCGGTTTGTAAGGCCCATTGGTCCCGGTTGAAGCAACCGGGACTAACAAAGCGGGACTAAAGGTTGGAGTCTTTAGTCCCGGTTGTTTACGAACCGAGACTAAAGGGCCTCCACGTGGCCCGGATGATGTGCTGCGGCTGGAGGACCTTTAGTCCCGGTTCGTAACACAAACCGGGACTAAAGGGCCGTTCGGAAAAATTTGTATTTGCTTTTTCGGAATTTCCCTATTTTCTTTATTTCTCTAATATCTAATCACCTCTATTCTCATGTCAAATTATATACTTATGGCTCTCACTCTATTCTCATGTCAAATTACATACTTGTGGTCCTCACTTCCCGATCGGTCACCCATCCTCACACTGCTCCACCCTTAGCAAGCTTAACTTCTCCATTTCTTCCATAGTAGCTTCCAAGACTGCGCTTGCGACTTCTTGATAACAGTATGCTATCAATTCTATTAACCTATACACTTTGGTAACATATAATATTACTTTTTTAAATTCCAAATAAATTCACAAAATAAGCAACAATGATTAAGTAATAATAAGCATGAATGAATTCCAAATAATTTTTATGGAGAATTTAATTATTAATTTTTATAAATTAAAATATTCAAAAAAGGCCAAAAAACTTGAAAAATCCAAAATTCAAAAATTAATAGACTTGTTAACCGAAACACGAGGGAGTACATTTTTCCAAATATATATGCATGCTACTCATCCAATAGAATAACAATAAGAGGCATGAAACTCGCACACCACACCACACACATCTAGCTATGATCATCCACCATAATGTTGAGATGATCAACATGGCTAGTAGCCTTCTAGATTCCAATGCCTCCTTGCAATCTCGAAGCCCAAGCGAGCGTCTAGAGCGGCATATAACACTTGCTTGTCGCTCAATGGAACTTTGGCCCAACCATATATTAGTTCTTCTTCTTCTTCTTCCTCGTCGTCCTTGTTCTTATCCTTCTTCTTGTCCTTCTTGTTCCTCTTCTTCTTCTCAAGCTTTGTCCCAATAGTAGCATGGGACAGATCATATAGACTCGGAATTGGATTCTTGGTGGGGTTCGGCATAATCCTTTGGAGGTCGTACACAGACGAAATTTCAATTCCGTATGATTCCAGCATGCGCACGTCATTGATGATAGCCGCACCATAGAAACTAATGGTGGGGTCCTTCAAGAAATCCTTGAGCAGCTGCGGCACGTGATCGGCCCGACATATCTGGAAGACCAAAATCTCGGACGCCACCGAGAGTTGAAGGACGGCGGCACACTGATGGCGCCTACCCTCACGAGGGCTGGTGAACTCGCAGTCCAAGCCCACACACTTGATCTGTGCGACGTCGAGGAACTGCTGCTTGACAGCGCGGATCAACATCTTCACCATTGATGCACAGAGAGTTTCCGTGATGGTGAATTCCATCCCTTCGGCGGTGATATTGTGCACCCGAGATTGAGGTAGCGTCGTCGGCTCCATTGGAATGAGAGGGAGCGAGCTCGTCGGTGATATACTATGGTGTTTTGGGAGGATATTAGAAGGATGAAGAAGATGCTTATGAGTACATCCTTATATAGTAGAGAGAGGGAAGAAGAAGAGGCTGGCCGGCGGTGTGATTAGGCCGGCCGGCGGCATCGTCTCGATGAGTCAATCACCAAATTCCGAAGAGATCGACGTTAAGGCGCAGCGATTTTCCAAAACGATCGACGATGATGCATCGTAACTGGCGCGGGAGCAGCGGTTCGTTTGAACTGGCCTTTAGTCCCGGCTCGTGACACGAACCGGGACTAAAGGGTGCCCTATAGTCCCGGTTTGTGCCACGAGCCAGGACTAAAGGCCCAAAGCCATTAGTCCCGGTTGGTGGCGCAAACCAGGACCAAAGGGCCCATTTGAACCGGGACTAATACTCTCTGGCCCATATTTTCAATTGAACCGGGACTAATGCCCCCTTTAACCGCGGACCGAACAGTTTGGAGAATAATGGGGGCGAATGGAAGCCCTTTTTTCTACTATAGTGTACGCCGACCATATTTAGGGCTATGCCGACGGTTTCTGGCTGTGGGCGCCTTGACTTTTTTCCTGTAGTGCCCAGGTCTTCAATGGCCGACGACTGCGCTAGCAGAATAGCAGAGGAGCCGGGATTGAGGGCCAGCGTTGCTGCCGGCCTGCCGCCGGCGCGTCGCGAGAGATCGCAGGCCCGACACGAGGGCGAGCGGGAGCCTGCCGTTTCTGTTACCGGGTTAAGGCATTGCTGGATGGCTTGGATCATACCCGTTGTCGCAGTAGTGGATGCTCAGTTGCAGCATATAGTAATTCAACCAGGAGCAAACTGACCAAAGGTACTATGGCAAATGGAAGAGTTTGTAATGCTGCACTAAACATCGTGTGTTGTTCTGCCGTACTTGTTGGCAAACAATTTTCAGCTGTATATGGCAAACCCGTCGACGTCTCACGATGCCAAATTTCAGACGACAGTGGTGGAAGTTTGCTTGCTTTCGCCTTGTGCTTTTTTGCATCGGAAATACACCTTTCAAGTTCTAAGATCTCTTCCTCCAGTTTCTACTTGCTGACCATTCTCTTATATTTTTTTGATAAAGAAAATATATTAAGAAAAATGATATGATATTTCTGGATATACGTGGTCCCAGTTTAATATACCACATAGATGAGTCAATTATACCTATTTATAATTTTTAATATTTCTATTTGGTTTTTGGATAAAGAGCATATATTAATCGGAGATACCAATTACACCCAGCCTCTGCAACAACGCATTGCCCTAGCGGCATTACGGATGCACACAGCCAAAAAAAAGAGAAGAATTACAAAAAGAAAAGCTCCGCTACAACGATCTATTCCTTGTAACAGCAACACTAAACACCACCAAGACAACACCAGAAGTCCAGCTTCTCCATAAGCGACGCCTTAAAAAAGGGAACAGAGCACAAGCACCGTCGTCGCCCGACCAAAGATCTTAGGTTTTCACCCTGAAGAAAGTCTGCGCTCTCAAAACAATACCTTCAATAAGGTCATTGCCAGGTACAACCAATTAAAGTCAGACCTTGGATTTTCATCCTGAAAGGTAAGACTTTGAACCTCTCCTGTGCAGTCGCCCCCACTTGCATATTGCTGCTTCAAGTCACAAATCACCAAGCCAATTCCTCATTGTTGCCAAGCCTCAATCCACCATTGCTAATCCTCAGATCTCAGTAGCCATGACATTCTCCGCTAGCACCATGGAACAAGGACGTGCTCCATGATATGAACAGCCAGCAGAGCTTCGAAGCGCTCTCTCTAAAACCAAACGGCCAGAGAAAAACATGGGTACGCACGACCGAATCCCTTTTAAACCAGCAATCTGCAGGCATGATGTGCCCAATGGAGCTCGCCGGCAAAGCATTCCGGAACACTGCCATTGTAATCAGATCGATGAGGACAGACATCCGGTCGATCTACAACTTGGTACAGGAGGAATCCTGGAACCTCCACCTTTATTTTGAACCAAGCAAGTAGCCCACACGCCACTCGTCGGAAGTCGAGGAGAACGATAAGGCGACGCCCACTGCTAGTACCCTTCGGTGTCGTGCAAAGTGTGTGAGCCAGGCTGAACCTGCTGGGATCAACCAAGCAAGTTCAATGTTGAAGCCCCATCGCTTACGCACGAAAGACAGAGGCAGCGCTTGACGCCTGCACGTAGAACCCGCGCGTCAACAGCTATGGCCCGCCGGCCCAGCAGGCCCGGACGGAGCCACGTCGCTGTCAGCCCAGGTCGTGCCCAGACGGTTTCGTCGTGAGCGCGTCGGCACCGCAGGAGCTCGACGCCGGCCGCCACTCCCGTGCGCTAGCAGAGCAGCGCTCGACCGCTGGCCCAGACCGGACACGGATGGCACACCATCGTCGCCCAGCCAGGGCAGGGAGCACGCCGCCACGCCGATACCACACGCAGCGCCCCAGCACCGCCGCCCCTCATCGTCCTCCACGCGATCTGCCACCGCTCGCCCAGCCTCGCCACCGCCCGCCGAAGCCCGCCGCCGCCATGGCAGGAGAGAGCTGAAGTTGGGGTAGCGAAGGGCCGATTCCCGTCGAGGCCACCCGCCAAGAGGCCCCGGCGAGCTGCGAGGAGACGCCCCGCCGCCACCGTCGGCCACGCGGGCTTCGCCCGGCGGCTTCCTCCGGCGGCGGCGCGGTTGACGGAGGGGAGTGGCGGCGCTCGGTTAGGGTTAGGGTCGCCCCGAAATCGCCCTTGGCGAGAGCGACGCGGGGCTTTTTTTCGGGATAATATTTCTATTTGGTAAATACTAGATACCACAAAGTGAGTTATATAAAAGAATCTATTTGAGTCTAGACCTTATATTATTTGCATATATAGTGCAATTCTATACATAAAACTGGTTTGTTAAAAAAACTAAGGGTTCAGATATTTTTCTTCATACACTTGTATGAGGTATATTAAAATGATTAATGAGGTATATTGAGATGATAAAGAGGTATAATACCCTCATATAAAAATTATATTAAACGTGAAAGTATGTACACATAGGAATATATAAGAGAAGTCCATATATCTATATCAAATAAATATCAATTACATCTGGTCTTTGCACCAACATAATATCAAAACCTAATCGATACATTAAGGATACATACAGCTAAAAAATAGAAAGAAAAAATATAAAACAAACAAAGAAAACAAAACAACCCCACCACAGTGAGCGACCACTTGCAACAGCAGGACCCAAAGCACTACCAAATAGAACACCCTGACTATAAAAGAGGATCTCCAAAAGCGATGCACATGTCTAGTGTGAGCTATGATATTATGTTTGAGGAGGAAGAGTTTCTCCAGCATCATGTTCATTGGAGGTGGAGGTATCATGTAGCTAGACTTTTCGGGTGGAGGCATCATGTAGTAGCTAGACTTTGGGGTTGGAGCTATCATGTAGCTAGGCGTTCCCATCATGTCCTCTACGACAAACACATCGGTGCTGCTCTCAACAGGACTACCTTCAGTGCTGCTGCCCACAGTCATAAGCTTTATTTCTGTAGCATGACTGGAGAATGTCTCAAGGAATGAACGCCTTGTTTCGTCGTCGTCTCTGGGGCAGAGACGGAGCGAGACGGTAAACATTTTCACCTCTCCCGCATACATGCGCCTGATCTCTATTACACCAGGCTGACCTTCAATGACATCATCCTTGTGGCTTCCTGATCCTGACTTGATTGACCGTATTGTGACACCATGAGGAGTGTCTAACTTTATTTTCGTGTTCGTTGCTCCAAGACGGATTAACTTCTGAAGATCCTTGCGACAAGAGTTTTCAGTTATGGGGTACATGACCTTGGAATCGGATTCATGATTCTTGCCCAAACCAATGGTATAAACCGGGAAATCATTGTTGATCGCCCTTTTGCAGACAGGATCATCTTTGCCTACCAAGAGGAGGACAATGAAACAGTCATGCTGCAAATGTGTTGTCCTCTCCTTGAGAATCTGACAATAGGAGCGAGAGAAATTTAACATAGATATGTCAATACTTTCAACAGAGAAATTGGAAAGAAACTAAGGTAGCGAACTTCTGCAAATTCGTAAGAGTAAAATACAATGTTGGTCCCTAAACTCAATCTTGCTGCTCGCTTCCATCATTGTACATAGCTATACACGAACTACGGTCACTGAATATGCGTGTGTGTCGTACATGATGGTCACTCCTCTTGGTACAACTTGGTATTTGCTGACGTGTGACTCCATCGACCAGTCTTTCGAGAGCAATTGTTTGAAAAAAAAAAACTTTCTCAATCGCGCATTTTGATTTGCAGCCTAGCAGCATTGGTCATATTGACCAATGGGGCCCACTTGTAGGGGCACCTACCCACCCATCTTCTTCCTCCTCTCTTATCCTCTCTCCCTACACGAATCCAACGATCTCCCTGCCTCCCCATGCTGGCCTAGCTACTGTTGTTGTTGCTCTGTCCCTACCACAGACGAGGACTATGCCGCCTCCGAGACTCCGACGAGGACGCCGCCTTCCTCACGTGCAACCCCTGCACTCTCGCTGTGGCTGGCGTTCCCCCTCTCCACGCCGCTTTGACATCGGTCATACAGCCGTGGGTGGCGCGTTAGGTGGAAATCGCTGCCACACTATTCTTCCTCGCACGCGGCCACCCATGCTCCTCCGGTGCGGCCGCCTCTGCTTGCAGCGGTGGACGATAACTTCTTTCATTGGTGGTCGGCTTATCGGTGCCGCCAGCAAGGTCAGGCAATCGGAGGATGGCGAGATCTCAAGAAAAGGCCGTCGGGCTGCCACTTCCGTTGGAGCCCGAGGATCTGCTCCAGCTGGGCAGCGACAGATACGAAGGAAGCGGGCTGGTTTGGTCCTAGATGGGTTGTTGTGTTTTTTAGATGTTTCTTGTATACCGTATTGTCTTCTGTATACAGATACGAATACTTGTAATACTCAGCCTTGAGCCTCTACATAACACGCAACCGATGGGAGTTCCAACCATTCATTGTTCCTACCAAATCCTTTGACATGGTATCAGAGCCCCCTCTCCCACGACCAAGATGTCACCACCGCCGCAGCTAAACCCTAGCAGCCGCTGCCACAAAACCAGCCGCCGCCGCCGCTGATCTAGCCGCCGCCGCCGCTGATCCAGCCGCCGCCGCCGCCACCGCTGATCCAGCCGCCACCGCCGCTAACTCAGCCGCCGCCGCCTCACACAAACTACAACCAAAAGCCAAGACAACATCCGCCGCCGCCACCGCTTAGGTTGCCGCCGCCTTCCAAGACAAAAACCCTAGATCGTCATCATGAGTTGCTCCACGAACACTTCTGCCCTTGTCGCTGCATTGGGATCGCCTCCCGCTCAGCCGCTGACTCGGGGGAATTATCTCCTATGGAAGGCTCTTGTCATCCCCGCCTTCCGAGGAGCAAACGTCATGGGGCTCCTCGATAGTACAGATCAAGCACCGCCCCAGACGATTGAAGCTAAAGATTTAGCCAAGAACAAGATCCAAGTGGCCAATCCGGACTACATCGCTTGGATCGCTCGTGATCAGCTGGTGATGCGCTGGCTTCTGAACTCGTTGTCCCCGGACATCCTCTCCCATGTTCTTGGAGTGGAGTCTACTGCTGCTGCCTGGACCACAATCAATGGTATGTTCACTACTGCTTCCCTCACCAAAGCTCAGCATCTCCGGGGTGAACTCAATGACACCAGGAAAATTTCTATGACTGCTGATCAATATTACACCAAGATGAAAGGATTTGCCTCTGAACTCCTTGCTCTTGGAAAACCCATTGAAAACGATGAGCTCCTTGGTTATTTGTTGCATGGGTTAGACAAGGTTGAATATAACTCTCTCATCACATCGATTAATGCTAACCATGGCACTACACTTGAGGGATTTTTTGAACAGTTATGCTCATATGATATGCGCAATGGAGTTGAGGAGAATGGCACGTTTGTCTCTTCAGCAAATCTTGCCTGTCGTGGTGTTGATCGTGATCGTGATCAGCGTCAGCGCCGTACATCTCCTCCACGTGGCCGCAGCCCTGACAGCCGTGGCTCCTACCATGGAGGTGGCAGTGGTGGTAGCGGTGACTACCGTGACCGTCGTGATGACTACCGTGATCGTCGTGATACTCATAGAGATGACAACTGGCGCCATGATGAGCGTCGTGATGATGATCATCGTGATCGTCGCCCTGATGATCGCCATACTGACAATTATCATCGTCGTGATGACAATGGCCAGAATCGGTCTCGCTGCTCTGACCGTGCTCCAACTCCGTATGTGAATACTACTCACCAAATATGCAAGATACATGGCCACTCAGCTAGTGATTGCTGGTGGCGCCACTCTGATGACAAGAATGAGGGCGATAAGGGTGCAAATCTTGCATCATATGGTGTTGATATAAATTGGTACCCTGATACTGGTGCAACAGATCACATTACCAGTGAGCTGAACAAGCTTCTCCTTGCTAACAAGTACTATGGCAAGATCAGGTCCGCACTGCTGAAGGCACAGGTATACATATTAGTCATATTGGTCATTCAGTTTTGCGCACCCCTCATGTTTCCTTTGATCTTAAAAATACACTCCATGTTCCTAGGGCATCCAAAAATCTTTTATCAGTCCATAAATTTACTCTTGATAATCATGTCTTTATTGAGTTTCATCCTTTCTTCTTTTTAATCAAGGACCAAGCAACACGAAGAATTCTGTTTAGGGGCCCTTGCTATGGTGGTCTTTATCCCTTGATGCCTATGTTCAATGAGACCTCCAAGCAAGCCTTCATCTCAATAAAGCCGTCATCTTCTACATTGCATCGCTGCTTAGGACATCCATCTTCATTTGTGGTTCAACAAGTTCTTAGAAAGAATAAAATAGCTTACACTCCTGAGAGTACTCCATATGTTTGTGACTCTTGTCAGTTAGCCAAGAGCCATCAATTACCCTATCCCATATCTACTAGTGTTTCTACTGCTCCTTTGGAGCAAGTGTTCTCTGATGTATGGAGCCCTGCTCCTCTCTCTCTGTTGGAAAAGATGCATACTATGTAAGCTTTATAGATGACTTTAGCAAATTCACCTGGATTTATTTGCTAAAGAAGCGTTCTGATGTTTATCAAGCTTTTCTTAATTTTCAGCAATTTCTTGAGCGTAAGTTTGCTACGAAAATTGTTACTATGCAAACTGATTTGGGGGGTGAGTATGAAAAACTGAATGGGTTCTTTCAAAAAGTTGGCATCACCCATCATGTTTCTTGCCCTCATGCCCATCAACAAAATGGTTCAGCTGAACAAAAACATCGTCATATTGTTGAAGTAGGCCTTGCTTTAATTACTTGTTAATGCCTCCATGCCTTTGAAGTTCTCGGATGACGCTTTTATCACCGCTACTTTTCTCATAAATTTGCTTCCTAGCAAAGTCCTTAACTTTGAAACTCCCACTGAACGTCCACTCCATGTTACACCAAATTATGATGCCTTGCGAGTTTTTGGGTGTGTTTGCTGGCCCAACTTGCGTCCCTACAACAAACGCAAACTTGCTTTTCGTTCCAAGCAATGTGTTTTCCTTGGTTATAGTCCCCTTCACAAAGGAGTAAAATGTTTGGATGTCTCCACTGGTGGTATCTATATTTCTCGTGATGTCGTCTTTGATGAGCAAGTTTTTCCTTTTGCTAACCTTCATCCAAATGCCGGTGCACTTCTTAAAAAAGAAATTTCTTACTACCATCCTCTACACAATCTTTAAATGAGGATGCACATACTGCTAATGATCATATGTTTCCAGTTGTTCCTGTTTATATTGTGCAGATGACAAAGTTGCGGATGAAAATTTTGTTCCCAATGGTGCACCGAGCAGTTCAGAAATTATAGTTGAAACCTACTCAGAAAATGCCACATCCAGCACTAAAAACGAAGATGATTCTTCAGAACATTCTCTAGACCTTGCAGATCCCGAGGAGGATGCTCCTGTCCCCCCGACACCGCCTGGCTCCGGCTCAGGACCTTTCCACGCGGCATCGCCTCCTGCTGCCGGTGCGCATGAACGCCACACTTCTTCCCGCCCAAGCGACGCTTCCGCCACTGGTCGAGCTCCACGTGGCACCTCTGTCGTAGACCCGCCCATGAGGTCCCCTCTGTCGTTGTCGCCTAGCTTGCCCGCTGTGTCAGCGGATTCCTCTGCAGGATCTTCTGCGGCTGGCGATAGTGGGGGCAACTAGCAGTTTCTGCTGATGCTAAAAATAGTGAAGCTCCGCCACCGCCATCTCCTCCACGTGTCAGAACTCGGCTTCAAAAAGGTATATGTAATCCAAAACAGTACACCGATGGCACTGTGTGGTATGGTATGCTTTCCTCTACAGGTGAACCTCATACACTTACAGAAGCTCTCAGTGATCCTAACAGGCGTCAGGCAATGGAAGAGGAGTACAATGCATTAATTTAGAACAAGACTTGGCATCTTGTTCCTCCTGTCAGCAACAAAAACTTAATTGATTGCAAATGGGTTTATCATATAAAAAAAAGATCATATGGTACTATAGACAGATATAAAGCACGGCTAGTTGCAAAAGGATTCAAGCAAAGGTATGGTCTGGATTATGAAGACACGTTTAGCCCTGTAGTCAAAATTGCCACTATCAGGACTGTGCTATCCCTTGTTGTTTCTCGTGGATGGTGTTTACGACAGCTAGATGTTAAGAACGTGTTTCTTCATGGTGTTCTGGAAGAGGAGGTATATATGAAACAACCCCCAGGTTTTCAAAATACCCATGGTCCGCATTTCATATGTAAACTTGACAAGGGTCTCTATGGATTGAAACAAGCACCTCGAGCCTGGTATTCCAAATTGAGCTCCAAGTTATGTGATCTTGGTTTTACACCCTCAAGAGCCGATAATTCTCTATTCCTCTACAACAAATCAGGTATCAGTATTTATGTGTTGGTTTATGTTGATGACATCATATTAACAAGCTCTTCTGATCATGCCATAACTATCTTGGTTCAAGAGTTAAATAAGAGTTTTGTAATCAAAGATCTAGGTGATTTGCACTTCTTTCTTGGTATTGAGGTAAAACGGAAACAAAATGGTTTAGTTCTAACACAAGTGAAATATGCTACTGAATTACTTGATAAAGTTGACATGCATGATTGCAAAATAGCGCCCAAGCCTCTGTCTTCTGATACGTCTCAAACGTATCTATAATTTTTGATGCTCCATGCTTGTTTATATACCATTTGCTTTATGTTTTGTCACACTTCATGGCATTTTTATGCATTTTCCGGAACTAGCCTACTAACGAGACGCCACAGTGCCAGTTCCCTATTTCCTGCTATTTTTGTGTTTCAAAAAAGCTACATAGGAAATATTCTCGGAATTGGACGAAACAAAAGCCGAACCTCCTATTTTTCCCAAAGCGTCGCGAAGTCCGAAGATGAGACAGAGGGGGCCAGAGCCTGGCCACACCCTAGGGCGACGTGGCCTAGGCCCTGGCCGCGCCACTAGGGGGTGAGACCGCCTGGTCCACCTCCTGACTCCGCCCTTCCGCCTATGTATTCCCCTCGATGGGAAAAACTTAAAGGCCCGATCAATTTTCCTCGAAACATACTACAAGCCACCACTGTCGTCGACGCAAGATTGGGAGGGTCCAGAAGCTCTTCCCGGCACCCTGCCGGAGAGGGGAATCACCGCCGGAGGCCTTCTTCATCACCATGGTCACCTCCGGAGTGATGTGTGAGTAGTCTACCTTGGACTACGGGTCCATAGCAGTAGCTAGATGGTTGTCTTCTCCACCATGTGCTTCATGTTTGGATCTTGTGAGCTGCCTATTATGATCAAGATCATCTTTGTGTAATTCTACATGTTGTGTTTGTTAGGATCCGATGAGTATTGGTACTATATCAAGTTGATGTGCTGAATTATTACCTTTTTGTTATCTCTATGTTGTTTATGATATTGCATGCTCTCCGTTGCTAGTAGATATCCTGGCCGAGTAGATGCTAGTGACTCCAAGAGGGAGTATTTATGCTCGATAGTTGGGTTCATGCCTCTAGTAACCTGGGGGAGTGATAGAAACCTCTAAGGTTGTAGATGTGTTGTTGCCACTAGGGAGAAAACAACATTCTTGTGTCCAAGGATATTTGCTTTGTTTACATTATGCACTTTGCTTAATGCAGTTATCTGTTGTTCGCAACTTAATACCCGATGGTTGCTCGGACGACATCCGGAGGGTGGATTATTAGTCATAGATGCAGTTGGATTACGATCTATGTATTCTGTCATAATGCCCAGAGTGAATCTCATAGTGATCCTCATGACATATGTACGCTATCTTTATTCTATCAATTGCCCAACTATAATTTGTTTACCCAGTGACAAGGGTATAGATAATAGAGCCCGTTAGTTGAGTACCCCTGAGGCCCGTTAAGCTAGGCCCAATTGTAATGATAGTCGAGATACGAGTTCTTACCGTATGTCGATATTGTAATCTGTATCGGATCCCACCTGATCCTCGAGACCTGGCCATCTATATATAGGGGCCAGGAGAGGACGGTGTGGGACAGATTGAAAGCAAGCAAGGTTCAACACCCAAGTTTACTTTCGATATACACCTATTTTGACTAACTTTACCTTCAAGTTCATCCGACGCCCTATCTCCTCGATCCTAGGTCCTTCATTTAGGACATTTGTCGAGTTAACCCTCGTCAATTGGCGCCGACCGTGGGGACTCTGGGCGTCGGAATCATGAATTTGACGGCTTTTTCGCTTTTAGCCAACAGCAGTGCAGGAATCGATGAAAATCAAGAGATGGAGTTGACGATCGGAAGTCTAAGCATCTTAATCGGACCCTCGGGTTCGACTCGCCTCTCAGATCCGACGAAGCCAGATCCATCGGCGAGTGAGCCCGAGACAGTAGCAATGATGGAATCATCTGAAGGCTCTTCCAGCGAGGTAAACTCGCCGGTCAGCTTAGGAGAAGCACAAATCGCAGAAGGCGACAAAATTCAGGAAAAACTCGACATGGAAGTGAAAGCGTTTAAAACGCACAATAGTACAAGGGACTTCGCCGTTGGAAGTAGTGGCGTCTCCAAAAGCGTACACCAGTTATGCATCATTATCACTGAAGCAGAAGAAGAAAACAATCACGAGGGAAATGAAGGGGTCGACAGGCAAGTCGACAAGATAAGGGAGCATAATAAAAAGGAGAAGGAGAAAATTCACGTCTCAACCGGAGAGTGGAGGATCATCATGTCTGCTATCAATCATGGCACAGAAGTACCCGAAGGCTCAAGAAGAGAAGTTCTAATGGGATATCAGTACGGATTACACCAGCACAAGAAGAAACTGAGAGAGGAAAGAGACATGTTTGTGAGAAGTCGAGATAATAACAGTATGTCAAGGGAAGAATATTAGGATGATTATAGTGATGATTCCGAGTACAGCAGGGAAAGGCGCAGAGACCCAAAACACAACAGAGGGACAACGGCGCAGAGTAGAGTGGAAAGGTACTCAAGAAGTATGACTCCACAGCTAGAGGAGGAGGAAGAAGACTTTATACAAGAAACACCGGAAGCAGCGCTGATAGCAGCACAGACATACCTACTAACTACACGGCCAGAACCTGGAGATCCGCGGGAAGACATGCACCAAGCCGCAATATGAAGCCTCGGGATAGTGGAAGACAAGATCATGGGAAAAGGTCCAGAGGCAAAGTCGACAAGCTACAAAGAAGGGCGAAAGGAGGAGTTCAAGCACAAAATCACACGAAACGAGTCTAGCGAATTATCAGAAGAAGAAAGGCGACAAAAGAGGTAGGAGGACACAAGAAATATAATAGCGCAGGCTCGAGTAAATAAATCGTGCCATGCATGGAGGGAAGAAAATTACGAGGACGACGAAAAAGAGATGGGCGCGTTGTGCTTTACCCGCAGGGTTCGCAAAATGCGGGTACCCAAAGGATTCAAGTTACCGCACGACCAGCAAAAATATGATGGGTTGCAAGAACCTACCCTATGGTTGTCGGATTACTTGCAGGCAGTACAGATATTAGGGGGAACAAAAGCGACAGCAATGCAAAGTTTGCAATTACACCTCACCGGCGCACCACGGTCCTGGTTGAATACCCTACCCAATGAATCCATCGGAAGCTGGGGAGAACTCGAAAGCCAATTCGTAAGAGATTTCCGCTCGACATATAAGCGCCCAGCGTCACTGGAGGAAGTCAAAGCGTGCGTGCAAAGGAAAGGCGAAACTCTATGTTCTTATATACAACGATGGAGTGTAATCAAAAACTCAGCAGAGGATGTCTCCGACGAAAGAGCAATAGACGCTTTTTCGGTTGGCCTTCGTCGCTCAGACCTCGTGGAAGAGATAGGAAGAACAAGGCCAATAACAGTAGCCGAATTAATGGAAGAAGCCAATAGATTTGTTGACGGAGAGGATGCATATAACAACAAAAGAGGATGTTCACCAGAAGTCGACAGAACAAGTAGACAGAGGAGAAGACACTGCAGCAGAGATAACCAAGGAAGGCAAAATCAGGTAGCTGCGGGGTATGAAGCAAAGGAAGAGGAAGGTTATGGAAATAGGAAGTTTCAAGCAAAAGGAGTAGAAAAACCGAGATACTCCGGCCCTTCGGCCGAAGACATGCTATATGGACCTTGTCGAATCCACTACGCGTATCTCGATGGAAAGAGAGTCTCTAACCACCAGATGAAGGATTGTAGAACTTTCCTGAGGTTACAAAGTGCCATGGGTTCAAGCCAAGGAGGATGGCAAGGAGAGAAACACACAAGTCAAGGATATCAAGTACAAAGGCTAGCAAGGCACCTAGAGTCGAAAGTTTACATATCTGCAATGATTCAACCGGTACCCAAATCAAAGAAAGAGCGAAAGAACATATCTAGGCAAGTAAACCTAGCAATATCATCGCCACCAGCCACTACGGAGTACTTGCGGTGGTCGGATCAACCAATTAGGTTCAGCAGAGCAGACCACCCAAGGAAAGTGCCCAGGCCGGGCCACTCGCCAATGGTGCTAAAATTGCAAATAGGAGGGTACGACATCGGGAGAGTATTCATGGATGCAGGAAGTGGCATAAACCTAATATATGCTAGAACTCTGAAGGCAATGTGTATCTCGCTGATAAGCCTGAAGCCAACAGATTGTTCTTTCCATGGAATAGTACTAGGAGCCGCAAATTACCCTCTGGGGAAAATAGAACTCGACGTCTGCTTCGGCAGTAGCAGCAACTATCGCAGGGAGAAGTTGGAATTTGAAGTTATGGACTGGACCTCACAGTACCACGCAATTCTAGGGTGCCCAGCATTTGCAAAGTTCATGGCGGTACCTCACTATGCGTATCTAATGCTAAAAATTCCAGGACCCAAAGGAACAATTACAGTACAAGGGAGCTTCGAAGTAGCCAACACTTGCGACAAAGAATTCAATAGAATGGCGCAAACTTTCGGCATGACAGCAGAATATGAGAGACTGAAAAGAGAAACCGATCATAATGTGCTACCCGACGTTGGACGATCCCTGCCAGATCAGGCTTTCGACACAGCTCAGGACTCGAAGAAAATTCAGGTCCACCCTACGGACCCGAACAAGACAACATCGATTGCAGTAAATCTGGATCCTGCATAGGAAAGCGAGCTCGTCGAGTTCCTCCGTGAGTGCTGGGAAATCTTCACCTGGTGTCCTTCAGACATGCCAGGGGTTCCCAGGAAACTCGTCAAGTACGCATTAAATGTAGATCCTAAAGCAAAGCCAGTCAAGCAACCATTGCGACGATTTGATGAACCCAAAAGGAAGGCGATAGCATCAGAATTGCATAGGCTAGAAAATGCCGGATTTATCAGAGAAATAAAAACTTCAAGTTGGGTATCCAATCCAGTCATAGTACCCAAGAAAAATACAGACGTACAAAGAGTGTGTGTCGACTACACATCTCTCAATAAGCACTGTCCAAAGGATCCCTTCCCTCTACCCCGCATTGATCAGATAATTGATTCAACAGTGGGATGCGCAAGGCTTTCCTTTCTGGATGCATATTCTGGTTACAACCAGATCAAGTTGAAGAAAGAAGATGAAGAAAAGACATCTTTCATTACGCCATATGGGGTGTTTTGCTATCAAGTGATGCCTTTCGGCCTAAAAAATGCAGGAGCAACTTATCAACAGATGATGCAAAACTGCCTCGGGAGCCAAATAGGACGCAACATCCAAGTCTATATCGACGATGTAGTCATTACCACAAGAAAGGAGGAATCCCTAATCAGCGACTTGGCAGAAACCTTCGACAACCTAAACAGGTACAAGCTTAAGCTTAACCCGACAAAGTGTTCCTTCGGCGTATCGGCAGGACAACTCTTAGGGTTCCTGGTATCAGCACGAGGAATAGAGGCGAACCCAGAGAAGATCCAAGCAATTTTAACAATGGGGAAACCCACAAAACTACACGACGTACAGAAACTCGCAGGACGCGTCGCGGCACTAAGTCGTTTCGTTGCTCGATTGGGGGAGAAAGCACTCCCTTTCTATGCACTCATGAAGAAATCAGATGATAAATTTGAGTGGACAAAAGAAGCAGATGGAGCTTTCGCACAGCTGAAAAAAGTGCTTTCCACAGCACCAGTGCTGGTCGCCCCAAAATAAAAAGAGCCACTACTACTCTACATCGTCGCAACCCATCAGGTGGTGAGTACAGTATTAGTAGTCAAAAGAAGTGAAGAAGGAAAAGCCCACGGCGTCCAGACACCGGTATATTTCATCAGTGAAGTACTTTCTCCGACAAAACAGAGGTATCCGCACTATCAAAAACTCACATATAGTGTCTTTACAACAGCACGAAAATTGCGACAATACTTTGCGGTGCACCCAATCATAATGGTCAATGAAGTACCACTATCGAACATATTGAATAATCCTTCAGCAACGGGACGTGTCTCTTTATGGGGAATCGAATTATCTCCCATGGACATCACGTATGAAAAAAAAAAGGCGATCAAGTCGTAAATCTTCCTAGATTTCACAGCAGAGTGGTTGGAGTTACAGAGCACAGGACCGCCAGATTTATCGAGTGTATGGACAATGTACTTCGACGGTTCTAAAAGAATCCAAGGCGCAGGCGCGGGAGTAGTCTTGATATCACCACAAGGCGACAAACTGAAGTACGTTTTAAGGATGAGTTTTCCGCAGGCCTCTAATAATGAAGCAGAATACGAGGCTTTACTGCACGGAATGAAGATGGCCAAGGCGTGCGGAGCAACTCGATTAAAAATATTCGGGGACTCGAACCTCATCGTCCAACAAGTTATGAACAAATGCGACACAATCAATGATAACATGATGGCTTACAAGAACTTATATCACTATCTTGAAGAAACATTTGATGGGTGCGAAGTCTCGCACATCAGCAGAAACAGCAACGAAGAAGCCGACAACCTAGAAAATATTGAATCACAGTGCCTGCCTGTACCATCTGGAGTCTTCTGGGAAGAAATAGTCGAAAGATCGATAAAAAGCGTTAAAAGTTCGACTACTGCAGTAGACTCGGGGGCTGTTGCGAAAAGCGACGGAAGAGCACCAGAACCCGAAGAAGTCATGATGATAGAAGAAGCCTGGATGCAGCCATATCTCGCATACATGATAAATAAGAAGTTGCCAGAAGATGCAGTGGAAGCCAAAAGAATAACTCGACAATCGAAAGCATTTGTCGTGTTGCAGGGAAAATTATACAAAAAGAGCATAACTGGCGTTCTGCAGCGTTGTGTAACGCCTTAAAAAGGACAAGTAATATTAAAAGATATACACGCTGAAGTATGTGGCCATCATGCTAGCAGCAGGGCAATTGCGGCAAAAGCATTTCGAGCAGGATTCTATTGGCTAACAGCCATCGAAGATGCGAAAGATATAGTTCGAAAGTGTGAAGCATGTCAAAGATTCGCATCTCGACCACACGCGCCAGCAGTAGAGTTACAGCCAATACCATTGTCGTGGCCCTTTGCACAGTGGGGCCTCGACATGGTAGGAAAGTTGCACAAATCTTGGCCAGGAGGGCATGTCTACATGCTGGTGGCAGTCGATAAATTTACCAAGTGGGTAGAAGCGGCCCCGGTAACAACTCAAGATTCAACGGCAGCAATCAATTTCATCAAGTCAATAGTATTTCGCTTCGGAGTACCATACAGCATCATCACAGACAACGGGACAAACTTCACTTCAAAGGAATTCAAGAATTATTGCGAAGGTTTGGGAATCAAACTCAAGTTTGCATCCGTAGCACACCCGAAGACAAACAGGCAAGTCGAAAAAGCCAATGGCCCAATATGTAACGGGATAAAAAATAGGCTCTTAGCACCTTTAGAGAGCCAAGAGCGCTTGGGTAGACGAACTGCCCTCCGTTCTTTGGAGTCTAAGAACTACGCCTAACGCAGCTACTCAAGAAACTCCATTCTTTTTGGTCCATGGCGCAGAAGCCATGCTTCCAGTCGAAATTACACATGAAGCTCCAAGAGTGACGGCGTACGACGAGATAACCTCAAAAGAAGCATTACAAGACGACATCGATGCACTGGATGAAGCAAGAGATAAAGCGCTGGAAAGAGCCACGCAATATCAACAAAGTCTGCGAAACTACCACAACAGTCGAGTTCGTCCGCGATCCTTTGTGGTGGGAGATCTAGTCTTACGACTCAAACAAGATGGCCATGGCAAGTTAGAATCCCCTTAGGTGGGACCTTATATCGTCACAGAAGTGATACCAGGAGGAGCTTATCGATTACAAGACAAGAAAACAGGAAAAGACGAGAGCAACCCGTGGAACACGGCGCAACTACGGCGTTTTTACGCATGGAAGAAATCTAGCGAGTCGACCCTCTGAACCCAGAACATGAGGCCACAGGTCGGGTTCCTTGGGTTAGCCGACAAATTGTACAAATATCCTACTCTTCGCTCGGGGGCTTCAACCCTCGGGTCGTACGAAATAAAGTTCAATACAATATGGACCACTAGGTTGCGAAACAACCCGATATTCTTTAAACAATATTCTTGGTTTAAAGGAACCCGATAATATATGTAGCATACCTCGGAATGACGATTTGTTCCCATGGTCTATTGAATACAAGCATAAAACCAAATACGATTGTTCATTACAGCTAGCACGATAAAAAGGCAACTCGAAAAGGAGATTACATAAGGAGATTCTAGTGGAAGTGTACTTCAGCCTCGTACTCCTTCTGGCATTGAGTACCATCGAAGATCTTCACGTCAAACTTCGACGTTCCAATATGAAAGTCGAAGGACATGAAGAAACCTCGCTGGATGTCGTGATCATCCACAAACTGTGACCAGCCACCCTTGAAGTACTGTTCATCAGCACCGTCATACCAGACTTCAACCTCGTAGGGAGTTCCTCCCCCAGAATGTTCACAAAGAATTGCTTCACGTAATTCCCGCCCATCCATGAACTTGGTGAACTTTAGCGGCAGCCGTTGAATCTCATGGCACTGCGCGCTGGCAATACAGAAAAATGAATATATCCTCGGTTGAGGAGGAGAAGTGTTACCAGGAGGTGCGCTTGGACCTGGGATAGCGCGAGGCACCTTTGGCTTATTCTTACTCCCGACCGGGTGGCCGGGGCATCGCTTCACTGGAGCGGACGACGAAGATCCTACAGCAGCTGGTGCTATCTCATTCTTGCTCCCACGAGGGCGACCGCGATCCCGCGGCGTCGTCGGGAAGCCGAGGTTCAGACGAGTCCCATCAGCATCGGCCATGGAGACAAGTTTGCAGAAAAGAAACCCTAGATGCAGAAGAAGATGATGCGGCGGAGGAGGAATCTGCTTAGGGTTTTTACCTTCACCAAGCATGCTTTATTTATAAAGCACATGTTAACGGGCCTTCGAGAAAACAAGGCCCATAGAAGTATTTGCAAAGGAGTTAAATTCTGCAGAAGGCAGACGATGTATATATATATATATAAAAGCAGCATATATCAAAGAGCCGATGGGAAATTATCCATCAAATAAAATACGGGAAACCTCGCCTTGGACTCGGGGGCTTACAACAAGAAGAAGAAGGAACAGAGGAAGTCAATTTGAGCCTATGATCGACTACAAGTATCCAACCATAGCCTCGGGGGCTACTCCCATCGGGAGCGCTGAGCGCGCACCCGATAGAAAATAGAGAAGCAGCAATAAAGATGAAGAAGCTACGGTTAAGGAATTAATGGATACGGTACGAGTCGCCAACATTTCGACAACAATGAAACTTCAACTACATAGTCGACGAAATATAAAGCAATTACTCCCATTAGGAGCTACTCATGAGAAATTAATATAATTCAAAAGAATTTGGATATTACATCAGTCAAATAAGACTGCGACATATGATTCTTGAGTTGCGTTATCGCAACGAAACTCGAATGCCGTGATTTATCACGAAGGTAAGACCCCGGGATCCGTCCTGTGTGGCCTGGTATACGCACATGGATGCGCTCTGCTGGTATGTATCCCTGTCTACGATGCAAAGAAAATCCTGGTGGACGCACTGGGTAGCTCGAGAATTACTGGGATTCATTCTTTGTAAGTCCTAAATGCGGCAAAAGAGTGGGTTTGACCGGTCTCCCGAATTGAAGTCCAAGGGGATTGAATTTGAAGTAGGTGACAAGTATCTGTTCTGGCAGTTAACTGACCTCATGATCCGTCAGAGTTGTCAGGCTTGTTCATCAAAACCCCTTGCGAGATATTATTACGAAAATAAGTCAAAAGACCAAGTCGAAGATTTGAAGATATAAAGAAGTCAAAGAGTTGATCAAGTCGAAGATTTGAAGATTAGAGATTCAACCTGAATCTGCAATTCTGGTAGAATCTCAGGGGCTACTGACAAGGGTATAGATAATAGAACCCGTTAGTTGAGTACCCCTGAGGCCTGTTAAGCTAGGCCCAATTGTAATGATAGTCGAGATACGAGTTCTTACCGTATGTCAATATTGTAATCTGTATCGGATCCCACCCGATCCTCGAGACCTGGCCATCTATATATAGAGGCCAGGAGGGGACGGTGTGGGACAGATTGAAAGCAAGCAAGGTTCAATACCCAAGTTTACTTTCGACATACACCTATTTCGACTAACTTTACCTTCGAGTTCATCCGACGCCCTATCTCCCCAATCATAAGTCCTTCATTTAGGACATTTGTCGAGTTAACCCTCGTCACCTAGCATGTTGTTATTTATCTTGTGGAGAGACACCACTAGTGAACTGTGGACCTCGATCCAATTCCTTTTACATTGCTATTACCGTTTACTATTTTACTTGCTTATTTACATTTTTGCATACTATTACCTTTTACCACTCGATACGCTTAATCCTTTTTTTTACAGCAAACCGGTGAGATTGACAACCTCATCATAAGTTGGGGCAAAGTTCTTGGTTGTGTTGTGTGCAGGTTCCACGTTGCTGCTAGTGAAAAGCTACACGCCGATAGGCAGTTATCTGGCGCCCTTGTCTGGAGTGTCGCAAAGCTAGCGGGCATCAACCTTCGGAAGTGTGGTTCTTTCTCCTACTGGTTCGATAAAACCTTGGTTTCACAACTGAGGGAAACTTGTTGTTGTGCTCATCATACCTTTCTCTTGGGGTTCCCAACTGGGTGCCTAACATGCACCATCATCTTCTACTGAACAATTATCACTTTATGATGGTACACCTTTGGGTCCTGAAGATAGTACCCAATATCGAAGCATTGTTGGAGCCTTACAATACTTAACTTTGACATGACCAGATTTATGCTTCTCAGTGAATAAAGTTTGTCAGTTTCTCCATGCTCCAACTACGGAACATTGGACAGCTGTCAAACGAATTCTCAGATATGTGCAAGGCACCTTAAAAGTTGGAATCAACTTTACAAAATCATCATCTATGCTTCTTAGTGCTTTCTCAGATGCGGATTGGGCAGATTCCCTTGATGATAGACGATCTACTGGTGGTTTTGCCATATTTATTGGGCAGAACTTGGTTTCCTGGAATGCAAAGAAATAAGCCACAGTGTCTATATCCATTACTGAGGCTGAATATAAAGTTTTGGCAAATGCTACAACAGAGTTGATTTGGGTTGAAGCTCTCCTCCGTGAACTTGGAGTTAAATTGCAGCAAAAGCCATGTCTTTGGTGTAACAATTTAGGTGCTACCTATTTGTCTGTAAATCCAGTGTTTTATGCTCGCACTAGGCAAATTGAAATAGACTTTCATTTTGTTAGAGAAAGAGTTGCTGCTAATTTACTTGATATCAGATTTATTTCAAGCAAAGATCAAGTTGCAGATGGCTTCACAAAGGTACTTCCAGTAAAGCAGTTAGATGAGTTTAAGCGTAATCTAAACCTCTCAAAAGGTTTTGATTAAGGGGGAGTGTTAAATGTATTTTAGATATTTCTTGTATACCGTATTGTTTTCTATATATGGATACGAACACTTGTAATACTCGGCCTTGAGCCTCTATATAACACGCAACCGATGAGAGTTCCAACCATCGTTCCTACCAAGTCCTTTGACATGTTGTATTCTGATCACTACCTCGTCGTTAGGGAGCGTCGAGACGTCGGCAACTTGAGGTCGGGCTCGTTCACCTTCACGATGCGAGCTTGACGGACATCCTGGGCAGATCCGCTGTCATTGTTGGTGCGTCGTACATACTACAAGGCCATGATCCCGCCTTTTCCCTGCCGTTCTCGTCGGCTAGTGGAGGGCAGCTAAGCCGCCGACTAAGGCCTTGTTTTGCGCTGGGGTATTAAAAGGGATTATAGAGTATAATCCCGGGGGGGATTTGTTGAACACCCGTTTCACTCCAAGTCCCTTCAGCCCGACGTGACGCGAGAGACCGAGCAAAACGCGAGGAAGAGGCGTGGCTCGATTCCTTTCAACCCTACGTGTTTCTTACGTGTTTTTTGGGTTTTGCCCGACCGATCCCGGCCTGCAAAAAACGGCCATAGCGTGTTTCCAAGAGTATCTAGGTGGGCTGGGAAAAGACACGGAAAACCCGGTCAAACACACCTCTGCAAAACGAGGCCTAAGATAAATTTAGGGGAGGGGAGTGTGGGCGACGTTGTATGTCAGGGATGGTGGTGAGGGTAGGCGTCGCCGGTACGAGTTCTAGATCGACCAGGACGACGGCCACCACCGTTCCTCACTCCCCGGCACGCTGCTGCCGGCCAGCACCGCCCCCCTCTCTACCAGCCCTGCATCACAGTAGCGCCGCCACCAGCAAGACGTCCTCTCCTGGTCGCATCACGAGCTTGCTCGGTGTGCTGAGGTAACTCCACGACGTCACTTTCCGAGGTCGTGGCTGCGGCGGAGAACGACAAGGAGGGAGACGGTGATGACAGTGGCATACCAGAGTTTTTTTATGTGTGTGGGTGGTGGCATTGAAGAGGACCTCACCGCGGAAGGAGAAAAAGATTTGGGGGGCTATTTGCAAAATAAAACTGGTTGAGATCTGATAGATGGTTCCACCACTTGCCACGTCAGCAAATACAATATTCTACTGTGATAATTGACTGTAGATGAGTCTTCGATATTCAATAACCATAAATTACGTATCACTACATATGATAACCATGGCGAAGAAATACAGTTTACTAACCTCTGATGTATTTAAATCAACTTGTAATAACGTACCTCTGTGGCTCGCTGCAAGGTCGGGACCATGCCGCTCTCCCCCCCGGCTACCAAATTGCGGAGCTCACTGCGTGCAGCCTCCTTGCTAGTTTCCGTCATTTCTCTCAATGGAGTATATCGCGGCTGGCTGCCGGCGGATGACACCACGGAGAAACGATCTTTATAGCCAAGCTTATTTACGATGGCTATAAGGGAATTCTTCACATTCTGTAACATTCCCATGGTCATGCCTGCACTCGTGTCAACCACAGCCACGATGTCGACACCTGTAGAGTACGATGCGCTCGGCGCGGTTACACGTACAAAGGCGGAAACGAATTTTTTTCCTGCTGATATTCTTTTACTTTCTGGAAAAGCCTCCACCATTACGCCCTGGGTAACAGGTGCAACCTACACGAGAAAAGAATAGATTCTCTAAAACCACAGCAGCAAGTATATATTGTCTACTCCACTTGGAAAAGTAACTAGAAAAGTTAAATAATGGAAGTAGCCTGCCTGACTTAGGCATGGATGACTCTGCAGAGCCATGTCACTGCTACAGTAGCCTAACTTAGGCTTTGCAAACCGTCGGATCAATATCAAAAAGCCCAGATCATAGCAGTGCTGTGCAGAGAAACACTGTTTAGAAATCACTATACGAGAACACTGCGCAACCGTACTGTAGCACTGTTCTGTAGCATATGATCTACGCTGTTGGATTGTGACCCAATAACCGAAAATCAGCTAAATCAGCGGTACCATAGCTTCGCTGACTTTGCTTCTCTAATTCAACGAATCTGGAGTGCATAATTATGGCCAGCTCTAGGCATCAGCTGGCTGATGCATCCACTGGTTTGACAGCCTTGGCTTGATAAGATCGGATTTGAGTACCTCCGTTCTAAATTAGGCGCACACATATTTTAACACAAACTTTGACCAAATAACTAAGCAAAAATACTCTCTCCTCAGTTTATCAGTTCTATACATACTTCTAGGTTGTCTATTTAATCAACTTAGCATGAGATATATATATCATCAAAAACTATACCATCAAAAACTTCAGTTGTTATACTTTCTAACAGTACAATTTTTAGGTTATATGGTTTATATTATATAGATCAAATTGACGACCTATGTGAACATGCATTTCTAATAAACCGAGAAGGAAGGAGTATCTTAATTATATAGTACATAATTAATATTGTTAGATGTGTATTGAAAAACACATTCCAATGCTACTAACAATTTTCTATCAAACATTCCTTGTATGGATTAATTTTTAGTGGAAGGGAAATATTGAAAGACATGCACTACTTATTCATTGGAGTTGAGGGAGTAATATACTAATTAATACCATAAATATTGCTACAATTTTTTACTTCCTCTGTTTCGATTTAGTAGTCCAACGCATGTACTAAGATCGTCAATTTGATATATATAATATAAACTATAGAAAAATAGTGGGATAGCCACCCGGCTAGCTGTGCATCCTCTTATAGCCATTGGATCAATTGATAGAGCATTATACGTCCTAGATCTAAACTGACGCCGTCAAGTCAGTTTCCTTGTGCACCGTCCCCACTTCCCCATCCAAAACAACCCCGCGCCCACAGGCCCATCACAATCCAACAAATCCACCCGAGCTCGGTCTCGACCACCAAGTGCGCCGCTCCGGCAAGCATCGAGGAGATCTCAGCGCACGGTGCCGGATCTGTGCTCCGCGCAGCTATATCCCCATGGCGGCGAATCCGGCCCCCATCCCGGCGGCGCGGATGGCGCTCGGCGCGATGTAAGAGCATCGCACCTAGGCCTGGAGCGGGCCTACTGCCTGGGTGACGCGACAGATCGAGTCCGTAGGGGCGCAGTGGCTGAGCGTCTGCTCGGTCGCCCATGGTGCTTGCGCTAGGAAGGGCTGGAGGTCGGCGGGGATCCGCTCTCTCTAATCCCAGATGCATCTTCCGAATCTCTACTGGTCCGCGGCCTAGATTGGATGCTTTGGTGCGAGACAGCGCGAGGCAGGAGACGGGCACGCGACCACGTGATTTTCTACCATGGATTTTCCGTTTGATTTTTGTAGTGATCTGGATCCAGATGTTTTTGTAGTTCGGATCTTTATTTTTCTGTCCCTTGTCTTGGATTTCTTCTCTCTCCAACTCATTGATTCTAGTAGTGGGAGGCTCAAGATCGAGGACGGCATGGCCTTGGAACCATTACCAATCGTACGTAATAAAATCCAATGCGATCTGGTGTCGTTTTTTGCAAAGATCCATGCGTGTTGCTAGTCGGCTCCCCTTTATTTTCGTTTTTGTGCGTTTCCCTGTGTGTTCATTCAAGAAGTCTAACTTCCTGTGATGATTTTTCTTTTTCTGTGGATTATTGTTCTTATTATTTTTTCTGTAGAACATATTCAGTGCACAAATATTGCAGATTCAAAGTGTGTTTGTGATCTAGATCCAGAAATTTTGATCAGGATTTGCTTCACCGCGAGATCTTTTTTTGGGTTCGTGATCTGGATCCAGAAAATTGAGATTCTACTAGTTAATTCGATATGCTTTATAACTTGCAGAAAGTTGCAAGTCTGGGCAATTCAGGATTCAATTAGAATATTTTTCTTCCAATTTTGTTATTTAGTAGTGTTCTCGTCTTCTTTTACAGGAAGTGTGCGTATTACAGTAGATTGCAACCTGATTCACCATGCAGGTCAGGGTGCGTTATTTAAACTACCGTTGACATCAAATTTGCCTAATTGCGCCATTATGTACACTGCTCCATTGCTGACACGCTTCACCTTTGTCTTGCTATAGTAGGAGTGAAGCAAAACAAATTTTACTGATGACTTTCCTTTGTCTTGCTGTAGTAGGAGTGAAGCAAAACAAATTTGACTGATGACTTTATGTTCGTTCTATTGCACATGGAAACAAAACAAAACATGAAGCACCATCAGAGCAGATGCTTTCCATAAAAAACAAAACTTGCAGCCAGAGCGGATGCCAACTAGTCCAAGGGGACCAGCATCTGCCAGAAAAACATAAATAATGCAACCGGAGTGGATGCCAACTAATCAAGAGGACGAACATCTGCCAGAAAAACTAAACAAGCAAGACTTGAGCCATAGACGGCTGGGTAACGGCAAGGGATGTTAGGCGCGAATCACTGCATATGAGGGTAGGCACTATATGCATAGCTAGCCATCCGGTTAGCAAATCCGCGTCGATAAACTATATAATATAAAAATTATATCATTAGAAAGTATAGCAATTAAATTTTTTAATGCTCTATTTTTTATAATACACTCCCTCTGTTCCCTAGAACAAGGCGTAAAAAAAATTCGGATTTTTTGCCAAAGAACAAGGCGCAGGGTGGTTTGTTGATGGTAACTACCGAGTTTACCCCTCCTAAATCGTGGAATAGTTATTAGCCTGCGGTAGATTTAAGGGCAATCGCTCAATCAGGGCGATAGGCTTGGCTGCGGGAGAGAATCGAGGGGTTGTAGTGCGGCTATGACAGGACTTATGGAGAGAGATAATTTGAGGCAATAAGAAATTAAATAGGGGTAGATATGGGAAAAAAATCATCATGTATGCATCTCGTTAATCCCAATGCCAAAAATGTACGCCATCCTCATAGAAACACGAAGGGAGTATATCTCATGTTAAGTTGATCAAATTGACGACCTAGGATACGTGAGTGACTAGTAAACCAAAACAGAGAAATTATAAATTTTAGAAAACCGACTTAGTATAAAATCTAATACTCCCTCCATACCGGATAATAAGGCAAATAGGCTATAGAAATCAAAACCGAATTGTTAGGCAAAATTTAGATTTTAATTGTACGCTATTAATGCATTGCATGTCTGTTGACTCCTAAAAATACTCTCAGCCTTTCCTTCTTTCTCTCCACTAATTTCTCCACTAAATGCATGCACAAAATCTTAGCCTTCCGATTCCTATTTAACCGCTAGATGGATTTGCATGCAGGGAACGGAATAACCAGCGCGTGGGGCGCGAGGGGATAGTTCAGCTCCCTCCATTAATTACTCGCTTAATTAACGCATGGAACAAATGAAACGCCTGGTTTGTATCGTTAATTTCAAGCCAATAAGAGTATGCCTTGGTTTTGCTGCGCCAGGTTATTTGCCTTATTATCCAGTATGGAGGGAGTAATAAACTTATTTCTAGACGGGGATAGTAAGTCAATATTCATTTTAAAAAGTCACACCTCTCTTCAACCAAGAGTGAAGACAATCACCCATAAAGTCAAGAAGCGTGTTTCCCTAGAAAAAAGCCAAGAGACACGTTGGAGGCCTATCTTCCACTAAAAACATTGGGCGGTGGGCCCAAATAGTTAGGTCAAAACTATTTAAAACTCCATAACCCTAAATTGTCTAACGCAAAGCATAGTCACTTGATCTAGTAGCTTACTTTTTATTGGAAAAATTGATAACCCAGTATTTGGATAGATTGATGCATGTACACATCATCAAACGGAAATACTCCCTCTGTTTTAAAATATAAGATGTTTTAGGTTTGTGAAGCAAATGTATCTAGACAGTTTTTAGTGTGTATATTCGAGTGAACCTACACATTAAAAGATGTCTAAATATATTTGCTTTATAAAGCTAAAACATCTTATATTTTGAAACGGAGGGAGTAATATTTTATGATGAAAGAAAAACTTGGTTAGAACGCATTGCTTGACTAGTAAGCTTAATCCAGTAAAAAGTATTCAACCACAGTTACATAGTAAACTTAGTTGGTAGATCGAGAGTTGAGCCAATCTAACCCAAAGTAAGTTTTGATAACCTTGTCTGAATCTGAGCCAATGCACAATCGATAACTCTTACATCGCCTAAGATCAAAACGCATGTGTAGCGTCCAAAATGTCAAATAAGTACTCTCTCAGATCCAAATAATTTTATACTCCCTCCGTTTCAAAATATAAGATGTTTTAGCTTTGTGAAGCAAATGTATTTGGACATTTTTTAGTGTGGAGGTTCACTCGAATATACACACTAAAACGTGTCTAGATACATTTCCTTCACAAACCTAAAACATCTTATATTTTGAAACGGAGGGAGTACTAACTAGTACAAAGTTTACACTAAGTGACGGACACTTATTAATAACCAGAGAGAGTACATAGAGTTTTCCCATTTTAAACTCAAATAAAGGAGAACAAGAAATTTAGAAATTTAATGCAAATTAAACATGAATAAGAGGGCTGTATATAAATAAGAGCGATTTATTAATCCGCGCTTTCCTTGACCAAAGCCAACCTATATACTTTCAGATCTGTGGGCATTTGAATCGGTGTGAGTACACAGAGTTTTCCCATTTTAAACTCAAATAAAGGAGAACAGAAATATAGAAACTAGACGCAAATTAAACATGATAAAGAGGGATGTATACATAAATAAGAGAGATTTATTACGTAATCACCTGCGCTTCCCTTGACCAAAGCCAACCCATATAGAGTACTAGTATCTTCTTGATGAGCGCACTTGAAGACTAACTTTCAGATCTGTGGGCAATGAGCTCTCCAGAACAATGAATGAGACTCACTAATGAGGAGATGGGTGGACTGTTTGTTTGGACCTACTCGAGGTGCTAGCTATATATAGATATGGAAGCGAGAAACTGGCCAAGGGGTTCTTTTTAATTACAAGATTACCCTCTTGTACATTACTTTGGGATAAAAGATGCTACTTGTTTTAGAAAAGACACCCATAGGAAGCTTGTATCTAATATTTTATCAAGTAAAACATAATAGATAGTAAAGATAATAGAGGCGTAAAAGAATTACATGAAAAATTGTATTTGTCATAATGTTAAAAACTAGCACAAAAGTATATGGACCTCAAAGCTTTGATGGCTGTTAATATCATGGAGCACATCCTCGTTCAATATGCTGGCGGAGAATATCATGGGTGCTGAGATATGAGGAGTAGCAATGGTGGTTTGAGTGTGATTCGTGACTTGGAGTAGTGACATGTAACTGAAGGCAACTGCACATGAGAAGTTCATAATCTTACCTTTCAGGGTGAAAATCTAAGGTCTAACCTTAATTGGTTGTGTCTGATAATAACCTTGTTGAAGATATTGTTTTGAGAACAAAGACTTTGTTCAGATGAAAACCTAAGTTCGTTAATCGGGTGATGACGGTTGTGCTCTGTTACCTTCTTTGAGGTGTCGCTTGTGGAGAAGCTGGATTTCTAGTGTTGTCTATGTGGTGTTCAGTGTTGCTGCTACAAAGAATAGATCGTTGTATCATGGCTTTTCTTTTTCTTAATTCTTCATCTTTTTTTGGTTATGTACATCCATAATGCCGCTAGGGCAATATGTTGTTGTAGAGACTGAGTGTAATTAATATCTTCACAATATTAGTATATGTTTTTTGTTGAAAAAAAGTAAAGTAAATAGACACCTGCAAACACCCTTGTCCAAAAACGCTGTCAAAAACCACACTAGCCACTCCTCACATAAAAAAAGATCTAGTCGCCGAATAAAGATCGGTTGGGACAACACCCCACGGAACGCATTCATCACCACCAATTTAGACAGTTGTAGAAACTGAACCTTGCCGCAGAACATAACAAAAGAAGAGGTCGAAATCATCGTGCCGATAACCAACAAATTATTTATCCTAATGACACACCAACTGCTAAAAGCTGAAGTGAACCAACCGATCTAGCGATACAACTCAAATCACAAGGATTTGGGTCCACCTCTGTTTAAAAATAAATTTAATGATATTGGCACAAGGCTTATATCAAGCTTTATTCGTGGTGTCCTAGGTTTTCGATCAGAGCGATCGTGTTCCGTCAACAAAAACCGATCGCAGCTCTCACACCTCCCTCGAGGTCTTCTCATGGCTGGGCGCGGATCTAGGCCGCCTGGTCCGCCAAAGGCCGGCCAGTTTCAGCAAGGAGGAGGCCCTCACCGTCCACATTCTCCTCGGATGCAGCGTCAGCCCTATGGTGCTCCTCTGCCAAGGGGGAGCAGAGGCGGCTGGTAGGAGCTTTATGGCAGCCATGGCGGTGGAGGAAGAGGATACAATCAGGATTATCGAGGTGAAGGAAGTGGCTACGAGAATTTTCAGGGATCAGAATTTGATAGAAATTTCAAAAACTTCGATCAGGGGTACTACGAAGGCGGATACAGGCAGGGGTATGCTTATGGCGGGAATCAAGGTTACCGCAAGCCATACTACAACCACAACAATGGTGGTAGAGGAGGGTACAATGGAGGTCATGGTCGGGTCAAGTCCGTCCAAAGGAATGAAAACTCAGAGGAAGGTCAGATGGAGGTGCTCTCTAGTAGCAATAGTGCTTCGAATCAACTCATTCCTCCGAGTTTTCATGCATAGTGTAACATCCCAGAACGTAGGACAACTCCGGGGTAGATTAGAAGGGCTTTTGTGCATTACATCTGAAATTATGGGATTTTTTTCGCGCTTTTATTTCTAAAACCTAGAAATGATCGAATCTCTCTTCGAGGGGAAATGGTGAACTCTCGAAGTGCGAAAGATTTGGACATGATCTCTTTTGATCCATTGTTGTGAGGAGTGATGACTTAAACCACTAAAAAACCTAACTATAAGCTTTGGAATTTGAACTAAGACATAAATCAAGTTGGAATTTGAATGATTGAATTTTGAATTTAAAAAGGCACATTCAGAAAGGATAAATATTAATCAAGAAATAGAAATTGAAATTAAACATCAATAAAGTTTAGAGCAAACTTAAACTTTAGTGATCATCAACACACATTACATTGTCTTTACATAATACATGAATAAAAGAATATTACAACTTGGAAAGAATCCAAGATAATTACATAAAGGAGAAATGGAAAATTACAAGTTATAAATTCTAAAAGAAAACTAAGAGTCTTCTTTCTTTCTTTCTTTTCTTTTCTTCTGATCTTGGCACCTGCAACCAAATAAAGGAAACAACAATTTGCCAACATAACATTTGCCAAGTGGCATTCAAAAATAACAAGCCACTGTAGATAAACATCACAAGGTTGATCTTATCACCAAAGCTCGGGTAGAAATATCCCAAACCAGCCGAGATGGGCAAGGCAGCCATAGCAGCATAGTCACCATATGCATGCACTTAGGTGTCACACACCCAAGTCACAAGACCAAGTATAAAAGCATCATAGTGGTGAAACTGGCTCGGCTAAAGATCACAGTCGACCAAGAACAGCACCACCACACCACCAACAGCAACACCAAGAATACCATCATCATCAAGAACACACCACCACCACTGAATCACCACCACACAAACAACCCTGCTCATGTGTTGAGCAACAGGGAAGATTCACACCCAGCACATCATCAAATAAACCATCCAGCAAAGCCAAAGACCAACATGGTCACATAGTTTGACTAGGAACTAGGTCAAGCCGCTAGGAGGAGCAGGCTTGCCACAAGAAGTAGGAAATCAGAATATTCCAGAAGAACAAGCTACTCTTCAGCAGCTGGTTATTATTAAACCACAGCACACATGAGTGCTGGGAGAGAACTCACAAGTTATTCTCCCAGGCAGACTGCACAGAGCACAGCCACACAAAGATCAAGCAAAGCTTGATGTAACAAATGCTTTGGTCATCATTTGGATGTCCAGGAGGCCAAGACCTTGGAGACAAGGCCATCCACAGCACCTACTCCCTAACACATAACTTATCTGGGAATTTCTCAAAGGAAATACTCACAGAAGTAAGAGCAAGGCCAGGAGTGGCACATGGGTTGCCTAGCTACCAAGACTAAGGCCTAAAACCTAGAAAACCATCAGCTCTGTCAATTAAAATTGACCAAGTTCAGTTAAGCATCTGGGAAAAGTGGACAGGGACACTTTCAATCAAATAAGCCACCAGCAGATCACCATAGAGAGTGATCTACTCTCAAGAGAACCAAACTTAAAACCCACAGTAACTGTGAACACCTCAAGGAGGCATCACAGTGAAGCAGTTAGCCAAAAGCTACTGCAAGAGCCATAACAGCAGGCATGAAATGTTGCATCACAGCTAGGTAGAACCAAGCTCAACATAATAGTTGCATCATTAAATCAGCACAACAGAAACACTGCAAGAAAGTGCAGTGAGACTGTTAACAACACTAGCCACTTAACAACACATTCAGAGATAACTAAAACACATAGTTATCCATGCACTTGATCAAATTGATCAAGATTAGCCACTAGCAAGTCAAACAATAGCAGCAAGTGATTAATTCAACAGTAACAGACACCAGGATATGCAGTTAATGGAATCAACAAGTTTTAGTTAAAAGTTAACTGAAACTATGACTGAGACTAACAGTAGCAGCTAAACAAGCATGATCAAGCTTAACAGTAAGATCATAGAGCTTAAGAATACACATCACAGCCAACTAAATCGCACAACACCAGTGCAGGTTGGGGAGAAACCCCAGTACAGCAGAAGGTAGAGGAATTTGGCCAGCACAAGCTCCAGATGAGCATGGCCAGCACAAGCTCTAGGTGAGCTTAGCCAGTGCAAGCTCAAGGAGGGCTTGGCCAGCATGGAGCAAAGCTCCAAGGGGGCATGGAGCAAGCTCCGGGAAGGGAGCAAGCTCCAGGAGGTTACAGAGAGATATAGAGGGGAAGAAGAAGGGGAGGAGCACTTACACAACGCCCAGGAGATACCACCGTGGCATGGCGAGGCAGTGCCCGTGCGGCCACGATGGCATCAAGCCAGGGGAGGTCGCCGACGATACGTCGACAAAGCACCCAGCTCACCAAGCACAAATCTCGCTTAGGACAGGGCCTAGTAGCTCGAGGGCAAGCTCGAGGTTGCCATGGCCGAGGTCCTAAGCTTTGGAGGTGAAGGGGATGCGAGCATTCAGGAGGCAATCGATTAGATCTCGCGGACAGGCGAAATCGCCGTCGCTTGATCTATCGATTGAGCACCATCTCAGCAGCGGACTCCGGCGGAGCTCATCGAAATCGAGCGCGGCGGCGGTGAGGCGACGCAGTCGCCAGGGGGATAACGAGAGAGAAGACGACGCGGGTGAGCGAGGGAGGAAGCGACCGGTCGGGCAGACCGAGCCGCTGGTCAGGTTTGACCAGAAGGCTGGCGTCGACAGGTGGGCCTGGCCCGACAGGTGGGCCAGGGCTGGCAGAGAGAGAGAGGTGAGAGGGAGAGGTTTTTAATCAAAATTTTAAAAGCAGAAATTGAATTAAAGAAAAGGGTTTTTTCTAGAAAAAAGCTTTTCAACACCCAATTAAAAGCAGAAAATTAAGTTGGATTTCTACAAAAATAACTTTAATTGATTATGACCTTTTAAATCACTCAAATAGTAATATTATGAGTAAAAGAAGGTTTATTCATAATTGCCTTATGAAGTTTTCTTTTAAAAGAAAACCTCTAGAAATGATTTAAATACAAAAGTAAAGAGAGGAAATAACATTCTTGAAATAAGATCAAGTAAATTCATTCAAGAATTTGACCTTAGTGTTCTTGACTGAATTTCACCTAATATATACTCTGATAAAATCATAATTAGAGTATATACACTTATAATAATTCACCGGGTAAGAATATTAGGAATGAAAAACTTAAAAGGATTCTTTCTTAATTAGAAATAGAACTCATTATCAAAATTGAACTCCATTCCAGGGTATTGAAAAATATTCTTGAATGAAGCCATTGATAACATATACTCTTTAAAATCATAAAGGAGTATATAACCCCTAGGATAAGAATAAAATACTTCTGGGGGGTTTAAAGGGAATACACACACTATAAAGGAGCATGCATTATTTGAATATGTTAACCATTGCCCTTATCGGACAATGATGTTGTTTCCAAAACCCAGAGTCCCGGGTCACTTCAACAAATCCAACTGCACTACCTTGGAGTTTGCAGGCAAGTGCACTCTTACTCCATTTCTCTTGTTTATCTTTAACAAAGTACTTGCAAATATAACCGGTGGAATTATTATTATGCATTGGCATTAAAAAGCAAAGGTTCTGCTTTTCTGAATGAATATGCTTAGTGGTTAGCAATCATAATGATTGTCGACCTAGGAAGGTGGGCAGTGGGACCATGGTAAGAGTATGGTGGAGGTCCACTGTAACCAGGAATGTTCACCTAGGACTAATAACCAATGTCGCAGTGATTCTTGTGCCGTAAAATACGGTCAACCATAGGGTCTGGAATGGGATGGGAGAGTCAGCTGTATCTTTTCCCTCATGCATATCAACGGACGCGCGTTTCGGAGCAGTTATCTCCCTGCGAGGAGCTTCAGGATGGGTGGATTCCCCCTAATGAATTCACGATTCTGGCGGTCTATGATGGATTGCGGCAACGACGGGGGTAGAGTGCCGGGGCCGGTGTTACCCAAAGAGTGTAACCGAAAACCGGTGGGGGTAACTCATTGTCTAGGAAAGGCAAGTATGCCAAGGTCGGCAACTACCAAAGAGTAGACCGGCGAGGGTAGCGAACCGAAGTTGGAGCCGCAAAAGGGTGGGTATGCACGGTTGCAGGAAGGAACAGTGATTGGCTCGGATCAATGGCTAGGCCCCATACCAAGGAAGTGTGGATGGGAAAGTACGCCCGGTTGTGCAGCAAAGTGTTGATCTCCTATGGGTACAAGTGACCACCTCTGTAGAGTGTACAAAAAGTATCAAGATACTCCCTGTTCCGGGAAGGAGCTACGAACATGGCAAGGAAAGGAGCCCATCGAAGCTCTAGTCAACCTGTGATAGACAGAACGGACATAGTTCTTTGAATATAATCAATCTTTGAAGAAATGCTTACAAAAACTTCATTTGGCCTAAGACTTTCTAGTCTATGGTCGTAGCTAGTGCATCAAACACCTCTATGCTATTAAAGAACTTGTTGGGTAACGCTCGTTACTTACCCCACTCCTTTTAACCCTTGCTTAGACTCGGAGGGCTAGCTTGAAGAAACCAAAGGAAGCCCGAAGGGCTACGAGGAGGTCTACTATGAAGAACCGATCTATCTGGAGAGTCGAAGGCATCGATTACACCATCTCCTATGGTCCAGACGAAGGAATCGGGAGGAGGCCGACACTTAGAACCGTAGGATAGAAACTTTGGTCGCATCGAACACCTAGAATAAAGTGACTAGAGTTAGGCATCATGTTTAGTCTACTACTTTCAGTTGTAGCTAAGGTTTGTTGTATCAACTTAGAACCACCTAGTGTTCCTCTTTGGACTGAGGAGGAACTGGAGTCCTTTGTAACATTATGGCTTGTAATATTCAGTGCTTGAATAAAGACTGCTATGTTTCTGTTGTACCATTCTGAGGGATGTAATTTGTGAATTGGTACTTCACGAGTGTTATGTCAACAACTTGTATACTACAACATGCAGTGGTATGCTGGGTCACCACAGTTGGTATCAGAGCAAAGCTTTGACCTTAGGTTGGACGCCTAGTTAATGGGAACGACCTTAGGAGTCAAATAGGAATAGTAAAGAGTTCTCTAAAATTGTTGTGACGTTATTCACTTGAGAATAACAAGGTCATACTTTTTAGTGTCATAATTCTTTATTGTTACTATTATGATGCATCATGTACTAATTTTTATCTTTTATACTGCCAGGATGGCACGCACAAGGCCGTCAAGCACCGTGCAAGTTAGGGACGTGACTCTGGACGACTATGATGGGAACTTATCTGATATTTTGCAAGGCATCTTGCTTGAGTGCGGGTGTGAAACCTGTATTCCAGTCAAGAAGTATGCATATTATGAGGGAAAGGTCTTTCAGAAGTATAAGGGGATCATGCTTCCTACCAAA